>BSBN01000016.1:16694491-17928489 GCA_027924645.1 Cunninghamia lanceolata
TTTATGGATGCCAACTAGAAAGGTGTTGAAATCCATGATGCAGATATATATACCAGATTGATTTCAGTATGAAGGTGTGTGTGATGTGTGGTGTTGTGCGAAGAAAAGCAGAGAGTAGTGTGGAAGCAACTATACTAATCCGATATGTAACAGAACAGCAGCACTATGAAGAGGAAGAATGAAGTGTAGCAGATCAGTATATTGAGCCTAACCAGAACTAAACCTCAGCATATGTGGATGCCCCTGATCAGTTCAATCACATGGTTACTTTCTTTATACCTTGTAGACAATGAGTCTCTTATAGGCAGTGAGCCTCTTGTGAGTAGTGTGCTCGAGCAGTAAGCCCTAATTAGCAAGTGCCATTTTGTACTTCTTATTCTTCTAACAGAGAATACAATCTTGGGTTAGTCACCCTGTGGTTTTTTCCCTTAACATGGTTTCCACGTCAAAAATATTGTGTTATGTGTGTTGAGTTTATTTCTGCTTCCATGGTTATGTATGCTTGTATGTTTTGATGTTGCACTAATTGTTAAAGAAGAACAGAAAGTTGAAATATTTAAGATAACTAATTCACCCCCCTTCTCAGTTATCTACCTTGTTTCCAACAATTGGTATTAGAGCTAAGTTCCTCCTAACAGAGCCTAACAGCTTGAGGAAGATCTAGGAATATCAATGGATATGTATGACATGAGGGAACAACTTTAGTCTGCCCTAGATGATCTTGAGCAATCTCACTCTGAAGTCAATAACCTGAGGGAAAGACTCAAACAAGCTGATGATTTCATAAATGAACTCAAAGAAAAAATAAGTATCTCAATGAAGAAAAGAAAGGAACTACTTCAACAATTAGCCAGTCAAAGTGAAGCCAATGATACTAATGAAGATCTGAATGAGAAAACCAAGTTATGTGAGAAATTATCAAAAGAGGTCATTATGGTAAGACATGAAATGGAATCAGCAGTTATGAAATTTACCCAAGAAATTGAAGAGAAAAGAAAAAATGAAGATAATCTAAAACAAACTCTCAAGGAGAAGTCAGAAGACTGCCACAAAATGGACAGAATAATTAGGCATTTGGAATCTGGTCTTGAAGAAGCTAGAGACAATGAAGAACAACTTGAGAATCAGATAGACACTCTTAAAAGGGATCTTCAAACAACAAATGAATACAAAGAGAAATTCAAGATAAGCTCTGATCAACTTGAAGTTCTTCTTGAAAGCCAAAAGAGGGTAGATGACAAGCAAGGCTTGGGGTATGAGAAAGGGGAAAGCTCCGGATCTAGTCAGAAGAACTCTAGATCAGGAAATCCAAGGAACAGGCCTAGAAGACCTCCAGTAAGGCAACCAGATGCTCAAAGATATCCATCCTTCAATGGATACTGCTACAACTGCAATAACTTTGGTCATAAAACAAATCAGTGCAGAAGAAGAATAAATTAGACTAATTCATCCTTCTCCAGACAGTGTTTTAACTGCAAAAGGTATGGTCACAAATCTCTTGAATGTAGAAATATGCAAATGAATAATACATGCAATGGTAAATGCTTTGCATGCAATAGAATGGGACATATGGCTAATCAATGTAGATCAAGAGGATATAAGTCAAATCTACAAAGAAATGTTGTTTGCTACAATTGCAATAGATCCGGTCATATTGCCAAATTCTACAGAAGTAAGAATCAGGATAAAAGGGACCTGGTGCATCATAATCAAAATCAAGACAAAGGAAAAGGAAAAATGAATGCGGATGAAATTCAAAGGGAGATGAACAAGATTTGGGTGAAGAGAAGTACATAAAATGTTGGGGATGGATCCGCACCAGAATCTGGTGCTGATATTCCTTCCAGAAACTAAATAGATGAGCTTTGGCTCAGGGGGAGTCACAAAAGAAAACAATTTCCCCCATCCAGTCAATTGGTGCCTAAAATTGGCACATGGAGTGTTGCGGATTGAAGAGTTCTCAAAGAGATATCTTAATAACCCTGGGTAAAAATATAAAAGATCTGCAAGAAGTTTTGAAGAGGTTAATCATCCAAGATCAATTCGGTTTAACAGTCATCCGGTAAGAGCAGGATTTTCACAGTTACATCTGGTATGATTCAAAAATTGAAGTATCTTGATTTGTGGATAAATGAAATGATTGGAGAGAGGTAGATAGATTGTCAATAATCACTAAGAATAACCCTAAGTGCATCTCAGTAATCCGAAAAGATCTCTCAGAACAAGAAGAACAAGGCAACTAAAATAACTTAAGTTGTGCATTTCTTGCAAAATGGAATTAGGGTTTGCATAGAAATAAAAGGGTTATTTTGTTCATCATTTGCACAATTGCATTCGAGAAGAAGGAAGAAAGAGCTCTACAACAAGATTGCTTCAACTCTCTCAAGGATCAACTACATAATTTGATTCAACCAGCGGTCTTTTTCAGCTCTTATCGTGAACCCTAGAAGCGTAAAAGGTATTTTCTGCTCTTGAATATCTCTCTTTGAATCCTTTGAAAGATGGCTACTCTGAATGTTGTCAAAATCACTGATAGGCCGTGCCCTAAGTTCAAGAAACACCCTTACAAATCTCTAGAAGCTGATCCTTTAGGCACCTTCTCTAGCATTCTGCATGGGGTTTTACATGTAGAAGATGTTAGTGTTAGACTTAGGGCACACAACTGAGAGGGGGGTGAATCAGTTGTGGGAAACTTTCTCCAATTAAACACTTAAATCTTCTTTAGTGATCAGCAGAATATTAATCATGAACCATAATGCATTCAAATCAAAAGTAGAAACATATCGACAGATAAGACACCAAGATTTTGACGTGGAAAACCCGGTTAAGGGAAAAACCACGGGGTGATTAACTCAAGATTGTATTCTCCATTAGAAGAATAGAAAGAACAAAATGGCACATGCTAATTAGGGCTCGCTGCCAGAGCACACTGCTCACAAGAGGCTCACTGCCTACAAGAGACACACTGTCTACAAAGAAATAAGTATCACCTTCATGAACTGGAGAATAGCATCTTCACCATGCTTGAATCAGTTCCATTTAAGCCCAATACTTTTGCTCTGCCTTTTGCACTCTTCTTCACTACCACACACTCATCACCTAAAAACACACTTTGAAATGACTTCTCAATCCCTTATTTATATACTACATCGACTTAGGAACAATCATCTAAGTCGGCAAACACCTACAAGCACATCCGCAAGATGTGTAATACATCTGGTCAGCCAGTCTTAGGAAGAACACCAACATCCAGTGGTTATTCTTCAAATACAAACTTTAACTTCAATGCAGACCACCAACATAAACTAGAACAGATCCACAGATCAACACAAGCTTTCTTGAATCACCAACAACATCCGCACTTCATCTGCTTACTGGAATCCTTCTCTCCTTCATCTGAAACCTTAAGAACACAGTCTGTCATCACTGTCACAAAGGAATAGGTTCTTCCGGACCTTCAAGCCACAAACCAATCTACTTGACACTTCACAAGGATGTCCCCAACACTTCCTCCAATCCGCAGAATGGGATAATGCATTACCAGAGCTCACTGAAACTATCTGTGTCACTCTGTCACCTCTAGACACCTACTGGAGCCAGTTCTACTTGAGCGACCATAACTTCTTCAAATCTTCATGCGGACCTCTAAAAACTTGACTGGAGCATCTCAAGACTTATATCTACAAACCCTTTAAACCGCATCCTCTGATTCTCAACCTATCTTGGACTTTTACCTTGTTGTCATCACTGTTCTTCACTATTCTTGATTGAGACTAATTTTTTCAATATCCTCAGCACACAGCTCATCCAATCCTTCTCATTATTGCAACATGAGTATGTTGACATCAATGACAACACCGGTTAAACCCATACTTGCAACAATCTCCCCTTTGTCATTGATGGCAACATATGATGTGAAAAACTATCAAGACAAGAACTTCTCCTTACTATTACAACACCCCCCTATCAACAACAACTATTCACATGCCTTTTCTTCCTTTATTGCTCCCACTTTGATCATCAACCATTTGTTTTTCACATGTCTTTTCTCTCCCTTTGACATCAATGGTAAAGGGCTCATACTTGCAACTTTAGAATCATACCTGCTGCTCCCCCTGAGTAGCAGCACCCCATCATCAATCTGGATCACAAGATATGACTGTGATATCCACCGGACTGATGCACATCAGTGCATCCTAGTTCATCGCCAGAGGGGCAATAACCCCTAACTTCTCCCTGAGATACTCAAAAGAGTCCTTGGGAAGAGGTTTAGTAAAAATATCTGTAATCTAATCCTTGGAGGGCACAAACTCCAGTCTGACTTCATCCTTGTTCACTTGCTCTCTCAAAAAGTGAAACTTGATAGATATATGCTTAGTCTTAGAATGCAACACTAGATTCTTAGAAATATTTATTGCACTTGAATTATCACAAAAAATTGTGATAGGCTCCTCATACTCTACTTTAATATCTCTTAGCATCTGCTTCATCCACAAAACTTGAGTGCAACTACCTGCTGCTGCAATGTATTCTGCTTTAGTTGTAGATAGGAATATTGCCTCTTGTTTCTTTCTTAGCCAAGAAACCAATCTCTTTCCCAAAAAGAAATCTCCACCATTGGTACTCTTTCGATCATCCACATCTCCTGCCCAATCAACATCTGTATATGCATGAAGAGAGAAATCATGATCTCTAGGATACCACAGACCATATTCAACTATTCCTTTTAGATACCTAAAAATCCTTTTGATTGCCATGACATGAGATTCTCTGGGATCAGCCTAGAATCTCGCAACAAGACCAACAACTTGCATAATATTTGGTCTAGTTTGAGTGAGATACAACAATCCTCCAATCATTGATCTATACTTTGTCTAGTCTACCTTAGGAGAGTCATCATCTTTGCTCAATTTACATCTGGTTGCCATGGGAGTATTCATTGGCTTTGAATCTTCCATTCCAAATTTCTTCAACAATTCTTTCACATATTTGGTCCGAGAAATAAAGATTCCTTTCTTTCTTTGAGTAATTTGTAGACCCAAGAAGAAATTTATTTCACCAAGCATTGACATCTCAAACTCACTTTTCATTTGATTTGCAAAGGTTTTACACATACTGTCTCTTCCTCCAAAGATGATATCATCAACAAATACTTCAACAATCAAGATGTTTTCATGATCAATTTTGAAATATAAGTTACTGTCAGCAGTACCTTTGTTGAAACCAATCTTCAAAAGATGTTTGTCCAGTCTTTCATACTAGGCTCTTGGGGCTTGCTTTAGTCCATACAGTGCCTTCTTCAACTTGCAGACCATATCACCATGCTCAATAATTGAAATCCATCCAGTTGTTCAATGTACACTTCTTCTTCTAAGTCACCATTCAAGAAAGTAGACTTGACATCCATCTGATACACCTTGAAATTCTTGAAGGCAACAAATGCAAGAAATAATCTGACTGCTTCAATTCTTGCCATCAGAGCAAAGGTTTCTTCAAAATCAATTCCTTCTATTTGAGAGTAGCCCTTGCAGACCAATCTGGCTTTATTTCTGATTACTTCACCAACTTCATTTAGTTTGTTCTGGAAGACCCATTTGGTTCCAATCACATTCTTATTTCTAGGTCTGGGAACAAGATCCCAAGTGTGATTTTTCTCAATTTGCATCAACTCTTCCTCCATTGCTTTGGTCCAGTTTTCATCATTGCAGGCTTCATTTATTGTCTTAGGTTCAATCTTTAAAATCAGACAATATTCATCTGAATTTTGAGCAATTTTCCTTCTAGTTTGCACACCTTTGCTTTTGTCACCTATGATCTGATCTTCAGAGTGGTTCAGTCTTACATACCTTGGAACTTTGGGAGTTTCTTGCACTTCTGCTTCTTGATCAGGCTCATTCAGACCAATCTCTTCTTCCTAATTTACCGGATCAGTCTGAATCTGTCCTTCAGAAGAGGAATGAACTCCTTGAACCAAAACACCATTTTGATCATCTTCATCATATTCATAAAACCTTGAGGGTTTCTCTATTCCCTCATCAACCTTCACATTTGTACTTTCTATCATCTTTCTCAGTCTCTTGTTATAACATCGGTATGCTTTACTTTGAGTAGAGTAACCCAAGAATATTCTTTCATCACTTCTAGCATCAAACTTGCCTAGATCTTCATCTCTTTTGATGTAACATTTGCTACCAAAGACTCTGAAATATCTTACAGTAGGAGTAATGCCAAAGTAGAGTTCGTAAGGGGTCTTACCGGTATTGCTTTTGATTTGAACTCGATTGAGAGTATAGACTGCAGTGCTGACAGCTTCTCTCCAATAGATCTGAGGAACATTTGTTTCCATCATCATGGTCCTAGATGCTTCTTGGATGGTCCGGTTCTTCCTCTCCACTACTCCATTCTGTTGAGGAGTCATAGGAGCAGACAACTATCTCCTAATCCCATGTTTCTCACAAAACTCTATGAACTCACCGAATGTGAATTCTCCACCCCTATCAGACCTTAGACATTTCAACTTTAGTCTTGTTTCATTCTCCACCATAGCCTTGAATATTTTGAATTTTTCAAGAGCTTATGATTTCTCCTTTAGAAAGGTTACCCACATCATCTAGGAATAGTCATCAATTAGCAGCATGAAGTATCTATCACCTTGAATACTCCTGGTTCTTGCCGGACTACAAAGATCAGTATGAACTAGGTCCAATAATCCGGTAGAAGACAGTTCCTTGCTTTTGAAAGTGACTCTGCTCATCTTACCCAACTGACATTCCTTGCACAAGCTGTTAATAGGTTTCACCAATTTTGGAAGATCTCTTACAACCTGAGTATTGCTTATCTTGATGATATTATCAAAATTCACATGGCACATCCTTCTATGCCATAACCAACTCTGATCAACTTGAACAAATAAGCAACTTTTACTAGTACCAACCAAATGGAAGATATTACCTTTAGTTTGAGAACCGGATGTAATCTTTGTTCCGGAACTTTCAAAGATTTTGCATTTTCCATCCTTGAATCAGAGATCATAGCCTTCGTCTACCAACTGTCCAACACTGAGAAGATTGTGCTTCAAACCTTCAACATACAGTACATTACCAGTTTTGTTTCTTCCATCAAAAGAAATAGTTCCTCTTCTTCTGATTCTACGAGCAGAATTGTCACCAAACTTTACCACTCCTCCTTCATACCTTTCCAAATCTACAAACTTATTTTTATCACCTGTCATATGGTGAGAGCAACCACTGTCAATGACCCAATCATCCTTCTCTTCAATTTGGGTAGCCAGAGCTCTTTCCATAGTCTTAAGATTGACAGATACAGAGGACATTAGATCTTCTTCCTTGATGGCAATGAACACCCATTCATTTCCAGATTTGTTTCCTATCTCTGATTCATCGTCTCTTACTCCTTCATTATCATCATCTTCATGTACATAGTAACAGTTCTTTTGGAACCTCAGCTTGTTAAGATTTTGCCTTGAAAATCTTTCTGGACACCTTGAGCCAAAATGACCAATCTTATTGCAGTTAAAACAATTAAAAGGTAATTTTCCTCCATACTTACCGGATCTTCTTGGTAGCCTCTTTGCAATAAGGGCTTCAAGTTGAGCAGTTTCTACTTCTTCTTCCAAATCTTTTCTTGCTTTTTCATACCAAGACAATTTCTTTGAAGAATTCTCTCCCAGATCAAGCCTGTGTTTACCTTTAACAGAGGCACTGGCTTTGAATGCAGATTCAGTCTTGGGGGGTCGTCTCCAAACTCTGTCATTTCAAATGCAGCCAATTTCCCAGCCAATTGATCTCTTTTGACAGTTGTATGAACTTTGAATTCTTCAATGGCAGCAGCCTTGATTTTGTAAGAAGCAGGGAGGGATCTAAGAATTTTATCAACAATCTCATTTTCATCCAAGACACCACTAGCATTTCTAATTCCACAAACCAGCTCATTCACTCTTGGCATAAAAGTGGTAATATTTTCATCATCTCTCATCTTCAGTTTTTCAAATTTCCCTTTTAGACTCTGTAACCTTGCACATTTAACATACTAGTCTCCTTCATGCAAAAGTTCTAGTTTATTCCAAATCTCAAAGGCAATTGGTAGGTCAATAACATTTGAGAGTTCTGAGTCAGATAATGCACTTACAAGAGCCTCTTTGGTTCGCAGATTGTTTTCAGCATCTGTGATTTCATTTAGGGTTGTCGGACCACCCTGTGGAGGTACATATGCTTTTGTAACTGTAGAGTAAAATACTCTACATTTTTGATTTTGAGTTTCAGCAGTGCGGGTCCAGTTTTGTTTCGGAGTGCTTCAGTTTTGCAGCAACGGTTTTGACGCACAGCACGGGCACAAAGCACAGGCGCGAGGGTTTTTCATTTTTGAAAATTTTGCTAAGTCCCAAAGTTCAGCAGAAGTTGCCAAGTGTCAGTACCTGAGATATATTATACAGTTACTGAAGGTTCCGCGGATGAAGCCACACGTTCCTTTTGAATCCTGTGGAAGTTGCCAAGTGTCGGCATCCGAGGATCCGTTTTATAAGTTTAAAAGCCCTTTTGTAAAGTAAGTCTGGCGGGCCCCCTTTTACGTTTCTCCCAGTGCAGCGGAAACCACCACGTGTCAGCAGCCATGATACTTTATAAAGTTTCTCAGAGTAGTAGCGGAAAATGCCACGTATCTTTTTGCAGTAAGGTGGAAGCCGCCAGGTGTCGGCACCCTTTTCAAGTTTCGTCAAAGTTTCAAACGTTCCTGTTGAGTGTTTCTTATAATGAAGCGGGCCCCTTTTTAGAGTTTTGGTGAGCGCGGAAGGCGCCAAGTGGCAAAAGTGGAGGGTGTTACTAAAGTTTCCTGAAGTTTCACGGAAGGTGCCGCGTGTCCCATAAAGTTACAGCGGAAAGCTCCAAGTGTCGTCTTCCGCAGGATCCTTTTATTTTCAGTGCTAAGTAAAAGACTGTATGGAGGGCCCCGTTAGTATTCCTGTAACTTCAGCGGAGTGTGCCACTTGTCACCATCCGCGTGATCCTTATAAGTCTGTAATGTTTCTATTAAGTTTCTTGGAGTTGCGCGGAGAGCGCCAAGTGGCAACGTCCGCGGAGGTTTTGTTAAAGTTTCTAAAGTTTCTCAAGAGTGGCGGAAGCCGCCACGTCCACAGTCTCTTGTGTAAGCGGAAGGCGCCATCTGTCCCTTTTCTTTTTGAAGCTGCTCGGGCGCAGAAGTATGGTGGGTCCCAATTTTAATATTTCTTGAGTTTCAAAGTTCGACAGAACGTGACAGGTGGCGGAGCCCAAGCACTCTTAGTATAAGCCACAATAAAGACTCAGAATAAAGTAGAAAATGCCATGTGTTTTTGGAAGGGCCACGGACGCTGCCAAGTGTCAGATTCTAGTATTTCCTGAGGAAGAAGTAGTTTCTTAAGTAAGTCACGCGGAGGATGCCAGGTGTTTGTTTCTAATTGATTTGGAAAGATGAAGGAGTTTCAGGAAAGAGGCACGTATGAGTGCCAGCCGTTTCAAGGGTTTATAGTCGCAAAGACTATCAGAAAGCTGCCACGCGTCTCTCTCTGATTCAAGTATGTGGGGTTACATGTATCTGTTGCAGCCAATGAATTTGCAGAGTGGCTAACTGTTTTTGATTTGAAGGAGATCCTCTGTCAGATACCTTCAGTTAACTGCCAGTTCGGTTAGGCCGTTGAGATTTTTGATCATGCGGGCGATCTTTGGGCCAGTTGCATGCTATAAGTACAGGTTCAGATCACCGTGCCAGATATAGATACAATATTGGAGATAGAGTTTTCTGCAACACAGATTGTTGGAAAAGTTTGAGGATCTTTTGTAGTGGCCAGTAATATCATTTGCCTTTGTTCTGTTTCTTGATTCAAAAAGTTGGTATAACTGTGCATGATTCTGTGCCTTTTATGTAACTTGAACATTAATAAAGACAGAGTTCTATGCCCTTGCTGATATTTTCTGTGTTATTATAAAGCATTCTGGTTTGTGAGTCTTTAATTCTATTTGTTTAATCTGTTACATTGATCATGCAATTTTGCCCTTTAATGTGACTAAATCTTAAAATAGTTTCACTGTACTTAAGTGTTGAGATACAAAATCACATTCAGGCGCATCGCCATAGTTTTAGCTCCCTTGTTAGTTGCATTTGTGATTCTGTTTCATTTTATCCTTTTTCCCAAACACATTTTGAGATAAAGAAGAGCCAGCTTCGTTAAAATCTGGAGGTCACTCTAAAAAGCATTCCCACGTTTCAGAGTTTCCCATGTTGGTGTTGGAAACAGCGCAATTCTGAGCATCAACAGTTTTTGGCACGCCCGGTGGGACCATTTCTTGAAGTTTCTTTCAAGACTGCATGAGCTAGAGAGTCACGAGGAGTCAGAGCTGTGGACCTGTGACAAGAGCTCAATCAGCTGTGAACCCAGGTATTCTTTTATCACCATTGATAAATAATTCAAGAAGAAGGGTGAATCAGTTTACAGCAACCTCAAGTACAAACATGGGAGCACCTGTAGCCCCAAGGAATTATGCAAATTGGAATACTGGCAGTGCCCTAATTCTTCCAGTACCTCCAGCCACTTGGGATCCTATTCCAGCAAATGCCCTGAAAGCTCTGCCCAAATTCAGTGGGGAGGATTTTAAAACACCTAAAGAACATCTACAAGATGTGTTTGATGTCTGTGCGATACATGTGATCACACAGCAAAATGTGGCTATAAGACTCTTAGCAGCTTCTTTTAAGGGAAAGGCTCTGGACTGGTACAGATCTTTGACCCCAAATTCAATTTCTACATGGGATCAACTTGGAGACGCTTTCTTTGCAAGATTCAAAGAAAAGGGTGATAAATCTTCTCTGTTACAACAACTGATCACCATCAAAAGGGCACCGCAAGAGGCAATGACTGATTTCAATTCCAGATTTTAGAAGACTTGGGAAAGGATTCCTGCTACAGCAAGACCATTACCAGGTATGGCCATAGTATTTTATCTTAAAGCCCTCAATTCAGATATAGCAGTAATGATTCAGTCACTTGGAGGTCAGACCCTGCCAGAAGCCTATGACTATGCGGTCAGAACCAAAAATAATTTGATAGATACTGGAAAGTTGCCCCTAAGGCCTCCTATGCCTATGTTTCCAGAGATTACCCTACCATTGCCTCAAGAAGCTCCTAATCCCATAACCCCACCTGTGTCCATGTATACGTTTCCCCGACAACCTGCTAAAGCTGCTGCCCCTACCCAGTCTTCAGAGATGGATGATGTCAAGAACATCCTGAGAACATTTTCAAATGAAATAATTAACCTAAAGAGACAACAGAATCCTTATCCCAGACCCCAATATCAAGGCTATCAGGGGAATAGACCTCCTCCATAACCAAACCAATATCAGGGCCCCCAAAGACAAAATAACCCTTAGCCGTCAAACCAACTGGTTGCAGTCCCTACACCCTTGCAGACTGTTCCTCCCAATGCAAACAGAGAGATTGTCCCAGGGCAGAATAATTATGCAGATGGCACCAATGCCTGGTGTTTTCCTTGTAATAATGCACACATGCCCAGAGATTGTCCTAGGGGTAATCTAAAGCAAAAGATAGCAGAGCAAAGAAGAGTGGATGGACAATTTGCAAATACTTCTGACACTCAGCCCTATCAATCCCCTGGCATGCAAAATTCAATTCTAGTGGCTCAGATGCAAGGAATGTCCTTACAACAAGAGGAAGAAATAGCCCCTGAGCATGCTCTTTTCTCTTGGATTGAAGATGAAGAGTTAGTGTTCTTGAATGAAGCTTCAACTTCTAAGAAGCCATTGGTACAATCAGATTACTATACTAGAGCCAAGAGGAGGAGGATGGAACAGCCTGGAGTTACAAATAATGAAATTATGGGAGTTCCACCATTTCAAGATCATCAAAATATATTTACTAGGCAAGAAATACCTCATCCAGTGCAGAATCAAGTAGTTTTTGAACAACTCCAAGAAAAAGCAAGATACCCTTATTATCCCAGAGCACAAGCAATAGGACTTGTGAATGTGGTGGATTAGTTGAAGAGGACTCTAGCACATGTGTCAATATGGGACATGTTAGCTATCCCTGAGCAAAAAACACTATTGCAAGAAGCTTTACAGGGCCAAGATGTGCCTAAACAGACTGTTGCCAAAGGAGGACCTACTGATAAAGAAAAGCTCAGGGACACTGTTTCTCTATAGACAACAGCACTTCTGAACAATGCACCAGAGGTAAGTAAATCCAAGCCAGATCCCTTTTATTTGACTTTGATAGTTGGGAAGAAGCTATTACACAATGCAATGATAGACTCTGGGGCTAGTACCACAGTGATGCCAAAGCAAATAGCAGATGCTTTGAAGATAAAATATGAACCACTTGCAAAAGGAGTTATGCAGTTAGATGGGAAGTCTGTACAAACAATAGGGAAAATTAAACAACTTCCACTACAACTGTATACTTGTCCCAATATAATTGTTAATCAAGATGTTGTAGTCATAGATATTCCTCCTGTTTTTGGCTTATGCCTATCCAGAGATTTCACAGCTAAGATAGGAGGTTATATGTCACTTGATTGGTCTCATCTCATCATAAGGACCAAATATGGGACTAAGATGAAGGTACTGTCAGAACCATTGTCAAAGGACCATATCACTAATGAACCAACCCCAAAGTTAGAAGCAGCCCATGCCATGTTAAATAAAGAGGAAAGGGTTTTTGTTGAAGAAATAGGGGATTGGATTGAATATGATCAGCAAGTGGAGGATAATCAGTTGTTAACCATGATGCAGAGTGATCCTTTTGGGAACTATGACTCAACAGGGTTGGGCACTTATGTTATATTTGAGGAAGATCAGGAGATCCCTAATGTCTTAAGGAATGAGTCCTCCCAGACCCAAGAATCTATAAATGACTCAGGAATCTGGACCTTAAACTTTGATGGGGCCAGAAGCAAAAATGGAGCTGGAGCAAGGATTTGTCTTACTGCCCCTAATGGTGAAAAGATTTTGAGAGCCATTCGCTTCCATTTTGCCTGTACCAATAATGATGCTGAGTATGAATCTTTAGTGCATGGACTTATATTGGCAAAAAAGAAAGGAGTTAAGAAACTGATAGTCAAAGGAGATTCAGAACTAGTGGTGAAACAAATAAGAGAGAAGGCAATAGCCAAAAATGTAAGGATGAGATCTTATAGACACAGAATTTGGGATTTGACAGAAAATTTTGAAGCCTTCAATATAGAGGTAGTCCCTAGAGCCCAAAATTCTAAGGCAGATAGAACGGCACAGATTGGTTCACAGTTTGATCTAATAACTGATCTAATGGTCAATAATGAGTCAGTCAAAGTTATTGTGAGACCAACCATCCCAGACAATGATGAAAATTGGCAGGTTTTTGAGAATGATTTTCAAGTACTCTCATTTTTGCAACAGTCAGGGGAATTTGCTGATCAGTTACAACCAAAAATTGAAGAAGCATATGGTGATCAGATCATTCAACTGAAATCAAACAAGCTCCCTAGGGGACTGATTACACTGGAAAACTTGTTTGATCATGAGGATGCTAGCCTAGAAAAGAAGAGATTCCAAGCAAACAAAGAAGACTACTCTGAGATTCAGGTTAGTGAGGGAAGAAGACTGAAAGTTGGAAATTCTGCCACTTAATAGGAAAGAAAGAGATTAATTGATTTATGTGAGAAATATGATAGGGTCATAGCCTGGACCTATGAAGATCTCCATGGTTATGATAGAAGTATCATTTAACACACCATAGAGCTGACGGAAGGATCTAAACCAGTTAGACAGAAGTAGAGGCCAGTAAACCCTAGGATTGAACCTCTGATGGTGGATGAGTTACAGAAACTATTAGAATCAAAGATCATTTTCCCAATCAAACACTCAACTTGGGTGTCCAATTTAGTACCAGTCAGGAAAAAGAATGGAGACATAAGGCTCTGTGTGGATTTCAGGGACCTAAATAGGGCTTCCTTAAAGGATCATTACCCCTTGCCCTCTATGGAACAAATTTTACAAACTGTGGCTGGATCAGAGAGATTTTCTCTACTAGATGGTTTCTCTGGGTACAACCAGATTTGGTTGGCTGATGAAGATCAACATAAGACTGCTTTCACCACAAAATGGGGAACATTCGCCTATGCAAAGATGCTTTTCGGTCTTTCAAATGCTGGAGCCACATTTCAGAGAGCAATGGATTTAGCATTTGGAGAGATTATCAATAAAATCATTCTAATCTACCTAGATGACCTCACTGTTTTCTCTAAAAATGTTGCGGACCATTTTGACCATTTAGAAGCAGTTTTTAAGAAATGCCAAGAATTTGGAATATCTCTAAATCCTAAGAAATGCATTTTTGCAGTACCTCAAGGTAAATTATTAGGGCATATAGTTTCTAAAGAAGGAGTCTCTATAGATCCAGAAAGAGTCACTGCTATAATGAACCTGTCTCTGCCTGTCAATAAGAAAGCAGTTCAGTCCTTCTTAGGAAAGATTAACTTTGTCAGTAGATTCATATCAGACTTTGCAGGCCTAATAAGACCAATTACACTGCTACTAAAGAAAGACCTGGTTTTCAAATGGACTGCAGAAGGGAGACAAGCTTTTGAAGAGGTCAAGAAAGCAATTTCAACAGCCCTAGTACTAAGGAACCCTGACTTCTCTAAGTCTTTTATAATGTATGTTTATGGAGGAGAATTCAGTGTTGCTGCTGTCCTAACAGAAAGATAACCAACAAGAGGGAGAGCATCCTATAGCCTTTTTCTCAAGGACTCTTAGAGAGTATGAAGCCAGGTATAACTTTGTAGAGAAACAGGCATATGCTATGGTAAAAGCCCTCAAGAAATTCAGACACATGGTCACAGGTAATAAGATTCTGATACTAGTGGCGCATCCAAGTGTCAGAGAATATATTATGGAAGGAGAAATCACTGAGAAAAGAGCAAACTGGATTACAAAAATTCTTGAATATGATGTGGAGGTCAGACCAACTAAACTTGTCAGAGGCAAGGGTTTATGCCAGTATATGGTTCAAGATATGGAAAAAATGATAATTGAAGAAATAGAGGAAGAAAATGTATTGAGGATACAAGAGGTTGATCAGAATTCTTGGGTCACAAATAGGATTCAGTTTATGAAACATGGAATTTTCCCAAAGGAGCTCTCTCAGGACAAGAAGAGGTACTATAGGCAACAGGGAATTCATTTTGTTTTAATTGACCAAGTTCTTTTCAGAAGAAACACTGATGGCATACTTTTAAGATGCATAGAAAAGGATGAAGCCCAAAGAATACTACATGAGATGCACCATGGAGTGTCAGGTGGACATTTTTCTGCAAGAACCACAGCTATAAAGATAAGTCAGGCAGGTTACTTCTGGCCCACTTTATTTGTAGACTGTTATCAATTGGTTAAAGAATGCCAATCTTGCCAGTACTATGTAGGGAAGAGAAGGAATGCAGCGATGCCCCTTAGTCCTATAATTGTTGATGAACCATTTGCCCAATGGGGTCTAGACTTCATTGGAATGATCAATCCAGTATCAAGTATGGGGCACAAATGGATCCTAACTGCCATAGATTATTTTACCAGATGGAGTGAGGCAGTCCCACTAAAAGAAGCAACAGAGAAAGTGATTCTAGATTTTCTGGAAAGTATCACTACTCGCTTTGGGCCTCCTCACACTGTAATTTTAGATAATGCTAAGGCATTTTTGGGGGCAAAGATATCTGATTTTGCACTAAAGTATGGAATCTACTTGAAGACCTCTTCAAATTATTATCCTCAGGGTAATGGTTTAGCAGAATCAACTAATAAGAATCTGATCAGACTTATTAAAAGAATTGGGGTTGACCATCACAAAGAATGGCATAAAGTGCTTAATATAGCACTGTGGGCAGATAGAATTACACCAAAGCAAGTGACAAAAATGTCCCCCTATGAATTAGTCTATGGTAAACCTGCCGTGATGCCCCTGAGTTTGGAGATTCCGGCTCTCCAGTTATTGAAACAAATTGAGATTGAGGAAAATGGCCCCATGCAGGTCAGGGTTGCTGAGCTCCTGGAGGTTCAAGAAAAAAGGGATTCAGCACATGAATCATTATTGAAACATCAGAAAATAATAAAAGACTATTTTGATAGGAAAACTTCAAACCCTCATTTTGAAGTTGGATCAGTTGTTCTGAAATGGGATGAGAGAGCTACCAAGCCGGGTCGACACAGTAAATTTGAATCATTATGGACTGGCCCCTATAAGATTCATTCCTGTAAACAACAGAATTCTTTCAAGCTTGAAACAATGGAGGGTGAGCCTGAGGAGATTCCTGTCAATGGGATCTACTTGAAGCATTTCAATTAGGCATCACCTTTCCTGTGTATTATAGTTAGATAGTTTCTTTTGTCGTTGCTTTGTTTTCCTGCTTTGTTTTTTCCCACTTTTTGTTTGAATAAGTGTTTTATAAACACGTGGCCACGGCATAAGACTCTTAAAAGTCTCAAAACTCTCGCATTCATTGAAACTCCCAAATCCCCAAAATTCCTAAAAGGTACCTAGCGCAGCCGCTTTTTATGACGTGTCTAACACTCTGTCCCACTTAGATCGCTTGAGATTTTATAACAGTTTCCGTTTTAAATGCCATTTATGACACTTGATGCGTCATTAAGATATCCCAACAGCACGAGTTAAGGCTTAAACCGAGTTTCATTTGCTGCTACTTCTGCTAAGTGTTTTCCCTGTTGCTGCTTTTCATTGCAAAAAACTGCTTCCTAAGTGTGTCTTCCCTGTTGCAAAGTTTTTATCCTTGTTACAAGCTTTCATACTCATTCACAGCAAGTCCAACAGCTTTTGAAAGTTATACAGTTTCTAGCAAGCACAAAGATGGCGGAAGCACAGTCTTCTCAACAGGGGCTTGGGATTTACGAGTCTGTTGACAGTCTCCTTGCCAGTAAATCATACGCTTCGGCACCTTTGCAACCATTGAGGACCTATCCAAGGACTAGGGTTCCTGAGGTTGGTTATGCAGTTGACCCAGCAAAGGTTCTAGATTTTGCAGATGGTATTGTGGAACCGGCCCTACAAAAGTCTTGCAAAGCTCTACGAGAAGGAGCACACCAAAGATGCCTCTTGAAGGCCAAAGCTAAACAATTCGAAACATTCGGCATGCGAATTTGGACCTCTCAATTGGCAAAATTCATTGTCCCGAGCGTGCATTTATGCCCGGACCTGATTGAGGTATGCGCTGAATTGTTTCATGCACCTTCGAGCACCATTCAAAAGGGACCCTTCATGGTGCAAATAACGCCAAAGGCCATCAGGGACATGTTGGCCCTACACTATGATAGCACAGCCACGTTTCCCACAGTTGCCAAAATGCAGAAGACATGGGCAAACGTCAAGTTTCAATTGAGGTTTCTCAATGTAGAGATGCAGTTGGGAGACGACAATACCCAAATACCAACGCTGCCCACAGGAAGGGCACAATTTACACAAGCCAGCTAGGAGGCGCTATCTATGATAGCTTTTATCTTCGGGTTGAAGGAAGATATAACTGTTTATGATTGGCAGTTGGCCATTCTTTTCAAAATGAAGACTGTTGATAGGTCCCAGGAGTTTCGGCTAGATTTCTCTGAGCAGATTGCCTACTCCATGGCCGAACAACTTGCCAATTTCAAATCAACAGGGGTTTTCAGGTATTCCTCCTATCTGTTCCACCTTATGTTATATCAAAATTATGCCCTCTTTTCCCAGTATATGCATTTAGACATGTATGACCCAAGTTTTGATCCAAATAGAACCATCCCTGTGTCTGCATGGACTCATGTTTTGTCTGAATCATCTGACCCTTATGAGTTTTGGGAACTTTTTGTCGCCCCTATTTTTACTCACCTAAGCCCAGAGCCTGTTGAGAATAGATTGACTTTGAGTGTCAGAGGCCTTATGGCAAATTCCCCCATTCCCTGCGATTATTTCTTTGGGTCTCACCACACTATTATCAGGGTCCATGGGTTTAATGGGGAACCAATGTTACTACCTAAGGTTTTAACTCCTAGGCTAGCCTTTTTAGAGGTCACCCGGCAGGTGTCTATGGTTGATAATGAGTATGGGGCTGGGAAGAAGAAGAAAAAGATGTATGATCTCCCCTGGGTGAAGAAGAACATGACCCTATTGGTCAGGGATGCAGAGCATTTATTGCTGAGAAAGTTAGCTATCTTGGGTTTTCTTTTAGTCGAAGACAAATGGAGATACGACCCTATTAGTTTTGTTGCCTCGTGGGTCAGGAATAATAAGATTGGTGCCAACGTTGTGCACGAGGGCCATCCTTTCTGGGATGATAGAAGAAACCCTAAGGAAGACACCCTTGATCTATATGCAGAGCTGTCAGACTTGCCTTTTGAGGGACCCAGACCATGGGAGGTGTTTTACAAAAAGGAGAAGGCCTATGACCCTAAACTCAAAATGGGCGCTGGATTAAAGAAGAATTTATTGAGAGATAGGGAATGGAAGGCTGAGAAGATAGAAGCCTATTGGAAATATAGGCAGGAAATTTATGAAATAACCCATTCTTTTGGCAAAGTAGATACAGATGAGAAGTGGGAATCTATTTGGGACGAATGGCATCCTTCCCCTGTCTCGAGCCCTGATACAAGCAAAATCAAAAAAAAGGGTGAAGAAGCTGAAGAGGAACCTAAATCCACCCACCCAGTGCAGGTCCCAGGACAAACATCATCTGCAACTGCAGTAACTACCTGGCCCCAATCCCTCAGCACTATAGAGAAGCAAAAGAGTGTGGTGTCATCACCACCTAGAGGGACCCCATCAGTTTCAGTAAGTGGGGCTTCAGGTTTTGTGCAAACACCACTGGTAACAGTGGTAAATGTTGAGGAGAAAGAAACAGAGCAAGCAGAAGAGAGGCCAAGGAAACATAAGAGGCTGAAACTTTAGCCTGATTCAGATGAGGAGGTAGAACCTTTATCGCAGCCACCACCAAGTGTCTCAGTTGCCCCTCAGGTATGTGCTTCTTCTCCATCTGTTTCTTCTTCAATTGGGGTGGCAATCCCAGTTGGCCAAGTATTATTCCCTGCCACCTCTGTTGTGCCAATTTCTCAATTTTCCCCACCTATTACTACACAGGCCATGTCATTGCAAGCCACTTCATTACCTCCTTTTTCCCCCACCTTTCCCAAGAGGGTACCTCCTCAGATTCCTCCTGGCCAACATTTGGCTATTCCTTATGGCCTGCCACAAGGTCATCCTTTTGCGGGCGGGTACATTGCCTCTCCCCCTACCTTCCAAGCTCAAGCAGACATTGCCAAGAAGGCTAGGGAGGCCCGGATGGACAAGAAGAGAAAGAAGGATAATAAAGCTCAGGCTATCCCACATATGAGGTCACTATTTGACCCAATTCAGCAGCAGCTAACTGTGACCCATTTGTCACCAAATGTAGCAAAACCAAATGAGCAGATGCAGCCCCAAGATTTCACAATGAGTGCAGTGGCAATGGATATGTCACTCTTCAGGCCACAAGATAGGGTCGAGCTGCTAAACGAAACCACTTCTGCTATAGCCACTGATTATCTGAAGTTATCCAGGAAGTTGCAGAAGTTGGAGGCTAGTCTGACTCAGGAAAAGACACATAGTGAGGATCTGGCTACTAAGCTCAAATCAAAGAATGATGAGATTGAGGATCTTAATAAACAGTTGCAAAATACTATTTCATGTCAGATCCATCAGGCTACACAGAGCCAAAATGCTTCATTAAAGGAAGAGCTGACCCAGGTGAAGTCTATTCTGTCTACCTTGAAGCAGGAAAAGGCCACATTGCAAAAGAGGCATCAGGATTCTTCTCAACAGGCCACACAGTTGCAACAGCAACTTTTGAAGGAACAAAATAATGTTGCTGCTATTCAGGCTCAACTACAGGCCGAGCAACAAACAGCCAAGCAATTGACCCTTGAGTTGGCAAATAGGCCACAAAATGCGGGAGTGTTAAATTTGGTCAAGGAGTTATATGCATCTGTATGGGCAAGAATCTCTAAGGAGATGATCCAGCTCAGACCCTCTTTAACCTTCCTGCTACATGCTCAGCAACTATGTGAAAAGGTGGAGACCTCAGTTCAGGCCACTCTGTCCATTGTGTCCATGAGAGTTTCTGATTCTCAATTGCTGCTGGGAAAAATTTATGACACATCTAATGAAACTTTGTCGGCAGCAGGGATCAATGACAGAATGATTGCTGCCAAAAGGGTGAACGAGGTTCTGAGTTGTAATTCTACTGCAATTACATGCCAGGAGCTCC
Organism: Cunninghamia lanceolata; assembly: GCA_027924645.1. Lineage (NCBI taxonomy): Eukaryota > Viridiplantae > Streptophyta > Pinopsida > Cupressales > Cupressaceae > Cunninghamia > Cunninghamia lanceolata. Next base: position 16,714,810 of record BSBN01000016.1, read on the forward strand.
TGGATGTGGTAAAGGAGGGAGTAAAGGATATGAAGAAACATATAGAAGACTTGGTGCAGTTGGGCCTTCCTTCTCCTTTTCCTGATAGCAACACAGTCCTAATGGTTGATGAGATCAAGCCTCTGTTGCTGGCTAGACAGAATGATCAATCAGTTTTCCAGGGCCTAACAGATGCCTCATCGGTATCAGAAGTGGAAGCTGTTTTGATTCCTATGGCCCAGCTTGATTTCCAGTTGAAAGCAGCGGTTCATGTTTTGCAAAACTTTTCACATAAAGACATGATCAACCTGGATTTGGCTTTCCAGGACTTGCAAAATAAACAAGGTTTATCTGATGCTGAGTGGTCTGTATATCAGACAGCTTTACAGAATTTGTAGGTTTTGTTGTATAGATACATTTTTTGGGATTCTTTTTGAGCAGGCTAAAAAGTCCTCGGGGTCGCCATGAACTGTAGAGTAAAATACTCTACATTTTTTATTTTGAGTTTCAGCAGTGCGGGTCCAATTTTGTTTCGGAGTGCTTCAGTTTTGCAGCAACGGTTTTGACGCACAGCGTGGGCACAAAGCGCGGGTGTGAGGGTTTTTCATTTTTGAAAATTTTGCTAAGTCCCAGAGTTCAGCGGAAGTTGCCAAGTGTCAGTACCCAAGATATATTATACAGTTGCTGAAGGTTCCGCGGATGAAGCCACGCATTCCTTTTGAATCCTGTGGAAGTTTCCAAGTGTCGGCATCCGAGGATCCGTTTTATAAGTTTCAAAGCCCTTTTGTAAAGTAAGTCTGGCGGGCCCCCTTTTACGTTTCTCTCGGTGCAACGGAAACCACCACGTGTCAGCAGCCGTGATACTTTATAAAGTTTCTCAGAGTAGCAGCAGAAAATGCCACATATCTTTTTGTAGTAAGGCGGAAGCCGCCAGGTGTCGGCACCCTTTTCAAGTTTCGTCAAAGTTTCAAACGTTCTTGTTGAGTGTTTCTTATAATGAAGCGGGCCCCTTTTTAGAGTTTTGGTGAGCGCAGAAGGCACCAAGTGGCAGAAGTGGAGGGTGTTACTAAAGTTTCCTGAAGTTTCACAGAAGGTGCTGCGTGTCCCATAAAGTTACAGTGGAAAGCTCCAAGTGTCGTCTTCCGCAAGATCCTTTTGTTTTCAGCACTAAGTAAAAGACTGTATGGAGGGCCCCACTAGTATTCCTGTAACTTCAGCGGAGTGTGCCATCTGTCACCATCCGTGTGATCCTTATAAGTCTGTAATGTTTCTATTAAGTTTCTTGGAGTTGCGCGGAGAGCGCCAAGTGGCAACGTCCGCGGAGGTTTTGTTAAAGTTTCTAAAGTTTCTCAAGAGCGGCGGAAGCTGCCACGTCCACAGTCTCTTGTGTAAGTGGAAGGCGCCATCTGTCCCTTTTCTTTTTGAAGCTGCTCAGGCGCAGAAGTATGGTGGGTCCCAATTTTAATATTTCTTGAGTTTCAAAGTTCAGCGGACCGTGACAGGTGGCAGAGCCCGAGCACTCTTAGTATAAGCCATAGTAAAGACTCAGAATAAAGTGGAAAATGCCATGTGTTTTTGGAAGGGCCGCGGACGCTGCCAAGTGTCAGATTCTGGTATTTCCTAAGGAAGAAGCAGTTTCTTAAGTAAGTCACGTGGAGGATGCCAGGTGTTTGTTTCTAATTGATCTGGAAAGATGAAGGAGTTTCAGGAAAGAGGCGCGTATGAGTGCCAGCCGTTTCAAGGGTTTATAGTCGCAAAGACTATCAGAAAGCTGCCACGCGCCTCTCTCCGATTCAAGTATGTGGGGTTACATGTATCTGTTATAGCCAATGAATTTGCAGAGTGGCTAACCGTTTCTGATTCGAAGGAGATCCTCTGTCAGATACCTTCAGTTAACTGCCAGTTCGGTTAGGCCATTGAGATTTTTGATCATGCGGGCGATCTTTGGGCCAGTTGCATGCTATAAGTACAGGTTCAGATCACCGTGCCAGATATAGATACAATATTAGAGATAGAGTTTTCTGCAACACAGATTGTTGGAGAAGTTTGAGGATCTTTTGTAGTGGCCAGTAATATCATTTGCCTTTGTTCTGTTTCTTGATTCAGAAAGTTGGTATAACTGTGCATGATTCTGTGCCTTTTATGTAACTTGAACATTAATAAAGACAGAGTTCTGTGCCCTTGCTGATATTTTCTGTGTTATTATAAAGCATTCTGGTTTGTGAGTCTTTGATTCTATTTGTTTAATCTGTTACATTGATCATGCAATTTTGCTCTTTAATGTGACTGAATCTTAAAATAGTTTCACTGTACTTAAGTGATGAGATACAAAATCACATTCAGGCGCATCGCCATAGTTTTAGCTCCCTTGTTAGTTGCATTTGTGATTCTGTTTCATTTTATCCTTTTTCCCAAACACATTTTGAGATAAAGAAGAGCCAGCTTCTTTAAAATCTGGAGGTCACTCTGAAAAGCATTCCCACGTTTCAGAGTTTCCCATGTTGGTGTTGGAAACAGTGCAATTCTGAGCATCAACAGTAACCATGGACCAGTATGCAAATCCCATACACTACAAGTGACATTTCATGTGACCTTTCCAAAGAGAAAAGTTGGTTCCATCAAACTTTGGACTATCCTTCTTGTAAGACGACATCTTGGATCTCCTCAAGCGGTTAAGCTCGTTTTAGAGGAACTTAGCTCTGATACCAATTGTTAGACTTAGGGCACACAACTAAGAGGGGGTGAATCAGTTGTGGGAAACTTTCTCCAATTAAACACTTAAATCTTCTTTAGTGATCAATAGAATATTAATCATGAACCATAATGCATTCAAATCAAAAGCAGAAACATATCGACACATAAGACACCAAGATTTTGACAAGGAAAACCCGGTTAAGGGAAAAACCATGGGGTGATTAACCCAAGATTGTATTCTCTGTTAGAAGAATAGAAAGAACAAAATGGCACATGCCAATTAGGGTTCACTGCCCGAGCACACTGCTCACAAGAGGCTCACTGCCTACAAGAGACACACTATCTACAAAGAAATAAGTATCACCTTCATGAATTGGAGAATAGCATCTTCACCATGCTTGAATCAGTTCCATTTAAGCCCAATACTTCTGCTCTGCCTTTCGCACTCTTCTTCTCTACCACACACTCATCACCCAAAAAAACACTTTGAAATGACTTCTCAATCCCTTATTTATACACTACATCGACTTAGGAATAATCATCTAAGTCAGCAAACACCTACAAGCACATCTGCAAGACGTGTAATACATTTGGTCGGCCAGTCTTAGGAAGAACACCAACATCCAGTGGTTATTCTTCAAATATGAATTTTAACTTTAATGCGGACCACCAACATGAACTGGAACTGATCCACAAATCAACACAAGCTTTCTTGAATCACCAACAACATCCGCACTTCTTCTGCTTACTGGAATCCTTCTCTCCGTCATCCGGAACCTCAAGAACATAGTCTGTCATCACTGTCACAAAGGAATAGGTTCTTTCGGACCTTCAATCCACAAACCAATCTACTTGATACTTCACAAGGATGTCCCCAACACTTCCTCCAATCCACAAAATGGGATAATGCATTACCGGACCTCACCGGACCCATCTATGTCACTCTGTCACCTCTGGACACCTGCCAGAGCTGGTTCTACTTGAGCGACCATAACTTCTTCAGATCTTTATGCGGACCTCTGAAAACTTGACTGGAGCATCTCAAGACTCATATCTACAAACCCTTTAAACCATATCCTCTGATCCTCAACCTATCTTGGACTTTTACCTTGTTGTCATCATTGTTCTTCATTATTCCTGATTGAGACTAATTTTCTCAATATCCTCAACACACAGCTCATCCAATCCTTCTCATTAATGCAACATGAGTATGTTGACATCAGTGATAACACTGGTTAAACCCACACTTGCAATAGTTAGGGCATACATTCATGAGAATATTGAGGAATTTGGGGAATCCAAGCTGATGGATATCTATCACAAGTAGTTAATAGATGAATCATTTGAACTCAAACCTCAGTACAAGGCTATCCGGGACAAGCATTTTGGACATTGCATCCATTTCTCCTATTTTACAAAGGATGAATGGGTCTGGTATGTACTGAACTTAGTGCATGAAAACTTCATGTGGTTGATGAGGCCATTTAAGATCACAAAAGATGCTATTAGGGCGGTAACTGGATTACACTCATCTAGTGAGTTACCTACTCTCAAATCGGTCAAAAACCAAACTGTAAGTGAGGCTACTGGATCAAAATTTGACAAGAGAGCAATGACAATAGAGGATATCACTGATCCAGATATCAAGTTTGCCTCCATGATAATTGGCTACAAGATATATCACTCCAGCAGGGAGAATTCTGTATCCAGAACTGTAATTTATACTACTTATCAGATGCTAAGGGAGAATGCAGATTATGATCTTTGTGAGCTTCTTCTGAGCCAACTATTGGAAAACTTGCAAAAGATCAAAAAGGACAAGAAGAACTCATTCAAATAAGGTGGCCTGATATTGTGTCTCTTCTTTTACTACATGAATGAGCTCCCCGGATCTAGTGGTTGGATATGGTAAAATGATAGACCGATTGCCATACAAATCAGAGATTACATGTATGGGCTTGGTGATGCCAAGGCTCAAAGTACAGCACTCTGGGGATACTTCAAGAACTTTCAAAGTATGATGCAGGCCAGAGAAAGAATCCCCCAATCATTGGTTGAGAAATACAAGGATACAGTGTACTTTATGGTAGACATTGATCAATGCCTAATGGAGGCAGTGGAGCCAAGGATAGTCTAGATTATGCCAATGGGGTATGAGGTTGATGAGAAAATCCTAGAGCTGCATATCCAACACCTGCTGAGTCAGCCCAAGGACCCTGAGACAGAAAGGTTTGGAACCTTTCAAGAGTTGAGTGTGAAAATTCATGTTGAACTAAGGCAACCTGAAATAAAAAGAAGAGTCAGGAAGTAGAGGAAATTGCCAAGAAATATGGCATATCTAAGGAAGCAGTTGATGCCAACAGAGAGAAGGTAGAAAGAGCAGAAAAAGAGAGACAAGAAGCAGCAAAAGAAAGTGTTCCAGTGCAAGCCCCCTCCTGGACTAGATCCTCAAAGAGCTCTGCACCTACCACCTCTAAGAGCCAAAAAGCCTCAAAACTGAAAGCCAAGACATCTGGTAAGAGAGAAAAGACAACAAAAACCAAGGCCACAAGAAACTATACAAGTCAAAAAGATGATGAAGAGACAGAATCAGATGAGGAGGTCAAGAAAATGAAGAAGAAGAAGAAAATATCTGGTGAATCTTCTACCAGTCAGGGCAAGGAAGAAAAGTCAGAAGAATTTGTTGAAAAGCCTACTCTCTGCATTGATGATATCATCAAATCAGTCACTATGGATGGGAACTTGAAACTAATGACTGAATTTTATGATGAATATAATGAAGCTGACCAAAAGATCTTGCAAGATGCTACAGTTAGGTATCTTAACATCTATAATAAAGCAGTCATTGAGATCATATCTCTAATCGCCAAAAGCCTAGAGAAGGAACTTGAAATAAGAAAGAACAATGCTAAGGCAAAGGACTTAAAGATCTGGGAACAAATAGCTATTCAGCTCTATCCTTCCATCACTCCTAAACAACTGAACATGATCTTCAAGGATTGCAAGGATGAGTTCCGGAGCAAAGCCAGAATGAACAAGCTTATGCTCGGAGAAACTAATCAAGTGGTAAAAGAGACTGAAGACATCCTCCAGAATGCATATAAAAGATTCAATATTCCTATTATAGAGGACCTAAGTGACGAAACTTCTGATGTCGAAGGATTAAATGCATCAAGGGAAAACTCTACTGAGAAAATTGCAGAAGAGCCAAAGGAGATAGGTGAGGAGAAGACTAAGGACTTAGATTCCTCTGCTCCGGAAGAGGAAGTCCATAAAGAAGTAAACATCTCTCTTCCAGATTCCCCAACAGACTCCGGATCTAAAGGAGAAGAAAGAATAGAAGAGAAAATTAGTCAAGAAGAAAAGGTAAAAGGAAGAGAAGAAGATCAAATAGAGAAGACCCCAGGAGATAGTTCTGAGGCTGCAGAAGGAAAGAAGATTCTGTCTCTAGCAAGAGACGCTGCAGAAACAGTTAAAGATTTATTGACCAAAGAAATGATGGAGATTGATGAACTAGAACTGTTTCAAGGACCGTTCAATTTTGATTCCCTCTCCCCAGTTCAAAAAATGAAGATAGCATCCTTTGCCCAAGAAAAGGCAAAAGAAAAACTTCTGAAGTCTCACATGGAAGACTGTGAGCTACTAGAGATTGCATCTAGTGCGTTGGAGAAGATCATGCCATCCTTCTAGAAGGATCTTTCAGCCTCTTCATCCGGTAACTTGAAATCTCTTGTTAATTCAATTAGCACACATTTTGATTCTTTGGAGAAGTCAGCAGACGATAAAGTCCAGAAAGAGTTTTTGGGTAAGAGATTCTCTGAAGTACAGGGGCTAATAGCAAATGATAGGAGAAATCTGAATATTGGAATAGAGAGCTTAGAAAATGCTCTTAAAGATGGCAGAGACCTATACAAATTTTGTCTATCTTGGTCCACTGCGATAGCAAATATCACCAAGAAGGTGGAAGAACAAGAGAGCAAACTAGCAAGTTTATCTCAAAATTTTGATCCTCTCACCTCTTCCATAATAAATTAGGAATGTTAGACTATTGCATCTATAAATGAAATAAAGAAGCTTTAGAAGGAGAAAAAAAATAGAATAAGCAGGCTAAGTGAACTAAGAGGAACAATTATTCCTAAGTTAGAGGCCATGCATGAGGCCCTAACTGATGCCCAGACCACAGCCCGGACCAATGATCCGGTAGACCTAAAGAGGGCAGAAGCTTTTGCATTTTTGCTAAGTGGTCATATTTCAATTTTGGATAGGATGAAGAAGAGTTGGGCAACAGAAGTGGTACAGTTGAAGACCACCTTTGCAGATATACTTCAGTATATGTAAGTATAACATGTATATATATTTATGCAGCCAAGTATAGATTGTTTTTGGGAATTTTTGGTGTACGGATCCTACCCTTTGCCATTGATGTCAAAGGGGGAATGAGGAGCAATGAAAAATGTGGAATCTAGCTAAGGGGGAGCTCTGGAAAAGTGTACATAAGAACAGAGCATCAGCCAAGGGGGAGTATTCTACAACACTTAGTCATTTTTCACTAAGTGTTCCCATCAATGCCAAAGGGGGAGATTGTTGGCAAGAGACACTGTGTGGCTTCATGAGTGTTGTCATTGATGGCAACAAAGTCCATCCCACACATCCGCAGGACATGGTATGTCTACCAGAAGTTAGATTGAAGAGTATTTTGGTCTGATGAGCAAGAACAGAGCATGCAACAAGGTCTGACAATTAGGTCCAGATCTCTCAGAGGAAGCATCTCAATAAAGTGTGGACTTGGGGAAGTCAAGAGGAATACCATGACTGATACATTCTAGAGATTAAGCCTCTGGTGATGAAAGAGTGAAAAGATATGAGCACCTAAGTGTTGGGTTCATGTTTGGCAGAGTAGACTGAGAAAGAATTGACTGGCAAAGCATCAGACCTTAATCCAAATGAGAAATTGATGATGATCAAGTTTCTTAAGGGATCATTCATGGTTGGCCGACATGATTGATGACTCCTATAACTATCCTTTTGATACGCATCACTTAGTAAGCATGGATTCAGCTGACAGACCAGAGTTTGGAAAATCTTGAGTTTTCTGGATGCCGACTAGAAAGGTGTTGAAATCCTTGATACGAATATATATACCAGATTGATTTCAATATGAAGGTGTGTGTGGTGTGTGGTGTTGTGCGAAGAAAAGAAGAGAGCAGTGTGGAAGAAACTATACTAAACTGGTATGTAACAGAACAACAGCACTAAGAAGAGGAAGAATGAAGTGCAGTAGATCAGTATATTGAGCCTAACTGGAACTGAACCTTAGCATATGTGGATGCCCCTGATCAATTCAATCACATGGTTACTTTCTTTATACCTTGTAGACAGTGAGTCTCTTGTAGGCAGTGAGCCTCTTGTGAGCAGTGTGCTCGGGCAGTAAACCCTAATTGGCAAGTGCCATTTTGTACTTCTTATTCTTCTAATAGAGAATAAAATCTTAGGTTAGTCACCCTGTGGTTTTTTCCCTTAATAGGGTTTCTACATCAAAAATATTGTGTTATGTGTGTTGAGTTTATTTTTGCTTCCATGGTTATGTATGCATGTATGTTTTGATGTTGCACTAATTGTTACAAAAGAACAGAAAGTTGAAATATTTAAAATAACTGATTCACTCCCCCTCTCAGTTATCTACCTTGTTTCCAATAGGGTTTGTGGGTCATATTTGAAGGTATAACACTTGTTTTTATTGCATTTGTTTGTGTTTTTCTTTCATTTTGACTTCCATAAACTACACTAAACACTAATCTCTATACCCTAAACACTAATGGTTAATCTAAATTCTTTTGCTACTAAATCTTTAAACTTATTATCAATTACAATGTCATATTCAACATGACAATGGCAAGAACCTGACGCAATGCGTCTCTTGTTTTACTTTGTAACAAATGTTTGTTAAAACTATTTTGTAACAATCTTTATTTACAAACATTGTAAATAATTACTTATCTCAGTCTCCAAGGATGGAAAATCCCTATGCTTTAAAGATTTGCACAATGCCACCAACTCCAAAATTATGTGCCACCATCCATAAGTAATGTTGCCACCATTCCAAGACACTATGCCACCTCAACATTTTCTATTGCCGCCAACATTCTTGTAAACTGCAACAATTAAATGTAGCATTTGGTTAATTGTAGCAGTCTTTGCTACTTGTAGTATTTTTATTAATAGTAACATTTAATGTTACACTTTCCATTTTATGTAACTACTAACATTTAATGTTAGCCTTTCTTGTAACTACTATCGGTTTAAAAACAAACCGTTAGCATTTATTGTTATGGTTAACCATGAAGGGGCCTCCTGGGCTCTTTCTAGCTCCTACAAGGGGGTTGTTTTTTTTCTTTTCACCATAACTTGCACTCAATGAATCAAATTTTCAACTTCTTATAGGCAAAAAAAATATGGTTGCATCTAATTCATCATGGTGTAATTATTTTTTCCCAACTTGCTATATTTTTTGAGATTTGCCTCAAAGTCGCTTTTGCTCTCTTTTTTTGACATTTTTTTGACAAGGCATAACTTTTGCCCATGATGTCCAAATTGAGCAAACTATTTTTGAAACTTAATAGAAAAATGCAAGTAATCCATTGATACATGTTTTTTTATTCCTGTTTTCCTAGAAATTTGTAAAATCATCATATGTTATAAAAAGTCAATTTAGGCTTCCAGATTGTAAAATTATATTCAAACTTGTAATTTTTTCTGGGGGCATCTTTTACAACAATATTGGTTTTGGGGGGCATCAGTTGTCAAGTTTTTTTCATTTTTGAGGGTTATAAGGCATATATCTTCTTGTGGTCCCCTCTTGACATAAACTAAAATCATTCTTTTTTGGACACTTGTAAGAACTCCAACAACACATCTTTTTTGTAAACGCACTAATATAAAGTGGCATCCATGATTTGTGTTCTTTTGGGGGATATAATTGCACATCATAGTGTGCCTTTCTGTGTACTCACACTATTTTATAAAGTGCCATGGGGGTTTGTGTATGTGCCTTGTTTGCCATAAAAAAATTGTGTGGTGAGTGTGCCTTATTTTTGCACTCTTTTCTAGTTGCTTGTACATCATATTTGGCTACGATGTTGCATCTACATCCCTTTGCACATATTTGTGCCACATTTCAATTGATTTGTCAACTAATATCTCTTCTTCTCAACATTATGGGGGGTATCATCACAAGGTTAATGCTTCGTGGTTTCGCTTTTGAGTGATCTATCTATCCAATTTTTGTTCCTACATACTAGGCAAATACAGTGGTTGGTTACCCATGCATTTTTGTTAGATGGTGTTGGATTTAGGACAGACAACTGAGAGGGGGGTGAATCAGTTGTCTCTAGAATTTTTGTTCTTTAAACACTTAAAGCCTTCTTATATTTCTACAGCATAATAATGATTCAATCATGGAAGCACAATGCAATAACTCAAGAGCAGAAACACATTAACACATATGACACCAAGATTTTAACGTGGAAAAACCGGTTAAGGGAAAAACCACGGGGTGACTAACCTAAGATTGTATTCTCTGTTAAAAGAATAAGAAGAACAAAAAGGCACTTGCCAATTAGGGCTCACTGCCCAAGCACACTACTCACAAGAGGCCCACTACCTACATGAGACACACTGTCTATAGAATAATATAAATATTACATACTTGAACTGGAGATTAGCATCTTCACCATGCTTGAGACAGTTCCATTTAAGCTCAACACTTCTACTCTGCTTTTCACTCTTCTCCTCTCTACCACTTCCTCATCTCAACCAAGGATGCTTTGAAATGACTTCACAAATCTTATTTATACAAGACATCGATTTTGGGATAATCATCAAAGTCGGCACAACATACTTTATTTTATTACAGAGTAGTTACAAAAATACAACTTGATTTGTTACAAAGACTTCATGCATATCACCACACTATCGGCCACACATATCTGGGACTTCAATATTCTTTGAGGAACACGCCATGCTTCACAGAACATCTTCAAGATCATCCACAAGATGTGTAAAACATCTGATCGGCCATGATTAGGAAGAACACCATCACCTAAGAGTAAATCTTCAATTACGAGCTCAATCTTCAATGCAGACTGCCAACACAATCTAGAGACCCCCACAAGCTTGCCTGAATCACCAAGAACATCCACACCACTTCTGCTTACTAAAATCATTCGCATCTTCATTCAGAACCTCAAGAACACGATCTGTCATCACTATCACATTGGAATAAATGCTTGCGGACCTCCAGACCATGAACCAATTGAGTTGTCAATTCACATTGGCTTCCTAAACATTCCACCAAATCTGCAAAACAAGATATTGCATTTCTGGATCTCACCGGACCTATTTGTGTCACTCTACCACCTCTGAATAGCTGCCAGAACCAGTTTTACTCATATGGCCATAACTTCTCCAAATCTTCATGTGGAGCTCTCAAATCTTGACTGGATCATCTTTAGACACATATTTACAAACCCTTTGATGTGATCTTCATCTAGCTGGGATCTTCACTTCATAGAGCTCCACTATCTTCATTGTTCTTCTCTGTTCCTGATAGGACTAGTTTTCTCAATATCCTCAACACATAGCTCATCCAATCCTTGACATCAATGACAACACCAGTTAGGCCCATACTTGCAACAATCTCCCCCTTTGTCATTGATGGCAACATATGATGTGAAACACTATTTTAACCATCAAGACAAGAACTTCTCCTCACTAACTGACATAGCTCCCCCTATCAACAGTAATCATTCATATGTCTTCTCTTTCTTTGCTCCTCCCCCTTTGATTAGCAACCACTTTTGTTTTTCATGTGTTCTCTCCCCCTTTGACATCAATGGCAAAGGGTGCATACTTGCATCAATACTTTAGAATCATACAGACTGCTCCCCCTGAGTAGCAGTTTCCTATCATCAATCTAGACCACAAGATATGACTGTGAGATCCACTAGACTGATGCACATCAGTGCACCTTAATTTAGAACCGGAGGGGTAATAACCCCTAACTTCTCCCTGAGATACTCAAAAGAGTCCTTAGGTAGAGGTTTAGTAAAAATGTCTACAATCTGATCCTTTGAGGGCACAAACTCCAATCTAACTTCATTCTTGTTCACCTACTCTCTCAAAAAGTGAAACTTGATGGCTATATCTTTTGTCTTTGAATTCAACACCAGATTTTTTGATATATTTATTGCGCTTGAGTTATCACAGAAGATTGTGATAGGTTCCTCATACTCCACTCTATTGTCTCTTAGCATTTGCTTCATCCACAATACTTGAGTGCAACTACCTACTGCTACAATATATTCTTCTTCTGCAGTGGATAGAGATATTGCCTCTTGTTTCTTGCTAAGCCAAGAAACCATTCTTTTCCCCAAAAAGAATGCACCACCACTGGTACTCTTCTGGTCATCCACATCTCTTGCCCAATCAACATCTGTATATGTATAAAGAGAGAAATCATGATCCCTAGAATACCATAAACCATACTCAACTATTCCCTTTAGATATCTGAGAATTCTCTTGATTGCCATGACATAAGATTCTCTAGGATCAGCTTGGAATCTGGCAACAAGACCAACAACATTCATAATGTCAAGTCTAGTTTGAGTAAGATATAGTAGTCCTCCAATCATTGACCTGTACTTTTTCTGATCAGCCTTAGGAGATTCATCATCTTTGCTCAGTTTACACCTGGTTGCCATGGGAGTATTCATTGGCTTTGAATCTTCCATCCCATTTTTTCTTCAACAATTCTTTCACATATTTGGTCTATGATATGAAGATTCCTTTCTTTGTTTGAGTGATTTGTAGACCCAAGAAGAAATGCATTTCCCCAAACATAGACATCTCAAATTCACTTTTCATTTGATTTGCAAAAGTCTTGCACATATTGTCTCTTCCTCCAAAAGTGATGTCATCAACAAATACTTCAACAATCAAGATATTTTCATGATCAATCTTGAAGTACAAGTTACTGTCAACAGTACTTTTTTTGAAACCACTCTTCAAAAGATGTTTATCCAATCTTTCATACCAGGCCCTTGGGGCTTGTTTAAGTCCATGCAATACTTTCTTCAACTTGCAGACCATATCACCATGATCAGACAATTGAAATCCATCTGGTTGCTCAATGTATACTTCTTCTTCCAAGTCACCATTCAGGATGGCAGACTTGACATCCATCTGATATACTTTGAAATCCTTGAAGGTAGCAAAAGCAAGAAATAATCTGACTACTTCAATTCTTGCCATCGGAGCAAAAGTTTCTTCAAAGTCAACTCCTTCTACTTGAGAATAACCCTTACAAACCAATCTGGCTTTGTTTCTAACTACTTCACCATCTTCATTTAGTTTATTCCAGAAGACCCACTTGGTCCCAATCACATTTTTGTTTCCAGGTCTAGGAACAAGATCCCAAGTGTGATTTTTCTCAATCTGCATCAACTCTTCCTCCATTGCTTTGGCCCATCTTTCGTCATTGCATGCTTCACTTACTATTTTTGGTTCAGTCTTTGAAATCAAACAATACTTCTCTGAATCTTGAGCAATCTTTCTTCTTGTTTGAACACCTTTGCTTCTATCACCTATGATCTAGTCTTTAGAATGATTCAGTCTTACATACCTGGGAGTTTTGGGAATTTATTGTACTTCTATTTCTTGGACAGGTTCATTCAAACGTATCTCTTCTTCCTGTATTTCAAGATTCTCTAGATCAATCTGAATCTGAACTATAGAAGGGGCTAGATCTTCTTGGACCAGAACATCATTATGATAATCTGCTTCATACTCATAAAAACTTGAGGGATTTTTAATGCCTTCATCAACCTTTACATTTGTACTTTCCACAATCTTTCTTAATCTCTTGTTATAACACCAGTATGCTTTGCTTTGAGTAGAGTAACCCAAAAATATTCCTTCATCACTTCTAGCATCAAATTTGCCAAGGTCTTCATCTCTTTTAATGTAACATTTACTACCAAAGACTCTAAAATACTTCACAGTAGGAGTGATGCCAAACCAGAGTTCATAAGGGATCTTACCAGTATTGCTTCTGACTTGTACTCACTTAAGAGTATAGACAGAAGTGCTTACAGCTTCTCTCCAGTAGATCTAAGGGACATTTGCTTCCATCATCATGGTTCTAGATGCTTCCTGGATGGTCTGGTTCTTTCTTTCCACTACTCCATTCTGCTGTGGAGTCCTTGGAGTAGATAACTATCTCTTTATCTCATGTTTCTCATAAAATTCTATGAACTCTTCGGATGTGAATTCACCACCTCTATCAGACCTAAGACATTTTATGTTTAACCCAGTTTCATTTTCTACCATAGCCTTGAATATTTTGAACTTCTCAAGAGCTTATGATTTCTCTTTTAGGAAAGTCACCCACATCATCCGAGAGTGGTCATCAATCAATAACATGAAATATCTATCATTTTGCAGACTCCTGATTCTTGCCCATCCACATAGATCAGTGTGTACTAAGTCTAACAATCTGGTAGAAGATTGTTCCTTACTTTTAAATGTGACTCTGCTCTGCTTACCCAACTGGCATTCTTTGCACAAACTATTAGTAGGTTTCACTAGTCTTGAAAGATCTCTTACAGCCTAAGTGTTGCTTATCTTGATGATATTATCAAAATTTAAATGACACATTCTCCTATGCCACAACCAACTCTGATCAATTTGAACAAATAAACAACTTTTGCCAATACCAACCAAGTGGAAGATGTTACCTTTTGTTTGAGTACCAGATGCAATTTTTGTTCCAGAACTTTCAAAGATCTTACATTTTCCATTTCTAAATCAGAGATCATAGCCTTTGTCCACCAACTGCCCAACACTGAGAAGATTATGCTTCAGACCTTCAACATATAGTACGTCACTAGTTTTATTCTTTCCATCAAAAGAAATAGTTCTTTTGCCTCTGATTCTGCTAGTAGAATTATCACCAAATTTTACAACTCCTCCTTCATATCTTTCCAGATCTATGAACTTATTTTTGTCACCAATCATATGGTGGGAGCATCCACTGTCAATGACCCATTCATCATTTTCTTCAACTTAAGCAGCCAGAGCTCTTTCTACCTGTTTATGATTGACAGATTCAGTGGGCATTGGATCTTCTTCCTTGATAGTAATAAACACTCAGTCACTTCCAAATTTGTTTCCTATTTCTGATTCATCATTTGTTACTCCTTCTTCATCATCATCTTCATGAACATAGTAACATTTCTTTTAGAATCTTGATCTATTTGGATTTGTCCTTGAAAATCTTTCTGGACACCTTGAGGCAAAATGACCAATCTTGTTGCAGTTGAAACATTTGAAGGGCAATTTTCCTTCATACTTACTAGATCCTCTTGGCAGTCTTTTTGCAATAAGGGCTTCAAGTTGAGCAGCTTCTACCTCATCTTCTTCCAAATCATTTCTTGCTTTTTCATACCAGGATAGTTTCTTTGAGGAGTTTTCTCCTGGATCATATCTTTGTTTGCCTTTTACAGAGGCATTATCTTTGAATGTAGATTTAGTCTTGGGGGGGCATCTCCAAACTCAACCAATTCAAATACAACTAATTTTCCAACCAATTGATCTCTTGTGATATTTGATAAAGATATGAATTCTTCAATAGCAGCAACCTTGTGTTTGTAAGCAGGAGGTAAGGATATGAGGACTTTGGCAACAATCTCATCTTCATCCAAGGTTCCATCAACACATCTAATGCCACAAACAAGCTCAATTACTTTTGGCATAAATGTAGTGATATTCTCATCTTCATTCATCTTCAGATTTTTGAATTTTCCTTTCAGGCTTTGTAGCTTGGCACATTTAACATATTTGTCTCCTTCATGTAGAAGTGCCAGTTTTGACCAAATTTCATATGCAATTTTTAAATCCATAACATTTTTCAGCTCTGAATCAAATAAGGAACTTAGTAAGGCTTCTTTAGCTCGAAGATTATCGTCGGCATCTCTAATTTCATCTGTAGTTGTCAGACCATTCTTTGGAGGAATATACTTCTCTATAGTCATATTCCAATATTGAAATCCCATACATTGGAAGTGACATTCCATGCGGCTTTTCCAAAGAGTGTAGTTTGTTCCATCAAACCTCAAACTATCCTTTTTGTAGGAAGACATCCTGGATCTCCTCAAGTGGTTAAGCTCTTTTAGAGGAACTTGGCTCTAATACCAATTGTTGGTTTTAGGACAGACAACTGAGAGGGGGGTGAATCAGTTGTCTCCAAAAAATTTGTTCTTTAAACACTTAAAGCCTTCTTATATTTCTACATCATAATAATGATTCAGTCATGGAAGCACAATGCAATAACTCAAGAGCAAAAACACATTAACACATATGACACCAAGATTTTAACGTGGAAAACCTGGTTAAGGGAAAAACCACGGGGTGACTAACCTAAGATTGTATTCTCTATTAAAAGAATAAGAAGAACAAAAAGGCACTTGCCAATTAGGGCTCTCTGCCTGAGCACACTACTCACAAGAGGCCCACTGCCTACGGGAGACACACTGTCTACAGAAAAATATAAATATTACATACTTGAACTAGAGATTAGCATCTTCACCATGCTTGAGACAGTTCCATTTAAGCTCAACACTTCTTCTCTTCTTTTCACTCTTCTCCTCTCTACCACTTCCTCATCTCAACCAAGGATGCTTTGAAATGACTTCACAAATCTTATTTATACAAGACATTGACTTTAGGATAATCATCAAAGTCAGCACAACATACTTTATTTTATTACAGAGAAGTTACAAAAATACAACTTGATTTGTTACAAAGACTTCATGTGTATCACCACGCTGTCGGCCACACATATCTGGGAATTCAATCTTCTTTGAGGAACATGCCATGCTTTGCATAACATCTTCAAGATTATCTGTAAGATGTGTACAACATTCGGTTGGCCATGATTAGGAAGAACACCATCACCTGAGAGTAAATCTTCAATTAAGAGCTCAATCTTCAATGCGGACCACCAACACAAAATTGACACAATCTAGAGACCCCCACAAGCTTGTCTGAATCACCAAGAACATCCACACCACTTCTGCTTACTGAAATCATTCACATCTTCATCCTGAACCTTAAGAACACAGTCTGTCATCATTGTCACATTGGAATAAATACTTGCGGACCTCCAGACCACGAACCAATTGAGTTGTCAATTCACATTGGCTTCCTAAACATTCCACCAAATCCGTAAAACAAGATATTGCATTTCTGGATCTCACCGGACCTATTTGTGTCACTCTGTCACCTCTGAAGTGCTGCCAGAACCAGTTTTACTCATATGACCATAACTTCTCCAAATCTTCATGCAGACCTCTCAAATCTTGACTGGATCATCTTTAGACACATATCTACAAACACTTTGATGTGCATTCTCTGATCTTCATCTAACTGGGATCTTCACTTCATAGAGCTCCACTATCTTCACTGTTCTTCTCTGTTCTTGATAGGACTAATTTTCTCAATATCCTCAGCACATAGCTCATTCAATCCTTGACATCAATGCAACAGGAGTATGTTGACATCAATGACAACATTGTTTAGGCCCATACTTGCAATAGATGGACCACATACCATATAGACACTCTTGCACCCCAGTTTAGGGAGGCAACCTTGTAATTTTTTAGTTGATCAATAGTCGTGAGACTTTAGTCTAGTACTTTGTAGAGCACCACTTGCACATTTTAGTAGTGTTAATGGGGTTAGCTGTGCAGTGTTATTTTTTCCTCTTTGATCATAGTACCATTTGCATCAATGACTTCACAGGTTGTGTCTCCTTTGTGCCATCTTGTTGGCCAATGATTGTCGTTAAACCAAAAGGTTGACCTGTCAATTTCTGATACAAGTACCAGAGTTAATGAATCCATGGGAGGCAATTAGTCCATGTTTCAAATCCTGAAACTGTGCTGAACATAGTACCAACCTTTCAGGAGATGAAAGCACCAACTTTCCAACAATCTCCCCCCAGCGCCAGCCCGAGGGGATTCAAACATGTAACCTTTCACTTTGATACCAATTGTTGGCCCACGATTTCTGTTAAACCAAAAGGTTGACCTGTCAATTTCTGATACAAGTGCCAAAGTTAATGAATCCACGGGAGGTGGTTAGTCCATGTCATAAATCCCAAGGCTGCAATGAACATGGTACCAACCTTTCGGGAGACAAAAGCACCAACTTTCCAACATGGTTGAGTAGTGTCATTTGAGTTTCACTCATGTAGAGTTTTATGCCTTGCTTATCTTGATCTACATTTATTGGAGGATTTGTTGATTCTAGCCAACACTAGTGCTTCTTCAGTAGATTTTACAACTTCTATATGCTTTAGGAGTTCATGTTCCTATCTGTTAGGGACATCCTTGAGGAGGTTTATTTGTCCTTCTCATTCTCTCTTTTGGAGGGGAGATTTTTCCCACTAGGTTTTCTCCTTTTCTCCATTTGCAAGAGATCTTTTGTACATGGGTACCTCATCAGGCCTTGTTACTAGGATCCATCCTTGCATCTTTGCATTTTTCAATGTTTATCTTTCTTCCTAAGTATCATTCAAGGTCGGTGTTAGTGTGAAAATGTGCTTTAGCAAACTAGTTTTCTATTACCTAGTTGACATATTCATACTACACTTAAGCTCACTTAGAGGTTATTCAGACTTTTGTCTCTCCTCATGTGGACTCTACATGTTGCCTCACACTTTTCCCAAGTATGCTCACATGTGTCACACCTTTCGAGGGGTAGTTAGACTTTCATTCCTACCTTCCTACCCCCTCTTCATTTTCTTTATATGCAAGGCTTTTGTTGTACTTTTGTATGCTCCACATTTTGATTCATTGTCTCTTATTAGGCTCTTCATTTTGTACAATTCAACTTTGTGGAAGTTCTTGGCTTCTTGCATTCAAATATTCATTTCTCTAATAGGTTTGGCTCACCACTGATGCATGATCTCCCTAAGGCATTCAAAATCATGAGCTTGGGCAACTCATACTAGATTGGACTAGTATCCTGATCATACTAAAAATTTGACCTATTGTAGCTTGTGCAACATACTCAAATTCTTCGTCCACATGTCCATATTCAAATGCATCAAGCTGATCAATATTATCTTTATATTACACTACCTTCTCAATTAGGAAATTCTTTTTCTTCAATCACCATAAGGGAAACTACACATTTCATCGAGTCATGTTGGAGGTAGCATATCTTACACCACAATGGGTAAGGCCAATGTGTGTTTATTATTACTTGGTTGGGACATTGCAAAGGGCATGGTATTTGACACCATGATGAGAAGAGAGGGTGTTGATAATTTCAAAGACCAAATAGAAGCCACTCAATTTTTATCAGGGTCATCATTTAACACTAATCTCCAAAATTTAGCTATCTAGGCATTAGCTCTTTCATATGGAAGACCTCATGATGACTATGTTCCTTAGTAGCTATCTAAATAACATATGATTGAAAGGGTTGAAGATGTATCAACAATTCATACAACAAAATTAGCAATCCATACTGCCTAATTAAGTCAAACCACTACCCAAAAGCTAGCATAAGCCTACAAATAGAAGAAGAAAATATGAGGTTAATAAATGAATTGGACTTGAGGTAGCATATAGAAAAATGAAGGAAAAAATTTAGGCTCCTATACAAAAGGCTATCCTAACTATTGATGAGGTCATTGTAGTGTTTGTTAATTCATCATCATTTAATTATCAATCCAGAGGTGTCTAGAGCAATTTGCAACAAGACTCTTAGTGTGGGGGGTTTTGGAGTAGAATTTGAATCAGGTGAATGGATGGTTAGTGGGTAAAGTCTAGTTTACTTAACTTGCTAAAATAAACATGCATGTAGAAAATAGAAACTACCTATTTGCTTGGAATGAAACACACGTGATTTAAAGGAAGCTATTCTAGTTGCTTGGAAATAAACACACATGCTTTAAAGGAAACTATTCTAATTGCTTGGAAACAAACACACATGCTTTAAAAGAAACTATTCTAACTGATGAAATAGAACTCAAAGGTAATTGCATCCATTGTTAGACTATAGCAATGAGACACTCTGAATATAACAATGTTGTTGGAATAACAAATCTATTTTGGGTGTTTTCAAAACTTTAGAAGACAAACCTGTAGGTGACAATTAGCTAAACAATCATACAGAGAAGGAAAGACACATCATAAGATTAACATGTAAAAATAACAATAATGAACAAAAAGACACAATAGGATTGAATGGAAATGAAATACCAAGAGATCTCCTCCAAGTTGGGGAAGCGGGCCCTACTTTCCCAGCTAGAGATGATCCTCTTGAGCTCAAACTATCTTTCATAAGAAATTCCCCTTCATTTGCATTCAACACGGTCCAGAAATGGACATGGATATACACGACTGAAAACAAGGAGTTTTCCTCCTACTGAAAATATAATATGACTAACAACTTGACTATGAAAACTGGAACTAACTAAGAGAGACTAATTGCTCCTATTTATATATTTGAGCTTTATTGAAAGGAATAACTATAAATGATCTTAATTGTAGCGAACTTGGATTAAAACCAATTGCTCATTTATTACATTAATAGTTCCTCTATGGGTTACTACAGATCAGAGATTTGTATCGACTTAGTTATTAGCAGACTGAATGATTTCCTGGAATAGTACAGTGCTGATGGGCAGTTACTTCAGTTGGAATGAATGTTGATTGACAACTACTTCAGTTGTCACTTAAACAAAGTGACGTGCAGACTTGGATCTTAATAGTTGCATTTATTGATGCGTGGGTTACATTTGTGTTGCTGGACTTCTTAAGTAGCCCTAGGATTTGACTTGTAGTAGCTGTCGACTCAAGAGGAGGATGGCTCTCTTGGTGGGTAATGATATCTAGAGTCGTCCAGAGTTCAAGCTCTTCACAAGAAAGGGGGCTCCGGAGGGATCCAAAGACCACTGGGAGTCTCATTGTTGTAATCCATATGCAATCATACACAATTCATACAACAAATTCATAAGATATGCATTTTGAAAATATAATTCAAGTAATTAAGCTAAGAGATTTCATCAAAAGGAAATAAGGACTAAACATGTGTATAATCCAACCAAAAGACAAATATAATTATAATATATATTATATGCCATAAAGTTTTATCAGTCTTATAGAACAACAAATATATAGAAATTGGTGAGTCATATATTTGACTCAACATCTCCCCCCAATCTAGATTGTGCCATGCCCTCACCGCTAAAGATGTATCATGTCTGCTTCATTTGGGACATTCTTCTCCTTAATGATGACACTGCAATTATAATCCTCATCCTTGTACTGAAATAGTTGCATGCTAATGAACTATAAACATGTCTATGTTTTTCTTCCAAGAAAGCCCTTTTCCATATCCTATTATCCTCTAATGTCATCCATAATTCATATTTTTCCAATTATTAATCATCTAGAATGAAGAATGTTTAATATGATGAAAAAGATAAAATGGGTTTGTTGTTATCTGTTTTACTGAAGGTTTAACTAAAATTGTTGCATTTATGAGCAAGGTTCCTATCGCTGGTTGATGGAGGGAGTCATCAAGCTATATCAGCACATGTTTTGTTTTGATTATATTTTGTTTGTATTAAGCTAATGGCTAAAAGCCGAATAATGTAAAAACTATATGTAACAACTATAAGTTGTGATAGTTGTAGGCTATTTTGAAGTTGCTTATTTTTAGATCACGAGACTCTTGCCTCTGGTTATGGGCCAGCTATTTTAATACTTATAAATATGTTTCAATCTGTGACATTTGAATATAATAGATAGATGAAGGAAATTCTATTCTGAAATTGTTGAAGTGTTCTAAGACTTGGTGTTAGCATATTAATATCTTTCACTCTACAAACCGAGAGTAAGGGCCCGCTCTTCGGGGAAGCAAGGTGATATCTTATTGTGTGGTGTTTTTGTTTATTTTATCCTATCGATTTGATAGGAATTAAATGTGTTTTTAATCTGAGTAGCGTGTGGATAAATTATATTGTGTTGTAAATCAAATTGTGTGGTTATTCAGATTTGTAATCACTGATTGAATATCTTGTGTAGAACAGCAAATTGGGTTTCTTATAAAATTCATCAGTTGTATAACTATATTAAATTCTTTGAATTATCTAGGAATCATATCAAATCAATAGTATGCTTAGTTTGAATCAGCTTCAATTATAGAATTTTAGATAAAGGACTGAGTAACTTGACTAGTTCCTGTCGCTTTGTTTTCTTCCTGTCACCTGCACTATTTTAGGATATCTTTAGTGATTATATTCTTTCTTTTATTGAGGATTATGATTGTTGCTAATGTTGATTAAAGCTTGATTAGGCATTCCAAAGTAATTTAAAAGATAGTGATCAAAGTAGGATTTCCTTTATTTGTGAAGTGTGATTTGATTAAAAGGTGTGATTTAATCAAAAGGTGTGCTTTAGATTAAAAGGTGTGATTTGATTAAACTTTTAGATGCATCCATCCCACTTAGTTCATTAGTTTCAGCCCTTACGTAAATTTCCTCAACATTGTTCACAAGCTTACGCCCCTGGATTGACACATTTAGGTACAAACTGAGGAAATCGACATAAGTTTTCCAAAGGCGAATATAAGTCAAATAAAGAAGTAATTCTAATCCATAGTTTTACCCAATCATTTTGGCGTCATTTCTAGGGAATGGTGTTAAAGGCATGTTAGCCTAGTGAACTAAGTTAGGACTAGTGCGTCAAGGTGAAAGTCCGCGTAATTGTCGACCTTGCTTAGGCAATTAACCTTGGTTTGCTCTGTCATAAATCATATAGGTGAATGAATCATAGTAGAGATAGTAGAGGTAGATTTGTTATAAAGAAGAAAGAAGGTAGCACACAACTAGAAAATTTAAAAAACAAACCAAAACCATCTATTGAGGGAAGAAGTTCACAACAAGAAATATTGAAAAACAAATTAAGACCATCCACTGAAGGAAAAAGTACACAACAAGAAAAATTAAAAAATAAACTACACCCATTAGTTGTACACATGTCACTTGAGAAAGAGAGTGTCAAACCTGATATCAAAAAGTGTGTTATTAAGTCTACCATTGTTGAGACCCCTTCTGTAGTTCATCCAGAGTCTTCAAAAGAATTACATAAAAGGGTTGCAAAGTTATTTCAAGAATCTTATGAATTTTGAGCTGGTCCGTCTCTAAGAAACCAAAAGCCATACAAAATTTTCTATACCCCTTGGGCGATCAAAATTATGGCCGACCTCAATAACAACAACAACAACAATGGCAATAATGATGAGAGGGCATTGGCCCAAAACAATCCAGTCACTTTTGAATTTCCAATTACACATCCTGATGATAATGCCCCTATGAAAAACATTCCTCATTCAGCCTTGCCCATTTTTCTTCTGTTGAGGATCTTGATATGTTTTTATTTGAGTTTGATGTGTTGTGTCATAGTTATGATTATCAGAGCGATGCATAGAAGCTCAAGTTAATTTTGACCACATTGAAGGATGTAGCCCTACGCTGGTTCATGAACCTCCAAAACATTAGAATGTGGGATGACATGAAGCAAATGTTTTTGACGAAATACCAGGAATATTGCAAAATGAAAGAGGTTTGGGATGAGATTTTTTGAATGACACAAAAAGAAGATGAATCCGTGGAAGACTATCTTGAATGCTTCGTGTTCAGCCTGCAATGATCACGACAACCAGGGCTAACTCCTGATACTATTAAAATGTTGTTTCTTACGGGAATAAGAGATGATACTATGGATGCATTGAATTTAATAGGTAAAGGTAACATCTCTAAATTGAACTTTGATGAAATTTGTGACATTTGCAGGAATTACTCAAGGTCTCAATGATCAGGAAGGACTTATTCAAGTAAGCTTTCTACTTCAAGAAATGCCACAAGTATAACCAAGAATGAAATAGGTAATTTGCTTGAAGATCTTAAAACTGATTTATTAAATCATATGGGCAAGCAGATTGACACTCTATATACTCGTAGAAAGTAGAAGGAAGCTGAAAAGGCCTTGGTTGTATTATGATAGACCTATCGTAAAAGGCATAGTAGTGAGGATTGTCCTTATAATAGGACAAGTATTTCATCTTTAGAAGAAGCCAGCAAAAGTTCCATCTTAAGGCCTCTTCTTGTAGGTGTAACAGATATGGAATATTCTAAAGAACCTGTCTACTATATGGCCCCTAGGCAACCTTTTCCACCTCGAGTAATGCATCTAGGAATGACTAATGATTATCTCACCCCTAGACCCAGCCAATCCAATTCTTTCTCCAATCAACCAGGATGGTATGGGGGTTGGCAACAACCTCCATAGTACCCTGAATGGATGCAACCCTATCAATATGCTTCACAACCGTGGCAACAGGCATGGAGGCCACAACTGCCACAACCTTCACCATACCAACAGCCATACCCATCACAACCACAATTTCCACCTCCTCCTATGATTAACCCATATCAACAGCTACAACAATTTCTTCCACCCATACCATCATCATCTGCCCAGTTAGCTAATCAACCACAACCACCAAAACTCACACCAATGCCAGCTCAACCAAACCCAAATCCCAACAATAAGGAAACACAGCTTGTATATAATAATGAGGTGTCAGGTTATCCTACTTATCATGTAAATACTGTAGATATAGATGGAGTCTAATTAAGGTCAGCAAAAGCTCTCCAAGGGCCCACTGTTACATAAATTGATGGAGAACCTGAAGAGAAACCAGTAAAAGAACCTCCATTTCTTGATAGATTTCAGTCAGAACCTGTACATAAGGAAGTTTCTCAACCTGAATTCAATTTTATCAATGAGTTATGAAATATTAACATTAAGATTCCTTTGTTTTAGGCCATCAAGGATATCCCAGTATACACAAAAATTGTGTGGGATCTTTGTACTCGGAAGCAAAAGAAAAAGCAAGATCCGAAGACTGTCCAGGTCATTTGGCAGTTAGTAGACCTCATGCTCCGGAATCTAACCATTCCTAAGTACTCAGATCCAGGGAGTCCTATCATCAAGGTGCATATCGGTAAAGTTATTATTCCTAATACACTTGTTGATTTAGGTGTTGCAATTAATGTCATGACGAATGAAACAAAGGAAAAATTATAACTTAAGGGACTTAGACCTACTCCCATAGTTCTTGAAATAGAAGATAGATCATTGGTCAAACCGGAAGGTATGATTGAAGATGTATTCTTTCTATTGATTCATGGGAATATCCTACTGACTTTATGATTTTGCAGCCAAAAATTAAGCTAGGGGGTACCCCTTAATCTTGGGGTGACCTTGGTTAGCAGCTACAAATGTATTCATTAACTATTAGTCAGGAAACATGGTCATTTCTAATGGGGAGCATATGACACAGTTGACTTTATACCCACCAGTGTAACCCCTATTAGAAACAAAGGAACCAGTTTGGGTGGACAGTGATTTGGATGAATTCCTTCCAGTCCTCACAATTGATAAAGCATCAGACATTGAAGAACTTGATGAAGATAATATTCTTGTTAACTTTCTTTAGAATAGGTATGTGTCTGATGAAATCTTGGAAAACATGGTCCTTCATTCAGGTATCAATACTCCTTGCCCTTTTGCTAATTTTCCTTTGGTAGGTAGCTCACACTTTGTTACATTGCATCAGTTGCTACCCCATAATTGTTTGTTTAGTCCATATTTACACTCTGAAAAGTCCAGCAATACAATGTCCACTTCACACATACTAGCCCTCAATTCACCTACACAATCAAAGGCCATAGAAATTTTACCTAGTCATACACTCAAGATCAATCCACAATTAAGCCCTGAACAAATCCAAGATCTCATTGCCATACTAAGAAATCATAAAGATGCATTCACTTGGGAATACCAAGACATGTGTGGCATTCATCCTAACACCTGCACACACCATATTTATATTGAAGAAGGCAGTCATCCAGTTAGGCAACCACAACGACGGCTCAACCTCGTCCTGCGTGATATAGTCAAAGAGGAGTTACAAAATTTTTAAATGTCAAGTTTATATATCCTATTTCAGATAGTCAGTGGGTCTCTCCTCTAGTTGTGGTCCCAAAGAAAAATGGTAAGTGGAGAATTTGTGTTGATTATTGAGCACTTAATAAAGCTACTAGAAAGGATCATTTTCCATTACCGTTTATTGATCAAGTGTTGGATACTCTTGCAGGTAAAAAATTCTTTTCTTTTCTGGATGGGTTTAGTGGCTACAACCAGATTCGCATAGCACCTGAAGACCAAGACAAGACCACCATTACATGTCCTTGGGGCACTTTTGCTGATAATGTCTTACCTTTTGGGCTATGTAATGCCCCTACCACTTTTCAAAGGGCAGTCTTGAGTATTTTTGCAAATCTTGTAAATGATTGTGTTGAGGTGTATATGGATGAATTTACAGTACATGGTAACACTTATGAAGAGGCTAAAACAAACTTAGAAAAGGTACTTAAATGTTGTATAGATACTAATTTATCACTGAGTCATGAAAAGTGCCATATGCTTATGACAGAGGGTATAGTGCTTGGCCATTATATTTCCTCCAAGGGTATTCAAGTTGATCCCAAAAAGATACAGATCATCTAGGACTTGCCAACACCTTCTAGCCAAAAGGATGTATGTAGCTTCTTAGGCCATGAAGGGTACTATAGGAGGTTTATCCAAAATTTTAGTAAAATTGCCTCCCCCTTGTTTGTCTTGCTAGCAAAAGATGTCGCTTTCTCTTGGACACCAGAATGCCAAGAAGCCTTTGAAACCATTAAGACCAAGCTAGTAACCACACTGGTTCTTAGAGGTCTAAACTATGAATTACCTTTTCATATTGATACTGATGTCTCAGACTGTTCTATGGGAGTTGTGCTCGGACAAAAGGAAGATAACCTTTTCTACTCTATTTACTACATCAGTAAGAATTTCACAGGTGCTGAGGTGAACTATACGATAACTGAAAAGGAGTTTCTAGTTGTTGTATATGCAATTAATAAGTTCCGACATTATATTACTAGATACAAAGTGTTTGTTCATACTGATCATTTTGTAATTTGATTTTTAATGAATAAACTTGTTGTAACTAGTAGAGTTATTAGATGGTTACTTTTGCTTCAAGAAATTGACATTACTATACTTGATAAGCCTAGTCGTGAGAATGTGGTTGCAGACTTTTTGTCCAGGATACAACAATAAGATGATGAACCAGTTCCAGTTGATGATGCCTTCCCAAATGAACATCTATTTGCTATCTCAGCAAAAAGTCCATGGTTCCCTGACATTGCAAATTATTTGGTCACTTGTAAGTTTCCACCTCATTTCTCTCTAAGGGAATATTGAAAATTGGTTGGACTCAGTGGATAGTACACGTGGATCAATGGATAGCTCTTCCACACTGGTATTGACAATGTCATGCATCGTTGTGTACCTGAAGATGATGTCTTCAATATACTTCATGCATGTCATACTGAACCACGTGGTGGACACTTTGCTACTCAGCGGACTACCCAGAAGATCTTGACTACCAGCTACTATTGGCCTACAATCCATAAGGATTGCAAGTGCTATGTTCATCATTGTGACAAGTATCAATGTATGGGCCGCCCCACACACTCAGATGAAATGCCCCTACATTCTCAGCTGTCCATTAAGCCCTTTGAAAAATGGGGGCTTGATTTTGTGGGACCAATCAACCCACCATCGAGAAACAAGGAATACATCCTTGTCTGCACAAATTATGTCACTAAGTGGGTTGAAGTTGTTGCTTTGAAGAATGCAAGAGACACCAAGGTAGTTGACTTCCTCTACTCCAAGATCTTTACCAGGTTTGGTGTTCCACGAGAGATAGTCACAGATCAAGGTCCATAGTTCACATCTAAGCTCATTTTTGCTTTGGTTCGTGAGTATGCGATACGACATCGCAAGTCTTCACCTTACCACCCTCAGGCTAATGGCCAGATTGAAGTCACCAACTGCAAATTTGAGAACATTCTGACCAAGACAATTTCTCTTCATAAACGTGATTGGGCCACGCGACTTCCTGAAGCTGTGTGGGCCTATCATACAACATGGAAGACCACCACTGGTCTGACCGCTTATGAACTTGTTTATGGTAAGAAAGATGTTCTTCCTATTGAGTTTGAGGTGAAAACTCTTCGCACTACACTCCATTTAGGTATGAGTCTTTTTGATGCACAGAAAGAGTGTATCACTCAACTGCACTTAGATGAATTGCATTAGGAAGTTCTTTTTCATGCAGAGACAATTCAAAAGCAACGAGCCATCTGGCATGATTGTTTCATTCGACAATGATTCTTTCAACCAGGTGACTGAGTACTCTTGTATGACAACAGATTCCAGGATTTCAAAGGCAAGTTCCACACTCGATGGCTTGGGCCTTATGAGATTGAAGTTGTCTATGATAATGGTGCAGTCAAACTTCACACTATGGACTTTGATCACATGGCCCTTGTTGTTAATGGACACCATCTAAAGATATACAAGCGCCCTATTTCAAAGGAGCATTTTGTCTCAAGTCTGCGAAAGGAACTCAATATTGTTGACAGAGTTCCTATTGCCTCTTCAAGTGCCCTTTAGGTACTTTCAATTCTAATCTTAAAAAAAGCAATAAAAGACCCAACAATGAAAACCTTTGGGCATTGTTGGCTAATTAACACTTGAAAACTGACTTCCGGCGGGTGTTAACTGTTGAATAAATCTAGACGTGAAAACTGGTTTGCCGACGCCTTCAGGTGGTATCAAATTGAAAACTGAGCTATCGGTGGTCTGCTGTTGTGATAAAAAAAACCATACAAGCCACACAGGAGTTTCTTAGGTCTTTATTTTGATGTTGTCTAGCGACAGGAACACTATGCTAAGTGACAGGATTCCTCTGCGACAAGCATTTTCTTTCCTGTGGCCATTATGACTCTCATTCGTCATGGCCTGAGTTTCTTGAGATGTCATGTTCCTACTCTTCACTAGTTTTTCTAGTGGTTGGGGTCTCTGCTGACTACCACGCACCAATTTGTTTTTCCACATTTTGTCCATGCTAGGCTCTTTATTTCCTGTCGCCTCTTCATCCATCTTGCCCACATCTGCCTTGCCCTTCTTGGCTCTATTTTCATGTAGGCTTACTATTCCTCTATGTGTTCCGCGTTGTCTTCCTCTGGCTGCAACTTCCTCATGATGGCGTCACCACTTCCTTTGATTGGTGCATCCTTTTTCTCCTATCTATACGGCATGGCCACATCTGCTTCTACCAAATCATTCCATATATTGGCCACCTTCTGATTTGATGGTGGCGACAGCTGCTTAGTGTTTCATCATTTGTTTCATGTGTTGGTCTGACCTCTTCAGCTCCTTTTGGACCCAGTGCCATACATTTTGTCCTACCATGTCAGTTTTACCTCTCAGTTTAGGTACAATTTTGCTTATTTTATTATTTTTCATAAATATTGCATTTATTTTATTTTATTTTATTATTGATTGGCCAAGCCGTAGATGGCATTTACCCTCATCTGGGGGGAGGGTTGTCCCATCATCATTCATACAATCATCATCCGACCTCCTCGCACATTCTAATAGCTCTCCTTGTTTTCCGTGATCATAAGCTTTACTATTTTGCCCTTACCATTTACAGTTAACTCCTATTACTCCTGCCAATTACTACTGCTACATTGCCATTACCATTTCCCATTAACCCCTATAATCACCACACCACCCTATTAGTTCATCTTTCTAATGGGGCCCCATACCAGGTAGGAACCCACCAGCATAGATAAGCTGAAAGAAAATGGGGAAGTTTACAAAATTTTCTGACAGCATCGTTGGCATGTCTTCTGTAGACGGTTGGAATGGGTATGATGATTCTGTAGCGTTGGAATTTGCAAAGGGTTTCAAAAGAGGGAAGGTTACTTTGCACGGGGTCACATTTTTAGTATCTGTTGAAACAGTTGCTCATGTTTTTGGTTTACCCCAAATAGGGGAGGCATATTATCCCTCACAAGAAAGCCGTCTCAAAGACCTCCAGCCTTTTCAACAGCGATTCCTACAAAGGGGTGAAGAAATTATAGTTGTCCATTGCCAAGGTACGAGACAAATTTCTTTTCCTCCACCCTGGGGTGATGTTGCTAAATTTGTGATGTAATATATAACTTGTGAAGGCTAGTATAATTATGTGTTTGCACACCATTTTCGTCTCTTGTGTCATCTTTGACATTCTACACTAGTTAATATTCCATATTATTTGTTCCGTTCTTTGCAAACAATGAGTGAAGAAGTGCGGAAAGGCGAGGTGACTTCTTTGGCTCACCATGGCCTTATCAAATTACTCATTATTGATGGGTTAACAATTGTGGCCTCATCTTTGACTTGGGAAATCCTTGTTCAAGCCTCTGATACTGGAGTTAATCAAGAAAGTGAAGAAAAAATTGAGGACTGAATGGAGAAGGGTAAGGAAAATGCCAAAGATGATGAAGCAAATATCGGAAACAAAGAAGGGTCAAATGACAAGAATGAAGGTGAACTCGAAAGAGATGGAGGTATTGGAAACCCTACCAAAATTTCAACCCCTCAAAACCTAGATGTCAGCAAAAAGAAACAAAAAAAAGATAGTATAGAGTCTAAGTTACAGAGTCTGGCAGAGGTAGCTGACAAACTGGGTAGAAAAAGAGTACAAACCCTAGCTATGGAAAGTGACCCAGATGATATGAAGGTTCTTGCCTCTGTTCTTCATAAAAATCGTAAGGCAAATAATGTATTGAGAGAATTGTGGAGACAGGAGCGATAGAAAAAGGAGAAACAGATGAGGTCGCAAGCTAAGGCAAACCCTAGTCATGAGCAAGATGATTCCATTGGGACCCCTGCACCTAAGCAATCAAAGTCTCTGCCAAAACAAACACCTCATAATTCTATTGACACTTGTGGGCTTGGGGAAGAAATACTTTTGCAAAAACAACTAGCTGAAAGCCCTAACAAGCTTCATAGGATTGAAGAAGAAGAACCCCTGACGCAAGTGATGAATAGCCCAATTAAAACTTTCACACTTGGGATGGAAGAGGATATTTCCTCTCCGAAACAAATAGTTGGTGATTCATTTGACTTTGAAGTGAACAATGCAGAAATTGGTCATGTCACAACAGAAGTCAATCCTGAACAACCATTACTCTTAGAATATTGTGAGCCAGAGGAGATAGCTAGTCTACAGAGGGAAAAGATACAAACCCTTAGTAATAGAATTTGTTAGATGGAGGGTGAAATCAAATGCCTAAAAGAATAATTACAGGAAAGTCTAAACACCATATAGCACCAGGGAAAAATAATAGAGGGGTAGTTTGCAGGGGAAACTCACATCACTCAGAAAGAGCACCAACAGATCATAGATGCATTAAGGAACAAATGGCAACAAGAGATCATGACAGTCATGCACAACTTGGCAATGGACCCTGGCACCGATGGATGTTCATAAGTCTGTAAGTGATCCTTTTGTTGCATGAGAACATGCAACACTTTCAGCTGGGGAGAAATGATGAACTATAAACTTGTCTATGTTTTTCTTCCAAGAAAGCCCTTTTTCATATCCTATTATCCTCTAATGCCATCCATAATTCATATTTTTCCAATTATTAATCATCTAGAATGAAGAATGTTTACTATGATGAAAAAGATAAAATGGGTTTGTTGTTATCCGTTTTACTGAAGGTTTAACTGAAATGGTTGCATTTATGAGGAGGGTTCTTGTTACTGGTTGATGGAGGGAGTCACCAAGCTATATCAACACATGTTTTGTTTTGATTATATTTTGTTTGTATTAAGCTAATGGCTAAAAGACGAATAATGTAAAAACTATATGTAACAACTATAAGTTGTGATAGTTGTAGGCTGTTTTGAAGTTACTTATTTTTAGATCACAAGACTCTTCCCTCTGGTTATGGGCCAGCGATTTTAATACTTATAAATATGTTTCAATCTGTGACATTTGAATATAATAGATAGATGAAGGAAATTCTATTCTAAAATTGTTGAAGTGTTCTAAGACTTGGTGTTAGCATATTAATATCTTTCACTCTACAAACTGAGAGTAAGGGCCCACTCTTCGGGGAAGCAAGGTGATATCTTATTGTGTGGTGTTTTTGTTTATTTTATCCTATCGATTTGATGAGGAATTAAATGTGTTTTTAATCTGAGTAGCGTGTGGATAAATTATATTGTGTTGTAAATCAAATTGTGTGGTTATTCAAATTTGTAATCACTGGTTGAATATCTTGTGTAGAACAACGATTTGGGTTTCTTATAAAAATCATCAATTGTATAACTATATTAAATTCTTTGAATTATCCAAGAATCATATCAGATCAATAGTATGCTTAGTTTGAATCAACTTCAATTATAGAATTTTAGATAAAGGACTAAGTAACTTGACTAGTTCCTGTCGCCATTCCTGTCGCTCTAGTTTCTTCTTGTCACCTACACTATTTTAGTATATCTTTAGTGATTATATTCTTTCTTTTACTGAGGATTATGATTGTTGCTAATGTTTATTGAATCTTGATTAGGTATTCCAAAGTAATTTAAAAGATATCGATCAAAGTAGGATTTCCTTTATTTGTGAAGTGTGATTTGATTAAAAGGTGTGATTTGATTAAACTTTTAGATGCATCCATCCCCACTTAGTTCATTAGTTTTAGCCCTTAGGTAAATTTCCACAACACTATTCACAAGCTTACACCCTCGGATTGACACATTTAGGTACAAATTGAGGAAACCGACATACGTTTTTCAAAGGCGAATATAAGTCAAATAAAGAAGTAATTCTAATCCACAGTTTTACCCAATCACCTACCTTTTGGTACGAACCCATCATTTTCTAGTAGCTTGTTGAACCATTGTTGAATTTACCCTCCCTCATAGGTTGCCTTAGAGGGTGGCTGAGGTGAGGTGCTGGCATGAGAATTAGAGGTGGTCTGAAGACATCCCAACCTAGTTCTGTTGTTTCTGTTAAATCAGGGTTATTAATTTCCTCACCCTGGCAGTCATCCATCTTATGTTTGGTGGAGAGACAGGCTCCCTTCTCTTGAAGCTGTCAGGCAAGTCTTAATACCTAAATAGGTAGCTTGTGATAGCTGCACTTGGGAGATATCCTGCTATATCAAAGAAAGCAGTGACGCGAGAATTCAAATTTCTCGCATACACATCTATGATTCCCTTCCTGTAAACCTGTGCTTTGAAAGTGTTGGTGAACCATGTGGATTTAGCACATTCATGTCTCATTAGCAACCCTATGGTTGTTGCTACTGCATTGTATTCCTCCATGTGTTCCTCCCACAATCTATTTTTTTTAGTAGAGACAGATAACTCTAGATTTGGAGCTCTCCCACATATAAATTTAGCATAGAAGTGTTAACATGCCCCATCAAATGGCCATGTTGAAAGAATTCACAAAGGAGATTTTGTTGATCCTTGGGGTTTTACATGTAACACTCTACAAACTCTTTATCATTGTCAAAATGAATGGGGAGATTGCAACTAATTCTTAATAATTTCCACCATAAAATTGCTCTTTAAGAAACAAAACATACACACCTGATGGCGGTCTTTGTGCTAATATGGTCTCCCCTGTTTCACAGGACAAAGCCAAATTTTTCTCCACCGCCACCTTCTCTTTTTTGAGGGCCTCGAGGTCTCTCCAAAGCTTCATGACCTCTCCCTTGAGTTGTCTATTCTCATGTGTCAGCAGCAATTTCAGACCATAGACATTCAAGGATGCTGATGCAGGAGTTGGCCGAGCAGTCTTTTGCTAAACTTGTGTAATTTGAATTTCCTTTTGAGCGATGGTAGCCTTGTGTTTATCTATCTCCTTTTGAAAAGTGGGAATTGTTTTCTCTCTCCTCTTTCTCCAAGGAAGCCTTTTCCTTCTATTGTTCAAGCTCTTCATCCTTGGCTCTCAATTGCTAATCCATGGCCTCCAACTTTGCTTTGCATTATCTTAATCCATACTCTATTTTTGACAAAGCAAGAGCATGTCGAGTTGCCTTGGCAATGGTGTCCTATGAGCTTTCCATCAAGGGTTCTTTCCCCACTCTGTGGTTGCATTCCAAAGTTTCTTCCTCTATTTCTTTAGGATTTTCTTCTTCTCCATCCTCCTCTGTTTCCTTGTCAGTAGAGGTTTCTTCACATTGTTGTTTAGTAGAGGAGGAATGTTGCCTTGAAATGGTTGCAAGGTCTAGTTCTGCCTCTTCCCTATCCTCCTCATCTGCTGAAATGACAAACATTTGGGGATGGCATCATCTAGCAGGGGTGGAGGCTACTGCTTCCCCTTCTTGACTTTGCTACTATGCTCCCCTCTGGAGCCATCAAAATCACAGTTCTAGGGATCTAGAGGAGACCGCAAAATGTTCAGCTGAAACAGATATAGCGGAAGCTTGGTGCTTCTTCTTCTTCCTCCTAGGCTGAAGTTTAAGAAAATCTTCCCATTTTTGTTGGCCATCTTCTTGCTGCAAGAAGTGATGTTTCATTATCATGTGGATTAAGCCAAGGTGGCTAATCTAACCCTCATTTTTCTTTCTTTGGGTCATCATATTAACTAGGATTGAATGCAAGAAGGATGGTAGATTTATCAGATACTCTGGATGGTTTGCCCCATGTCTGATGTGGGTAATCAACCTCATTCCTAGTCCTAACATAGCACCATACTGTCCATCACAAGTGAAAAACTTCATTATCCACAAGACCACAATCTTCCATGGGTCTAGAAGGCGGGTCCTCTCAATCCCCTTGGTTGCCCCTTTACTCACAACATATCTTGGTAAAGGCTCTGGGACAACATAGAAATTCTGCACCAACTCTTCATAGGATGGATTGCTTTGCAATAAATCAACACCTACTTTAGGAATTCCAAAAATTTGACTAATAATAGTAGGGTTAATCTAAATTCTTACCCCTTTAATGGTAGAGAAGGTGCGGTGGAAATTTGTGACGAATTCTTTGACCAATTCTACTTCAAATCCTTTATATTTTTGTAGAAAATCTAACCATCCGTCCTGTTGAAAACTTTGTGCACTTGCTTCATCAAAGATGGCATTTTCTGGGTCAGCTTTCCACTTGTTCCCCATATTTGCAGGTTGATTTTCTTTGTATAATGCAAGAAAATGCCACAAATAGGGGTCTGGTTTTTTCTTTGAAGACATAAATGTGAAGTTTTGTTGTCAATTACAGCTTGGTCGAGGAAATAAATCCATGCAACGTTGACAAGTTGGCAACCATCTCATCCATCTTTTCAACACTAATGGTACGTACTCTAGAGCTGCAACACAGAGTGGCAGCATGTGAAGTGGCCATTCTCACCCGCCACCTTAATTACCTTTCCTTTCAAATCTGGATTTGATGATAGCAATCGTCACTCCACACTCTTGCAAACAAATTTCCATTTATGATCATGATTATTGGTCATCATTACTTTTCAACCAAGTACAAATTCCTTTTATGGCATTTATTGTAAATGTCATTATCATTATGATGAAGTACTCGCGCTTCATTGAAAAGTACACAAGATCTGAGGACAATCCTACTGCTGCCACCTGTCTGACTTCCATCATTCATGCAACTACCTTGGTGCGTGTGAAAAATCAAGGACTGCATGCGGGTCATTTTGGGGGACATGTGGCATATATACGTATATTAAAATAATTATACAAGTTTTAAGGATAGAATATGCCTTTGTAAAGTACTCATCCCTAAGATAATTTTTCCTTAACTTTTACCGAATCAATTTTCGTGATGCAACATAACTTAGCACCCAACAATACCTTGGATAGTACTATTTGCCAGTGTTCATCTAGATCTATCCATAGCTATTTGGAGATTTTGATATTTCTCAACACAAAGACCTGCAGAAACTGCAAAAATGAATTTTATTGAAGGAAATGGGAATTTCAAAGAAAAGACTATCATTTCTAGTTTTCAATCTTTCCTCTAAACAAAGCCGCCATTTCTTGTTTTCAACTTTGCCCAATTTTTTTGACAGAAAAGGCTGTCATTTATGGTTTTCAACCTTTACTGCTTTATTCATTCCACAATCATCTTTTAGAGCATAATCCCCATGGAAGAGAGATCCTCCATGGTGAAATGTTCTATCCGAGACTGAATTTCTGCAAAGAATTCTTCTTTGGAAGCTAGTTTGTGATACAGCTTCAGTCTGTGTCCATTTACCAGAAGAATTCTTCAATCCCCATCAATGGTTAATAGTTGAACAACACCATTGCTAAAAGTTTCTTAGATTTCATAGGGCCCCAACCATCTGGTGTGTAGTTTTCCTTTGAGATCTTGATACTTTGAGTCATGCAATAGGGCCCAATCTCCTTTTTTGAATTGCTTGCTGATGATGTTTCTATCATGCCATTCTTTACTCTGCTGCTAAATTAACTCTGTGTGATGAAGTGCTTCCATCTGCATTTCTTCTAACCTATTCTGTGTTGTTGTGCCTCAATTAAATCAATACCAACTTCAAGTATTGTTCTTAATGTTTCCACCTCATATTCTATAGGAAGCACTAGGTGCTTCCCATAAACTAATTCATATGGTGTGAAATTAGTGGTGGTCCTCTAGGTGGTGTTGTAGGCCCAAACAACTTTTGCCATTCTCTCAGCCCAATCTGTTCTTTTTTCCTGAAACGGTCTTTGTGAGGATGTTCTCCAATTCCCTATTCGTCACTTCTAGTTGACCATTGCTTTGAGGGTGATAGGGACAAGATTTCCTGTGACTAATCTAATATCTCTCAAGAAATACTTTGATCATAGTGGACATGAATTGTGGTCCCTGATTAGAAACAAGGACCCCTGGAGCTCCAAATCTCTATAAAATGTGCTTGTACGAAAAATCTACAACCTTCTCCTCCTTAGCTGCTGGTAGCGCTTTTGTTTTGACCCATTTGGTGGCATAATCGATACAAACCAGAATGAAATGATTTCCCTTGGATGGTGGATCTATTGGTCCCACAAAATATATTCCCCATTTCTCAAATGGTTCCAAGACCACTTGAGGATGGAGCGGCATCTCTGTAGTATGATTTGGACATCCCATTCTCTGGCATTGATCACATTGTTTAACATATTATTGAATATCCTTGGTCATTGTTGGCTAGAAATATCCAACTCCTAGAATCATGTGTCTAGTTCAGAGGGCTAAAAAATGTCCTCCAGAAGGTTCGTCATGGCATGCTCAGATTATATCATAAACTTCTGTTTCCTGCACACATCTTCTCAACACATGGTCAGAACAATTTTTAAACAAGATACCATTTACCCATTTGTATATGGAGTTATCTCGAATCAGT
The DNA here is from genome assembly GCA_027924645.1 of Cunninghamia lanceolata. Taxonomy (NCBI): domain Eukaryota; kingdom Viridiplantae; phylum Streptophyta; class Pinopsida; order Cupressales; family Cupressaceae; genus Cunninghamia; species Cunninghamia lanceolata. Next base: position 16,751,923 of record BSBN01000016.1, read on the forward strand.
AGTCTGGTTTCCTTCTGATTGAAATGTGGTGGGCATTTTCCTGAAACCAAATAATTAGCTAAATCTGCAAACCATGGAGATTGTATGGAAATGGCAAAAAGATGTTCATCTAGAAATGCATCATCCACTAGTTCATTGCTTCCCTACACAGTCAATATTGATAAGAAATCAGTGACAAGATTATCTTTCCCAGGCTTATCAACAATGGTTATATCAAATTCTTGTAATAGTAGTAATCATCTAATAATTCTACCTCCTACCATGGATTTATTCATCAGATATCTAATAGTTGCATGATCAGTGTGTATAAAGACTTTATAACCTGTGATATAGTGGCGAAACTTACTAATTGCATAAACTACTACCAAAAACTCTTTTTCTGTGGTGGTACAATTTTTCTCCGCATAGTTTAAGTTTTTGCTAACATAATATATTGCGTGCATACCTCCAGATTCATTATCTTGCCCTAAAACCGCTCCAATGGCCTGAATGGAAGCATCTATGTGAATATAGAATGGTTCACTCCAATTTGGTCCTTTGATGACTAGGACTGTCATGAGGGCACTTTTGATAGCCTCGAATGACTCCTGACATTGTGGTGTCCAATTAAACTCATAATCTTTTTTTAGAGGGTGAACAAAGGGTCAACTTTCTAACTGAAGTTTTCATTGAACCTTCGATAATACCCAGCATGTCCTAGAAAACTCCTTACTTCCATTTGAGTTTGAGGAGGGGGTATTTGTACTATAATTTCAACCTTTTTGGGATCTAATTTCATACCTTCCTGTGATATGTGGTGACCTAGGACTATTCCTTTTGCCATCATAAGTAGAAACTTCTTCTAATTTAAGGACAACTGATGTTCCTTGCACCTTTCAATCACTTTGTTTAGACTATCTAGAGCTTCATCAAAAGTCTTTCCATGCACTATGAAATCATCCATATAAACTTCCACACATGTGTTGGCTAAATCAGCAAAGATTGCCAACATAACTCTTTGAAATGTGGCTAGTGCATTACATAATCCAAATGGTAAAACCCTATAGGAAAATGTCCCCCATGGGCATGTGAATGTAGTCTTGTCTTGATCCTCTAGAGCTACCTAGATCTGATTGTAGCCACTGAATCCATCTAGAAAGGAGTAGTAGTGACTACCATCCAGATTATCCAACACTTGGTCAATAAAAGGAAGGGGGAAATAGTCTTTCTTGGTAGCTTTGTTCAATTCTCTATAGTCAATGCATACTCACCATTTTCCATTTTTCTTTGGTACTATTACTAATGGTGATACCCATTGACTGTTCGAAATAGGATAGATGAATCCTACCTATAATAGTTTTTCTATTTCATCCTTCACAATTTCTCTCAGAGCTGGATTGATCCTCCTTTGTGGTTGTCTCATAGGACAGACATCTTCAGTGTAGATATGGTGTGTACATACACTGGGGTGGATTCCTCATGTCTTTGTATTCCCATGAAAATGCTTGGGTATGATTTTGCAGTAGTTTTGTCAATCATATTTCCTCTATTTATGTTAACCATCTGCTTATGGAGAGTTGCTTATTGGCTTGAATGGTTATTTTCTTTGTGCCAAAATGAACAGAATGAATGTCTATGTAGGGATTGATCAGAGTATTTAATAGACAACAGTGAGGCACAATCTGATGCAAGGTTTTCGCCTACTGGTAACTCAGGTGAGAACTAATTTCTTCAAAATATGGATAGTTAAATTCCCTTAAAGATCCCCTCAGATCTCTCCAGAGCCATCTAGAGGCCTCTTGTTGTGTAAAACTATATGAGGAAGTTTCTCTGTTTGATTCCAATTCTTTAAACTCCTCATTGCATTCTTCAAAATGTTTTGCAATTATTACCATTGCCAATGAGGAGGCATCTTCCTCATCTGAATCCATCAGATCATCTATCCATGGTTTATTCTCATATTGTAAGAATGGTTTAGTAGGAGGATAGATGGAGAGTTCCTTCAGTCTTTTCCCATTGGAATTAGTCATGTTTCTTGATCTACAGTCAATAAGGGCTGCTACGGTAGCCAACCAAGGTCTACCCAATATTTATTGGATATCCTGAGTGTTTCTTCCTGGTCTAAAGGATGAGGAAATCTACTGAATAATCCCAAGTATCAATAGTGACTATAACATCTTCCAAAATCCCTTCTAGTTTGGTGATGGATAGATCTTCTAGTTGTAACACAATTGAAGTTGGCTGAATAAGTGTTAATGCTAGAGCTTCTATAGTATCTGATGTCATCACATTGATAGTAGCCCCCAAATCAATCAGTACGTTCAAGACTAATATTCCTTTTATTTCCACCGAAATAACAGGACTTCCAAGATCCCCATATTTTTGAGGAATCAACTTACTTGACATGACATCAACAAGTTTCCCTTCTACTTGAATAGTGTTTGGTAATTTTCATTTTCTATCTAGAAGTTTCAAACATAAGCTCTTGATGGTCTAATTTATCTTAGGGATATCCTTTATTTCATATAACAAAGGAACTTCAATATGTATCTTCCTAAGTTCCTTGATTAACTGAGATTCATCATGAGAAATCTAGCTTTCCCTAGATTTTAGAGGAGCCTGTTTTAATCACTCTAGAAATGGAACAGAGGCTTCCTTCAGAATTTCTTCCAAGTTTTTGTTTCTACCTTCTTATCCTTTTGTTGTTTCTCAACGCTAGGTATCACTTCCTCCTCTTCAGTGACTTCCTCAACATGAATGTTTACAGGAATGTTTTGGGATCGAAGTAGGATGTCATTAATTTTCACTACATTCAGGGCAGCTTTATTGGGATCAATGTTATACACTTGTTGTGGTGGTCTATTATTTTTAGGATTAGGAACTGGCTATTTGTGGTTGGTTTACCTGATCATTTGGATTTGGGTTTGTAGGTTGTGAGGGTCTAGGAAGTAAGGCTTGAGGTTGATTTCCAAATTGCCTCATTCCTTGGTTATATTAAGGTACCCACTGCTGATGATATTGTTGTTGATTTGGCCACTAGGGATTAGCCCAAGATTGATTCATCCAGTCTGACTGAGGCCATGCTGATCCCCACTAGGGTGGCATTTGCATTGGAGGGAGTGGACCTCCCCAATGTCCATTCCAAGAGGTTGTGCCCCAATTTGATGGGCCTCTTAGATCATATTGGTTTGGAAACTGGTTAAATCCATAGTTTGTTTCTGGCCAATAAAATTTAACTCTTCCTCTTCTGTTGGTGCCTTTTTTAATCTATTTTTTATTTCAGGAAGCAGACTACACTCATTTGTGGAATGATTTTTCTCACAGATCCTACATAACTCAATTTGGTTTAGGGGACATTCCCTAAGCGGATGTTTTTCTCTACAATAAGAATAGTAGATGGCCAAGGGTTTAGTGTTCTTTTTACTAACTTGCATTCCATCTAGGTCGGTGGTATTCAAATGAACCAAGATGTCAGTTTTTAGATTTACTAATTCTTCCATTACTTGTGTGACATCACTGGTACCACCTTTGCCTTTCTTCAGTATTATTTTACCTGCTCGAGTCTAAGAATAGTTTCTACTAACCTCCATGATCTCTTCAAAACTTTGTTTGTTAATATCTCCCTTTCCCATTAGGTTTAAGGCTTCTCTAATCTCATCGTCAATTCCCCTTAGGAAAATAGTTTTACTCAGTTCTTCATCTAGATTATTGCCATATCTCCTATGGACAAATAGGAATCTATCCACATAATCCTCTAAATTTTCATCTTCCATTTGTTTCATTTGGAGGAGTTCATCTTTCTAATCCCTGACTCTACAATAATCTTGATATTTGTCAAGGAAGGAATTTTCCATTTCATCCCATGTAGTGATGGAATCTGTTGTTAGGCCCATGAACCATCATAGAGCTGACTCCTTGAGAGTGGAAGGGAAAAGTTTTAGTTTCTGGCTATCTGTGGCATAATCATAGGTTTGGCAGAGGACCTTAAATTCAAATAGGAATTGGTCTAGGTCTCTAGAAGTTTTTCCTTGAAAAGTTGGTAGGAACGCAAGAGATATATTTTTCATGGGAGGTTCATTCCTCTCAGGAGTGATGAAGATTGGATAAGATAATGTTCTATTATTAGCTAGTTCATCACACTCACCATCTCCAAAAAGATTATTAGCCATGGTAGAAGGTGTGTCAGAGAGAATGGAAGATTCTGATGGTATAGGAGATCCTTGATTGATCGGATGGTCTAGAAGTTCTTCTAAACTAGGTTCTAGAGATGTACTAATTGTGGTTTGCTTGATGAATCGACCTAAGGTGTCCCTAGGCCTACTCATAAACTAATGGATCTAGAATGCGCTCATTCAAAAAGTCTTATCAACACCTTAACCTACAATGATTTGTAGATTATTTCCTTGGCAACAACGCCAAAAATGATGAGGTCGTTGTAGTGTTTGTTAATTCATCATCATCTAATTATCAATCTGGAGGTGTTTGGAGAGATCTGTGACAAGACTCTTAGTGTGGGGGGTTTTGGAGTGGAATCTAAATCAGGTGAATGGATGGTTTGTGTTGTAAGTATGTGCTAATCATTGTTGTCATTGATGTCAACATGTTTGTGTTGTCATTGGTGTCAACGGTGTCTTCAAATGTTGTTGTTATTTGATTAAGTTATTGTGTTAAAGTGATCTGAATGCCTTGTAGAGGTGCTGATGATGTTAGTAGATTGTTCATGTTGCTGAGTTTCCAAGTGTTTTTGAGAAAATTTGATTAATATTAGAAACAGTGTGTTGAAGAGTCTTCCGACTTACAGGATACTGTTCAATTTTTTGCTCTGCATTTATTCTATGTTGAAGATCTATGTATGTGGTTTGGATATGTTGTCAAGAAATGTTTGAAGATGTTAAATCTAGAATTTGGTGCTCTGGATTGTTGTACAGTGAAATTTATGTTCACCAGTTTGAGAACAGTATTTGACAGTGTTTCTGAGTTGTGCAGAGGTGTCTGGTAGAAAGTATTTTGCTCTGCATTCCTCCACAGAAAGGCTTTAGGTGTTGTGGTTCTAGATATGTGTTCATAAGGGTCTTACCTATCTTCCATCCAAAAGGTTTGTGATTTGGTGCTCCAGAAAGCAATTTATTGTGTGGCAAAGTTTAACAGTGTTGTGTTCAGGTGAAAGTTGTTGTGACTGAATTTGTTGGTTTCCAGGTGACTTCAAGATGTTCATGGATGTTTCTAGATTGTGTTAAATCCATTTTTATGGTCTGCAAGTTATGGTTGTGATCAAGGGAAGCATGTGATCGATAATTCTTTATGTTTACACTATTTGGCCAACCTTGAATGTTTACAGAGTTGATTTGGTGATTATGTGAGTGTTGTGTAGTGTGCCTAGATAGATTTGGGTCCAAGCTAAGGTATAGAGTGGTTTTCCTTTGACATTCCCTTGTGTCATTGAATGTTTAGGTCCAGACCTAATTCAAACATTATGTGTTTGTCAACCTTGGAGATTGTTTCAAGTATTGAAGACTGTGTTGCCAAATCTTCAAGGTTAATGATGGTATAATAAGTGTCAAGGATTCATCGATGCTTGTGTGTGAATGGGGGATATTATGTTGTGATGTGAATTTAATCAAGGTAGCGAGGGCTTTCATGTGTTAGGTTACCAGATGCAGTGAGCATAAGGTGTCTACAATTTTTTGGAGATGCTGCGAAGGTGTTGTGTATGTTGTGTATATTTAGTTTCATTGGAACTAAACTTCATGCATAGGTTAGATGCCATTATATAAATTCAAAGCATGGCAGTGAGCCATTCTTCTCTTCTTTCTTTCTTTCTTTCTCAGTGGGCAGTGAGTCCACTTGGGCAATGAGTCCCCTGCAGTGAGCATTCTCTCTATGGCAGTGAGCCTTTGTAATTCGGTATTGTTACTACATTATATTGTGAGCTAATCCTCACTGTGGTTTTTCCCTTTTAGGGTTTTCCACATAAAAATCTGGTGTTCTCTTGTGCATGGTGTTGATGTGTTTAAGTTTTAGTTATTTGCTTTTCATGTTTAAACTTCATAACAGATTAAGGGTTTAAGTGAACTGATATGGATGTGATTATGTTTATGAGGTTTTGAATTCTTATATACAACTGATTCAACCCCTCCTCTTAGTTGTCTTGTGCCTTCAACAGGTTTGTGGGTAAAGTCTAGTTTACTTAACTTGCTGAAATAAACATGCATGCAAAAAATAGAAACTACCTATTTGCTTGGAAGGAAACACATGTGCTTTAAAGGAAGCTATTCTAGTTCCTTGGAAATAAACACACATGCTTTAAAGGAAAATATTCTAATTTCTTGGAAATAAACACACATGCTTTGAAAGAAACTATTCTAACTACTGAAATAGAACTCAAAGGTAATTACATCCATTGTTAGACTACAATAATGAGACACTCTGAATATAACAATGTTGTTGGAATAACAAATCTATTTTTGGTGTTTTCAAAACTTTAGAAGACAAACCTGCAGGTGACAATTAGCTAAACAATCATACAGAGAAGAAAAGACATAGCATCAGATTAACATGCAAAAATAACAACAATGAACAGAAAGACACAATAGGATTGCATGGAAATGAAATACTAAGAGATCTCCTCCAAGTTGGGGAAGTAGGCCCTACTTTCCCAGCTAGAGATGATCCTGTTGAGCTCAAACTATCTTTCAGACGAAATTCCCCTTCATTTGCATTCAACATAGTCCAGAAATGGGCATGGATACATGATTGAAAACAAGGAGTTTTCCTCCAGCTGAAAATACAATCTGACTAACAACTTGACTATGAAAACTAGAACTAACTAAGAGAGACTAACTGCTCCTATTTATACATTTGAGCTTTATTGAAACGAATAACTATCAATGATCCTAACTGCAGTAAACTGGGATTAAAACCAGCTACTTATTTATTACATTAACAGTTCCTTTGTGGGTTACTATAGATCAGAGATTTGTATCGACTTAGTTATTGGAGGACTAAATGATTTCTTGGAATGGGACGGCGCTGATGGGTAGTTACTTCAATTGGAATGGATGCCAATTGACAGCTACTTCAATTGTCACTTAAACAAATTGACGTGCATACTTGGATCTTAACAGCTGTATTTATTGAGGTGTGCGTTATATTTGTGTTGCTAGACTTCTTAAGTAGACCTAGGATTTGTCTTGTAGTAGCCGTCAACTCAAGGGAAGGATGGCTCTCTTGGTGGGTAACCGTATCTGGAGCCGTCCGGAGTTCAAGCTCTTCACAAGAAAGGGGGCTCCGGAGGGATTCGGAGACCACTGGGAGTCTCACTGCTATAATCCTTATGCAATCATACACAACTCATACCACAAATTCATAATATATGCATTTTGAAAATATAATTCAAGCAATTAAGATAAGAGATTTCATCAAAAGAAAATAAGGACTAAACATGTGTATAATCCAACCAAAAGACAAATATAATTATAATAATATATTTATGCCATAAAGTTTTATCAGAGTCTTATAGAACAACAAATGTATAGAAATTGGTGAATCATATATTTGACTCATCACCTATCCCTATATTTCAATTAGAACTTACATCTATAGGAGGGAAGGAGGAGATAGAAAAGAAAGTGAAAGAGCTAGAAAGTTTATTACAAAAAGCTTGAGAAGAAAAAAAATGAAGCCAAATTGGAAGTATACAATTACAAATCAAAGTTTGTAGACTTGATTCAAGGGACTTTGTATCATAGAGTCCAAAGGTCATGTGAATGCTTATGTCTAAGTCTTTTGCAAGTATCAGAAAAGAAATAAGAACACATGACAAAGAGGAGGAAGGGATAATGAAAATAAGAGACAAGTGGATGTCTTAAATTATTTAAATGAAGAAAATATTTCTCAATACAAAATATACCCAAGCCAACAAATTTCTCTAAGATTACAGTAACACATGATATATGGAATCTTATTGTTGATACTATAGCATATATTCAACATGTGGGAATTGGTTTGAACACAAAGGCTAAGGAATTTAATAACTTACTAGAATCTAAAATACTTGAACCTATAAATGGAAAATGAAATTTCAAGGAACTACGAATATGGAAGGGTGAGTTTATGGCATTGGCATATGATTTTTTCTAACCCTTAATTCATGACGACCAATTAAATTTTGTAAAATTTCATAAGTCCCTTGAGGATATTTTAGCAATAGAGATATATATTAATGTATATATCAAGGAGACTAAAATATTGTTGGAGGTCAAATGGGACAACACCTTAACAAATGTGAATATAATGATTAGTGCAAATCTCACAATTGATGAAGAATGGGATTATTGGAATAAGGCATATAGATTTATGATATGGCACCAATTATTTGATTCATTTATTCTTTCAAGAGTATCTTTTCAAGTCTTGTTAGTTCAAATTTCATTCATAATGAGTAGGAAATATTAGTTAAGCATATAGCAAGGTAGTGGCATCATTCCAAAGGTATTATGAGTATATTTTAGGGTAACCAAAAAGATGTCAAATTAGAATAGGTGGCACCTAATCAAGGCTAATGAACCATGAATCCATCTTATAAATCAATAAGGGTTTATATGAATGAGTAATCCAGCAATAGGCACTCAAGAGTTGTGACAAAAGAATCTTATGTAATTTTTAGATATATTTCCTTGGGCTTACTTGCAATGTCTTCTAAGAAAATGGCCTCTAGATTCTCAAGTTCTTTTGATAATTTGGAGTCCACCCTCATGGGACTCGTGAAGGATGTAGATTCTCTAAATAAAATTTTGAGATAATTGTGAGTTGATTCTATGGCTCTTCAGAGAATGGGGGAATAAATGGAATGAATAGTTGTGGATAACACTAGTCATTTGAAAATCACTCAAGAGAACTTGGATAGTCTTAAATTGTTCATGGAGAAGAACATAGCCAAGAAAATTGCATCTTAGAATATCTAGGATCATGTTAGATTGACAAAGTTCCTTGGGAACTCCGTCATCACTTAAATATTGATAATTGAGGAGGCATTGTATCTTTTTTTAGAGTAACAATTCTTGGGACATAATTTTTAACAAACTTTGTGAACAAGAAAATAATTGGTGTACTTGACATGCAATGCAACGCAAACATGTGTTAGTCATCATGTTGAGATGAGCATTGCCCTCTTGTTATATAATGAGGTCATTTTTCTTGTAAAGGCATATATTGTTATCTTAGGTATTTTGAGTCATTATTCTATCTAAGGACATGTTCTAGAGTGTCAACTTGGTATGTTTGGTTCTTGAATTTATTCTTTTAGTAAAATCTTGTAAAAGAACTTTGAAAAAATTAATATATGATTTCTTGTTTTACAAAGAGTTCTCCATTAATAGCATAGTGTTTCAATAGATCTATATATCTCTATGTTCACATTTGTTGTTTTATTATTTCATTTGATTTGTCTTTAGTTCAAAGCTTATTATAAAAAATAGTTCAAAACAATAAATTAGACACTATGGATCATCAATGGATAATTAAGGATCTTTTGTAATACATTAGCTATCTTATTTGAGGTTATTATAAGGTTCTTAGAAATCTTATAGTTTCATATTTTTCCATCTAGTGTTTATAGATTTTAAGGCTAGACTTTATTACCGATGGATGAACACACTAATCTTAAGAAGTAATTGATCATAGTACTATCTCATGAATGTTTTATTCTATTATAATTTATCTTGATTCAAACATGCAAACTAGCCTTAAAGGTGTAAAGAATCATTGTAGGAGTCATCTTTTGAAATTCTCTACACAATGAACACACCTACAAGTTGTAGGTTATAATATACTTCAAAGATCAACAAGAGCTGGCATAGAAAATAGTTAGTGACTAAAAAAATTGGATTAATGTTCCAAAAGGGTTTAGTCTTTGTTTGTAACATAATTACTTCATTTCTCTTTAATTGTCCTATGTGATCCTAAAGGAACACCCTCCCAGGCTTGATAGATGTTATAATGTGGAAGAGTTCTACATGCTTTTGTCAATTGGCCCAAATTACCTATAGGTTGATCCTTGACATTAGTTCACAAGGTGCATCCTCTATAATTGTAGGGTACAATTTAGAGCACCAATAGACTGATAATGATTGATTCCTACAAAAGAAGAAATGCTTTTGATGATATGCAAGTGTCTTGGGATGATGCATTTAAATGTACAACCCTGGAAGCATAATTCAAAACTCTTGGCACCTATGCCGATAGGTAATGGTCATATCCTAGAATTGTTAGCCTTGGAATGTGGTAATTTGAATTCTGAGACAAGGGGACACGAACACACCCACAATCTTGTCCAAGAGACAAAATTCCAAGTGGGATCTAGTCTAGGATAAACATGCTAATACAAATTGCACTAGGATGGTTCTGAATAGAGAGATGTGGCATGACAAAGTGTTAAATTGGATCTTGGGAAAGTGATCATGCCAAAATAATCAAACTATGCACTAAAATTATGCATCAAAAACGTCAACCCAAAATAATATAAAAATATATATAAGTATACACTTTTCTCCTCTACAAATAAATGATCAATAACATAATTCTCCTTCATTGACAAAGTTCTATTATGGGTAACTAATAACTATATCTGAAGAGACTTGTGAACTCGAGATATGTGAAATGTACATTCCTTAAAATATTGCTCCTTTGTTGACATAGATCCACTCACATTACCTCTTTATTAAATTAGTTAAATACTATCTCTCTTTAAATTTACTTTATACTCTATGTCATCATTTCACACACCACTTATTGATGACAATAATGGTGGGAAAGCAAATCATAAACCACCTTCTAGAGATTAGCTCCTTATGCTCCCCTAAATCTTCACATGGTCCATACATTTTGTTCTCATTGTCCATGCTTTTTAAAATACTTCTTTCCAAAAATTCCTTTTAGTTCTTCCACGCGATTTCCTCCACGAAAGCAACTTTACATTGGAAACGCAAGCGCAAGGGATGCTTCAACTTGGAAACGCACAATAGTCAATAATACATAATGAAAAGACTTACGCGTAAACTGGGAAGCATCTGGCAGGTGTAGGAGAAAAACTTTTACCCGTCGCTTAATTGTCCTGACTTCCACGTGGGAATATACAGCTGTATTTTGTTTGACAAAGAAGAAATGACGAGTCTCTTTCTTTGACGCCGTCCACAGGCCCTGACGCTTTGTTACCTGAAAAGATTTCAATAATAATTTAACACCTGTCAAATACATTTGCTCGAAGGTTTCTAAACCTATTCAACAAATGCAATTTGTGCATATTTTGCAATCATTGCAAGCCATTATACTTTTGTATCCATGTGAATTAGGATTAGTAACAAGTACATTTGAGTTCTCAGAATTATCATCAAAAGGTATAGGTAATTGAAGCGTTGAGAACCATTATCATGTTAGTATCTCACATATGCGTATGCATCAACATGATTCACTCCTTTGTGTGATAATAAATCACAAAGAACAAAAGTTGTATCATAACTTTACTCAACTTTATGACACGTGTCGATTTCATTCAGCAAGAAAAGTTCAAAAATTGTCTAAGATATAAAAAAATGAGGCCAAATGAAATGCACCATTAATGCAAAGATTTCACATTGTTTCAGATTTGATATTATAGAAGTCAACTAAAGCCATTGTATTTTTCATTGTGCAAACTATTATCTAAAGTGAGAATTCTCCCTAAACAAACTACGAGCTCTTATAATCAAATTATAATGCGTGCAATTAATGATTTCACTATTATATTTTAAGTTCAAGTGCTCTTTTTAATACATCATTGCTATAGGTAGCTACTAGTAATTGCACCTTAGTGTGCAATGGGTATGCCGACATACTATGTAGATAAAAAGTAATAAGTAATTTTTTGAAAAGAGAGCATACAATTTTGTTGGTGGTGAATGGTTGTTGTCCGTCCATTAGTAAATTGAAAGAATGTAGTGATATGTGTTGTTGGTACATTTCTAAAAAAACAAAATCATATCATTGGCCATCATGGGATTACAAAACTAATCTTAACTGTAGAAACATAGTGGGAAAAAAAGTTACATTGTTTGATAGACTTGGGGCTACGGTCAATAATTCTAATGGAAAACCCTACATTAAATATTACACTACAACAGTTTTACAAAAATAGAGAGAGCGAGAGAGAGAGAGAGGAATAGAGTATAAGAGAGAGTGAGAGAGAAATAGAGATAAGATGTATAAAGGGAAAGAGAGATAAAGAAAAGCGAGAGTGACTTTACCTTTATATTAGTTACATCTCTCTCTCTCTCTCTCTCTCTCTCTCTCTATATATATATATATATATATATATCCTATTCTATCTCTCTTTCTCTATTCATCATTGTATGTCAATCTCCCTCTCTAAATATCTCTTTGCTTCTCTCCCTCTCTATCATTCTATCTATCTACTTCTCTCTAGATCTTTTTGTCTCCATGCCTATCTTTCTATCTCTCTATTTCTTTGTATCTATTTATCTTTCTATTTCATTTTGTACTAATCTAGACTTCAATAGATTATAAATTCCTTATTTTTCATAGCCAAGTTCCCACCCAAATTGAAGAGGCTACCAAAAAAAAGTATTGAAAACTATGGACATTATTATTATTTTGATTATGTGTAGCAAGTTTGTTTGCACAATTAGCATGGGATTAATTCCAAGTATGGATGTTGTCAATTGTAGACTCATATGAACATTATTTTGAATATATGGAGCAAATTTTTTTGCACAATCAACATGGGACTAATTGCAGGCTTGGATCTTGCTAATTACAATCCTATGGTTATTAGTTTGATTAGTCATGCTAGCCATGGTTTCCTTTTGCAAGGATTGAATGAAAGCCTAGAGGATTGCAAAAAATCAAATTTTATAAAAGAAAGAATTTAGATCTAAAAAAAAATTACTATGAAACCCATCACAAGAAACAATTTTAAAAGATAAAGATTAAAGAAATTATGTTAAAAAAAAATTACCATATGTTAAAGGATTGATTAGATTTGGAGTTCTAGATCACCTTGTGGGTTAGTGCTGGAAGCTTAAAATTTTTGAGCAAGGCCCACCATAATTTTACTTTGAATATGTGTATAGTATGCCAAAGGGTAACTAAAATTTATGGATTCAAAGTACTTTTTAGTTTCAAGTAGAAAACATGGCTACATACATAACCTTCGTATGAATAATTATTTTCAAATTTACTATTAGGTTGTGAGATAAGATTATTTCATTATATCAAACTAAGTGTCTTGTAAGTAAGTTATTTTTGAAAAGAAATTTGTATTCTTTAAAGATGCATGAAGGAGACAAAACAAAGATTTACTACATAAACATAGTGGCAAAAAGTGTTTCGTTGTTTGATAGACTTGGTATTAATTGTTCTTTACATTTGTTGGACTTTCAAGTTAGTTGTTGCAAATTTCTATTTTTGAGCCACTTCAATAAGCGACATTGTTTCCAATTGTATTGGACATGCCATGTATGAATGAATGAAGCTTGGAGATGAGATGTTTCTATTGTTAGAGATAGCCACATCTCTAACAAGCAAATAACATGTTTCACTAATATATTAAGGTTTGCTTTTGGTGGTGGGTCTTTTACTCAGAAGGGTTTTCCCAAGTATATATGTCATCTTATCTTCTCTATCTCCTTCACTTATTCTTCTATGTTTAATTAAGGTTACATGTGTTTTATATCAACAAATTTTATTACTTTCTATTGCTCCTAATTAAGGAATAAGCATTTTTAAACCAACATTTGGTATCAAAGTTTTGTTTGGATTGATTTCATGAAGGAAGGGATACATTTATTATGCCACTTTCTATTTTGTTGTGGGATAATTCATGTGGATTTGAAATAACATTTAAAAATTAGAAGTCATGGCCAACATCTTGACAATCGAGATTGAGAAGTGTAGTAGGTAAAACTTTGAGTTGTGGAAATTGAAGGTTAAGATTTTTTAGTGGAGACATATTACTGGATCATAATAATTGTTGCACTCAATGTTCTACCATCAATAATGACTCAAAATGAATGGGACAAGTTGGATAGAAGAGATAGATCTAGTATTAGGTTATGTCTTTCTAATTCAGTCTTGATGAATGTTTTAGTTCAAAACATTGCTAAGATTTTATGAGATAAAATTATTTCATATTATAAAACTAAGTGTCTTATAAATAAGGTATTTTTGAAAATAAATTTTTATTCTTTAAAGATGCATGAAAGATACTTTATAACCAAACATTTAAATGTTTTTCATCTAGTAGTGAGACTATTGGTCTCTATAGATGTATCAGTTTCATTTGGTCATTATAGGATACTATCTTTCTATGTGGAAGCCTATCTATCTAAAGGGGATCAATATCCTTTCTTTGTTCTCTAGGATTGGGGCTGAGAAGAGGAAAAATGTATCACTTTGATTTCTTCATTATAGGATACCATCTTTCTCTTTTGAAGCCTATCTATCTAAAGGGGGTCAATATCCTTTCTTTGTTCTCTAGAACTGGGGGTGCAGAAGTTTTTTCTATCATTTGGATATCCCCTTTTAAGTATTCCTAAAATTTAATTATACTCTAAAAATTTATAAAATTTATATAGTTTTGACCATGGTCGAACACCACTCTAGATGAAAAAAAAAAGTGTGTATCTTGTCACGAACCTTCCCAAATGAATAAAATAAAGGTTATGTTGGCATGATGTTGAATGAGAGGTTGATTAAGTTTGATAATTCTATAGGAATTCCATACACAAGTGGGATAAGATGCATTGACGTCAATTGGGTTGGAGTAGAAATGGTTTAGTATTTAGGAAAAGGAAATTTAAGTGCAACATCCAGGAGGGTTCACGAATTGAAAAGGAGCCATTAATTTGAACTTGAACTCCTAGATGTTGAGGCAAAGCCAATTCATAGACCATTGGGTAAGAGTATATATGAGAAATGACAACTGTAAGCAGAAGTAACAAACAAAAACAAGGAAACCCACAATGAGAAACAGTTGTATTTATATATAATGCAAAATTTGACAAAAGAAAGACTTGATGAAATGATTAATTCAATTGGAGGTTTTGATCTAATAATAGGTGGAAGCCCCTATAATTATCTAATAGGAAACAATAATATCTCTCTTTGTATGTTTTTGTCTTCTTGCTCTATCTCTACCTGTCTTTTTCTCTATCTCTTTCTCTCTTCCTCTCTCTTTCATCTAGCTCTCTGTTTATCTGTATCTCTTATTGTCTATATCTCCCTCCCCCCTTCTCTCTCACACACACTTCCTTTCTATGAAATATCTCTCTCCCTATATTTTTCTCATGTTTCTCTCTTCCTATGTTTTCAAAATGACACCCTAAAAAGACTATTGGTGCATCAAAGAGATTCCCAAAGAATAAGTTAATAATCTTGCATGGAGTTATGATGTTCATATGGTTGCAAGTAAATGAAACCATTAATTATATCATTCTATTAATTATAACATATATAAATAATAACAAATGCCAACACTTAGTAGCAAGAAATTTCATATATAAAAATAATATATAATAATAATAAATATAGTTATATTTTAAATTTTATATATGAAGTAAATATAATTCAATAATAAATATAAAATATATAATAGATTTAATGTACATATACATCTTTTACAAATTTAACTCTTTGACAAATTAAAAATAATTAAGAAATTTCTAGTTAGATATGTAGCTAAGTAAGATCTTGCTCTTCCTAGAAATTTTTTTGTTGGCATGCATACCCATGCTTAATTTCCTGAACACTTGACTACTCTTTTACATAAGACATTAGTGGGTGCTTCATTCAGAACAAATCTTCTTCATAGTATTGGCACCTTGTTGGCTTTTTCAAATGGTGTATCCTATCATCCTTCATCCTCTTATGAGCCCTCTCCTTCCATAGTCTTTATCTATTTTCCATTTCTTTTGAAGTGCTCATATTATAACTACATTCCAATTATTTTAACTATCTATGAGGTTTCTGCACAATGTGTTCCAACTTATATTAACCATAGTGGGGTGATGTTAGACCGTAGCTAATTTCATGAAATGTTTGTTTGGTTCCACTCACCCAACCATTTGTGATCAGTGGGGATTTTCGTTGTATCTTATAGTTATATCAATTTAATAATTAAGTCACCTTTTACTGTATTTTCACTTAAGCTAAACTTAGGAATCTTTCATTAGGGTTTTCTAACTTGCAAATATAAAAGCAAGTGCTCTCATGTAATTTATTAATCCATTTCATTAATTGCATCCTTTTTTGTGCAAATTGTTCTTTATGTTTTTTTCTCTTGTGGAAGGTTTCTTAGGTTTTGCAGGTGTTCATTAGGATCTATGAGGTTGGTTTATCAACTTCTACATGGTATCAGAGCAGATCTGTAAGCCCCTTCTCAAATTTAGAGAAAAAATCAAGCAAGAGCCATTTGCTGGGTGTGTTTCTGTGTAAAATGGAGTATTCCATTAGATTTAGAATAGTTGAGGTAGTCAAATTAACCTTTTATTTGGTTGGATTTGAGCTTCGTAGGCCAGACCTGCAAGGGTTTCAGCAGGTGTTTTTTTTAAATCCAGAGGGTACCTACAATTTTGGAGCATTTTCAACCCAAACAGACCTTACCATTGCGTTTAGAGCGCCCAAAAACCTTAATATCGAATGCCAAATCATCAAAATCAGCCTCAGGCTCATCTGGGGCAAAAAAAATTTGCTAGGGAAGTCATACGGCCTCACCAACATGCAAACTGAGGTACTGTCAAAATATATATATATTGTTTTTTCCCTACAATGTAATTTTTTTTCAAAAAAATATTGAAAAAAAATTATTTCAAAAAGGGGCAAGTTTTTTTTATACCAAAAAAAACAAAAGCAAAAAAAATTGTTTTAAGTGCTGACACGCTGGCACAAGGGGGGTACCCCGTACCCTGCCACAGTAGGGTATGACCTTGCCATGAGAAGGGATGAGGGGTACTTACCCCTTCCTTTAAAAAAAATAACAAATATGGGGCTGTGTGGGGGCGTTTAACCCCTCCACCCCCCACATATATGTTTTTTTTAAAAAAAATTTTACAATAAAAAAATTAATTTTTTACATTTTTTTTAATAAAAAACAAAATAAACATGCATTTTTTTAACATGCAAATAATTTTTTTTCACTACTTTTTTATTAAAAAAAACACTTGTAATTCCCTTGTACCTGTATGTGCCTTAGCCTTTGTTCCATTTGGTGGCAGCTCCAAATTTGGTCCTTTTTGGAGGTTTTTCTGTCAATCTAGCAGTGCTTCTAACCTGTTTGGAGGAGTTCCAGTTTTGGTTACAGATAACTATTTTGGTAGATCTCTACATTTGGTGGTTTCTCCAAATCTGGCAGAGTTTCTCTAAACTTGGTGGAGGTTGATTTTTTGCCAAATCTACCCTTCACCATTGGGCTTTTCATTTTTGCACTCCATCTTCCACAAGCCATATCTCGGTCATATGATAGTATTTTTCAGTGCATTTTTTTTTAAAAGGGGTAGAATTTTGTGCTCTTCACAGTGGTGTAGGTGGTTTTTCATTTTGACTTCTAGTTTTTTCCAGAAATCAGTTTTCTCAGTGCTCTTGTTGTGTAGTTCTTATTTTGGAGACTTTGACAGGCCATATCTTCTGCATCTGGACTCCTTTTTGGGTCCTATTTTTTTGAAAGTGCATGTTTTTCTATATACTTCATTATGGTACTATTATTTTTCTCTATTTCTATTTGAGAATTGTATTTTCAGCATGTTGTCCTTTTTTAGACATTGTGAGTTTCCATTGTAAGCACTTATCTTATGTGAACACACTAAAATAAAGTGCCTCGACATTGTACATGTATTCTTGAGATCTTGGACATCATTTTGTGTCTTATTATACTTGCACTATGATATAACG
This sequence comes from Cunninghamia lanceolata, assembly GCA_027924645.1. Taxonomy (NCBI): domain Eukaryota; kingdom Viridiplantae; phylum Streptophyta; class Pinopsida; order Cupressales; family Cupressaceae; genus Cunninghamia; species Cunninghamia lanceolata. The sequence goes on from BSBN01000016.1 coordinate 16,769,839, forward strand.
TGCCATGGAGGGGTTGATGTTTGTCTTTTGTTTTGCCATCACACCTTTGTCATGCAAGTGTGTCTTGGTTTGCACACCTTTTTATTTTCTAGTACTTTCATGTTTGCACATTCAGATGCTCTTGTTTCTTCTACATACACTTCTTGGTTTCACACAGTTTCAGTGTACCTGTCATGGCTCTCCCTTGTCTGCATTATGGGGGGTTTCTACTATTGGTGCTAATGCTTCTTTGGTTTCACGTTGGAGTGATTTATGCATCTAGTATTTGTTCCTATGTACTAGGCGGATGCAGCGGCTAGTTACCCATGCATTTTGGTGAGATGGAGCATTTACCATATGGACACACTTGCATTCCTTTTGTGGAGGCGACCTTCTGTTTTCACTTGATCAGTTCTTTAGACTTTTGGTACCTGTGCCATTTGTATCTTCGAGTTCTAGATGTTTTGCCTTTGTTTGTCATCTGATCAAGTAGTGTTGTTGGGGGCACTCATGCAGATTCTTGTCTTCCTGAGTATGATCTTCATCTTGTTTTAGAGGAGGTTCTTCTTTCAACACTATAGCAGCTAGTCTTTGACAGTGTTTGTAGCTTCTTCATGCTTCAGTGGAGTTCTTCATGTTCCTATTCTTTTGGGACATCCTTTGTGGAGGCTTCTTAGTCTTTCACTCTGTTAGGTCTCAAAAATGCAGGTTGCAAATCCTAAGAGGATGCCAGGCTCTATGTTTGGATTTGCAACATTTTTGAACTAACTTGACGAAATCAACCTTCACGGTTTGATGATTTCCTACACTTTAGGTCCTACTACACCTAGGTGGGTGAACCTTGAAATATTAAAGCAGTCTGAGTGTGGTTGAGTGGACTAACTATATCTATCTACAATGGCATAGGATGTAGAATAGATGAAACAGCTGACTAATTAATTCTATGTGTAATGTTTAATAAGTGATTGGCAGAAATTGTATAAGCAATATCAAGGTAAAAGGTTTTAATTAACGAGTTGAATGAGACTAGTGCCTTGTTGGGTAACAGAGTCAATTTGAAGGACTAAGACCAGGAGTTTCTTAATGGTAATAATTCTAGTTATTTGGCACAGTTTTGGTTTATAGCTTGTATAAACGTGCAAGTAAATGACTGACAGACTCTTCTTGATAATCCAACCAAATAAAATCAGATATCTTATAATTCACCAGAAGGTATTTTAATCCTTACTTGAAGGAACCAAATGAAATGAATGGACAAGATTAACAGATAATATTTTACTGGAGACAGTATGTCAATCCTGATTATATGGCTCTACTTAGTAATCCCAACTTACTACTTCCAGGCTACTGTGAATAAATCAGAAGGGTTTAATTCCTTAGATGGACACCAACCAAATTAATCACACAGATACAACAAATGTGTATTGACAGATTAAATATATACTTGATATTTTAATCTGAATAACAGGGAAATGCATAAATGGAGACAGCCACACAATTGAATAATTTCAACAAATAACTGATACCAAAGTAGAAATACTGAATCAAAGAACTTCAAACTTCTTCTTCAAATAAAATAAGCAACATAGTCATTTTGAGACATTGTATATTATGTATATATGAATATCTTCTACTGCTGATGATTTTTCAGCGTCGATTGTTTAAACTTATATAGATATTTTCATGAAGAGATACAACTCTTCAATAAGTCTCTTGGGAATTTAACCAACATAAACAATAATTACATAAGCTTAATTAGGCTCTATTTAGCCATAAATAGACTTTTGCCAGATGATCTAATACTCCTGCTCACGGTGAGAATCAGTAAGATCAACTGCGCTCCCGGTGATTATATCAAGGGTGACCATTTCCTCCAATTGTTTTCCCGACGCTATGTAATGTCATACCTTAAGTGGGCGCGACCATCGGCATGACTTCCTTCATCGCCAAGGGTTTTAGATCTCTCTGCGATATAGCGAGTCCCACCGATATGATTTTATCGGAGTGATTAATACTATCGGGATAGTATAACTGTGTTCCCCCGATCTTTGTTGTCTCACCGATAGTCATTTTTACCTTGGATCGAGATGACTTTGCTATTGTCTCGCCGCTAGAGTATCAACAAGTATAAGTTTTATTCTTATCGGAATGACATGTTCTATCGGGATAGTTTTTTCAAGATATCCCGATCCAAATCATCTCCCCGATGGCCCTTTTCATATCCTTCATCGGACAGAGTATGTTAAAGTGTCACCGATGCCTTTTGATCGCCATGACTTGTAAATCGGCGAGACCTAATTCCCTTGTCCCGATATACTGAGTTATCCCGATAGGTATGTGTATTGTTGTGAGTCTCACCGAAAGCTTTCTTATCGCTAAGACTCTAATCATCGGAGACTTACTTGTTTGCTATCCCGATAGTTTATTTCTCACTGATGACTATTTGCTTCGTTACCCCCACAGGATGTTCGGTGAGACTCCTGCCAAAATGCTTCATCGGTGTGATATATACCGTCGGGGCAACTTTTAAAAATTTATCCGATAGGTATTTGTCATACCGATCGGTATGACCACTTGCCTTTCTTGCCGATGTAATGTCATCGGCATTATTCACTCCATCGGTGACTTCCATAATTCTTCTTCCGATCTCTATTCTCACGCCGATGGTTGTTTTCAAACGATCCTTGTGTATCGGTGTAAGCAACACAATCTCTTGCCGATGGATTGATTTTGATGAAATTTGGCACCGCTTATCCATAGACACCTTGTGAGAAAAATTTTTTATTATGGTCTTTTTTTTTGGATATTCTTTAGGGTTTATTCAAATATGATGGAGTAAGGAGATAGTAAAAATTTCAAATTTTTACTGTGCTAACACACTCTTTCTCTCTCTTGTAGGAAGGTTTATTCTCTCTTTTCGGAGGAGTTTTTCCCACGTGGTTTTCTCCTTTTCTCTATTTGCGAGAGACTCTTTTGTACATGGGTACCTCATCAGGCCTAGTTGTTGGGGCCCATCTTTGCTTTCATGCATTTGTCCTTAGTTTTCTTAGCTTCTCCCTAAGTTCATCTTAAGGGGGTGTTAGAGTAATAGGTTCTTTACGTAATTAAGTTAATCATATTGATTAATTAATTAAGTCACATTTACTTTATTTCACTTAAGCTAAACACAGGAATCTTTCATTAGGGTTTTCTAACTTGCAAATATAAAAGCAAGTGCTCTCATGTAATTCATTAATTGCATCCTTTTTTTTGCAAATTGTTCTCTATTTTTTTTCTCTTGTGGAAGGTTTTTTTGGTTTTGCAGGTGTTCATTGGGATTTGTGAGGTTGGTTTATCAACTTCTACATGCTCTAGTAGACACATTTGCAAAAAGGGGAATTATCAACAAGGCACGTGAATTGTTTGATAGAATGCCTCAATGAGACATGTCCTGATGGACTGCAATGATTTTAGTATATGCACAAAACGGATTTGTTGAAAAGGCTTTACAAACTTTCAAGCAAATGTAATTGACAGGTGAAATAAACAAATTGGTATTTGATAATTCTTCTAATGCCTTGCAAGACCATAAATTAGATCATGATTAGACATGTATAAAATTTCCCCATGTGTTGATGGCATTAGTCAATACAAGAGATTCAACCCTAACTTATTGCAAGCCAAACACGATGTATAGATATGAAATATTTCATGACAAGTCTCTTGACTTTCAACATTTTCAACTCTCAATAGGTATGATATTCAACAACTCATCTAAAATTGGAATCTACATATGCCATCCAAAGATCTCCCTTTCCAACACTAAATGTATTCTATAAAATTTAAATATATTGAAATAGTTTCTATTGGGCAAAATACTATATTGATTAAATATTTTATAGATTTAATATTTACATATTTATTGTATACACTCAAAAAATATAAAAAGTAAACATATAATATGTGTAATAGATATACTCATAATATATATGAAATTAAATAACAATTATATAGCAATTATATAATAGTTTCAGTTATATATAGTTGTATTAAATATTTTATAGATTTAATATTTACATATTTATTGTATACACTTACAAAATATAAATAGTAAATAGAGGGAAAGTATTGCACTATTTTATATGAATTTTCATGGATTGTGAATTATTTAAGGCATGCAATGCACTCAAGTGTAACTTGATAGAATAATGAAACCTATTTTGTAGTAATTTGGAACTCAATAGATTTTAAATTTATTATTTTCATAGCCAAGTTTTTGCCAAAATTTAAGAGGCTACTAAAAACAAGTATTGAAAATTATGTATATTATTATTATTTTGATTCTATGTAGCAAATTTGTTTGCACAACCAACATGGGACTAATTGCAAGTATGGATGTTGCCAATTGTAGAATTTTATGAACATTATTTTTATTATATGAGTTAATAAATAAGATTATATATATCTCCCAGTATGTTGAGGTACTCATTGCTTCAAAGAGAAATAGAGCAAAAGAGAGAGGTAGAGAGAAACATAGGGGGAGAGAGATAGAGAGAGGGGGGTAAAACTTTGAGTTGTGGAAATTGAAGGTTGGAGATCTTCTAGTGGAGAGAGATCCGTGGATCATAATAATTGTTGCACTCATTTTTCTACCATTAACAATGGATCAAGATGAATGGAACACGCTGGATAGAAGAGATAGATCTACTATTAGGTTGTGTCTTTCTAATTTAGTCTTGATGAATGTTTTAGTTCAAAACATTGCTAAGAGTTTATGGATAAAATTATTGCATTATACCAAACTAAGTGTCTTATAAATAAATATTTTTTGAAAAAAAATTGTATTCTTTAGAGATGCATGAGAGAGATAGGTGAATAGAGAGAGAATTAGAGAGAGGGACATAGAGAGAGAGGAACATTGATAGAGAGATAGAGAAACCAATTTAAAATATAGACTTGAACCTATACCAGAGCTTAATGGACCTCCAAAAAATATGAAATAGTCTTACAATAGTGCTATAATGTAATGATAAATAGGGAGATTGATAGAGAAAGAGGAATACAATATGAGAGAGAGGGGGGCAAAGAGAGAGATAAATAGGGAGGGAGAGAGATAGAGAGGGATAGATAGAGATATCACAAATCACCAACACATATCATGCTTATTAGTTAATCAATGAACCATCAAGTTCAACCAATAGCAGAGCATGCCCTTTGGATTGACCCAATTAACACATCAGGTTTAAATCCAACAACATGATAGATAAGGACTCATTCATTTCTCTCTTGTAAGTTGTCAAATTGACACACTTACATATTGGAAATTTACCTAAGTCAGTACCCCTATAAAAGTATCACTAATCTAGGTGAAATGAATACCAACAAACTATTTATCACTTGTAGAGCACCCCTAGCTTTATATATAGAACCCTACCCTTGTGGGTAGATCCCTATCATATGGTAGAACCTACGAATGCATTCCAGAAAACCTCAGTTATAAGACTTCATTAACCAAAGATCTCCTAGGAGATAGTTGTAGATGTATGTAGTTGTGAAATATGCATGCCTATGCCCTCTTTACTCTACTATACTATGTCCTCATGTGATGTAGTGCGTATATAGTGAGATATATTGTCTATAGCAATGTATCCTATCAAACATGACATCCCATGTTCACAATTTAACCTTGTATGCATGTGATGTAGCTATGAGAGATTAATTGCATGTATGTATTCTAGGGAACATGACATCTTAGGTTTAAAATTAACCCTTAAGTGTGGTTGTAGCACTAGGATTATCATGCTTATACAAATTCTCTCACACCCCCAAGACACAAAATAGTTAGTTTTATGGAAAATTAGATAAACATCTCAACTTCAAATCCTTTTTTATGGAAGATTCCACTAGGGGAAGTATTCATTGTTTTATGACAAATGTAACAATAAAAGTTAGAAGTTTGTCACTCATGACCTCAAAAAATGCATTTTTAGACAATTTTGCAAATATTGTGGTCCTAACCTATTCAATATGGTCTTGACCTATAAAATGTCTTCCTAAACTTTTTCCACAAGAAACACCTGCAAATTATGGTTTTGACCCACAAAGTGTGTTATTGGGCTTGACTTGAAGGTCACTATTGAAACCTACAAACTACATTGACATCTTTGTACATTATTTTTGCAATTTGACTTCCCACATTCCTTTATTAGGGTCTCCACTATTTTTTGGTCAATTCAAAATTTGAATTTGACCTAAAACACATTGAGAATAAGCAAAAAGAGTTTTAAAAGTGACTCAAACACTAGAAAAAAATTGACCAGATATAGATGCTTCAATTGACCCAATAAACACTTAGAAATTATGTCACAAGAATCATGTTCGAGTTCATTGAAGGAAAAATTCAAAACATATTTGTCAACCAATAATTTAAAAAAAATCGTGATTAAAGTCAACTAATATAAATCTACATTTTTTTTTGCTGAATAAGTACTACCATAGGGGGTAGCTCCCATTATATTAAATCCAAGATCAAAAACCTGCTTATACTAAGCAGCATGGAGTACATACAGGCTAGAGACTAAGCCAGCCAATTACTTGTGCCATAGCACTTGGAGGAAGAAAAACAAACAAGTAAGAAGGTTGGGCCATGAATCTAATTATGTCAAAGCACTTTAAGACCTTCTGCCAACTCTGAGGCCCTCTCAATTTAGGTGGGAGATAAGAGATCACCATAGCTATGCAAGTAGAAAGCGAAGGTTTCCATGTTATTGTGATTGATACCTTGCCAGAAGAGTGCTAAGGCTTCTGCGAAGACCGTTGGAGAATTAGCTTTCATATTAACAGCGGTTGCATTGAAGACTCCCCCAATGAGGCCATTGGAAGGACATTTGTCAAAGGCTGTGATCGCGGCCATGGTAGTCTCCCTCATATCTTCCTTCATGTAGGCATTGGCCAATGTTTTCCCATGGGCCTTCCTTCCTGAGACAAGAACGCATGTGGCCAGGAACTCTTCATAAAGGTAGCTGTCGTGGACGTGTTCCTCTGGGATATTGGAGGCTCCAATTACCTTGAGGATGGGTTCCGCAATATGATCCGAGTCAGCCACAAACAAATGCTTGATTTGGTCCAGCTTTGTCTCCTGCAGCGGCTCCTCCTAGGTACCACGATTCTCCTAGGCCTCCCCTTCTTCCCCTTCTTCGACAGACCCCGAAGAAGACTCTTCTTCATTGCGCTGGCAAATGCATACATAGTTTATTTCCATCATAGCGTGGGAATAGAAGTAACACATGAAGTTATTTTAGAGGCCGCTTTGAGGGTAGAAGAGGTACTGCCTTACTGTCACAAGGAGATTTGCTAAATCCTCGAGTTCCAAGAGTGATCAAAGAATCATCCGAAGCAATCCGGTGACCTATCATAACCTATGACTATCACAGAGGGAGGCTTGCTCAACGTTCACATGATTCTGCAACGATGGCATCCTCTACCTGTTCACATGCCAAATTTGCCAGATAGTCTACCGCCGTATTGCCTTCCTGGTATATGTGACTAAGGGTGCAATTCCCCAACTTGGGCAAGATCTTCCAAATAGCATTTGCAATGTATTTAAGTTTCCAATTGTGGATTTGCTTGGACTTAATGGCATTAATGCAGATGAGGGAATCCCCCTCGATGTCAATGTCCATGAGTTTGAAGTCCTTACATAGATGGAGCCCAAGGAGCAATGCTTCAAATTCTGCTTCGTTGTTAGTCCCCTCCGGGAGCCTTTTGGACATTGCCACAACCACGTTACCATCTTCATTCCTTATAATGACTCCCACACCCGACGGCCCCGGATTACCTTTGGCCGCTCCATCAAAATTAAGTTTTAGCCTCCCCTTTGGTGGGACAGTCCACTTTGTGAGAGCCCTTGTTCTTTTTATTTCCTTAGCCGCTTTAGGATGGAAGCTTTGGGGAGGAAGCACAAGGGTCAGCCAGCGTTTCATCATTTCCTCGTCCCAACCTGCAAATGGTATCGAGGAAATCTACATTTTATTTTTATTTAAATATATTATATTTTATTTAAAATGACTAAATTAAATCTATGTAAATTTTGAAATTTAAATTCAACCTAAATATATGAAATATTAAAAATAATTTATAATGTTATAAATATTAATAAAAGATTGAAAACCTAAACCGTAATTGTTTATAAAGTTATAAATATTAATAGAAAAAAGTAAAACAAAATATTATAAAGCTTTTAATAAACATTTACATAAAATTTTATAAAATTATAACTATAATACATAAACCATAAATGAATTTTTTTTAGATATTTATTATTTAATTATATATGAAATAATAATATAATAATTATATATATTACTATATAATATATTTGATATAATGATAATTATTAAATTGTATATGTACATTAATTATAATATTATATTAGATCAAAAAATATTATATTATATATAAATATTTAATTAACTAGTATATTAAAATGTATATAAATATTAAATATATAAATATCAAAAATAAATATTATATTAAATTAAAAATATATATAAATATGTCAGAAAATATTTAATTAACTATAATATTTAATTTATAATATTATATATTAAAACATTAAATATTAAATATATATAAATATTAAAACTAAATATTATACAAAATATACTATATAATAATGAATATTGTATGTTTAAAAAACAATGAGAGGCATTCCAAGGACATTAAATTGGCAACACATTCGAGGGAAAAGAACATTACCCAAAGAGAAATTTACTGACATTTAAATTGTTACTTAAAACATAGTCTTAAAACATGGTTGGAATGAATTAGCCGACTTTTAAAATATTCATGACTCCAATCCACAACTTTCATGATGATAGAAAACATCAATGTTCTTGTAGGATCTGGTGGTTTGGTTACAATGTACAATAGTCACACAAATTTCCCATGAATTTTTTGCAGGAGGGAAGAAGGAAAAACTGTGGAAGAGGAAAAATGGTGACTGTGAAATTGAATGGACGACGACATTTCAATCATCTTGCATGCGTCTGGACACCCTATCAGTCGTCGATCCGTCAAGTCAGGGCTTCTTTTGCCAAAGGGAACGCCTTTGGAGTAATTAGGGTTTTTTAAAAGGGAAAAGTGGGGTAATTTATCCTTTTAGAAAATAAGTTCTAATTTTTTCTCATATAGCCATTTGTACAAATTGTTTGCCAACAAGAATTTGAATCTTCATGTATAAAACCTTAGAAACTAATTTGTCTCTCTAAATTATATGAATGGCCTCTAAGCAAGTTGTCATTTTTCAAAGACACGACTTCATCTATGTCATGGGCAATAAAGAAGTACAAGAATCCCACTAGGAAAGGGGAAGCATCTACAAAATTGTTTGAGGATACAAAAGATGAAGTTAGAGACCTATAACTGAGTTACATGGAAGAAAATTATTTTTAAGGTTATGTAACAAGGGGATTGATTTGATCCTAGGAACTACAATGCCTAAAGATTAGATATGGTAAAAGTGACTATTCTAAATTGTTTCCTTGCACTAGAGGTTGTAGAATTGGTAAATAATAGCTACAATAAAAAATAGGGGAGATGAAAGATGCAAATGGAAAACTCATTTTTGCATTAAATAAAGAAGCTATTTAGAAGGTGTTTGGTTTAGTTCACCTAAACCTAGAGGGGAATTAAAGTTGAGAAATTTGGCCCTCATGTACAAAAAGGATAGAAACACTTAAAAGGGAGTGAGGTTGCCCCATTATAGGAAACCTGTTGGAGTTGAGGTTCCTACTAAAGGAATCACTCCTCATGAGGAAAATAAGCCATTGGATGTAGAAAAATTCATGCCTTATTTCCAAGATGCTTTCTAAGTCCTCATCCAAGTTAAAAGGCATGATTCTAGTAAGAAGATACCTACATCATCATTCATATTTGTTGTTGACAATCAAAACCCACAGTAGAACACTATGTATGATTTTGGTGATTACCTTACTATGGAGATCCACAATGAAATAATTGAGTTGAAAATGATCAATCACCCTAAAAGATTTAGAAGGTACTTAGTTTTGTATTTCATTTTATTGCATGCCTTGGTGGATAAGTGGGATGATAGGTTGGGGCTAAAATTACATCTTTAAAAATTCCAAGAGGCTAGATCAAACCAGTAAAATTATGATCCATCCATATGGATAATCATCAAAGCTATTCATCTTATTACATTTTTGAGAATTACTTTGTGAATCCACAATTGAAGAAACTAATGGGATAAAATAGACATAGATTGACCAAGGAGGTAGTGCAATTTATCAAGCCCATACAAATGGAAACTACCAGAGTATTAAAGCATAATTGGGGAGACTTGTTCTTTTTCAAATTATATACCCTAATTATAATTTTTGGAGCCACAACTAAACCTTACATATTGTATCTCCTAGAATTACTTTTTTGGAAGCAAAAAGGCATTTACATCTTGCTAACAAGTCCTACTTTAATAATCACAACAAGGGTGGTTTTCTTATTCCTATAGAACTTTGGTATTTCAAACTTTTGGGAAAGGGTGCATTTAATAAAGAGGCTACATATATTTACAAATTGGACATGAGATTTGCTCCGTATAGAATCTAAGATCTTGAGGGGTTCATTTTTAAGAATGTCTGAGAATAACTCAAGAATACAATGTAAATATGATGAAATCTAAAGATTTAATCAAGAGTTGCACAAATGATGTAGATAAAAACTTGAAAATAAATGCATGGATAATAATTAAATAGAAAAGCAGAAAAGGAATATGATTGATCCCAAATATCTAGGAGATTTCTCCCTTGTTCATGATAAAATTGAGAGGATGAAAAAGCTCCTAGATCATGCTCATATTTATGGATTCATGTCTAATGGACCTAATCTTGAACTAGAGCTTACACATGATGAAGCATAAGGAGGTGATGAATCTATACAAATACTAGGAGAAGCAAAACCATCTATAACCTATATAGCATCAATAACTCATGAACCAACACAAAGGAGTGAGCAAGTAATAATTAAAATCGATCCTTCCCCTTTGGTGAACTACCCTATGATTGAGATGATTGGGGAGTTTATACCTCCACAATGGTATGAGTTTGACTTTATTAGATCTCCCTACATTTAAAATGGCATGAGATCTTGTCATCCAAGATGCCAATGCATTGTTGGAAAGATATTTTAAAATTGAAGACACAGAAGATGTCTGTAAGAAGGATTGCCAAGAGTTCTTGGTAGATTCATGATCCATTTGTGAACACCCTTGAGATCAAAAGGTTTTATTGGATGAGAAAATACAAGGAGAGGCAATCCCAGCTTGTACAAAAAATAAAGGCTATCTTGTTAGTAGATGAACATGATACTACAAAAAGTAGTGCCCCTTCTCCTAATTTTGATTTTGATGTATAAAATATTTGTCCTAAAGAAGGGGGAGAAATTGGTAAGGCTAATGGGTGTTTATTATTACCTGGTTGGGACATTGCACATGGCATGGTGTTTGACACCATGATGATAAGAGAGGGTGTTGATAATTTCAAAGACCAAATGGCAGCCACTCAATTTTTATCGAGGTCATCATTTAACCCTAATCTCCAAAATTTAGCTATCTACGAATCAGCTCCTTCATACATGGAAAACCTCATCATTGACTATGTTCCTTAGTATCTATCTAAATAACATGATTTAAAGGGTTAGAGATGTATCAACAATGCATACAACAAAATTAATAGTCCATACTACCTAGTTAAGTCAAACCACTACCCAAAAGATAGCATAGGACAACAAATAGAAGAAGAAATTATGACATTAATAAATGAATTGATGGACTTGAGGGTAGCATATACAAAAATAAAGGAACAAATTTATACTCCTATGCAAAAAGCTATCCTATCTATCCCTATGTTTCAATTAGTACCTACATCTATAGGAGGGAAGGAGGAGATGGAGAAGAAAGTAAAAGAGATAGAAATTTTATTACAAAAGGCTCGAGAAGAAAAAGATGAAGCCAAATTGGAAGTACACAATTACAAATCAATGTTGATGGACTTGATTCAAGGGACTTCACATCATAGAGTCTATATGCTCCAAAATGTGACTCAAGCACAATGTGAATGAATCAGCTCCAATATCACACATGAACTACCTCCTTGCAGTGGCTGACCTCCAAGTCACTCTCTCTCTTGTGGCAAAAGCCAATCGAGTGGAGATGTAACCCGAGGGTGGTTCTATTCATGTGGAATAAGAACAGCATGGAGGGCGGTTGGCCAATTTGTGAGCCTAGAATGTACTTGTTTTTGACGAATGCACTCTATGGTGGTTGTAGTGGAGATGACTATATGACCTGAAGGGTCATTAGTTCCTAATCTCTTGTTGGGGTTTCTCACATTACAATGCGTAGTACTAAGACTATTTTTCTCGTTGATTTCTCTAAGGCATTGTAACCTATTCTCATTTACTTGGATGATTTGTTGGATGTTATTTTTTCTTGGATGATCTTGAGAGTGTGTTCTTTCTCTTCAATTGTTTGTTGCGTGTGTTGGGGCCTAGGGTGTATTTCCTCTATTGTGTCGAGAATAGCCTGAATCCAATTTCCTCTAATCCCTACGCACATAGAATTCTAGGGAGAGAGAGTTTAGGTGTGTTTGACTTTTGTTGACTTTGACTTGTGGTCAAAGGTTTGTTTTCATTTGATTGTTCAATGTGTAATGGATCTCGTGATGTGATTAAGGTTTTGACCTTGTTTGACTTGATGTGTATACCTTATGATGGGATTGAGAGTTTTGGATTTCTATGTTTCCTAATATTTTTGTATTTTCTTATGCAATGCAATTTAATATGAATGCAAACAACTTTTGATTCCTTTTTCCAAATTAAATAAAGTAGTGATCTAATTAATTATGAAAGGAAATACAGTTGTAACTAAATTTATTTTTCAAATGCAATCTAATCCTATGTTTTTGTATTTTGTGGAGCAATTTTGAGTCTATTCTAGAAATTGAAAGTACTTCAATTGAAATGCTAATCTAGTTGCATGAAATGAAACTAAGCAAAGAAAAGCTAATCTAATTAAATCAAAACAAATCCTATCAAGGAAAGAACAATACAAATATTACTTCCCCAAGAGAAAGAGTGTGATCTAATTAACTAATTGAAAACATGAAAAACCTGGAATCTCTTTGGCGCATGAGCCTGGTGTATCCTCAGAAGTCCTTTTTGTGGCAAACACCTCTCCTCTACAATAACAAGGATCTCCTCTTGGCAACAGGGTCGAAGAAGAAATTGACTTGAATATGGCTTGAGATATGAAATTTATTGTGAAAGAATTTAAACTATTGAAGCTATTGAAGCACTAAGGCTTGGGCTTTTGGAAAAGAAATTGGTGAGCATATGAATTCTATTGAATCTTTTGAAATCTTGGCTAACTAAACTATGATAATAAAAGGCTCACAAGTCTTGTGAAGAGCATAAGCATGCTATGGAGAGAAAAAAGCAAAGTTGGAAATAGATGTGCAACAATGAATTTGCCTCCCTTAATGCATATAGGAGGGGGATATTTATAGCTTGGAGAGGCTCATGAATGGTGGAGGTGATTGGTGAGTTAACATGCTTGATTAAAGATTAAATTGGGTTGATTGAGGAGTGAACAAGCCTTGATAGCTTATCATTGAGGGAGGAATGGAGTTAGCATGAGATTGATGGAGAGATAATAATAGCTCATTTGGAGCTATGAATATAGTGATTGTGAGTGAATAATGAGCTAGGAATAGACTAGGCTCAGTTAGGATCAAAGATTCATGTAAACTACAGCAAAAATGGAGCTAATTTGGGCCCGAATTGAAAACACTCACATGTTTAACCACAAATAGGTCACCTTGATTGATAGGGTAGGTCGCCCAAGGGAGTTTCACTTAAATGACAAGGTTCTCCAAAGGAGTTCAAAGGTCAATATGGGCAACCCATAAGAAACGGGTTTTGCAGGTGGTTTCAGGGTTTGAGATTGGTCAGAGGGGGCTAAAGATGACTTCAGGACTTGGAGACACATTATCAAAGTTCAAGAGAGTGGGTTGCCTAGATTGACAGGGTAGGTCACATAGGGGAGATCCACTTTAGTGGTAGGGTCACCCAAGGGAGATTAGGAAGTCAATATGGATGACCCAGAAAGGAAGAAATGGGTGATGAAATTAATGTGGGAAATGGTCTGGGAGGTTAATTGACAAGGCTAGAAAGTGACAGAATGTGTTGTTGACAAAGGGGAAATGGTGAAGATGTATCTAAGGGACAAGGGAGACACAAACAAAATGGAGAACTTAAATCCACGTGTTGCCGAAAATAATGTTGCTAAGAGGTCATATTTACATTCTTACATGTACATGTTTAGGACTACATCTCATCATCAGTTTACCATGTAGGCCCATGCATATTTTTGGTGCTTACATATTTGCTCCCTTGAGGATAGTAGTCTACATGAAATGTAGGTATTGTTCTCAAACTAGGCCTTACTTGTTGTCACTGTCCTACAATTGTACCTAAAATTACAAGCATTAGTTCAACTTCATGATGTATTATACAATAAGCATTGAAATGGAAACAAGAAGACATGTATCATTGATGCGTGAGTTTTGAATGTACTTGCATCACCTTGCCTTTGTCATGAAGACCTGTAAGGATGAAAACACACAAAATGAGAGTGCAAGAGCACTAATAAAAGATGAAAAGCATGTGCTAAGCTACAAAGGAGAACAAATTCTCCTTTTATTACAAATTTTGAAAGAGAGTATTTGATTTTTAGGGATTTTTGAGGTTTTACAATATTTTTATTTTTTATGGTTTTTCTAAAGATTTTGTCAAGGTCTATCTTGATGTTCCTTGAGGTCTTTGAGAGACCTATGTTCATTGAAGAGATTTATGCCCTTGCCCTCTTGCATGGGGAGACTTGCATGCTTGAGTGCATAGTTTTTCTCTTTTGACTTGTTGGAGGAGTGACTTGTACTCAGACATTATTTTGCACTTATTATTGTGAGACTTGATTGGTTGAGATCTATATGTAGCTTCAATTGACATCTTGTACTTCACTTTTTCTCTTGCGCATATAGTTGGCTAGAGATTTTATTTTACTTATGGGAATACATACCTATGATGATCTCACATGGAGGATGCAATTTATTTTTGTCTTTTTATGATATGAACGAGATGCAATGTGTCTGGCTATGATTCAAAAATATGAAATGTGAACTACTGTGTTCTAAGTTTTATGAACACCATGATGTTATGATATGTTTTATTGCTTTGTATGTTTGAAATGATTGCAAGTGGAACAAACAATGTGAATGTTCTTTAGTAAGATTTTTGACCTTAGGGGATTGTGAGTTGACTCAGTCTAGGTAGACCTTGTAAGCCTTGGGATAGGATTTTATTAAGGACTCAAGTGGGAGAGGGGACTCGAGAGGAGATGGAAAGTTCTTGATTTTGGCTTTTGCAGAAGGCTAGCCACCAATCCTTATCTAGACAAAACACTTCAACAATTATTTAACTTAGAAAAGAAATAAATTTTATCAATACCTTCTAGACTTAGATCAGAGATGGCCAATAAGATAGACTTGGGGTAAAGGAAAGGCTCTAGAGTAAAAGATAGTCCTAAAGACAACTAGGCCCTTGGTTTTGCTCAACTAGTGTGTGTGTGTGTGTGTGCTTTGTACCTTTCTTTTTTTATTTCCTCTGATAGATGCCACCCTCTCGATCTTAGACTTATCTCCATCTAAGAGTATAGACATTAGAAATCTTCTCTTTTTTTTTTTTCTTTTTCTTTTTTACTTATTTTTCTTTTCTTCTTTCTTCCTTTTTTTTGGTATTTTGTAGTATCTATCCTAGTTCTCTCATTTTTTATCTCTCTTTTTCTTTTCTATTTTCTCTTACACTCTTATTTCTTTTGCACTCATATTTTTGGATTGCTTCCTATGGATTTATGATCCCCCTTGCATTTTTGGCTAGAAAGATAAGGGGCTGAGCACCACCAAGGGTTTTCACTATCCAATCAAACTACCCTTCTACAATGGAGGAATGGGTAATGTCTATTTACAAGATTCCATTAGGTATTGTAGGCTTGAGTACTGACTTTGTTTAGACTTAACATTATGGTTCATTAAGAATGGGATTAGTATGAAGCTATAAGCTTGGCTTTAATTAGAATTTATTGGGAAATGAAAGGGGAAAATAATAGGTGGTAAGTACAATCATAAGGGGTCTCAAGAGCTCAAAGAGTCAACATATACCTAAGAAACCTTAGACTCCTTACTAAGATAAAAATCAAACAAGAGCATGTCACTCACATAATGTATGGGGGAACAAAATGAAGGATGCATGCTTTGTTTTTCTATTTTTCAAAAAAATTGTAATTTTTTTGTATTTTTGATAATTTTATGACTTTTGAGGGGTTTTTGGATACTATACTCTTCATAGTGCAAAGAGGTAAGCATTGTTTTATGACGTCTTCCTTAACTACATACAAACCTATACTCCTCAAAACGTGACCCATGCGCAAATGTAGATGATTCAGTTTCAATACAACACATGGACACTCTCCTTGCCTTAGGCAACCTCTAAGTCACTCTCACTCTCATGGAAAAAGCCAGTCGAGTGGGGGCAAGACCTAGGGGTGTTTCTGTTCTCTTGGGAGTAGAACATTGTAAAGAGTGGTTGGTTGATCCTGGGCCTTGTTGTGGATTGCAATGTGTCGAGCCTATTCTGTGGCTATTGTGGTTGAGATAATAATATGACCCAAAGGGTCGCTAGTTATCAATCTCCTATTTGTGTTCCTTAGGTTCCAATGCCTATATGGATGTTAATTTTGATCATAGTTGATCTCTAGTGCATTGTAACCTATCCTCAATGTCTTGAATGCATTGTTGTATTTGATCTCTTTGTTGAATTACCCTGAGAGCGTGTTCTTGCTCTTCTACCATTTATTGTGTTTATGGTGGCCTAGGATGTATTTCGTCTAATTCCTCAAGGATGTCCCTAACCCACTCATCTCTAATTCTTGGGCACATTCAAATGCTTGGATAAGAGAGAGTTGACTAGATTTGACCTTATTTTTTTACTTCAGTTGACTTTTGTTGAGTCTTGGCTTAGTGATGTGATTTAAGGATTTTTACGACTCTACTTGATTTTTTAACCTTGTGATGATATCAAGGAGTTTTTTATTGAGTTGACCTCGTGACGAAATCAAGGGATTTGTGTACTTGTTTTGGTTTGATCTTTTCTAATGCTTTTGTATTTTTTATGTTTTTTGGTATGAATGCAAGCCAGTATTGATGTAAAAAAAAATTATTTTTTTTTCCTAAAATTGAATAACAAAATGAACTAATTATCTACAAATTTAAATGTGAATGCACTTTAATAATGAAATTACCTAATGGAAATTAAATTATGTTTTTTTTTTTTTTCCGAAATGATTTTAGATCTAAACTATGAAATTGAAAGTACTTGGAATGAAATTAATCTATGAATTACAATAAACTAATTTAAGCAAAGCTAATCTAATCAAGTTGAAATAAACGTATCATGGAAATTGCAACATGATTACTTTTTCCAAGATCAAATTGTGATTTAATTACTATGAAAGCATAAATAACCTGTATCCTTTGGCACATGAGCCTGACATATCCTCAGAAATACTTTGTGTGGAAACCTTTCCTCTCCTCTACAGCAACGAGGTACTCATCTTGGTGACAAGGATGGATGGGAAATTGATTGTAATTGAAAATTGCCATTTGAAAGTAATTAGGAATAGGCTATGAAAGCTATGATTGAAATGAGCTTTTGCAAGCTATGAAGCACTTGGGATTGGAAATTCACGAGCATAATAATGCTAAATGAATCCTTTGAAGGCTTTAGCAATAATACTAAAAGCAAAAGGCACCTACATCCAGTGAAGAGCATAAAAATGCTAAGAGGGGAGAAAAAACAAAGCTAATGAATGGCTGCAAAGATTTGAAGTTTTGCAAAACCTAAAGAAAGAAATTAAGAGGCTCAAAGGCTTGTGAAGAAGCTTGAAAAATCTTGTGAAGATGAGAAAAGAATTCTTCAACTTGAGAAATAATGAATAGGTGAGGGGTATTTATAGCTTGGAGAGGCACACAAAAGAGTGAAATTAATTGAAGAGTTAACTCATTTGATTGAAGAGTTAACAAGCTTGATTGAGGAGTGAATTAGGTCTGATTGGAAGTGAACAAGATTTTATAGCCTTTGAAAAAATAAGACATGGAGTTAGAATGAGATTGATGGGGAGATAAGAAGAATTCATTTGTGAGTTCGAATGGAGTAATTGGGAGCCTTGAATTAGTCAGAAATAGTTGATGATCAGTTAGGGAAGGTGACTCACGTAATCAGGGATAAATTTGGAGCAAGTTTTGGACTGAGTTGAAGAGGAAATCATGTTTGAAAACATGACAGGGTCACCCAGGGGTTGCTTAGGGGGGATCTTGAATTGAAAAAGGAAGGATTAAAAAAAAGAGGCTCTGGGAGTGATTTAAAGGATTGAGAATGAACATGAGAGGCTGGAGATGACATCTAGCCTTTGAAATGACCAAAATGATGCATATGAAGTGGTTCACCCTTTTTACTAGTAGGATCACCCAGGGGAGATCTAAGGTCACCTAGGGGCGATCTAGAACTGATAGGGGAGACCCAAAAAGAAGAGGTTTTGAAAGACATAGGGAACTTCCATGAGCTCATTCGAGCACATATGGACTCTTTTTTGGGTGCCTTTTTTTTAAATTGCATAATTTTTTGAGCTCTACACAATGGTGCCATTAATTTTTATTGAAAGTGTCTAAAAATTATACTTTTAGATCATTTTTTCTTAGGGTATCCTATCGGTCTCTTAGGCCCTAAAAGGTTTGATAGTCAATTGGAAAGTGAGTTGGATGGATGGGGAAGAAAGAATGGATGGGAAATCCCCTAGGTAAGATTGATTTCCCCTCTTGTAAAGTGAATTAGTCATGTCATCAAGGCTGATAAGCGACAAGAGTGGTTTGTCAAATATGGGTTAGGTAACTAGGAGGACAGTGTGCAGGACCTTGGAAGGTTAGCTTGGAGGTTAGAAAAGCACAAACAAAGTGAAAAAACAAAGACACGTGTCACCAAGAAGAATGTTGTAGGTTATATTTACATGCTTACATGTACATGTTTAGGATTATAGCTCATCATCAGATTACCATGTAGGCCCATGCACTTCTTCAGTGCTTATAGAACCCATCCAATCTGGTATGAACTTCACTTGAAAGTCCTTGCAAGGACACTCAAATACTTGGTGTAAAAATGTCTTTGAATTTAGCTTGGAGCTTTGGGAACTCACATTTTTTATTGTTTGATAGTTTGGCCCCTAGTCTTGTCATTTTTTGTTCTTGTATAGGTTCATTAGTTTTGAACTTTTGAGGGGAAATTTGAATTGTTGATGACTCTCCTAGTTTATGTGTGGGTTCCAGTTCTCATTTTTGCTTAGTGTTGGTCTTGTCATTCTAGTCCGTGAGTGGTATAAACTTCTTGATCTTTGTCCAATTCCACAATACCAAAGGTGTTTTGATCAAAGGTGTTTTGATCAAAGGAATTTTGATGGATTTTGGGACTATTTCTTTTGTCTTTTGAAAATGTGTCCATAAATTATTGTCGACAATCTTTCAAGAGGTTTGATATGAAGCAATGGTACTCTTGACATGACTTGATATCATGCCCCCTTCTCTTGTGAAATGAGTAGTATTTATCATGATTGTAAACTCGAGGCTTATGATGAATGTTGTATGACTGCTTGTTGTATGACTACTTGTTGATTCTTAGGGGATAGTTGATGATATTTTGGTTCCCCAAATTTGTATGAATAATGTAATCACCATTATTGTTGTTTCTAGATGGCAAAGTGTTTGTTGACCCATGTATGTTTTGATTGTTTATCAAATCTTTTCTATTTATATCATGATATACCAACCTTCCGTTGATCATATTCCCTTCTTCTGCTATCAATAACAGCTTGGTCAACTTTAAGGGTGGTTTCAAGCATTTATTCGTAAGATTTATAAGTGAGTTTTTAGACTTGTTCCCGTATGTGATTGTTGAGAGCATGTATGAAGAGATCACAGAGTTCCCTATGATCCATGTTTGGTGAGCTTGTTGAAGAATATAGAACTTTCCTCCATCATGTGAAAAAGTGTGCAACCAACTTGTTGGATTCTTATTTGATTATTAGAAATATCATATTCTTATCTTGAACAGTTTGTTTATGTTGAAGGAAACCACAAATTGATCAATGAGTTGCCTAAAAGAGTGGATTGATGCTTCTAGAAGTTAATAGTAACAATCTAAAGTGATACCCTCCAAAGTCTTTGGAAAAATTTTAACTACCACTCCATCCCAAGGAAGGAGTTCCTGCATTACTATGATGTAGGCCTTGATATGCGAGTTGGGATTGTTGGAGTAGGTGTGTTGTACACCTTGCATAACATTGATATTATTTTATTATGTAAAATAAATATCTAATTGTGGTGAATCATGTGATGTGTTTTTCCACATTAGATATTTATTTGGATGCCACTTGTAATCGTTGTATGTAACATTGTGTTAATTACTTTATTTGTAATTATTTGATTATTTGGGAAAAATTAGTACCAATAATCAAATGTGGGATCAATGGTTTTGTAGAAACATGGTTTTGGGGAAAATGGTATTACAATACCACATGTTGTATTTGTGTGAGCTCATGTCTATAAAAGCAAAAACATGGGCAGTTGTTGAGAAAGAGGTTGAGTGAAGGCTTATTGCCTTTGGCTAGGTTGTAGATTCTCTTGCAGGTTGGTTGTGTGAGGGTTTGAAGCATGGCATGGGATGTATGGTTACATGCTTGTTCACATGAATTGTAGGTAGAGAGAGATTGATGTTTCAGAGGTGATCTCTGCATATGTATTTGTTGTTTATCGCTGAATAATACATGAGAGATGCAAGCTTTTGGAGGTTGGGTTTTTCTCTCTGTGAGGGTTTTCCCAGGGTATATCTTGTGTCACCATTGATGGTATGATTGTCTATTTATTTTACATGTGGATTTTTGGTTTTCTGCATATTAAATCCCTTATTGGGTTATGAGGAATTTGTCTCTATGGCTGCATATTTCCAACATTTGGTATTAGAGATTGGTTGCCATGATTTGGGAGGAGATCCATATTTGATAACCCTAGCTATGAGTGAATTTTTGTGTATAGTGGAATCAATGGCTTTGCATGGAAGGAATGAAGGCAATATCAAGGTTACAAGGATGTTTCTAGACTTGGGTTGTTGCAGACCTAGGGTTTCATGGAGATTTAGCAAATGGGTCTTTGATTTGGGCTCTTTCTATGGAGGGTTTTGGAGGTCAGCTTTTGCAGGAAGCCTCCTGGGCAAAAATAGACCACGCCATTGGATTCAGGAGGTCCCACAGGCGAAAAAAACATAAAACTTGACTATGTTTGGACACAGAAAAAATTTGCCCTATTTTTCCCTAGATGGAATTTGTGGAAAGGAATATTCCCTCTGTACGACATTGTCGCAAGTTGTGTTAGAAAGATTCTTCCCATCACTGTAGGTACATTCGTAGGGATTTTTTAATTAATTTTTTTTGTTGATCTGTAAAGTTTGTGTTAAATAAAATATATATAATGTGGGGGTGGGGTCCGCAGACCCCCATACCACCCCTGATGTGCTCGCAGGGCGACAGTACCACAGGATACTGCTGGATGGGCTAACAGCCCCGCCGGTGGCCCTATGGGTCCTCGCCGATGGCCCTATGGGTCCCCACCGGTAGCTTACCCAACCGGTAGGGTGCCATGGCTAGTAGGCCTTAGGCTCTCGGTCATGGGCCTTGGTTTGGTGGGCTAGGGACTGCTCGCCCAAAGAGGGCATTAAAACCATTTTAACTTTTTTAAATTAAAATTTCAAACCTTGTTTAAACAAAATAAAATAGTATTTGAATTAGATTTCACTGCTACCACCACCGCTTATCCAAAGCACCATTGCCTGGCCACCACAGAGCCACTGAAGGGCCACTAGAGCTTGTTTGATAAGCCTAGGAGGGCAGATTTTTTCCAGGGGCATAACTTTCATTCAGTAAGTTAGATTTTTTACTTCTTATAGTCGACAGAAAGCTCTTTCTGTGTACTACACAATGGTGATAGAGATTTTTCTAGATTTTGCAATTTTGACCAATTTTTTGCCAATTGGAAGCTAGATTTTTGTTTTGAGCTTTGACCGGGCATAATAGGTGCATACAGAGTCAAATTTCAAACTTCTTATAGGTGTTGGAAAGGTAGTTTTGAGCACTACGTAGTGGAGTAGTTTTAGAGATGATATTCTGAGGTTTGTTCAAATTATATCAGTTTGAGCTACTTTTGGTCCCTTTGACTTTTGGTGATTTTGTGAGTTGATGGAAAATCAAATCTAGGATGATTTGGTGTTTGAGTCATTACAAACTTACATGTTTATCTCTAATTATCCTTTTTTGATAGCATTATATATGTATTGTTGAGTTTACATTCTACATTGTGAGATCTACAGGTTGTGCAGTGTTGTAGGTTGTCTATGCCTACATGTTGCATTTATGACTTGGATGTGGGTTGTCTATGCCCATAGATGTTTCAGTGTTGATGCAACTTCTGATTTGTGGCTTGGGTTAGTCACATGTTGTATTGTTTTGTTTTTCATTATGAGATGTAGATAGAGATGGTATTACCTGATACAGTCATGATATGGGACCTATGTTTGTTGACTATATGGTACAATTGTGTGAGACTTGATGGGAGTTTTGTGCAGGTACATTGGGTGGTGATCATGGTGCCATGGATGTTCCTTGTTTGGTTGGGACTTTGGCCATGTGACATGATTGTTTTGTAGGTGCATTGGGTGTTGATCATGGTGTCATGGATGTTCCTTGTTTGGTTGGGTATTTGACATGACATGATTGTTTTATAGGTGCAGGTTTGGTGGTATTGGATTGATGTTTGGTTTACAAGTTTTGTTTATCTTCTTGGTTTTGGAGATTATGGTTTACTCGACCTTTTGAGAGTTGTGTCATTTACAGTGGATTCTTTGATTGTGTTGAGGCCATGGATGATCTTCATGTAGGAGATGGTTATCACGATGTCATGGATAGCTTGATTACAAGTTTTAGTGGGAGCTTTTAATAGTGATGGGTTTGATGGTTTGATGTTTATGATGTTGCGATGTATAGCTCAGTATCACACTTTAGTGGGAGTTTTGGTAGGATATGGTTATCTTCATGTGATTTGGAGATGTTGACATATTGGTACCATGGAGGACTCTTGAAGTCTTTGGTTGAGGTGTTGGCTATGGTTTGTCAATTTTGATAGGTGATCCTTGCTTACAGTATGGTTGGTATTGTGTCTTGGTTTACTCTCGATTCTGGATTAGAGTGTTGGCATGATACAGGTTCTCTTGAGACAGGATGTGTACATTGGTGCATGAAATCTTCCTTTTAGGAGATGATTAGATCATGATGTCATGATATGTTCCTAGATTATGTAGACATGCAGTGGGAGCTTTGACTATGATCTTGATGGTTCTCTTGGTATTGGGTACATTGGTTATGTGCTTGGGAGCTTCATGGTGATGTGGTTTTACATTTGGAGTTTAGCATGGACTGATCATGGACGTACTCATGGATACTTGGAGACTTAGGTGAGGCTTGAATTCTCTTGGGATTAGAGACATGTGTTGAGATGGTTACTCTTTAATGAGGATTTCAGTAGCAAGACCAAGGAACCTACACCTTGGTTGGATGTGAGTCCAACATGGGCATGTTGAGGAGATTGTTCTTGGAGAGAGTCTTCAAGACTTGGTGCATCCTAGAGGAGTAATCTCATCCCCACTCTTAGTCCACTCGGCGGTGAATGATTTGATAGGTATGCCCACTTAATTTTCAAATGCATTCTGCATTTGTGTCTTATCTTCTTATGCTTGAGTCTTGAGATATGGATTATGGTTGTGAGGACTTGTTGAGGAGTAGATGCATGGTTGATTGGTTATCTCATTATGTTTGATCCTAAGTTGTCATGAGATCATTGTATGTAATGGAGATGGTTAGTGGCTTTGGGCTTATTCCTTTTTTGGGATGGTTATGAGTTTGATCTACCTTTTTGGCTTGAGAGGCTTGCATCTTGTTATTGTATGTTGAGGAGGCTTCTTGTTTTTGGGTTGTAAAGGAGATCATACTTTTGATAGCTATAGCACATTAGTGTGGATAGAAGAACATGGTTATGATTTGTAGGTTCTCTCTTACTTGGTCTTATTCTTCTTCCTAGATATTTATGTTACTTGACATTGGAGTTGAGATGTGTATGGAGCTTTTGATTCTCTTTCACTTCTTTCTCTTATGATATGGAGGATTTGGGAGAGATATGGACTTGGGGAGAGTTATGTTGCAGCTATTTAATTTGCTAATTTTGCATATCCATGTGTGTGCTCTTTGACACTATGTAATAGAGGATTCAGCCACATCTTCTATGTGCGTGCTATTAGTGGATCTTTGGATGCCTTGATCTATTTGCATATTTGATATTTACTCATGCAGTGGGAGTTCTATGATGTATATGATTCCTTTGTTGGATGTTCTCATTATGCTGTGATATGGAGGGTCTTGAGGTTTTTTATCACATGATTTGTGTTGTTACCTTGGAGGACTTCTTTATGCAAGATTGAGTATATACAAGGACTTGTTATCATTGCGATTTGAGTTGGATATGTTGATGGCATAAGGTCTTCTTGTTATTGTTTGTATACCTTAGTTTGGAGGTATGTTTAGTTGATGCATTAGAAACTAGCTGTGGTTTCTATTTCAGCTATGACAATTGATTCTTGATAGATACTCAAGCCTATTTGTTACCATTAGATTTGGTGCTTGTGTTTGGATATCAGTTGATGCAGGTTTCTTGCTTTTGTGTGATAGTTTAGTGTGGCATATCTTTGGAGGATCTTATTCTTCATGAGGCTAGATGGAGGATGGGAAGGTTCTTATTTGAGATGGTGGACACCTTGATTATTGTATACACCTAAAAGTGACATGGCTCTAGCTAAATAAATATTTTAAATATTATTTCGTTTTAAATTCCTCTATCAATAAATAAATAAATCAATTTATTTATTTGATTCATATTTTTCCAAAAAATTAAATAAAATCATTTATTTAATTAAATCATCCAAATTCTTCTAAAATCATTCTAAATTAAATAATACCAAATTATTTAATTATTTCTTCTAAATTCCAAAGTCTTCAAATCCATAGATATCAAATCATTCTCTATATTTAAAAAAATCCAAATATTTATTTAAATTATCTATTTCCTCCAAAATTGAATTAATACCAAAAATAATTCAATTAATCCATGTGCACATGTATTTAAATATTTTAATATTTAATTAGCTAATATCCCCTCACCCACATGTCCTATTTATCCTCTAGTCAAAATTAGTTAACTCTTCAATCAAATTAGTTAACTAATTAGTCATCTCACTTAACTGATTAGTCCATTCAGTTAACTAGTCAGTCATATCAGTTAACTCCTCAATCTATTATGTTAACTCCCATGTCTCAAAATAGAGCAGGACACTTGTCCTCTCCCTATTTGCGCACATCCTCTCAAATTTCCTCAACTGTTGATCTTCTTATTCATTCTACACCATTGATATTCTTTCTCACAAACCTATAAGTACAACCCCTATTCCTCCATTTGAAGGATCTAAGATTTTTATAAACTTACTCTGCAGGAATCACAGCATGCCTTTGGCACAAATCACCCCATAGCTTGAGATCAATTGTCACACCATTATCACCATTATCATCGTATTGTGAAGATCTTCTTCATTGCAAAACCTATCAACAGCCATTCTCCATTGTCATCTTGAAAAAAAGCAAGAAAGTGCACCTTCTGAGGGCTCTATTCATACACGAGATCAATTCGAGATAGGAGACCAATGGAAGTCATGGAATAGAAAGGTTTGCAAGGTATTGTGTTCTTTGTGTTTGATCTTATTTGTTTCAATTTCATTAGGTTATTGGATAATATATTATTTATGCTATTGTTCCCATTTTTTTGATAACATTTCTGGCGCCCACCATGGGGCCCTTGCCCCAATTTAACTTTAAAATTAAGTTTTTGTGTGTTAGAATCTATACACAAGATGTTCCTACGCATCTGTCACATTCTGCTATGAATCCACTCACTGTTACTACGCATAGGTCAAATCTGAGCATCCACTAATTGTTACAGTACATCCATTCTCTATTTCTACGCATTCATTCCCTGTATCTGTACATTTATTCTACTAGGGTTTTTGAGCTATTTCTCAAGAAATTTCTAATGCTAACATCATTTGCAAGAATATTCTCAGATCCACCTTGCAAGTTAAGAGTAGGTCAGGCATATAGTTGCATGGTTAACTCTCATCTAGATCTAAATAGCAAAAGAAGTAATTGAGCTTGTTCATGCAAATTTCACTTAGATCTAAATAGGAGGGAAGTAATTTGTACTTGTTGCATCACAACTTGAACATAGTCCCAACTAGGAGGATTGAAATTGAACAATTTATTTCAAAAGCTTTTTCAAAGTTAACAAATCTTGTGTGCCTGATAGAGTAATTCATTTAGTTTTTCTCTTTTTAACTACGAGGAAAGAACCAGTGTTTTCTATGATTTTGGAATGATGATAGGACTATGCTCTCCCCTTAACTGGGTGACCAAAATTCTAGAATCATTATTTCGCATGTGTGTCCTTTAGAGAGGCCTACCCTTGGAATTCCTTCCTTCCAAGTGGGACGACCTTAAGTGGTAACGAGCTAACACCAAGCTCTTACAATCCACTATAAATAAATTGTGTTTCAGGCAAAAGTCTCAAACAATGAGTGCGGATTAGTTACACCGACAACCCCTCTCCCCATAAACCCCACAAGGCGTAACCCTTACAGGTTGGGAGGCTCCATAATGGAGGGTAGTGCTGCCGCACGTGTAACCACTCAAACGGATGCCCATACTACAAATCCATTGTTTTTAGAAACCAAAAACCCCTATCTACCGATGCAGGAAGACAGAATATTATCTTCCTAAGATGCCTCATGTTCTTACGGTTCAATAGTAGTGATAACAAGGAAATCCTAAGGTTTGCGAGCCTTGGGAACCCAAAACTTGGTGTGCCAGAGAAGTTTGTGCACTTGTAAGGAGGAGCTCGTGCCCTAAGTTCCTGAAGTTATCTGCTTTGAATACATGTAGCTGGAGCAATCCAAGTGAGATTTTGGTATAAATTACCCTTGCCATCCTAGGATTTGTACTTACTTTTTCATCAAAAAAATCAAACAAACATGAAAATATTCTTTGTGTGTGATGTGTCTTTCTTGCCATAATCGAAGAAACAAATCAAAAAGAGCAACATTTAAACAATGAACCCAAAAACATTGAAAACCATGTCTTTACCAAGTCAAAATTAGTCAAAATCAAACAAAACAGCATAAATCTGCACATCTACTTCATCCTACTACGCATTTGCTTCACCCTACTGTGCATTTATTTTCTGTTGCACTTTTACACAATTATGTTGCACATCTGCTTCTTCACCATACCTGTACATACACTTCTTGAAGCTATACATTTATACTCTATTTTGGTGCATCCACTTTTCCACTAGATTTGCGCTTTTGTTTCATGTTGTTGTGCATATATACTCTGTTCCTGCGCATCTATTCCTGTGCATTTGTCATAGTGAGTGCTTCCGTACAGTTTGTCAGAAAAACACCTACCTTTTTGAGCACCCATTTCAGTTTTGTATCAGTTTCTAAGGTCAAATTAACCATATAGTCACTTTTGTTCATTTTTGCAGCGTACCCTCTTTTCTATCATTCACCTCGTCAAAATTTCACAAAACTTCCCAAGAACAAATCAAACTATCAAAATCAAGTTATTACAAGGCAATTTTTGGATCATATCAGATTCAAGCATCACTAGTAAGTCTCCACTAACAGGATCCATCATCCTTCTATCTCGGAACTTCACTAGTTTGTTTTGGTGCAAAAACTAGCCTCTACCAAATAATCAGATTTCAACCATCCTTATTTTAGCTACCATTTTGTATCGACCGACTTGTTTGAAACCATTGATCAAAGAAAACCCCTCTTCAAATCTTATCACTGTTAGGGGAAATTATGCGTGAATATCAAAAGACATCAATAATACCCATAAATCAATGGAATATAGAAATAAAGAAGATCTAAAACAAAAGAGCAATACCTCAACAAACCTCTTTACCTCATGGCTTCCATTGCCAGCCTATCGCAAATGATCTTGTTGTATGAATATGCCCTCAGAGGGTGCACCTCCTTGCTATTCCAAGATGTTAAATGAGAATGGCCATGATAGTTGATTGCAATGAATATGAGCTTCACAACAATGGTAACGGTCATATGGTAACGAGTTGATTGCATGAAAATGGAATTTCTGCAAAGTAACAATACTAAAAGCTTGGATGAATGAAATGAGAGAAGAGGTTCAATTTATAGACTCATGAGAGAGGAGATCAATTGTTGAGAAAGAATAAGAAGATCAATGGTTGAGAAAGAATGAGAGAATGTGCCCAAGTAGAGAGAAGAGAAGTGTCACACAAAAGCTATTTTGAGTTAACTGTTTTTCTATTTTTTTGAAGATAAGATATGCTATCATAAAACAGAAAGCTTTTTGCTATTTCAAGAGTTTTTGGAATCAATTAGTTGACTCATGGTTTGCTTTTGCATATTTGAAGAATAATTAAATAATAAGTTATTTAATTATGTGTGCATGAGGAAGAAGAATTATTTTTAGAAGATTCTGGAAGATATTCAAAGAATTAGAAGATAGCAAATTAAATAAATAAATTTATCTAATTGTTTGTGCAAGATTTGGAAGAATAAATAAAATATTTGACTATATTTTATTTTTAGGGAATGAGAGGATTTAAATAAATTTGATTTATTTATTTAAATTTGGAAGAAGAATTGACTTAATTAAATAATTAAGAATTATTTAATTGTTTGGGAGAATTTGGAAGAATTCAATTAAATAAAGGATTTATTTAATTTTGACTTTAGAAGAGGTAATTAAATATTTTGATATTTAATTAACCTAGAGGAATGTGAATCAAATAAATAAATATTTTATTTATTTATTAATAGAAGCTTATTAAGAATATTTATTTAGACTGAGTCGTGTCATTTTTAGGCATATACAATCACCACTAGTATCCCCTTCACTACAACCTCCACACACATCTCACCAAGGCATCCAAGTTTACCTCACTCCATTCCAAATCACATTGCATGGTACTAACTAGATCACAGAAGAAAAAATAAATTGAAATGGCTGAAATGTCTGTCAAAATTGTCCCCTCCCCTCACGACAATGACGAGGAGATATCTCATGAGGACTTACAAGAAGCTCTCTAAGACAAAAAATTTCAACGAATGATGGACAAAGTACTCCACCAAGACCCTAAAAAGTTCTTTTTCCATCTAGTGACCCAAGGTGTTAATCTCCCTATTGACTTTGACATCACAACGTTGAAAGAAACCGAAGAGGAAAGAATTCATGAAGATAGCACACGTGAGGAAAGAACCCTTGGCACAGACAAAGGCAAGAAAACCACAAACTCAACCACACCTTTAGACATGTTGACAAAACAAGTTCAAACCCTACAACAACAATTAGTGGACCTCCAAACAAGGATGTCCACTAAACACTATGTGTTTGAGGATATCTCGTCGTATCCCTTCAATAAGAGCTGGAACATGATCCCCTTTCCCCTTAGATTTGAAGTTTTGAAATTTGACAAGTATAGAGGAAGGGGTGACCCTAGAGACCATATTAGAGAATTCAGCGCTGCATGTCTAGAGGTTGCTCACAATGAAACTTTTCTCATGAGACTCTTCCCTAGATCTCTAGGATGGAAAGCCATGGAGTGGTTCTCTCGACTCCCCCCAAGTATCCATACATTTGATGAGTTAGTGAACAAATTTGTCATGCATTTCTCATATAATATCAAACATGAGGTATCCGTGCTTGACCTTTGCAACACAAAAAAAAAGAGTGGCGAATCCTTCACTGCTTTCTTACAAAGGTGGAGGCAACTTGCAAGCAAGTGCTCATATCATGCCCCTAAGAAATATATGACAGAAATGTTTGTCCTTAATCTCAATGTCGATCTAAGCAATCAAATTCAAATCCAATGGCCTACCTCATTCACAAAATCATTGAGATGGAGTTATTCATCGAAAAAGCTATGATCACAAAAGGACAAATAAAATTATTCAAAGACACTCCTAATTCAAACTATGCCAAGGATAAGTCAAAATTTTGGAGCAAAAACAAGAACATCGTCAACGATGGAGTGGTTGATGCTAAAGTAGTGGTTCCTAAGCAACCAATTTTAAATCTCAAAGGAGCATCAAACAATGCAACACTGAGCAAACCTTCATCAAATGAACTGAGACAACCATACAACTTTCCTCCTAGACAAAAATTTACACCACTAAGGGAGTCATATGAGTTCGCTTTAAGAAATTTAATGGCAAACAATGGGATCACCCTTCCCACTGCAAGAGACTATGAACCTCAAGTCAAACCTTCTTGGTGGAAGGATAATGATTTTTGTGAGTACCATAGAGGCAAAGGCCATAAAACTGGTGACTGTATCTACTTGAAAAACATCATACAAGACTTACTAGATCAAAATCATGTGGGCACAAAAGATCATCCCTCTAAGGAATCACATGTGGCATTCAAGGATCCGCTCCTTAACCATGCCAGGCAGAACACTCATAACAACAACAAAAACAACCGGTCAAATCACAATAATGGGAACAATGATGCTAACTACATGAATGTGCCATTTGAGTACACCGTTAATTGCATATCAAAGCATATCTCGCAAATCAATGTGCTCACTTTAACAAACAATCAGACTCCAATACCAAATCTGATTGCAATATCACCACCTGCAATGGGAAAGTCACCTTGCACACACTCCCTCCAAGTTCACCATCCTCATCATCAACCCACCACAAGCACAACGTCATTAACCAACTACAAAAGACTTTGGCCCATATATCCATATTAGAGTTGTTGCGTCTATCGCCATCCAACAAAGAGATTCTTGATAAAGTCCTAGTGGAAACTACTGTGCCCACCAACTTGGCCCAAGAGAAATTTCAATCCATGGCAGGTCATCTTACCTTGCCTAACATCCTATCATTCACTAAACAGGATGATCTATCCGTATCTCAACCCCATAATGCATCATTACATATTGAGGCCTTCATTAATAAACATTACATCAAAAGAGTTCTCATTGATGGAGGAGAAGGTTTGAACATTTGCACGCTAAAATTAATCCTTACATTGGGGTTCTCAAAAACTATAGTAGATCAAAGAAAGAAGATCACAATAAAAGCCTATGATGAAGAAGAACGGACAACCAAAGGAACTATGGTGTTACCATTAAGAATTGGACCAGTAGAGAAAGAAGTTGTTTGCTAAGTCCTTGACAGGGAGCTGGCATATAACATTCTCCTAGGTAGACCTTGGATACATGCCATGAAAATTGTGCCTTCCACATATCATCAATGTATCAAGTTCCCTCACAACAGCTGAGAGATCACCATCCAAGGTGACCATGATCCTTTTCAACATTATAACACTATCCAATCAAAGCTAGATTTCATCATCCCTAATAATAGAGCTTCCACATCTTCCACCTCTCAGCATGATCCTGGCTCCCAAGCTTCCACATCAAAGGCCAAAGAGCAGAAGGTCAAGATTAAAGAAACAGGGATAGGAGAGTACTCCATCGAGCATAACTTTTGTTTAGCCAAAATGCCTTTATCTCCGAAGAACTTTGGGAGACCTACACCCTCACCAAAATCATCTGCTCCTCCTAAAACTCCCAAAGCTCCCTTTGTCAAATGGGGCACCCTATCATATGAGAGTAAGGAAAGAGATGTTCTGAAATGGCTCTACATAGACAAAGATGACACACCGCGAGACAAACAACCAAAGCTCCCAACTGAAATCTATAGGCGTGGTCAATCTATCTTACACAGAATGGGCTATGAAGGATAGGGTCCCATCAGCGAGAAAAGAAGGAATAACTGAACCCATTCAACCCTCTTCATCCTCATCAGCCCGCGACACAAGAGGGCTAGGATACAAAGACAATGACAAAGGCAAAGCTAAAGCTACTACTTGTTTTGTGGAACAGATCCATAACCTCCAAGAGGATAGTGATATAGATTCTAATGAGTATGAATGGGATGACCTTTCAAAACATTCCTATGAGGACAAAGGAATTGATACCGTTCACACCTATAGCCCCTACCATGAGGGACAAACTCTAAGGCCTAGACCAGTAGAGTGTGATTTTCCCATTCCAGAGAGAACAACTTACGAGGAAGGTCAGAGTTCTCACAAGATAGATAATCTTGAAGAAAGTACCATCACAAATCTTGTTCCTATCACTCCCAATCCTGATCATATATCCATCCTTACCATCACACATACATAATTAGATCAACCTATCAACCCCCTCCCCCTGGTACATCCCGAGCTTATCAATTGGGATCTACAAGGAACCCCCCAACTAGACATGTTCTAGAACGACAATGCCTACATTGATTACATGGAACTAAGAGACCACCTACCCGCGGGAGATCATAAAGCTGGCTTTGCCATAGAACTCAATACCGTAGCTTATTTTGGAGTAGGTGCCAAGCCTTCCAGTCAAAAAATATAAAAATCAAACACAGATCTAAAGGTTAAAACTACTCTATGGCAGTGTCAGATCCCAAAATAGTAAAAATAAATGATGCATCTGATGGTGAAAACCTCTTTGAGGCACCAAATGATGAAAGTCTTGATACTCTCCCCACCATCATGTATCAAGAGAAGTCACAAATTGTGGTAGAACCTACAGACCCTGTTGACATCAGCACAAAAGGTAACCCAAAGATTATACACTTTGCCAAGTCTCTATCCTCGATGGAAAAGACAAAATTTGTGCCCTTCTTCAAAAAGAAATAGGTCAAATTTGCTTGGTCCTACGCAGATATGCCTGGGTTAGATCCAGACTTGATCTTGCATCATCTACCACTAGATCCTGGAGTTAAACTTGTTAAACAAAATCTCAAGAAAATGCATCCACATATCGTATTGCTAGTCAAAGAGGAGCTAAAGAAGCTACTGGATTTAGGGTTCATCAAAGCAATCGATTATCTGGGGTGGGTATCAAACATTGTACTAGTATCAAAACCCAATGGAAGAGACAGATTGTGTAATGACTTTAGAGATCTCAACAAGGCTTGTCACAAAGATGATTTCCCATTGCCCAACATTGACATCATCATAGACTTGATAGCTGGACACACTATGCTCTCTCTTATGGATGGTTTCTCTAGATACAAGCAAATCAGAATAGTGCCAGAGGATCAACATAAGATGGCATTCACATGTCCATGGAGTACCTTCTACTGGAACGTCATGTCATTTGGGTTGAAGAACGCAGGAGCAACATACCAACATGCAATGACTATTATCTTCCACGACATGATGCATGTCACCATGGAAGGCTATGTAGATGACATCCTTGCCAAGTCACTTACAAGGGAATCTCACTTAGATGTCCTAGAGAAAATCTTCCAGCGGCTAGAACACATCAAGGTCTGATTGAATCTGAAAAAGTGTGTGTTTGGAGTCACCTCCAGAAAACTCTTAGGTTTCATAGTATCATCCAATGAGATTGAGGTAGATCTTGTGAAGGTAAAAGCTATCATGGAGATGCCACCAGCAAGGAACATCACCCAACTGCAGTCTTTACAAGGAAAATTATAGGCAATCCATTGGTTTATCTCACAACTGGCAGACAAATGTCAACCTTTCACTCATTTCTTGCATAAGAACATCCCATTTAGATGGGATGAGAAGTGTGAAGATGGATTTCACAAATTGAAGGAGTATCTCATGAATCCACCAATCTCAATGCCACCTATCTAAGGCAAGCCACTATATCTTTACATATCTGCTACACTAACAGCTCTTGGAGCCCTTTAGCACAAGACTATGAAGGCAAGGAATAGACAATCTACTACATCAGTCGCACATTGGTGGGGTATGAATTGCAATATTCTCAAATAGAAAGATCTTGTCTTGCTGTGGTTTTTGCTTCCCAAAAACTATGCCATTACATGCTTACACATTCCATCAAGCTAATTGCAAAGAGTGACCCATTAAAATACTTGTTAACCAAAGCAGCTCTATCAGGTCGCCTAGCTAAATGGGTAATGCTACTAAGTGAGTATGACATAGAATATGTGGAAAGGAAAGCTATCAAGGGTCAGATCATCGCAGATCAGTTAGTGGAGGCACCATTGCAAGATACTATTCCAATGACATTTGAGTTTCTTGATGAATCAATTTTTAGTATCACAACACATTCATGGAAGCTATACTTTGATGGGTCTTATACAAATCACAGATCAAAGGTAGGAATCTTATTAATCACTCCTCAAGGTGACACAATACCTAAGTCCTATCGTCTACTTTTTCCTTGCACAAACAACATAGCAAAGTATGAGGCCTTAGTCATTGGTCTTAAGAGCTACAGGTTTATGGAGATTCGCAACTAGTCATTAATCAAGTAAATGATGACTATCAGACAAAAGATGACAAGCTAATACCATACAAGCATATGGTAGATGACTTTAAAGGATACTTTGTGATAATTTCCTTTGAGCAGATTCGTCGCATAGAGAACAAAGCAGCAGATGCCATGGCAACCATTGCCTTGCTTCTCGATATACTAGAGAATGAGTCACATTTTGAGTTCTTGGTGGAGTTAGTCATGCAACTAGCTTATGATATCCCTGAAACATAATCCATTTGCCTCCTAGTAGGATCTGATTCACCCTTGTATGGTAAAATTTACACTTACCTCAAGGATAACACCTTACCAGCTGACTTATCCAACAACCAACGTTGAACCTTTATCTGCCAAACATCCCATTATACCATTATCACTGACACCCTCTATCACCAAGGTTTGGATGGTACTCTACAGATGTCTTGAACATGACGAATCTCAAACCGCTTTATGGGAAGAACACAAAGGAATCTGTAGATCACACTCTAGTGGTCCTACCTTAGCTAAGAAACTCATGCATTTGGGATACTATTAGCCGAACATGGAGACAAACTCATATCATTTTGTCAAGAAATGCAAGAAGTGTTAGATTCATGGTAACCTCATCCATGCACCAGCTCAGGAACTATGGCCTTTAATGACACCTTGGCCCTTTTGTCAGTGGGGACGCGACCTTGTGGGCAAAATCCACCCTCCATCATCCAACGGCCACAAGTTCATTATCACTGCCACTAAATATTTTACCAAGTGGATTAAAGTCATCCCACTCACCAATGTCATAGGCAACAAATTGCCTCCTTCATCCTTAATTACCTCATTTGTCGATACCGAATTCCCTCATCCATAGTCATGGATAATGGAAGACCCTTCAAAAACTAGGATGTCCAAGAGCTCTATGACAAATTCCAAATCCAACACCACTTCTCCACCCCATACTACCCACAAGGCAATGGTCAAGCAAAGGCATTCAACAAAACCATCTTAAAAATCCTCAAGAAAACTGTTAAAGACGCTAGCCGTGATTGGCACATGCAACTAAATCCTACTCTATGGGCCTATTGAACCAGCATATGCACTCCCATAGGTGCCACACCATATGCCCTTGTCTATGGTTTTGAAGCCATTTTTCCCATTGAGGTTGAGTTACCATCTTTAAGGGTGTCATTAAAAGGTCTTATAACTAATGAGGACTACAAAATTTCCAGACTGCAAGAGTTAGAACTATTGGAGGAGAAATGACAAAATGCTTTCAACCATCTCAAAGCCTACCAACAAAGAATGTCAAGAAGCTATAATCACAGAGTTTGTCCAAGGGTCTTTAATGTTGGCGAACTAGTGCTCAAAGAAAATCCCCGCAATTAGTAGGATTGGGAGAAGAAAGGAAAGTTTGAACCCAACTAGCTTGGTCCTTATGTAATCATTGCTACCTATGGATCAGGATCATACCAGTTAGCTACATCAAAAGGTGAGCTATTTGATGACCCAATCAACAGTATGCATCTTTGTTGATTCTATACCTAGAGAACCCCAATGTAAGGGGGGCAAAAAAATAAAAAATAAAGAAAAAATAAAGAAAAAAAAGAGAAAAGGCAAAAATGTGGCAATAAAAGCAAAGTAGTGAAAACTTGGTAAATAGGTGCTCTTTGCGATGCAAACCGCTTCCTCCATCTTTAGGAAACCATCGCCTTGCATCCATTCTTCCTACCATTATCCATCACTTGATCATATCCATTTCACAAAAACCACCTAACGATAACCTATCATGGCTTGATACTCTATCACCATTGTCTACTTACTATCTAAGGTTTATCCAATACCCTATCCATAGTGTTAGCCTTTCATAGGGTCCATCATCAGTATCTTGTCAACCTAAACTACATTGCCTCTACGTCACCACATAGGCAAGGCCATCATTGATGGGCCCTCGAGGCTACCCATCCGTTCCATACCTTATCACCCATCCTTTGGTCCATCCGCATCCGCACCATTTCCCATCACCTAGGTCCTAGGTCCACAAGAGTCCACACCCCAAACTACATTGTCTCTACGCCATCACATAGGCAAGGCCATCATCAATGAACCCCCGAGACACTAGGCTAGTCCCTTAGGGCCCGTTTCTTCATGCCTATTGTCCATTCTTCCATAATAAATTGATCCTTTACCTGATTGGGGGCAAGTTGTTGACCTGGTTACGAAGTTGGATTCTGCAATGCCGCATGTTCTAAGAGGGCACCAATAAGGATTGTGATACCTTTCACTAGACACACACGCGCAACAAAGCTCGCTTCCAAATAGAAATTTTGACGTAAGACATCAACCTATCCAAATCAAAACAAACAAGGGCCTAAACACTCCAAATGATTTTATCTAAATAATGGAAAGAAGACACATCTAATGCAAGAAAGTTTTGTTTTGATTGGTTGTGCCTTAAATTTTAACTTTTGTTATCATGTTTCCTACACCACTCAAGGATGCCTAAAAACTAGACATGTTATGATGGGGGCATGATTATTTTATTTGTTTGATGCTTGTGGGTTTATCTTTAGTAATGTGAAGCCTTGTTTAAAGACATGATCAACATAATGACCATCGAGGACATCAGAGGTCTAAACATGAAACAGGTGTAATCCTTGTCTGTTGATACGCAAGAAATACTCAGGTCATCTTGGTTCAATTATACTTAGATGCTTGTATTAACTTGCTAAATCAAAATCCATGTAAGCAATACTCAGGCCATCTTTGTTTAATTATACCTAGATGCTTGTATTTTCTTACAACATGTTAAAAACACAAAAACAACAAAAAAATCACCTAATGATGAATCAGGCACTTCAAAATACTTGCAATATCAAGGTGACAAATATCTGCATCCCATTATATTTCATATACCATCCATAAAATAATGATTTTGTTCAAAGTGCTAGTGTTTACAAATAAAAGCTTGTCATTCCTTAGTTCACATTTCTTCTATCAAACAAATTTCTATCTATCATTGTGTCTTTCATCAAATCTCTTCTACATTGATTGAGTTCACTTGGACATAACAAAAACATAGTCATCATTTTGCATTTCATATTAGGTGAGATAATCATTAAATTGATTAAATCATTCGCATACATATAGGCATAACAAAAACATATCATCATTTTGCATTCCATATTAGGTGAGATAGTCATTAAATTGATTAAATCATTTGCATACATATAGGTGTAACAAAAGCATATCATTATTTTGCATGTCATATTAGGTGAGATAGTCATTAAATTGATTAAATCATTTACGTACATATTGATGCATTCAATCATCCATATACATTTGTATCAGCATAACATAGTGTCTCATCAAAAAACCATCAAAAACATAGTTGTCAATAATCATCTCATACCATTTTATTTGCATAACATACAAACATCAAAAGTAGAGTGCATCCATGATCATCACATAAAAAAATGCATGTAGGCCATCATAACTGCATCATCATATATAGTCAAAAAACATAAAAGTCTCCAAAATGTACAAAATTAGTCCATCATCCATGAGTCCAATCACAAAGGCTGTATACATACATCAAGATAATAATGATACATGTCTTAGTAGTTGTACAAAGTAAGAATGATATATAAATAATCTGTCTATCCATGCGCCATTAAAAAATGTATGTACAAAGCAAAAATTTGTGCAAAATTGCAGCTAACCCTACTACCGCGGGATGCTGCTCCTGGCACTGTCCTCTCCCCCTCCTCCACCTCGGCCTATCTTAGATTGTTGTGGGCCCATGCATGAGGCTGTCGCCCATGAACTTCTTGCCCTCTGCAAGGACACAACCGCTGACTGGCTCCTATAGCTCAGTGCCCTCTGATCTACTGGCACTGCCCCATGATATAGCCCTCTATAATATTATGTTTGTGCTCAAGTTGTGGCCAACTCTCCAAGTACCTGTGTAACCTGGGCTTGGGCCTATGACAACTATATAATGAGTAGTACTGTAGCCACGTCAGTGCCCAAAGCAGCTATGGCTGCATCCCTCTCCCTTGTCAAAGCCTGTACCCTAGCCAGTGCCGCATCCTGCTCTGCAATGATGCCAGCAATAATTCTCGCATCTCTCTCTATCTGAGCCTCAACGGCTCTCAGTTGTGCTCTCAACTATCTCATCTGGCCTTGTAACAAACCTACTACATCCCCCTACACCTGCTACTATAGGTTAGGCTGATCAAGTGCCTGCGGTACAACTACTGATACTGCCTGTTGTGCCATTTGCTAGGGTGGGACCTGCCCCAATCTTTGTCGCTGTCTCAGCTGACCATCACCTCCTCCATCTCCTCCACCATCTCCTCCTCTCCTCCTCCTCCGTCTACCTCCAAATCCACCTCCTCTAGACAAGGAGCTAACTCTCCTAGACCCGCGTACCTATGGAATAGGTGCACGGTAAACTAATCCTCAAAATCCTGCATCATCCCTGCATCAACCACATCTCGCCTCATCGACCACACTTGATACAGAATCTATAAGAAGTCTGCTTGGGCCTCCTTGTAAGAAGCCACATGACCCCATTGCCACCACTCTACCCATGTCCTCGTGAACAGTACCTGCCCCTATGGCATACCCTGTATCCACCCAAACTACTGGAAGACACGGCCAACTATCTGCCTCTCTAGAATGTGATGGGTTTGGCCAATCAGCCACCACATCTAAAACACATACGGTAGCTCATCATCCTCATCATCCCATACCTCGCAATCTAGGTATGGTCACCACACAACTACATCCACATTATCCAACGCATGGCACCAGTACTCCAACTTACCCAGCTTGTGTTGAGTAAGTTCGCTAGCATATCCATAGGAGTATGGCTCATCCCTCTGTCAGTGAAACATGGCAATAGGTCATGTCACTGCAATGTGCTCCCAGGCCCAGAACTGTAACAATGAAACATTTGCAGAAAGACACGATGCTCCACGGTACACAACCTGATGCATATCATGGTAGAGGTGAGCCAATACACAGACACCCCAAGCAAAATGGGTACCCTTACTCAACATCCTCTCCAAGGTCTGACCCCAACCAACTGCAAATCCATGTGATCTCCGATAGGGGCATACAACAACTCTGACCAAGACAAATACAATCTCAGGGAAGTAATCATAGTAGTCATACATATCCTGCCAGCTAATCACTGATCCCTCTATGTCAAAATCATCAAATATCCTCCTACACTCAGCTAGCTCGGTGTTAGGCTGAGAGTTATACTCTACCAGCTCCCCTACTATTGAAAGTCTCAGGATCTTGTAAACATCCTCCAGGGTCACGGTGATCTCGCTGCTAGGGAGGTGGAATGTCCCATCCTCGCTGTGAAAGCACTCTACCAGAGTAGTCAATAGACCGAGGTTCACACGAACCTCAGGCATGAAGCACACATAGTACAAACCAATCACTCCAAGCACTAGATGATCCATCTCTATGAGCATGTGCCATCTCCGCACAGTCACCAAGAACTGCTCTTGAGACATGATACAATCAGAAATATCCTCCTACTATCAACAAAGAAAGGCATCAACCATAACCGTATCAATGCCAAATTGCTCAACTATCAAACCTATCACAATCACTTACTTAACATATCAAATTGATCAAACCACACATATCATCTCCTGTCTAGATTTTTATCAATCTCAGAGATCGCATATCAATTGTTGCATAGATCAAGAGGCCAATTGAGTCAATTTTGCTAAGTAACTAAGTATCCTAAGAAAATGTGTCGTTCCAGGTAGCATTTGTGTAGTATCAGAGCAAAAGTGCAACTTCACAATGCATGCGCCGCACAAATATATAGATGCATTGAACCTAAACATATGCACATATTCCTAGTAGATGTATAGTATCGTAACACATGCACAACAACCTATGGTAAATGCATGGAACTTACAAATGTGCAACAAAAAGACCTAAATGCGCCAAAACACTACAAATGCACAGTTTCAAGGTACAAATGTGACGAAACCAAAGCTACACATATGCTTCAGTAGCTTTGACACACATTTATTGCACTAATAAATGCACCTAGCCTAAAATTTTTGACATACGTACTAGGGTTCCTGCATCTGCTGCCCACCCGAATCGTCGAACTCGCTCAAAATGATGCTTCTCAACCGTAATATCCATCTCTCCACTGACTGTTCTGGATCCTGCGCTCTGCAAAGCTCCTAATAGCTCTCACAAAGAGACAAGTGTGCAAATGACTAGGATGGTGGACCCAACTTCTACATATAGACATGCAATCCTAACTAGCTGTGTGGTGACCTTGCCTGCTCTCTGTGCCCTTTCTTGTTTGTTTTTTCAAATCGTAACCTATTTTTTCCACCATTTCACACATTCTTTCACCTTCTTCATCGTGAGATTGTCCATCTCACACCCTCAAAATTTTCTTCTTGTCCAATCTCCTGAGGGGGCATCCTACCATCATTAAACCTATACCAGGGGCAAATTGGGGCATGTATCAAATCACAAAAAAAATTATTCTTTGAAACAACGTGATAAAACACATTGCATCAAAGAGGGGCAAAATGTATACACCTAAAAGTGACACAACTCTAGCTAAATAAATATTTTAAATATTTGTTTCATTTTAAATTCCTCTATCAATAAATAAATAAATCAATTTATTTTATTTTTTTGTTTTTTTATGGGTAAAAGGCCGAGGCCATAGATATATTTTATTAGATAAAATTTAAAGTACACCTCTGTTCAGTGCGGGCACTGATAGGAAAGAATAGAGTGAAGAAAACCTCCGGTCTTGCCTAGGACTCATGGAGTCTAGTACATAATTTGATTCACATATCTTATTGCAAAAAAGTTCAAATTGAGAGCAATCCTCTTTTTACAAAGAAGTGAACCATAATTGTAGTCCTTGCTCTACATATGAGCTAGTTTTCCTATTGTCCCTTGAAAAATTCTATTCTTTCCATGGTGACTTTAGACAGATTTATGTTGTTCATGTTGGGCATCCTCTTATTCGAGTTCTTGTAGGAATCTACTCAATAGGTATCTATTTCCTTCGCTGCTACTGCAATACATCTGAGGAATCCTGTCACACAAACCAGTATCTTCCCTAGATATTTCTCATGTTAGCAAAGATTCCTACATCACCCTTGTTAGCTCTTCTTTTATCAAACCATTAAGAGTAAATCTATTTAAGATAATTACGAATATCATTAGTAAAACATCAAAATGGTGACTTTAAGATAGTGAAAGCTTGAAAAGAGTTGAAGTGAAGGAACATCTTAACTTTATCTTCAATTTAAAATATACCAATGCACGTGTAAATGCAACTGTGTATAATTATATTGAGAGAAAATAGGGTATTTTATCTTATTTGAGCGTGGTTGGCCACAAGAAAGTGTCTGCTTAGTCATAAACTTACTAAAATCTATCATTAAAATTGAGTCGTAAGATAGATCCATAACCTATCATATCAGGATAATCTAATGGAAGTGAGTAGCTATCAATCAGAGGGAAAAGCCGAAACACTTAATGATGTTATAGGTGTTTTGAAAGATGTGACAACTCACATTAAATCTTATGCATATAGGCCTTGATTTCAATGATTATAAAACATGTCTTTCTATTGCTTAACTGTTTCTAGCCCGGATGGGCTATTCAATGTTGGAGATCTATGAAGGATGAGTAATCATAACACAATCTTCAAATCTTAAAAATGAAGAGGCACTCTTTACAAAATAACACCCCATCATAGATAGGCTCATCCACATTATGAATAGGAATGTTAACTTGAATGTGAATATATATATATATAAACTAGAGTGTGGGCAATAATTAGAGCTGGTGAGGTGACACATTTTAGGGTAGGCTGGCAAAGGCAAAAGGAGCAAAAGACCAATAGGATTAAAACCAGCATTTAGCAGAGGGTAAGTCATAAGGGTACCCATTAGTTTCAATGCCAGCAAGATTCACAGTGATTTTTACTTCAGAGGCCATCATTTGCGGTGGAATGGAGACTCTAGTAAGGTTGGTTAGAACCAAGCAGCAAATGGCTTTTCTTGGACCTGTGACAATGCTTCGCCTGCAGCGCATGCTTTAACGCTCAGATGAGCTAATGGTAGGTGCCATCCGAATGATAGTTGGGAGGAAGTTTATGGAGGAAGCAGAGAGGTATTGGGTTGATACTGACATAACTTCCTGGGTACTGGCTATGTTATTGGAGTTTGAGGTTGGAAAGGTGTAGATAGAACAAATTATGCGGGGTCTATTTTATCCTGAGCACCTGGGGGATTTGGGGAAAACTTTGGAAGCTGCTAGTGAAGGAATTGGGATACCTAGGCCTCGGGATATGGCTAACTTGAATGACCCCGATGCAGTGGTCAAGCTTTACCCATTCATTCTTGACCTCAAGGGACCGGACCTGATGGTGGCCAAAGAGATGGTGGGGGTAGAGGTAAATTTTATCAAGAGAGTCCTGGGGTTGGTTGCAGAAGAGGGGTTTGCGTGGGTGGGAGAGTTTAACCGCCAGCTACTGGAATATGATGGAGAGTAAGTCTAACAAGTTTGTTTTTTGCTATAATACTGAACAAAAGTTTATAAGTGTTGGCAAGAGACACTATGTGGCTTCATGACTGTTGTCATTGATGGCAACAAAGTCTATCCCACACATCCGTAGAGCATAGTATGTCTATACCGGAAGTCAGATTGAAGAGTGTTTTGGTCTGGTGAACAAGAACAGAGCATGCAGCAAGGTCTAACAATCAAGTCCAGATCTCTCAAAGGATGTATCTCAGCAAAGTGTAGACTTAGGAAAGTCAAGAGGAGTACCATGACTGATATATTCCAAAGATTGAGCCTTCGGTGATTAAAGAGTGAAAAGATATGAGCATCTAAGTGTTGGGTTCCTGACAGGCAGAGAAAACTAAGGAAGAACTGACCGGTAGAACATCAGACTTTAATCTCTTAAATATCTTGGATACACATCACATTTTAAGCATGGATTTAGCTGACAAATCAATGTTTAGTAAATATCTTGAGTATTCCGGTTGCCGACTAGAAAGATGTTGAAATCCTTGGTGTGGATATATATACCAGATGGATTTCGGTATGAAGGTGTGTGTGGAGATATAGTGTGCGAGAAAGGGCAAAAAAAAGGTGTGGAAGCAGCAATACAAGTCTGGTATGTGATAGAACAGTAGCACTAAAGAAGAGGAAGTATGAAGTGCAGTAGATCAATATATTGAGCCTAACCGGAACTAAACCTCAGCATATGTGGATGCCTCTCTTCAGTTCAAACATCTGATTACCTTCTATATCCTTGTAGACAGTGAGTCTCTTGTAGGTAGTGGGCCTCTTGTGAGCAGTGTGCTCAGGTAGTGAGCCCTAATTAGCAAGTGCCATTTTGTAATTCTTATTATTTTAACAGAGAATACAATCTTGGGTTAGTCACCTCGTGGTTTTTCCCTTAATAGGGTTTTCCACGTAAAAATCCTTGTGTTATGTGTGTTGATTTATTTTTTGCTCTCATGATTATGTATGTTTATATGTTTTGATGCTGCACTAATTGATAAAGAAGAAAAGAAAGTTAAATATTTAAGA
This sequence comes from Cunninghamia lanceolata, assembly GCA_027924645.1. Lineage (NCBI taxonomy): Eukaryota > Viridiplantae > Streptophyta > Pinopsida > Cupressales > Cupressaceae > Cunninghamia > Cunninghamia lanceolata. The sequence continues at coordinate 16,814,148 of BSBN01000016.1, forward strand.
TAACTGATTCACCCCCCCTCTTAGTTATCTACCTTGTTTTCAACAATTAGTATTAGAGTTAAGTTCCTCCAAACAGAGCCTAACAGCTTGAGGAAGATCTGGGAATCTCAATGGATATGTATGGTATGACGGAACAACTTCAGTCTGCCCTAGATGATCTTGAGCAATCTCACTCTGAAGTCAATAACCTAAGGGAAAGACTCAAACAAGCTGATGATTTCATAAATGAACTAAAAGAAAAACTGAGTATCTCTGTGAAAAAGAGAAAGGAACTACTTCAACAATTAGCAAGTCAAAGTGAAGCCAATGATACTAATGAAGATCTGAATGAGAAAAACAAGTTATGTGAGAAGCTATCAAAAGAGGTCATTATGGTAAGACATGAAATGGAATTGGGGGTTATGAAATTCACCCAAGAAATTGAAGAGAAAAGAAAAATTGAAGATAATCTAAAACAATCTCTTAAGGAGAAGTCAGAAGACTGCCACAAAAATGGATAGAATAATAATGCATCTAGAATTTGATCTTGAAGAAGCTAGAGATAATGAAGAACAACTTGAGAATTAGATAGACACTCTTAAAAGGGATCTTCAAATAGAAAATGAATACAAAGAGAAATTCAAGATAAGCTCTCCTCAACTTGAAGTTCTTCTTGAAAGCCAAAAAAGGCTAGATGACAAACATGGCTTGGGATATGAGAAAGGTGAAAGTTTTGGATCCGGTCAAAAGAAATATGGATCAGGAAATCCAAGGAAAAGGCCTAGAAGACCGCTGGTAAGGCAACCAAATGCTCAAAGATATCCATCCTTCAATGGATACTGCTACAATTGCAATAACTTCGGTCATAAAGCAACTCAGTGTAGAAAAAGAATGAATCGGACTAATTCATCCTTCTCTCGACAGTGTTTCAACTACAAAAGGAATGGTCACAAATCTCATGAATGCAGATATATGCAAATAAACAATTCATTCAATGGTAGATGTTTTACATGCAATAGAATGGGACATATGGCTAATCAATGCAGATCAAGAGGATATTAGCCAAATATGCAAAGAAATGTTATTTTCTACAACTGCAATAGATCCGGTCATATTGCCAAATTCTGCAGAAGTAAGAATTAGGATAAAAAGGGTTTGGTGCATCATAATCAAATTCAAGACAAAGGAAAAGGAAAAGTGAATGCGGATGAAGTTCAAAGGGATATGAACAAAATTTGGGTGAAGAGAGGTATAGAAAATGTTGGGGATGGATCCGCACCAGAATCTGGTGTTGATATTCCTTCCGAATACTAAATAGATGAGCTCTGGCTCAGGGGGTCACAAAGGAAAATAAATTCCCCCAACTAGTCAATTGGTGCCTAAAATTGGCACATGGAAAGTTACGGATTAAAGGGTTCTCAGAGAAATATCTAAATAACCCTCAGTAAAAATATGAAAGATCCGCAAGGAGTTTTGAAGAGGTTAATCATCCAAGATTGATCCGGTTTGACAGTCATCTGGTAAAAGTAGGATTTTCACAATTAGATCCAGTATGATTCAAAATTGAAATATTTTGATCTACGGATAAATGGAATGATTGGAGAAAGGGAGATACATTGCCAATTATCACCAAGAATAATTCTAAGTGCATCTCAGTGATTCGGAAGCATCTCTCTCAGAACAAGGTCAAAACAAGGGAACTGGAATGACTTAAGGTGTACATTTATTGCAATATGAAATTAGGGTTTGCACATAAATATAAGGGTTCTTTTATGCATCATTTGCACATTTGCATTCAAGAAGAAGAAAGAGATCTGCAAACAAGATTGCTTCAACCCTCTCAAAGATCAACCTTAGAATCTGATTCAACCAGCGATCTTTTTTGGCTCATATCGTGAACCCTAGAAGTGTAAAAAGGTATTTCCCTCTTGAATATCTCTCTCTAAATCTTTTGCAAGATGGCTACTCCAAATGTTGTTAAGATCACTGATAGGCCACGCCCTAAGTTCAAGAAACATCCTTACAAATCCCTAGAAGTTGATCCCTTATGTACCTTCTCTAGCATTCTGCATGGGGTTCTACACGTAGAAGATGTTAGGGTATACATCCATGCAAATATTGAGGAATTTGGAGAATCAAATCTGATGGATATCTACCATAAACAAATAATAGATGAAACCTTTTAACTCAAACCTCAATACAAGGCCATCCGGGATAAGCATTTTGGACATTACATCAACTTTCCCTATTTCGCAGAAGATGAATGGGTCCGGTATGTTCTTAGCAGAATACAAGACAACTTCATGTGGTTGATGAGGCCATTAAGATAACAAAAGATGTCATTAGGGTAGTAATTGGGTGGCACTAATCTGGTGGGTTGCCTTCTCTCAAATCTATCAAGAATCAGACAATGAGTGAGGCTACCAGATCAAAGTTTGACAAGAGAGCAATGACAATAGAAGATATCACAGATCCAGATATCCAATTTGCCTCTATGATAATTGGCTACAAAATATATCATTCCAGTAGGGAAAACTCTATATCTAAAACTACAATTTATACAGCATATCAGATGCTAAGGGAAAATGCAGACTATGATCTATGCGAACTTCTTTTGAGCCAATTGTTAGAAAACTTGCAAAAGATCAAGAAGAACAAGAAGAACTCATTCAAGTATGGTGGCGTAATACTATGTCTCTTCTTTTACTACATGAATGAGCTACCCAGATCCAGTGGTTGGGTATGGAAAAATAACAGACCGGTTGCCATACAAATCAGAGATTATATGTATGGGCTTGGTGATGCCAAGGCTCAAAGTACAACACTCTGGGGATACTTCAAAAACTTCCAAAGTATGATGTAGGCCAGAGAAAGAATTCCCCAATCTATAGTCAAAAAATATAAGGATACATTGTGTTTCATGGTAGACACTGATCAATGCCTAATGGAGGTAGTGGAGCCCAGAACAGTTTGGATTATGCCAATGGTCTATGAGGTAGATGAGAAAATTCTAGAACTGCATGTCCAACACTTGCTAAGTTAGCCTAAGGACCCTGAGGCAGAAAGGTTTGGAACCTTTCAAGAATTAAATGTAAAAATACATGTTGAACTGAGACAACCAGAAATGAAAAGAAAAGTGAGAAGGGAAGTAGAGGAAATTGCTAAGAAATATGGCATATCAAAGGAGGTAGTTGATGCAAATGGAGAAAAAGTAGAAAGAGCAGAGAAAGAGAAACAAGAAGCAGAAAAAGAAAGTGTTCTGGTGCAAGCCTCCTCCCAAACTAGGTCCTCCAAGAGCTCTACACCTGCCACTTCTAAGAGCTCAAGATCCTCCAAACCAGAAGCCAAGACATCCGGTAAGGGAGAAAAGAGAAAAAAAACTAAGGCCACAAGGTCCTATATAAGTCAAAAGGATGATGAAGAAATAGAGACTGATGAGAAAGTTAAGAAAGTGAGGAAGAAGAAGAAAACATCAGGTGAATCCTCTACCGGTGCAAACAAAGAAGAAGAGGCAGAAGAATTTGTTGAAAGGCCTACTCTCTCTATTGATGATATCATCAAGGTAGTCACAGTGGATGGGAACCTACAACCAGTCACTGAATTTTATGATGAATATAGTGATACTGACAAGAAAATCTTGGAAGATGCTACAGTCAGGTATCTAAACATCTATAATAAGGCATTCATTGAAATCATCTCTCTAATTCCCAAAAGTCTAGAGAAGGAACTTGAACTAAGAAAGGAGAATGCTAAGGCAAAGGACCTTGAGATCTAGGAACAGATTGCAATCCAACTCTATCCTTCCATTACTCCAAAACAAATGACCATGATCTTCAAAGACTACAAGGATGAGTTCCGAAGCAAAGCCAGAATGAACAAACTTATGCTTGGAGAGACGGATCAGGTAGCAAAAGAAATAGAAGACATCCTCTGGAATGCCTACAAGAGATTCAATCTTCCTATTATAGAGGACATAGATGATGAACCTTCTGCCACGGATGACGAAGGACTAAGTACATCAAAAGAAGAATATACTGAGAAAAATACAGAAGAGCCAAAGGAGACAGGTGAGGAGAGGACTAAGGACTTGGATTCCTCTATTCCAGAAGAGGAAGTCCATGAAGAAGTTAACATCCCTCTTTCAGATCCCCCAACAGACTCTGAAACTGAAGGAGAAGGAAGAAAAGAGGAGAAATTGAGTCAAGTAGAGGAGGAAAAGGGAAGAGAAGAAGAACAAACAGAGAAGATATATGATGATAGCTTTGAGGATGCAAAAGGAAAGAAGTCTCCAGCAAGAGACACTGCAGAAGCAGTGAAGAATTTCTTAACCAAGGAAATGATGGAGATAGATGAACCAAAATTGTTCCAAGTACCACTCAATTTTGTTTCTCTCTCTCCGGTCCAGACAATGAAGATTACATCCTTTGCCCAAGCCAAAGCAAAAGAGAAGCTTTTGAAGTCTCACATGGAAGATTGTGAGTTGATAGAAATTGCATTAGGAATGCTAGAGAAGATCATGCCATCCTTCCAAAAGGATCCTTTGGCCTCTCCATCTGGTAACCTCAAATCTTTGATAACACTGTCAACACTCATTTTGATTCCTTAGAGAAATTGACAGAAGAAAAGGTCTGGAAAGAATTTTTGGGAAAGAGATTCTCTAAAGTACAGGGACTCATAGAAAATAATAGGAGAAATATGGATATTGGGATAAAGAGCCTAGTAAATGCTCTTAAAGATGGTGGAGAAATATACAAATTTGTCTAACTTGGTCCACAGTGACAAAAAACATTGCCAAGAAGGTGGAAGAACAAGAGAGTAACTATCAAGTTTATCTCAGAATTTTGATCCTCTCACCTCATCCATAATGAAATAAAGAGGCTTGAAAAGGAGAAGAAGAATAGGATAAGCAGGATGAGTGAACTAAGAGGGATAATTATCCCTAAGTTACAGGCAATGCATGAGGCCCTAACTGATGCTCAGACTACAGCCCAAACCAGTGATCCGGTAGACTTAAGAAGGGCAGAAGCTTTTGTATTTTTGTTGAGTGGCCACATTTCAATTCTGGACAAGATGAAGCAGAGTTGGGCGACAGAAGTTGTACAGTTGAAGACCACCTTTGTAGATATACTTAAGTATATGTAAGTATAACATGTATATATACTTATGCAGATATGTATAGGTTGATTTTTTCATATTTTGGTGTGTGGACTCTACCATTTTCCATTGATGTCAAAGGGGGAGTGAGAAGTAGTGAAAAATGTGGAATCCAGCAAAGGGGGAGCTCTGGTAAAATGTACATAAGACAGAGCATCAACCAAGGGGGAGTTTGCTATGACACTTAGTCATTTTTCACTAAGTGTTGCCATCAATGCCAAAGGGGGAGATTGTTGGCAAGAAACACTGTGTGGCTTCATGACTATTGTCATTGATGGCAACAAAGTCTATCCCACACATCTGTAGAGCATAGTATGTCTATACTAGAAGTCAGATTGAAGAGTGCTTCAGTCTGGTGAACAAGAACAGAGCATGCAGCAAGGTCTGACAATTAGGTCCAGATCTCTCAAAGGATGTATCTCAGCAAAGTGCAGACTTGGGAAAGTCAAGAGGAGTACCATGACTACTATATTCCAGAGATTGAGCCTTCGGTGATTAAAGAGTGAAAAGATACGAGCATCTAAGTTTTGGGTTCCTGACAGGCAAAGCAAACTGAGGAAGAACTGACCGGCAGAACATCAGACTTTAATCCGGATGAGAAATTGATGATAGTCAAGTTATTTAAGAGATCATACATGGTTGGCTAACTTGATTGATGACTTCTAACTCTATGTCTTGGATACGCATCACATTTTAAGCATGGATTCAGTCGACAGATCAGTGTTTAGTAAATATCTTGAGTATTCCAGTTGCCGACTAGAAAGATGTTGAAATCCTTGGTGCGGATATATATACCAGATGGATTTTGGTATGAAGGTGTGTGTGGAGATATAGTGTGCGAGAAAGGGCAAAAAAAAGGTGTGGAAGCAGCAATACAAGTCCGGTATGTGACAGAACAATAGCACTAAGGAAGAAGAAGTATGAAGTGCAGTAGATCAGTATATTGAGCCTAACCAGAACTGAACCTCAGCATATGTGGATGCCTCTCTTCAGTTCAAACATCTGATTACCTTCTATATCCTTGTAGACAGTGAGTCTCTTGTAGGTAGTGGGCCTCTTATGAGCAGTGTGCTCGAGCAATGAGCCCTAATTGGCAAGTGCCATTTTGTACTTCTTATTCTTTTAACAGAGAATACAATCTTGGGTTAGTCACCCCGTGGTTTTTCCCTTAACAGGGTTTTCCACGTAAAAATCTGTGTTATGTGTGTTGATTTATTTTTTGCTCTCATGATTATGTATGTTTATATGTTTTGATGCTGCACTAATTGATAAAGAAGAAAAGAAAGTTAAATATTTAAGATAACTGATTCACCCCCCCTCTCAGTTATCTACCTTGTTTTCAACAATAAGAAGTCGCGAAGAGACTTAATTTTGTAGACCCTGTGCGGTCACAAATACTCTATAAAGATATTTTAGTAAAGAATCAATAGGGTTACAAATAGAACTTATTCTTAAATAAATCAATTTATTTATTTGATTCATATTTTTCCAAAAAATTAAATAAAATCATTTATTTAATTAAATCATCCAAATTCTTCTAAAATCATTCTAAATTAAATAATACCAAATTATTTAATTATTTCTTCTAAATTCCAATGTCTTCAAATCCATAGATATCAAATCATTCTCTATATTGAAATAAATCCAAATATTTATTTAAATTATATATTTCCTCTAAAATTGAATTAATACCAAAAATAATTCAATTAATCCATGTGCACATGTAATTAAATATTTTAATATTTAATTAGCTAATATCCCCTCACCCACATGCCCTATTTATCCTCCAGTCAAAATCAGTTAACTCTTCAATCAAATCCGTTAACTAATTAGTCATCTCACTTAACTGATTAGTCCATTCATGTAACTCCCCAATCTATTCTATTAACTGGTCAGTCATCTCAGTTAACTCCTCAATCTATTCTATTAACTCCCATGTCTCAAAATAGAGCAGGACACTTGTCCTCTCCCTATTCGCGCACATCCTCTCAAATTTCCTTAACCATTGATCTTCTTATTCATTCTACACCATTGATCTTCTTTCTCACAAACCTATAATTACAACCCCTATTCATCCATTTGAAGGATCCAAGCTTTTTATAAACTTACTCTGTAGGAATCACAGCGCACCTTTGGCACAAATGACTTCATAGCTTGAGATCAATTGTCACACCATTATAGCCATTATCATTGTATTGTAAAGATCCTCTTCATTGCAAAACCTATCAATAGCCATTTCCATTGTCATCTTGGAAAAAAGCAAGGAAGTGTACCTTCTGAGGGCTTTATTCATACATGAGATCAATTCGAGATAGGCGACCAATGGAAGTCATGGAATAGAAAGGTTTGTGAGGTATTGCGTTCTTTGTGTTTGATCTTATTTGTTTCAATTTCATTGGGTTGTTGGATGATATATCGTTTATGCTATTGTTCCCATTTTTCTGATAACAATTATCATTGTAGGTATCTTGGAGCACATGGAGCACATGGAAGGTTATATGGTACATGTTGGGGACACATGATGGTTTCCCTTGATGTTTTGAGTTTACATGTTGATCCCTTATGCAATGTATAGAACAAGTGGGAGAATGTTGGAGTAGGTGTGTTGTACACCTTACATAACATTGATATTATTTTATTATGTAAAATAAATATTTAATTGTGGTACATCATGTGATATGTTTAGCCACATTAGATATTTATTTGGACGCCACTTGTAATCGTTGTATGTAACATTGGGTTAATTACTTTATTTGTAATTATTTGATTATTTGGGAAAACTTAGTACCAATAATCAAATGTGGGGTCAATGGTTTTGTAGACACATGGTTTTGGGGAAAGTGGTATTACAATACCACATGTTGTATTTGTGTGAACTCATGTCTATAAAAGAAAACACATGGGTAGTTGTTGAGAAAGAGGTTGAGTGAAGGCTTATTGCCTTTGGCTGGGTTGTAGCTTCTCTTGTAGGTTGGTTGTGTGAGGGTTTGAAGCATGGCATGGGATGTATGGTTACATGCTTGTTCACATGGATTGTAGGTAGAGAGAGCTTGATGTTTCAGAGGTGATCTCTACATATGTATTTGCTGTTCATTGTTGAATAATACATGGGAGATGCATGCTTTTGGAGCCTAGGTTTTTCCCTCTATGAGGGTTTTCCTAGGGTATATCTTGTGTCAACATTGATGGTATGATTTTCTATTTCTTTTGCATGTGGATTTCTGATTCGTTGCATATTAAATCTCTTATTGGGTTATGAGGAATTTGTCTCTATGGCTGCATATTTCCAACAGGGATCACCCTCTCCTTTAAATTTTGGAAGCTCGGGGAGAAGATGTGGTAGTATGATCTGATGAATGTTGTAGTCTCCTTTAAATACTTGAGGTATGTTCCTAAGAGGGGGTTATGTGTAGAGGTTATTGTTCCTCCAAACATTACCCCTTCAAGTGGAGCTTGTTGTGCTTGTTGAAAGGGGATGCTTGATTGTTGATAGCCTAAAACAGTTGGATAACTAGATGGTGTCATGCTTATGTTTTGAAAATCAGGTGGGATTATTTGTGGTTTATTTTTTGTTATAGGAGTCCCACCTATTTGATTGAAACTTGTCATGTTGGATGATGAGGGCAAGGGAGGCATGAAAGTTTCATTATGTGTGTCACAAGAATGGAAGTTTAGATAAGGGAGATTTTGTGTTGCCCCCTGGTCTAATTTGGTCTTGTCAATGAAATAATTTCCCTGTGACCTAGGTTTTTCCTTAATTTTTCTTTGGAAATATTGTTCAACACTCCTAGCCTCAAGGGTCTTGATTTGTTGGACCAAGGTTTCTATAAGGTCTATACGTGAGGCTTTGTCTATTCTTTGAGTTTTAGCACCTTGTGTTGGATTATTTTTCTTTGGGATTTGAGTGACCCTGTTTGTTCTTTTTGGTGACACTTCACATGTCATAAACCTTTTATCTTGATGTACTATGTGGAATGATTTTTGTACCTCCTGAGCTTCTTGTAAGTTCTTTTGACAACACATTTCATTGTTCATTGGGTGGCCATTTTTCTATGGCTTGTTATGGGTTGATCATGTTGATGGATCTCAAATCAAACGTTCACATGTCATGTCTTGATTTGGTCGAAGTTGTGAGGATCTTCACTCGAGGGGGCATTCCCTTGGACCTTTTGCATGAAAAATCATGAAATGTGTAAAAATGTGAAAGAAGTGATCCCAAAAGGATTTTTTCTTCATGTCGGGTTCACCAAAATATGTATGAAACATGACTCAAGAAACACGTGAATGAGTCAGCTCTGACATCACACATGAACTACATCCTTGTAGTGGGGGTGACCTCCAAGTCACTCTTGCTCTCATAGAAAAAGCTAGTCGAGTGGAGACATAACCCAGGGGTGGTTTTGTTCATGTGAAAGTAGAACGTCATGGAGGGTGGTTGGCCTATCTATGGGCCTAGTATGTACTTGTGTTTTGTGTAGTTGAGATGACTAGAATCAAAGGGTCACTAGTTCTAAATCTCTTGTTGGGGTTTCTCACATTCCAATGCCTAGTCCTAAGACTATTTTTCTCTTTGATTTCTCTAAGGCATTGTAACCTATTCTTGTTTTCTTGGATGATTTGTTGGATGTTATTTCTTTGTTGGATGATCCTAAGAGTGTGTTCTTGCTCTTCAATTGTTTGTTGTGCATGTTGAGGCCTAGGGTGTATTTCCTCTATTTCATTGAGAATATCCTAAATCCAATCTCTTCTAATTTCTAGGCACGTCGAATGCTTGGGAGAAAGAGTTTAGGCGTGTTTGACTTTTGTTGACTTCACCTTATGGTCAAAGGTTTGTTTTCATTTGATTGTTCAATGTGTAATGGACCTCATGATGTGATCTAGGGTTTTACCTTGTTTGACTTGATGTGTATACCTCGTGATTGGATTGAGGATTTTGGCTTTCTATGTTTCCTAATAATTTTATATTTTATTATGCAATGCAATTTAATATGAATTTGCAAACAACTTTTGATTCCTTTTTCCAAATTGAATAAAATAGTGATCTAATTAACTATGAAAGGAAATATGGATGCAACTAAATGTGTTTTTTAAATGCAATCTAATCCTATGTTTTTGTATTTTGTGGAACGATTTTGAGTCTATTCTAGAAACTAAAAGTACTTGAATTGAAATGCTAATCTAATTGCATGAAATGAAATTAAGCAAAGAAAAGCAAATCTAATCCTATCAAGGAAAGTGAGATATAAATATTACCTCCCCAAGAGAAAGAGTTTGATCTAACTGATGTTGATGCTTAAATTTGCAGGTCAAACACCAACATGGGAAATCTTAAGAATGTGAGACTTTGAATCTTAAGACAACATCCAAATTTTAAAGAAGTTGGTTCTTCTCTATAGGGTTTGTTGTAAAGGGAAGAAAAAAACAAGATTACAAATAAAACCCTAAAAACTAAATCTTCTAGGGTGGTTCACCGAGAATGTATACTGCGATTCAGAACTAGAACACAGTGATTAAACTCTTAAGATTTACTACCAAGTTAAAGAGCATAATGCATGATTAACAATAACAGAGAATATATCACAGATTTATCAAAGGTTCAATACATAAAAATTGCAAGAAAGATTTAGAAAAATACCATAACATGCACAAAACACCACTCTCTCTTCATTGATGGTCAGGAGAACAAAGTACATGAGGCAAAGATGCATAGATTACAATATGCAATTCCTCTTGAGAGGTATTTGTTAAGGCAAATGATATGTTTCTGGTCCAACAGCAAAAACCACTTAAAATTTTCTTTTTGTGTCTGAATCCCTATCTCTGTAATAGACTCTCTTATTTATAGGATGAAATGAAGCTTCCAAGACTCATGTGACCATTTGGATCCCAACCGTCTACTACTAGCATCTCCAGTTAACTGAAGATTTAGTTATCAGCCCATGCACTACAAATCTTCTTTTGTATCCTAGGTCACCATTCTTTTCCTTCCGTTACAACTGACTCTATGAGTCTCTAGATATGATACCTAAATGAGACATGCGGCAATGTCACACTCATTTAACAAGACTTCACAAAAGATTTCCCACAAAGGCCCACTGTTACGACATGTGGTAGCTTTCGTGGAGACTCAAAAGCTTATAAAGGAAACATAGAACAGCATGCAGGTGCCAACACTTAGTGTTATCTATATAAATTCATTCCTTGGAAAAAGGTGGTAAAAAATGGGGCCTGAACATTGGCATGTGCCTCCCTCTGCTACTTCTTCATATGCCATTGATAAAACATAGTTGAGACACCTGGCATGCCCTGAGGCTTTGTCAAAAGATTCTTAATACTTTCCTTTAGACTTCATGTTGCCAATAGACTCTGCCACATGGAACCTTGGCACTCCTTTAGAGAATCTCTTCACTGTCGACTCTTCAAATGAGCAACACTGTGTCACTTGTCACATCCCACTGCTTTGAGATTCTTTCTTCTGTATTTACTCTGACTCTTCATACATATACAAAATGTAGAGTTTTTGCTCTACAGTTCTTGGTGACTCACAAGGGACTATGTGGCTGCATAGAGAACCCATAATCTTTCATAAAAAGAAACAAAACTAAAAATTGAAATGCAAACAAGAGCCTTAGAGTTTCTATAATGTGGCCTGATAATCAGACCACTCTACATTAGTCAAGCAACTCCTCTTTTGAGGAGCTTCGAAAGCAAGATCCAGCTTGATTATCTCTCTATGAGAAAATGTCTACAAAATTTGCACAACAACATGCAATTGAAACTCCAATTGAGCCATGGGGAGAAAAATTGATTCTACCTCCGTCACACTGGATGAATCACTTAGACTCTAAAAAACTATCTGATCATTCTACTTCAAAAGAAGCAGAGCTTTAATCTGGTCTATCATCAAGACCATGCTATTATCAAGGAATGGTGAGGGGAGTCCTAATTGGACCAAATTCTCAATGTGTCCCTTCATACCTTTGACTCCTTTCAATACATTCAATAGAGCCTTACACTTTGTAGTAGCTTTGTTATGACTAAGGATTTCATTCACTTTTTATGCTGCTGCCATTCTCTCCTTTATCCCTACTACCTGTAAGGTCTCATAAGGAGCATCATAAAACTTCTAGAATAAGAGCTGAGAATCTAAAACCTTTATAGAAACTGAAGACAAAATTGCCTCAACAGAAGACTCCACCCTCTCACACAATTATTGGGCATTTAGGAGGAACTTAAAGGCAGGTGTCAACTGTGATACATCACCAGAGATTCTTTGTCAAGATGACACATACAACTCCTTAACCATTGTTAGAACCCCAACATTCTGAGGTTGTTGGATGAGTTCTAGAGTCAGTTGCTTCACTTTTTCTTGTTCTACTAGAAACTGGGTCTATAAAACACTGATTTGATCCTTCTCACCCTTAAGACTCTATTGAAGCTGAGACACTTCCTGAGTCTGGTTACCGCATTTTTCTCTAAGAGAGCTTTCTCTTGCTCCAATGCACTCATAGCAACTTTGGTTTGTGCCAATTCAGACTATAGCTCAGTCACCTTTATTTGTGATGCCTGATGCACCAGCTCCTGAGACACAATAGCCTTGACCTTCTTATTCAATGTATCAATCTCAAGATTCTTGGCCTTGATCTTTGCAGAGAGGCCATCTATTGTAGATTTAGTCTTAGCCAAATCTGCCTTTGCCTTCTGTAGTTTCCTACTGACCTTGAGATAGTCTGTAGTCACTATTGTTGAAGTTTCAGTCATCAATTCTACCTTATCCTGTGGTCTAAACTAAGTCAAATCCATAGCCATGACATTCATTGTGTATTCCTCTTGCCTCATTTGCTCAAGGGGCTTCACTACATTAGGATTCATGTGGGTTATAGTCAAGGACTGTTGGGCATGATCAAATAGGGATCTCATTTGGGGAGTAGCAAGGGTTTTGCCTTCTTTTATTCTTTTCTTCTCCCTCGACTCTCTTGCCTTCTTGACAGCTTCTACTTGGCTTTGAAAAGCAGGAGGAGAGGCTATTAAGCCACCAGCAAATGGGAAGCCTTGGGGTAATCCATAGGGTATGGTAGTCATTGTTTGTTGCCTTGGGTCTTGTGGCTATGTAGTTCTTCTGGGCACTGATGGGGAAAAGAATGGTAGACTGAAAGTTTGGGGTACTAATAAAGATGTGGAACTTGGAGGAGGTGAAAATGTTTGTAAAGGCACAATAGTTGTAACAAGAGATGTGGAAACTTGAGGCATTGATATAGCCAACCCCAAAGAAGTAGAATGAGAAGGAGAGGGTAAAGATACACTCACCTGTGGGGCTGCCTTGGTTGCAGGGATCTGTTTTTATGGAAACTCCTCAGGTTCTTCATATTTTTTGAAATTTTGGGGTCAAATACTCCATCTGCATAGTCTAACACCTGGGAAGAGTCTATAGCCTTACTCTTTTCAAGAACTCTGGTTTTTGGTAGGCTAACCCTAGGATGCGCCTTGGCCGAGGCATATGATTTGCTCTTTTTCCATTTTTTAGGCAAATCGAAAAGACTCACTTGCTCACTTTCTCTTGAAGATTGGCCCTCTTTTTCCATTTCTACAATTTTAACTCAATCTCAACTCTTGCACTAGAATTTTGAAAACTCAAGAGCTCTCAAGATTTCTATGACAATGATATGATAATGAAGCATTGAAGCATGATTTTGAAACTTCAGTTTTAATGGGAATTAATATCATGCATTAATGAGACCATCACTTTTCATTAAATGAGTCCAAGAAAACATGCCTAAATGGTGGTTATTAGATCCTCTAGATCTTAAAGTGACTCTTGCACTGACTCATCATTAATGCATCGATCTCTTTAAAATGATTAGCCATTATCTTAGACTTATGAGTCTTTACTAACAGGGCTGCTGAAAAGACACCTAAGAGTTGATAAGTTGTAGACATGTGTTTGAGGAACATTTATTTGAAAAAGTGGGCAAAACAAACTTAAAAGGAAATAAAATGTAAGGAAAATATGCTAACTATGATACAGGGGTAGCATCAGTTTCTATCTGAAATGTTTGAGAAAGGTCCCATTGACAGGAATTTCCAATGGCTCTCCCTCCATAGTCTCTAATTCATATGTGTTGTGTTGCTTACAGGCAGTGATCTTATAGGGGCATGTCCATAACAAATCAAATTTACCATGATGCCCTGGTTTTGAGGCTCTTTCGTCCCACTTAAGACCCAAGAACCAACCTTAAAATTTGGCTTTGAAGTCTTTTGATCAAACTAACTTTTCACAATTTGCTGATGATTCATCAAAAACTCATGGGCTAGTTCCCTCTTCTCTTGCAATTCTAATAGTTCTGCAAGCCTCACATGCATCGGGTCATTTTCTTCAATTTTAATCTATTTGATCTACTATAAGGCAAGAATCTCTATTGACAATGACATTACTACACTTTTCCCATACACAAGTTCATAAGGACTTTAATCACTTGTTTTGGTGTGATTCTGTCAACCCATAATGCTACATTGAGGTGTTTATGCCATTCTCTTTAATGATATGTCCCCATTATTTTTATGAGCCTAACCATATTCTTATTTGTTGACTCTGCTAGACCATTCCCTTGTGGATAATAATTAGATGAAGTCTTCAAATAGATGCCATTTTTTAAAGCAAATTTAGATAATCTTGATCCTAAGAATGCCTTAGCATTATCAGATAAGATAGTGCGAGGGGGCCCGAACCAGGTAACTATTCCTTCAATAAAATCTTAAATAACCTTCTTAGTGGCTTCTTTCAATGGGATAGCTTCACTCCACCTAGTAAAATAAATTGTTGTTGTAAGGATCCACTTATGTCCTGAGCTTGAAACTGGATTAATCATTCCTATGAAATCCAACCCCATTGAGCAAAAGGTTCTTCCACAACTATTGGATTCAAAGGTAGAGTTGCATTTCTCCTTTTACCAACATAGAACTGGCAGGCTTGACATTCCTTAACCATTTTATGGCAATCAAAAATTATTGAAGGCCAATAGTACCCTACTTGAGTAATCTTAATGGCGGTAGTCTTCGCAGAAAAATGTCCCCCTGATGTCCCATGATGCAATTCATGCAATATCCTTTAAGCCTCATCTTTTTCCACACAACTAAGTAAGATTCCATCAAGATTCTTTCTAAAAAAGACATTATCAATCAAGATGAAATTAGATCCTTGCTGTCTATAGTATCTTCTCTTTTTAGGGGAAAGGGTTCTAGGGAGTCAACTAGTTTGCATGAACTGTATCATGTCACTAACCTAAGAGTCTAGATCATTTTCTTGTACTTTTAGTACAGATTCTTCTTCATCTTCCTTTTCTATTGACGCTTCTAAGTCTTGAGTAATATATTGGCAGAGTCCTCTTCCTCTTACCAATTTAGTGGGTTTTACATCCACATCATACTCTAGAATCTTAGTTATCCAATTGGCTCTTTTCTCAGTGATTTCTCCCTCCATAATGTATTCTCTGACACTTAAATGAGCTACCAATATCAAAATCTTATTCCCTGTCACCAAGTGCTTGAATTTTTTCAATCCTTTAACTATAGCATAGGCTTGCTTTTCAACAAAATTATACCTGGATTCATATTCCCATAATGTTTTGGAAAAGAAAGCAATACGATGTTCTCCTTCTTCTTCTTGATCTTTCTCGGTTAAGACAGCTGCTATACTGTATTCTCCCCCATATACATGCATTATGAAGTCTTTAGAAAAGTTTGGATTATGCAGTATTAGGACAGTTGAGATTGCCTTCTTTATATTTTCAAACACTTGTCTACCTTTAGCTGTCCATTTGAAATTTAGGTCCTTCAACATCAAAGTGATAGGTTTGATTAATCCTACAAAATCAGATATAAATCTACTTATGAAGTTGATCTTCCCCAAAAAGGATTGTACTACCTTCTTGTTGACTGGTAAAGATAAATCCATTATTTCCTTAACTCGGTCAGGGTCAATAGAGATTCCATCTTTTGAAACTGTGTCCTCGTAACTTTCCTTGAGGTACTCCAAACACACACTTCTTGTGGTTCAGAAAGATCCCAAACTCTTGACACCTTTGGAAAATAGCTTCTAAATGGTCAAAGTGATCCTTAGCATTTTTTGTGAACACAGTCAAATCATCTAAATAAATTAGGATGATCTTATTTATCAATCCCTTAAATGCTATATCCATAGCACGTTGAAAATTTGCCCGAGCATTTGAAAGTCCAAAAGGCATCTTCGCATATGCAAAAGTCCCTCACTTGGTGGTGAAAGAAGTCTTGTATAGGTCCTCCATGGCCACCCAAATTTGATTGTAACCTGAAAAACCATCCAACATAGAAAACCTTTCTGAACCAGCTACAGTTTGCAAAATTTGTTCCATTGAAAGGAGTGGGTAATGATCTTTCAACAAAGCTTTGTTTAGATCTCTAAAATCAATGCAGAGTCTAATTTCCCCATTCTTTTTTCTTACCGGTACCAAGTTAGACACCCATGTTGAGTTTTTTATTAGAAAGATTATTTTAGATTCTAATAGCTTCTGGAGCTCTTCAACCATGAGTGACTCAATCCTGGGGTTCACTGGTCTTTGTTTTTGACGTACAAGTTTTGACCCTTCTGTGAGTTCAATAGTATGCTGGACTATGTTTTTGTTATAACCATGAAGATCTTCATAAGTCCAAGCAATTAATTTGTTATATTTGTTACACAGAGATATCAGCCTATCTTTTTCCTCTTGGGTGGTAACATTGCCTACTTTCAGCTTCCTTCCCTCACCAACTTCAATCTCTGAGTAGTCATCTCTGTTTGCTACAAGCTTCCTTTTGTCTAAATTTGCATCATCAAGGTCAAAAAGATTCTCCAAGGTTATTAACCCTCTTGGAAGTTTGTCTGATTTTAGTTGCATTATTTGGTTACCATATGCCTCTTCAATTTTAGTTTGTAACTAATCTACAAATTCCCTGGACTACTATAAGAATAAGAGAATTTGATGGTCATCCTCAAAAACTTACCAATTGTCTCTATTATCAAGAATGGTAGGGTAGATGATAACCTTGACTATTTGTTCATTTATCAATAAGTCTTTAGTTGGGTCAAACTGAGATCCAATCTAAGTCATCCTATCTGCTTCAGTATTCTGGGATCTTGGTATGACTTGTATATTGAAGGCATCAAAATCTTCAATTAGGTGTCAAGAGTTAGATGATATGACCTCATTCTTACATTTTTTGTAGCAGCTATTTCCCTTATCTATTTTACCACCAACGAGTTGAATCACCCAAGACCCTTAGGTTCTTTATCCCTTTCTTTTTGGCAAGAATCAGGCCATGTACTAGGGATTCATATTCAACTTCATTATTTGTGCATGCAAAATGGAAGCATAGGGATTTGAGGATCTTCTCTCCTTTTGGTGAGATAAGGCAAATGCCTGCTCCAGCGCCATTCTTTCTTCTAGCTCCATCAAAGTTTAGGGTCCAAATCTTAGAGTCTTCATTAGAGTCTTCCTCTTTCATATTTTCTTGCTCCATTATCTCAGGTATCTCTTGATCTTCATCAAAGATGACATATGTTCCCAAGCCATTAGAATCATAATTTCCATATGGGTCACTCTGCATCATAGATATCAACTGATTGTCTTCTTCTTCTCTTTCATCATGTTTGATCCATTCTCCTATTTCCTCCATAAAGATTATTTCTTCTCTATTGATCATAGCATGAGACGCTTCAAACTTTGATGTTGGTTCCTCAGTAATATGCTCCTTAGACAAAGGTTCAAATAGCACCTTCATCTTTGTACCATATTTAGTCCTTATGATTAAATGCGACCAATCTAATGACATATACCCTCCAATTTTGGTAGTGAAATCTTTGGATAGACATAAACCAAAGACGTGGGGAATATCAATGATTACTACATCTTGCAGGATGGTTATGTTTGGGCAAGTATACAACTATAATGGGAGCCACTTGATAATGCCTATGGTCTGGACTGACTTTCCATCTAACTGCATGACTCCTTTCACTAGTGGCTCATACTTTATCTTCAAGGCATCTACTATTTGCTTAGGCATGACTGTGGTACTGGCACCTAAATCTATCATGGAATTATGCAACAACTTCTTCCCACTATTAGGGTCAAGTAAAAATGATTTGGATTAGTGTTACTCACCTCCTCCTTGGAATTCACCAGAGCAGATGTTCCTTGAGATTGGGGTTCCTTGAAATGAACTCTTCTTTTATTAGCTTCTCCATCTTTAGTGTTGGCATCTTTAGGCTCCCCTTGAGCTTGTAAAGCTTCTTGTAACAACTATTTCTGTTCAGGAATGGCTAACATATCCCATAGGGATACATTAGCAGGAGCCTTCCTCAACTTCTCGACCACATTCATGGGTCCTAATGATTGTGCCTTATGGTAGTAGGGATACCTTGTCTTCTCCACCACTGGATTAGACTCCTTGATTCTGAGTTGTCATTAACACTTCTAGTCTTGGTATAGGTATATAGGGGGCTTGAACTGAGGGCCCCTTAGTTATCTCAACAAGATTGGTCAACCTTAGGTGGATCTACCATTCTCCTCTTCGACCAAGTGTAATAGTTTGACTGTACTAAAGGCTGCTTGGAGGTAGATGCTTCATTTACAAACATTGATTCTTCCTCCTCGATCCACAAGAATAGTGCATGTTCTAGGGCTATTTCTCCTTCCTTCTCAATAGATATCCCCTGCATTTGTGCTACTATTGCTACATTTTGAACACTAGGCGATTGGTATGGGAAAGATTCAGAAGATGAGGCAGCTTAGCCTTCCATTCTTCTTTGCTCTGCCACCTTCTGCTGCAAATTACCTCCAGGGCACTTTTTGGGCATATGCACATTATTGCAGGGAAAGCAACATGCATTTACCTCCTCGGTCATATTATTTTGTCCAAGAACCATTTCCCTCCCTGGGTTACCTGGGATAGTTTGTAATGGTGTAGGTACAGGGACAATTTGATTAGATGGATGTTGGTAGTTTGGTTTATGTGGCCCTTGGTACTAATTTGACTGATATGGGAGCCTATTTCCTTGAAATCCTTGGTAAGGAGGTTTTTGATATGAGGTTTGTTGCCTCTTAAGTTTGATGATTTCATTAGAAAAGGTTCTAAGAATACTCTTAACATCATCCATTTTAGAAGGGGGAGCAGAGGGTGCTAGAGCAGTGGGTCTCTGGGATGTAGGAAATGTATACATAGAAATAAGAGCCGATGAAGTACTAGGGGCCTCTTCTTGAATGGGGATTGATAATTCAGGAAATATGGGCATGGGGGGTCTTGGAGGTAACATCCCAGCATCTATGAGGCTATTCGTAGCTCTAATAGCTAACTCATATGCTTCATGTAGGGTCTGTCCTCCTAACGACTGAATCATAACTGAAATATCAGAGTTAAAAGCTTTAAGGTAGAAAATAATTGCCATACCTGCAGGGGGTCTTGCAACAACTGGAATCCTTTGCTAAGTCTTTTGAAATCTAGTTTTGAAGTCAATAATGGCCTCTTGGGGAGCCCTCTTTATGGTGATCAATTGTTGTAAGAGAAGATATGTCTCCCTTTTCACTAAATCTTTCAAAAAATGCATCCCCCAGTTGATCCCAACTCCCAATAGAATTAGGTGGTAAAGATCGGTACCAATCAAGGGATCTCCCTTTGAAAGATGCACCTAAAAGTCTCATGGTGATATTCTATTCTATGACATAGTGCAATGTGCATACATCAGCCACATCCTGTAGGTGCTCAGCTGGGGTCTTGAAATATTCTCCTGAGAACTTGGGCAATGCTTTCAGGGCATTTGTAGGAATTAGATCCCATGTATCTGGAGATGTTGGAAATATTAGTGGGCTACTATTATTTCAGTTAGCATAATTTTGAGGTGGAGCCAAGGCACCCATTTGTATTGCTGGGATATTCTACTAATTAGCCCTTCTTCTTGGAGTAATTATCAGTGGTGATAGTAAAAGTCCTAAATTAGCAGTGGCTCTGGCTTGTGTAGTTGGTCCACAACTCTGACTTCTTGCAGGAGGCCGACTCATGCAAGTCTTATAAAAAAATATTGTAAAGATAGTCCCACCGAGTGTGCCAAAAATTGTTGATACTTAAATTTGTAGGTCAAACACCAACATGGGAAATCTTAAGAATGTGAGACTTTGACTCTTAAGACAACCTCCAGATTCTAAAGAAGTTGGTTCTTCTCTATAGGGTTTATTGTAAAGGGAAGAAAAGACAAGATTACAGATAAAACCCTTAAAACTAAATCTTCTAGGGTGGTTCGCTGAGAATGTATATTGCGATTCAGAACTAGAACACAGTGATTAAACTCTTAATATTTACTGCCAAGTTAAAGAGCATAATGCATGATTAACAATAATAGAGAATATATCACAAATTTATCAAAGGTTCAATATAGAAAAATTGCAAGAAAGATTTAGAAAAACACCATAACATGCACATAACACCACTCTGTCTTCATTTATGGTAAGGAGAACAAAGTACATGAGGCAAAGATGCACAGATTACAATATTCAATCCCTCCTGAGAAGTATCTGTTAAGGAAAATGATATTTTTTTGGTCCAACAGCAAAAACCACTCAATTTTTTTTCTGCATTTGAATCCCTATCTCTGTAACAGACTCCATTATTTATAGGATGAAATGAAGCTTCCAAGACTCCTGTGACCATTTGGATCCCAACTGTCTGCTACTAGCATCTCCAATTAACTAAGGATTCAGTTATTGGCCCATGCACTGCAAATCTTCTCTATATCCTGGGTTGCCATTCTTTTCCTTTTGTTGCAACTGACTCTATGAGTCTCTAGATATGATATATTCTCTTGCCTTTCGCTAAGTTGCCTCAACCAATGGTGTGATAGATACACCTTCAAACACAAAGTCTAACTACCTCTGTTGTTAGGATAAATGGCACCACATGTGGCTCTCAAAAGGACTCTTTAGGTAATATGTGGTGGCTTCGCACTCTTTGAGGGGAAACTATTAAAAAAGGCTCTTCAAACAATCACAGTGATGACACGTAGGACTCTCAGCAATGTCCCTACTCAACAAAAGGGACTTCTAATCCTTTTAACATGTGGCAAGCTCCGCAGCATTTCGTTTGGACACATGGCAGGTTGATGCTTCTTCCTTAATTTTTTTCAAAGTTTCCCTTCAGATGCCCATGGTTGTGACATGTGGCATCTCTCGTACTCTTTAATATCTTCTAAAACCTTGGGCCCCACCAATACATGTGACAAACTCTGCAACAATTAAGGTCTTATAAAAAGAGACTCCACAAAAGGGACACGTAGCGAACTACGTTGATAGCTAAATGAGACATGTGGCAGGCTCGTACTCATTTAACAAGACTTCACAAAAGATTTCCCACAAAGGATCATTGTTACGACACGTGGTAGCTTCTGTGGAGACTCAAGCTTATAAAGGAAACATAGAACAACACGTAGGTCCTGACACTTGGCGCTATCTGTATAAATTCATTCCTTGCAAAAAGGTGATAAAAAATGGGGCCCAAACACTAACATGTGGCTCCCTCCGCTACTTCTTCATATGTCATTGATAAAACATAGTAGAGACACATGGCATGCCTTGAGGCTCTGTCAAAAGACTCTTAATACTTTCCTTTAGACTCCGCGCTGCCTATAGACTTTGCCACGTGGAGCCTTGGCACTCCTTTAAAGAATCTCTTCACTGTCGACTCTTCAAATGAGTTCCACTATGCCACTTGTCGCGTCCCACTGCTTTGAGACTCTTTCTTCCATATTTACTCTAACTCTTCTTACATATACAAAATGTAGAGTTTTTACTCTGCAACTAACTAATTGAAAGCATGCAAAACCTAGAATCTCTTTGGTGCATAAGCCTGGTGTATCCTCAGAAGTCCTTGTGGCAACCTCCTCTCCTCTGTAGTAGTGAGGATATCCTCTTTCCAATAGGGATGAAGAAGCAATTGACTTGGCTTGAGCTATGAAAGTTATTGTGAAATAATTTTAGCTATTGAAGCACTAAGGCCTGGGCTTTTAGAAAAGAAATTGACGAGCATATTAATGCTATTAAAGCTTTTGAAAGCTTGGCTAATGAAACTATGAAAATTACAGGCTCACAAGTCCTACAAAGAGCATAAGCATGCTATGGATAGCAAAAAGAAAAGTTGGAAATAAATGTGCACCAATAAATTTGCCTCTCCTAATGCATAGAAGAGGGAGGCATTTATAGCTTGGAGAGGCTCATGAATGGTGGAGGTTATTGATGAATTAATAGGCTTGATTGAAGAGTGAACTGAGTTGATTGAGGAGTGAATAAGCCTTGATAGCTTATCACTGAGGGAGGAATGGAGTTATCATGAGATTGATGGAGAGATGAGAACTGCTCAATTAGAGATATGAATAGAGTGATTGGGAGTGAAGAATGAGTTAGGAATAGACTAGGCTTAGTTAGGGTCAAAGAGCCATGCAAACTGGAGCTAAAATGGAGCTAATTTGGGTATGAACTGAAGAGAAACTCACATGTGTAAACATGACTGGGTCACCCAGCTTGATAGGGTAGGTCACCTAGTGGAGTTTCACTTAAATTATAGGGTCACCCAGGGGAGTTTTAGAGGTCTTGATATGTGTGACCTAGAAGAAATGGGTTTTGCAGGTGGTTTTAGGGGTTGAGATTGGTTAGAAGGGGGCTAAAGATGACTTCAAGAACCAGAGACAAGTTATCAAAGTTCAAGAGAGTGGGTTGCACAGTTTGATAGGGCAGGTCACCCAGGGGAGATTATGAAGTCAATATGGGCAACCTAGAAAGGAAGAAATGAGTGATGAAATTGATGGTGGGAAATGGTTTGGGAGGTTAATTGGAATCCTTTTGAGGGTTCAAATGGTTGAAAGGGACTTAGGGAAAGTGAATTTCCCATCTTGTAATGTCGGTAGGTCAAATCGACAAGGCTAGAAAGCAACATAATGCATTATCAACAAAGGGGAAATGGTGAAGATGCAGGACCTTAGGAGGTTAAATAGTGGATAGGGGAGGCACAAACAAGATGGGGAATTTCAATCCACATGCCGCCAAGAAAAATGATGTTGAGAGGTCATATTTACATGCTTACATGTACGTGTTTAGGACTGCATCTCATCATTGGATTACCATGTAGGCCAATGCACATTTTTTGTGCTTACAAAGTCCAAATAATTTCTAGGTCATGTGAATGCTTATGTCTGAGTCTTTTTAAAGTATCAGAAAAGGAATAAGCACACATGACCAAGCAGAGGAAGGGATAATGAAAATAAGAGATAAGTGGATGTCTTAAATTCTTTAAATGAGGAAATATTTCTCAATACAAAATATACCCAAGCCAACAAATTTCTCTAAGATTACAATAATGCATGTATATGCAATCTTATTGCTAATACTATAGCATATATTCAACATGTGGGAACTAGTTTGAGAAAACAAGTTAAGGAATTTAATAGCATACTAGAATCTAAAATACTTGAACCTATAAATGGAAAAAGAAATTTCAAGGAACTAAGAATATGGAACAGTGAGTTTATGGCATTAGCATATGATTTTTTTGAACCTTTAATTCATGATGACCAATTAAATTTTGTAAAATTTCATAAGTCCCTTGAGGATATTTTAGCACTAGAGACATATATTAATTCATATATCAAGGAGAGTAAAATATTGTTGGATGTCAAGTGGGACAACACCTTAACAAATGTGAATATAATGATTAGTGCAAATCTCCCAATTGATGAAGAATGGGATTATTGGAATAAGTCATATGGATATGATGTGGTACCAATTATTTGATTCATTTATTCTTTCAAGAGTATCTTTTCAAGTCTTGTTAGTTCAAATTTCATTCATAATTAGTATGCAATATTAGTTAAGCATATAGCAAGGTAGTGGTATCATTCCAAAGGAATTATGAGTATATTTTAGGGTAACCAAAAAGATGTCAAATTAGAATAGGCAGCACCTAATAAAGGCTAATGAACCATGCATCCATGATATAAATTAACAAGGGTTTTTATGAATGAGTAATCCAACAATAGGCACTCAAGAGTTGTGACAAAAGGATCTTATGTAATTTCTCGATATGTTTCCTTCTGCTTACTTGCAATATCTTCTAAGCAAAATGGCCTCTAGATTCTCAAGTTCTTTTGATAATTTGGCATCCACCCTCATAGAACTCAGGAAGGATGTAGATTCTCTAAATAAAATTTTGAGCGAATTGTGAGTTGATTTATGGTTCTTTGGAGAATGGGGGAATAAATGGAATGAATAGTTGTGGATAGCATTATTCATTTGAAAATCACTCAAGAGGACTTGGACAATCTTTATTTATTCATGGAGAAGAACATAGCCAAGAAAATTGCATCATAGAACATCTAGGATTATGTTGAGAGGATTGACAAAGTTCCTTGGGAACACTATCATCACTTAAATATTGATATTTGAGGAGGCATTGTATCATTTTTTTAGAGCAACTATTCTTGGGACATAATTTTTAACAAACTTTGTGAACAAGAAAATAGTTGGCATACTTGACATGCAATGCAATGCAGACAAGTATTAATCATCATGTTGAGATGAGCATTGCCCTCTTGTTATATAATGAGGTTATTTTTCTTATAAAGGCATATGTTGTTATCTTAGGTATTTTTAGTCATTGTTCTATCTAAGGACATGTTCTAGGGTGTTAAATTGATATGTTTGGTTCTTGAATTTATTTTTTTAGTAAAATCTTGTAAAAGTACTTTTAAAAAATTAATATATGATATCTTGTTTTACAAAGAGTTCTCCATTAATAGCATAGTGTTTCAAGAGATCTATATATCTCTATGTTCATATTTGTTGTTTTATTATTCTAATTGATTTGTCTTCAGTTCCAAGATAATTATAAAAACATTTCAAAACAATACATCAGATACTATGGATCATCAATGGATAATTAAGGATCTTTTGTAATACATTAGCTATCTTATTTGAGG
Source organism: Cunninghamia lanceolata (assembly GCA_027924645.1). Classification (NCBI taxonomy): domain Eukaryota; kingdom Viridiplantae; phylum Streptophyta; class Pinopsida; order Cupressales; family Cupressaceae; genus Cunninghamia; species Cunninghamia lanceolata. The sequence continues at coordinate 16,839,304 of BSBN01000016.1, forward strand.
TTATTATAAAGCTCTTGGAATTCTTTACACAGTGAACATACCTACAAGTTGCAGGTTATAATCTACTTCAAAGATCAACAAGAGCTAGCATGGAAAATAGTTAGTGACTAAATAAATTGGATTAATTTTGTGCCAAAAGGGTTTAGTCTTTGTTTGTAACATAATTATTCCATTTCTCTTTAATTGTCTTGTGAGATCCTAAAGGAACATCAAGCTCCTAGGCTTGATAGAGGTTATAGTGTGGAAGAGTTCTACATGCTTTTGTCAATCCACCAAAATTACTTGTAGGTTGATTATGAGTCGTGCTTGATTGTCTAACCCAACTTTGATCCTTAGTATTAGTTCACAAGTCGTGTCCTTTATAATTGCATGGGACAATTTAGAGCACCAATAGACTGATAATGATCAATTCCTACAAAAGAAGAAATGTTTTTGATGCTTTGTCAAAATATGCTTTTGATGATATGCAAGTGTCTTGGGATGATTCATTTAAATACACAAACCTAGATGCATATTGAAAACTCTTGGCACCTATGTTGATAGGTACTAGTCATATCTTGGAATTGTTGGCCTTAAAATGTGGGAATTTGAATTTTGGGACAAGGGGACATGAATGCACCCACAATCTTGTCCATGAGATAAAATTCCAAGTGGGATCTAGTCTAAGATAAACATGCTAATACAAATTGCGCTAGGATGGTTCTAAATAGAGAGATGCGGCATTAACAAAGTGTTAAATTGGATCTCGGGCTAGTGATCATGCCAAAATAATCAAACTATGCACTAAAATGATTCATCAAAAATATCAAACCCAAAATCATATTAAAAATATATACGTATGCACTTTTCTCCTCTACAATTATATTGATAAATGATCAATAATATAATTCTCCTCCTCATCATTCATTGACAAAGTTATATTCTTGCTAAGAAATATGTGAAATGCACATTCCTTTAAATATTGCTCATTCCTTTAAATATTGCTCATCTTTTCGCATAGATCTCAATCTCATTACCTCTTTATTGAATAACTTAAATACTATTTCTCTTTAAATTTATTTTTACGTGATAAGCATTTCCTTAGTGAGCAGCACTACCTCAAATACATACATGAATGGTCTAGATTAAAAGAGCTACCATAGAATAAATCTGAGTCATTGATTTTTTAAAAGAAGTAATAAATGATAAAAGACAAAAATTGGGTCATCATCCATGACAAGAACTCTGAGCCCTGCTGGAAACTGATTCAGAACACGCTCCATCGTTTCACTGCCGGCCGTAACAACAGCATCATCATTATTGTTGTTGTTGTTGTTAATGTTATTAATGTTGCAGCGCGAGAAGCTGTTAAACTCGTTGGTTGTTTTTTGTTTCTTGCTTTGGCACTGTCAAACCCTACAGACACTCATATGCCGAGCCACCTCCCATGGCCAATTCGAGATTGGAGACCGCAACAACAAAAGAGAAAATAAATAACGACCCTAGCTTAAATCCAAACTCGAGAAAACAACAAAAAGATGAATTTGAACTCCCGAGCAACAAAAGTTTTGAAAATAAAAAATCATTAATTTGGACTCCCGAGCTCAAAATCGAATGCAAAATAGCCACACTGTCTAAATGAAAAGTGGAACAAGCGAGGAAAAACAACAGTGCTACTGAACTCCCCAAAAATAATCATTTCTGAAAAGAAAAAAAATTGGGAGATTTAACAGCTGGCTAAATTTCAGGTTGGCTTTTCTTCGGGATCGGTTTAAATTTGTCCCTCTACACGACTCGAACTATGGATCAGCCGAAATCTATAGGAATCAAAGACATCGATGCTGTTTCCTAGGGCATATTTGAGCATTTTTCTTTTTTATCCTTTTCTATAGAGAATTGGAGAGAACTGAAGCTACATAAATTCATACCCTGGACCTCTTATACTCAAAGCCACGAGCGATACCAATTACGCTTACTCACAACAACATCAACAATGATAACCAAAACTCTCGCATGAACAGATCGACGGAAAAATTAAGTCGTCCTATTCTCCATCAATTGACGATTAAAGGAAGGAAGAGAATTAATTAAACTTAAATCCAACTGTAAACAGATCTCCATCTCCTTCAAGTGACGGCAAAGAATAAATTTAAGTCCCAGCAGCGAATTTGCTTTCTCCGTCTCTGTCAACACACGGACTGGCTTTTTTGGTTTTTGCCCTTTTCTATTTCTAATATCCCTATAAAATTATCTGGCAAAATGGCACTTCTTCATCAATTGTGAATCTGTGACAGTGTGATGACTTCATTTTTGTTGTCTTTTTAAATTACCGTGCCCCCACTTCTATTCCCATCATTTCATTCCCTTGCTTTTTAACACGACTTCAAATCCAGAAAAAGAAAATGTTTAAAAAGCAAAGCATATACACAAAAAGCATAGTTCCACGGAGTTTCGGGGACGAGGACGGGGGGACAGTGGGGGACGCGTTTCGGGGACGGGGATGGGGGGGCCTAATTTTGGGTGCGGCGGGGGACGGCGGCAGGGGGGCGGCGGGGGAGCGGTGCACTGAAATACATATAGTACTTGAAAAATTAGTTATAAAAAGATGCATAACTACAGAAGCCTAAGGAATAACTTAATAAGTAAAGTTTAGAGTTTAAACACATTGCAATGATTTATCATTTCAAACAGTTCACGTGCCTTGTCTATGCTTCCATATTTTCAGACCACATTTCTTTGAGGCATTCTATCAAACAATTCATGTGCCTTGTCTATGCTTCCACATTTTGCATACATGTCTAACAGGGCAGTTGCAACTACAACAGCTGACAAAATTTCTCTATCCTTTATGTTTTGATGGATGTCCATACCCTATTCCAAATCTCCCATTTTGACATAGGTAGGGAGGGTGCTGGCAAAGGTTGTGGAATTTGGCTTTACACCAGCCAGTTGCAGTTTCTTTAAAATTTCTAAAGCCTTTTCAACAAAACCATTTTGTGCATATCCTGCAATCATTGCAGTCCATGAGACCACATTTCTTTGAGGCATTCTGTCAAATAGTTCATGTGCCTTGTCTGTGCTTCCACATTTTGCATACATGTCTACTAGGGCAGTTGCAACATCTGACAAAATATGAATATCTGGAAAAAAAAAATAAAAAAAAATTTAATGCATTTTTGGGGGGACGCCTGGAAGTCTCGAGGGGGACAGGGAGACGGGGGGACGGGGGGACGGGGGGACGCCTGGAAGTCTCCGGGACGTCCAGAAGTCCCCCCCTAAAGGGAGACGTTTTGGATTCGGCGGGGGGACGGGGGTGCGGCGGGGGGGACGGCGGCTGGACGTTTCCCTGACGTCCCCCCGTCTCGGAAACGTCCCCATCTCCGAAACGACACAATTTCTAGGGGGACGCGTCCCCGTGGAACTATGACAAAAAGTGTCGTGTCAGATAGACATGTGTATACCACACAGCTCATGGGGGTAACACCAACAACTGGTATGGTGTCCTAGTTGGAGAGAAATTGTAGTGTGCAGCAACCACGTTCTTTAAACAACATATACCAAAGTTATAAGTTATTTGCGTTGATAAGCGTTCTTTAGTGAGCAGCACTACATAAATTATGTAGAGATGAAAGACTCAATTCAAAAGGACTACAACCAAAATGATCTTGTTCATACAATTTGGAATGACATTGTTGGTTTTTGCTTTAACAATATCCATCGCTCAACTATGACAGGAACTTACATGTGGATCTCCCGTGCATTGGAAACCACAGCGAGGGCAAATCCACAGTGAGAATTTTTGGAGAGGGAGGCAGACAATTGAAATCATCTCCACCATTTATTTTAAACCAGCAAAAATCTGCCAAACTTTCAGCCACATTGGGATATTTTCCGCCCTTCGCCGTAAGCACATTAAATTACAAATTTGATCACTCCAATGCAGATATTATTTACTTAATATGTGGTAATAGAACAAAAAATATAAAATGGTGTCCACAAAATCTTTCAAGTTCATTGAGGATGGCCTCAGGTAAATAGTTTGTAGATCTTCGTGCCGGCTTAGAAACTTATTTTTGTTTTTAATTGGTGACTCCATTTTTCCCTTCTGTTGTCATTTTTTTTGTTCTTAGATGTAGGGTAGAGAGAGTAAAGAGAGTACCCTCAATTGCATATGTGCCATGATGAACAAATGAATAAACAATCGATCTCCCTTCTGATTCATGCACCCCTCTTCTTCTCTCCTCTTCAAAACCCTGATTCAAATGGGTTTTTTTGAATCCTTAGAAGTCAATATCTAGGGTTTCATCTCAGTTGATCTACTTTGAAGTGGAATCTAAAGATAACACTTCTACTATACAAATTTTTTTGGCCATAGGATCACAAAGTTTGTATCCTTCCACATTGATGCCATAGCCTATAAAGATACATTTTATAGCCTTTTTTTCTCCAACTTAGATCACTTTTCCCAAGGCACATTTGCATGTGTCTCACAACCAAAGACTCAAATGTCTTAATGAATAATAATCTATCTTTCTAAAAACACAATAACGTTACATTACTATTGAAATAGATATTATCATATTTATTCCCATTAATAAATTTCAAATATGGCAAACCATCTTACATTATTATATGCTATTGTATCGCATAATTATAAATATTGCAAAACTATATGCTATATTTATTGAACATAAGTATTAACTTAATATTAGATGCTAAATATATTAGTGTATTAAGAGGTCCTATCTAATATCTAATATTATCAATACACTTATGCTAATATAAACTATTATAATACATTAACATATTTAAATATATAATATTTATATACATTTAATATATATATGATTTACTTAATGTTATAGTTTCAAACCAATCAATCATGGGAACACACCACACTCCTCTAGGATGTACCAAAACTTCCTCTTTTGTTTTTTAATATATTTAGAGAACAAAATAGAAAGATAAAGTATAAAATTTATTTCTACAACATCAACAAATAGGAAGTGAGAAACAACACAAAATATGAATGTTTTTTCTTATTTTATTATTATGTTATTTTATTCTTAATTATAGATTGGAAGTTCAATTGTTATTTATATTATTATTATGTTATGTTATTATTTTGATTGGTAATTATTTTTGTAGCTAAAGAATGCACTAACTTATTCTCTTCTAATAGACATGTTCTCTAACTATCTAGCAATAAAAAGGTCCCTTCAAATTGTGTGATAAACATAGTGACAAAAAGTGTTCCATTGTGTGATAAACCTGAGGTTATGGTCAAGGAATTCCAATACTCTTTCAGTTTCAATGTACCCAGTGCACACTAAGGTTTGAAAATAATTATTTGATTTTTCCTACAAGTGATGGAGAAAAGACTACGGACATCATAACTCCATGCAAGAGTATTGACTTATTCACCAATAGTCTTCTTAGAGTGTCATTTTGAGAACATAGGACGAGATAAACATGAGAGAGAGAGAGAGAGATCTCATAGAGACAAAGTGTATGAGAGAGAAGGGGAGAGAGGAGATGTGACGACGAAGAGAGATAAAGAGAAATAGAAAAGGAGAGAGAGAGAGAGAGAGAGAGAGAGAGAGAGAGAGATAATGTTACATTTCTTCTGAATGAATAATTCATCAAGTCTTTCATTTGTCAAATTCTGTGCATCTTCCACCTAAATCAATTTACCCTTAAGATGTTATGTGGAGAGAGAGAATAACATAGAAGGGGAGAAAGATAGAGATAGAGAAACAAACAGAGATATGCAGGTATAGAGACAAATGTAGAGAGAGGTAAAAAGATAGAGAGAGAGATAAGTGAAAAAGAGAGGGGGGGGAAGGAGGGAGGAGAGAGAAAGAGATAGAGCAAAATAGAAAGAGATAGAGGCGAAGAGAGGTAGAGATACAAAGAGAGGAGAGAGGATGAGAGAAAGAAATAAAGAACAAGAAAGAGTAAAGTGAGAACTCTCAAGAGAGGAGAAAGAGAAAGAGATAGAGAAAAAGAAAGAGGTAGAGTGATAAGTCTCAAAAAGAGGAGAGAGAAAGAAACATAGGGAGAGAAATCATAGAGAGAGGAAGTGTGTGAGGTAAATAGAGCTAGAGAGAGATAAAAAGAAATACAACACTAGAGAGGGAGACAAAGATATATAGGCCTAGAGAGATAAACAGAGAGAGAGTTTTACCTTTAACACCCATTACAATTGAAGAGCACATTTCCTAAAACACAAAATAATTATCATCATAGGATTACAAAACTAAGTTTAACTGCATAAATGTAGTGACAAAAAGTGTTCCATTGTGTGATAAACTTGAGGTTACGGTCAAGAATTCCAATACTCTTTCAATTTCAAATTCTCAGAAATAGGACCTCACGTTGGAGACACTAATGATTCTAAATTAGAGTAATGAATGATTAGATGTTAAGATTAGATCTACATCCTAGGGATTTATTGATTATGGGGATACACTAGGATAAGGTTATTTTTTAACTTCCATGCAAAATATGCAATCTTACCTAGTTGTTAGGGGCCCAAATCATAAGGGATAAGGGCATGGCTATGTAATTTTCACAATTAAAAACATTTTTTTAGTAAAATTGAGGAGGAAATTGACAATTAAAATCATTGCCATAAAAGATTGGAAAAAGGTGTTTCACGTCCATGAGAAGTCTCAGCTGAATCTGCAACTTACACGTCTATAGTTTAAGATAAAATTAGATTGTCATTTGTGATGTATATCAAATTGGATTGTTGTTTGTGGTCAATTCCAAATCGAATTGTTTATCAGATTTTATAATTGAGAGTCGGTGTTCTTTGAGGGACAAAGCAGGTCGGTACACATATTTTGCAAAGGATGTAGTAGTCGTGATATCTGTGGTTTGAATGTGTTAGTTTTAGGCGTGATTATGATGCTTTGTTTGGAATTTTTGATGAGTTTTTTACTGAGCTGCCAAACCTCCACTTTTATAATCGTTCTCTAAAATTTATAACAATGTTTGGTGCTTCTAATGGGCAGGTGCCAGCACCATAGCATTTCATTCCATTTGTAAACATAATATAATTATAAAATAAGTAAACCATTCATTTTTTGCATCATTGAGCTCACTTCCTATTTGTTGATGTTGTAGACATAAATTTTTATACTTTACCTTTTCTCTTTCAGTCTCCTAAATATATTAAAAAGAAAATAGGATGTTTTTTGTATCTCATACAAGAGTGTGGTGTGTTCCCATGATCAATTGCTTCAAATCAACTGTAACATAACATAACTATTTCTCGAAAAGAAAAATAAATACTTGAATTCTGTAATACTTGAATTCTTTACCAACATCTATGCTAACTTTACGATGGCTCCTAAAATGATTATGTTTACCATGAATTAAATATGTAGAAGAGACTTTTTGCTCCAGTCATCATTGTTGTGTCATTACAAAGCTCCTTGGGATTTGCATGCATCATCTACTTTTTCTACAAATGATACTGGGCACACAACATTCCTACCTGCCAAAAATGATGATAGGGTCAACATCCACAACCCAGAAATTTTATCAAATTGGCGTACAAATGTTGATTGCCAACCTATTCTGTCATGCCATGTAGTTCTCAAATATATTACAAAGTATGCAGCAAAAGAAGAGCGTCGATCTAAAAGTTAACACCAACTTTTGAAATGCATATCTACAAATATTGACCCAGAAAAACCAGCTACAACTGCATTTCACAAGTTTGTAACTGAGACCATTGTTGATCATGATATCAGTGCACAAGAGTCCTGTCACTTGCTATTAAAACTACCACTAAAAATTTGTAATCATTCCTTTGTTTCTTTGAATGTCAATAGGAAGACCCTATGCCGTGAGCCTTCTACTCAAGATTGTGCACAAACTACCTCAAACTTAATTGAAAAGTATATGGTTCGACCAACAGCATTAGAATCATTGTCATTGATTGATGTAAGGAGAAACTGGAATTGTTCTAAGTCCCACACAAACTACAAGTGGACAAAAAGAGATATTCTAAACATTGTTAGAGTATCTCCATGGTTTACTACAATTCCTTCTAAAGATAGTGACATGTATGAGTCTTTTTTTTGGAGTGAGATTCTACTATACTTTCCTTTTCATAACATTAGTCAAGAAATAGGCTCATGTAGGGAAAATATAATCACTCAATGGGAAGGAATGGCTAACAGCTACCATGCATGGCATGTTGATCGCACACCACCAAAATTAAATACCAACAATGATAATGAACTTGTGTCAGATGGAGAAGAAGATATACAACACGTTGATGCTGAGGAATGGGAACTTCTATCCTCGCTCCACCCAGGAAATGATCTTAACATTGATAAACTAGACATGCTTGGGTACCGAGAATTTGACACATCTCACAATTGGGCTACCACTACAATTGCCCCCTCCTTGATGGAGAATGCTATCACATTCATCGACTCTAACCGTTCAAAACAACAGTTTGAACAAATTGAACCAAACTCACCTACTACAAAGGGAAAGCTTTCTTTAGAGCAACAAAATGCATTAAATATTATTATGAACCATTCTAATCAAACAGGAAGGCAACCACCACTTCTGATGCTCATACAAGGTACTATAGGGAGAGGGAAATCATACTTGATTAATAGCATTCGAAATGCACTCTCCAAAAAAAAATGTGCCAATCAAAGAAAAGAAATTGCTTTTGCTTGCCCCAATAGGTGTTGTTGCTTTCAACATCAATGTATCAACCATTCATTCAAAACTTCACATACCAATAAAAGAGATGAACCCTCTTCAAGGTCAAGCTTTATCAACTTTCCAAGAAAGCATGTATTTCATTCAATATGGGAACAAGATACATTTTCTTCATCCACACATTTGTTTGCAACAAATGATTTGGTTGAAAAATATAACAAAAAAATGTTAAAAGCATTGGACCAACCAATAGCATGTTGCATTGCTAAACAAAAAAGGAACATAGTAAATTTATCAATCACAACAATCAAAGAGAAGCCTTTGTAAATTTATGAACAAGAAATGTTCCTTTTATAAGTAAATTTGCTGCACTGTAGAAAGTTGAAAGGTGGCAGAGAACAATAAATAGTAGATGGTGGCATGGTCTATCTTGTTGGGCTTGATTTTCAAAAATTGCCAGCTTCAAGAGGGCATTAATTTCATTTATATCTTATTTTACTGTGCAAATCAAATATGGAAACATTTTGAATACTATCAATGCATATGGTAAGGGGTTTGCATTTAGATTTTTATCTCCATTAAATTTGGTTAGGTGCACTTGAATGTAGAAGTCTTTATCTTGACTTGCTAATAAATATTGTAAGATTTTTTTCTAATATATATTTCAAAAAATTTTGGTTTTGTTGTCCAATTTTACCTATGAAATATATTAAATAATTATTCAGTGTTAACATGCTTACAATAACTTATCTTTTGTATGTTGTTCGATGAAATAGTTATCATTTTATCCTATGTCAATTTATCCTATGTCCATCCCTTAAATGTTATTAGATAATTAAATATTAAACAAACATCAAACCATTTGATATTTTGTATTTAAAATTTGGAAATTTAATTCTCAAATTCTTGTATTTATATTTATTAAAAAAAAATTCTTTTGTTGTCCAACTTTACCTATGAAATATCTTCTATTCAAAATTTAGAAATTAAAATCTTAAATTTTTGTATTTACAAATTTTATTTCATATCTTATATCCAACCCTTTAAGTAACAGAAAAAAAAAATGTTACAACAAAAGGAACATAGTAAATTCAAATTCAGATGATGAACAATTGCAAACAAAAGTGTTATTGTGTGTTGGACAACAAGTTATGTTAAATACAAATATGTCTGTTTCAACTAGACTTGTCCATGGTGCACTTGGCGAAGTAATTGCTATTGTATACAAAAATGGAACCAAGCCACCAAATCTACCTCTATTTGTTGTTGTTAACTTTCAAAGGTACACTGGACCTGCATGGAACATAAATGAAAAAAAATGGTTCCAATTGCTCCAGTAACACGAGGTTGCCGCCGACAAACCCCGTTGAAAATGGCTTGGGCTCTGACAATCCACAAAGCACAAGGTCTAACTATAGCCTGCATTTTCATTTCAAAGATACCAACGCATGGAAAAAAAATATGTATGTAATCCTACGGAGACAAGAAGAGGACCGTCTCAAAAAAATGTCTATAGAAAATCCCAAAAAAAACAAACTACTAAATATATATTTAAAAATCTTTTGTTTTGCCATTTAGGGCATGGTTGGGTGCTTAAGTCGCTTGGTTATAGTGGCAACCACCAAGGTTCCAATCCCATAGCGTTCATGCTTGGGGTTTGGGGATGAGGTCCCCCATGTTGTGGCCTCACCAGTTCATAGCTCCGGTCAAAAGCTGAAAACAGAAAAAGAAAATGCTTTTAGTTTTATTGTCCAATGTTAACTATGACATACCATCTACAATTATTCATTGTTAACATGTTTAGAATAAATTCATAGTACATCTAATAAAACTATTATATATCTTGTACTTAAAAATTAAAAATTTACATTTAAATTACTGGTATTTAAAATTATATATATAGTTTGGTGAAATCATTATCACTTAGTCTTAAGTCCATCCCTTAAATGTAATTCGAAAATTAAATATAAAACAAACATTGTAATAGACATGTAATTACATGTTCTTCCCAAACTCGTTAATACTCACTAATGAAGAAGCACAACAATTATGTGGGATTCATATAAAACATTACAACAACTAAAACTCATACAATAATAAAACTATCGGCGTGCCCATTGAACCTATGGGTCCAATTGCTAGTATACTCAACTCAATCATTTCACACACCACTTATTGATGACAATAATGGCGGGGAAGCAAATCATACACCAACTTCTAGAGATTAGCTCCTTAATGGTCCCCTAAACCTTCACATGGTCCATACATTTTGTTCTCATTGTCCATGATTTCCAAATATTTCTTTGAGTTCTTCCACACGATTTCCTCCACGAAAGCAACTTTACATTGGATACACAAGCGCAAGGGATGCTTCAACGTGGAAACATCCAATAATCAATACCTAATATATAATGAAAGGACTTACGCGTAAACTGGGAAACATCTGGCAGAAAAACGTTTACCCGCCTCTGTGTACACAGTCGTTTAATTGTCTTGACTTCCAGGTGGGAATATACAGCTGTATTTTGTTTGCCCACTGCCGCCCGCGTGAGACAAAGAAGAAATGACGACTCTCTTTCCTTGACGCCGTCCACACGCCCTGACTCTTTCTTTACCTGAAAAGATTTTAATAATAATCTAAACACCAACACATTCTATTTAAATCGTCCATCCTCCCATTCTTTTCAAATCGTTCATCCTCCGCATTGTGAGATCATTCAAAGGCATTGAGATTTATCCGGGTCCTAGCGGAGTAAGAAAACAGTAGAAGTTCCAATGGCCAGATATATCTCTATGCTCGATTTGAAGGCTTTCTCTCGACTTTGCGGTCATGATTTTGGGTTTGGAAATACAGCCCTGAGGTAAGCTTCAAATTTCTTTCATCTCTTGCCATGTTCAAAATTTCTGGTGCAAAATGAATGGTTGTTAATTTAGATCTGATGTTTCATTGCAGGAGAGGATATAGCGCCGTAGCAAGCAAAGTGGAGTTACGAGGAGGGCAAGTGGAGGCAGCAAAAGAAGCAGAGGAGAAGAGCAGACAGAGAAGTTGGATGCCTCACCCCATTACTGGCTACTATTTACCAGAGGACCATTTTGGGGATAAGGATATACCTCAACTCAGATCTAATACCCTCCTTCTCGCCCACAAAATTAATTTCTCAAATTAAGATTTCCCCTGTTCCTCATCTGCATCAGATGCTTTTAGTCGCAAGCTCTAATGTAACTTGGGTATCTGCGATTTACAGTGACGTCAATATCAACACAATATACCAATTAGGGTTCTTATGAATAACTATATGGAAGACAAGATGCTCACAATTCTTGACTGTGGAGTTCACTATACAGATGTTGTAAGCACATTATTTGAGAACACGCATAAATGATACAATCTATGATTTTTCCCATCAATGTACTTTTTGTGTTTATGATTTTTGGATCATTCCTTAATGAATCGTGGAGTTTGGTTTTACACCTGTCAAATACAAAAGGTAAAGTTAGAGACCCTATAATTGAATTACATGGGAGAAAATTATTTTTAAGGTTATGTAACAAGGGGATTGATTTGATCCTAGGACCTACCATGCCTAAAGATTAGATATGGTAAAAGTGATTGTTCTAAATTATTTCCTTGTACTAGAGGTTAGAATTGGCAAATAAGAGTTACAATGAAAAATAGGGGAGATTAAAGATGTAAATGGAAAATTCATTTTTGCATTAAATAAAGAAGCTATTTAGAAGGTGTTTGGTTTAGTTCACCTAAATTCAGAGGGGAATTTAATTTGAGAAATTTGGTACTCATGTACAAAAAGGATAGAAACACTTACAAGGGAGTGAGGTTGCCCCATTATAGGAAGCCTATTGGAGTTGAGGTTCTTACTAAAGGAATCATTCCTCATGAGGAAAATAAGCCATTGGATGTAGAAAAATTCATACCTTATTTCTAAGATGCTTTCTAAGCCCTCATCCAGTTACAAGGCATGATTCTAGTAAGAAGATACCTACAACATCATTCATATTTGTTGTTGATAATCAGAACACACAGTAGAACACTTTGTATGATTTTGGTGATTACCTTACTAGGGAGATCCACAATGAAATAATTGAGTTGAAAATGATCAATCACCCTAAAAGATTTAGAAGGTACTTAGTTTTGTATTTCATTTTGTTGCATGCCTTGGTGGATAAGTGGGATGATAGGTTGGGGCTAAAATTATATCTTTAAAAACTCCAAGAGGCTAGATCAAACTAGTGAAATTATGATCCATCCATATGGATAGTCATCATAGCTATTCATCTTATTACATTTTTGAGAGTTACTTGGTGAATCTACTATTGAAGATACTAAACTAATGGGATAAAATAGGCCTAGATTGACCAAGGAGGTAGTGCAATTTATCAGGCGCGTACAAATGGAAACTACTAGAGTATTAAAGCATAATTGGGGAAACTTGTTTTTCAAATTATATACCCTAATTATTATTTTTGGAGCCACAACTAAGCCTTACATATTGCCTCATATTGTATCTCCTAGAATTTCTTTTTTGGAAGCAAAAAGGCATTTACATCTTGCTAACAAGTCCCACTTTAATAATCACAACAAGGGTGGTTTTCGTACTCCTATAGAAATTCGGTATTTCAAACTTTTGGGAAAGGATACATTTAATAAGGAGGCTACATATATTTACAAATTGGGCATGAGACTTGCTCCCTACAGAATCTAAGATCTTGAGGGGTTCATTTATGGATTAAGAATGTCTTAGAATAAGTCAAAAATACAATGTAAATATGATGAAATCTAAAGATTTAATCAAGAGTTGCACAAATGATGTAGAGAAAAACTTGAAAATAAATGCATGGCTAATAATTAAATTAGCAAAGTAGAAAAGGAAAATGATTGATCCCAAATATCTAGGAGATTTCTCCCTTGTTCATGATAAAATTGAGAGAATGTAAAAGCTCCTAGATCATGCTCATATTCATGGATTCATGTCTAATGAGTCTAATCTTGAACTAGAGCTTACACATGATGAAGCATAAGAAGGTGATGAATCTATTGAGGATGAATCTATACAAATACTAGAAGCAAAACCCTCTATAATTTCATCCTATATAGCATCAATAACTCATGAACCAGCGCAAAGGAGTGAGCAAGTAATAATGCAAATCGATCCTTCCCCTTTGGTGGACTACCCTATGATTGAGGTGACTGGGGAGCTTATACCTCCACAAGGTCATGAGTTTGACTTTATTAGATCTCCCTACATTTAAAATGGCATGAGAGCTTGTCATCCAAGATGATAATGCACTGTTGGAAATATATGTAAAAATTGAAGACACGAAAGATGTTTGTAAGAACGATTGCCAAGATTTCTTGGTAGATTCATGACCCATTTGTGGACACTCTTGAGTTCAAAAGGTTTTATTGGATGACAAAATACAAGGAGAGGCAATCCCAGTTTGTAGCAAAAAGAAAGGCTATCTTGTTAGAAGATGAACATGATACTACAAAAAGTAGTGCTCCTCCTCCCAATTTTGATTTTGATGTATAAAATATTTGAGCTAAAGAAGGGGGAGAAATTGGTAAGGCTCACAGGGTGTTTATTATTACCTGGTTGGGACATTCTAAAGGGCATGGTGTTTGACACCATGATGAGAAGAGAGGGTGTTGATGATAATTTCAAAGACTAAATGGAAGCCACTTAATTCTTATTGAGGTCATCATTTAACCCTAATCTCCAAAATTTAGCTATCTAGGAATTAGCTCTTTCATATGGAAAACCTCATGTTGACAATGTTCCTTAGTATCTATCTAAATAACATATGATTGAAAGGGTTGGAGATTTATCAAAAGTGCATAAAATAAAATGAATAGTCCATAAGTTGCCCAGTTAAGTCAAACCACTACCCAAAAGATAGCATAGGACTACAAATAGAAGAAGAAAATATGAGGTTAATAAAAGAATTTATGGAATTGATGGTAGCATATAGAAAAATGAAGGAACAAATTCATACTCCTATGCAAAAGGCTATCCTATCTATCCCTATGTTTCAATTAGCACCTACATGTATAGGAGGGAAGGAGGAGATGGAGAAGAAAGTGAAAGAGCTAGAAATTTTATTACAAAAGGCTCAAGAAGAAAAAGATGAAGCCAAATTAGAAGTACACAATTACATATAAATATTGGTAGACTTGATTCAAGGGACTTTGTATCATAGAGTCTGTATGCTTCAAAATGTGACTCAAGCACAACACGAATGACAACTCCAATATCACACATGAACCACCTCCTTGCAGTGGGCGACCTCCAAGTCACACTTGCTCTTGTGGCAGAAGCCAATCAAGTGGAGAGGGTAAATGCACAAAGATAGGGCACCAAAAAGTGGCCACAACCAATTTTTGGTCCCATATCAACTATAACACGAGCACGTTATAACACACTCGTGTTTTATGTTAGTAAGAAATCAAAATAAAAGCAGCAAAAGTGAAACCCGCGGCTCATTTGCAAAAAATGGCCACAAGATTCACTTCTGCTACCACAAGTGTGTTATAGGAAAGATTGAATCAACAATTTCAAAGGGCAATTGACAATTTCACCATGTCACCTCGCCAATCCCACTCCTGAGGACGTCGTGCATGAGGTGTAGAGGGTGTAGCAACTAAACAAGGTAGGGTTTGCCTATTTTTTGTGAATTTGAAAATAAATTTTTAATTTTGCAATGTTTTGATTGAATTTTTATCTTGAATTTTCAGCCAATGAGCCACCACAAAATCCTAATCCAATAGAGGAGGCTAAAAAAAAAAACCCTCAAACTGAGGAGAACCCTCAAAACCCCCACCTTCATGTCCTCACCATCAAAGAGACACACAAGAAAACTATTTAGGGTGAATTGAAGAAAACAAAAAACAACTTGAAACCCTAATTGAAACATTAAATACTCTAAATGCAAGCACTGATCGCAGGAGAGCCCTTGTTAAGTCATTATAGGTCATTGTTTTCTTGTATTGAATCAGTGATAAACCAACTCACCGAATGGAATGGCTATAGCGAGAGGAATAAGCAATACTATACTGACAAATTCTCTTACAAATAAGTTAAGGACAAAAAAATTACCAAATCTCAACTATGTTCACATTTTATCAATCCTAAAACTAGCCAAACACTAGAAGAGAGTTGCAAATGGTTCCCGATTCATTGGTGTGTTGCACGACTGGTATATCCCAAAACTTTTGGTATAGATGGTACATGGCCTTTGATGATTGTCCTTGTAATAAAAATGAGGTGCCATAATATTTCTTGAGGAAACTCTATTATGAGTTGTCCTTAACTAGATTCCTATTACTTTGACATTCGAGAGTTCCAGGACAGAGGTGGTGGCTCTGCCCAAGATAGACAAGGGGCACATCGAGACTAGAACTGCATACCTAAACCCCTCATAAGGCTAGCACATATCTCACTCCCTTTAGCTTTGAAGGAGAGTGTTGAGGTGGAGACACTGCATTCATTGAGTTGTCTCATCTAGTCTCTAGCACATCATGGTGATGATCTTACCCAGGCTAATGAGGCTGAGAGCAGTAGGCATCATTGTTCCCCACATCTTTGTAGTTCATCTGGGAACTTGTGCGATTCTCACTATTTAGGCAATCTAGATTGATGTTGCAGAGTGTCAGAATGCTACAATGTAGGGGCAATAGCCAGTGATGGACACATCCATATTGGATGATATTGCCCTCACAGATGTCGTCTGAATGAAACATTTGGTATTGACTCCTAGGTAATTCTTTACAAGGTTCAGCTTGATTTAATATATTTGTATTTGAAATGTCTAAATAATTATATGAGTATCTGTATTATAAGTCAAAATTAATGTATGTAATTGTCTGCACTATGAAATTCTAGGGTCAAAGTATTCATCCTGCATCTGTTAGCCACCCAGTGCAGGGTTATGAGAGGAGGTCGAGTCAACAGGTATGTAATTTATCACAAGATCGTAATATAGTACATATATCAATGGTAATCTCATTAGTGACAATTTGATGATGAACAGGGAGCTTCACCACCACCACAACACGATTTCCTTGGTCCCTACACACAAAAACACTTTCACTGAGGTAAATTTTACCATTTTGTAATCATTATGCATTTAAAAAATGTTATACAGGTATCTATTTTTGGTCAATAACCTTGAACTCTATTTTCAGATGTTGAATATGAGACTCCTCCTCATCTTTGTTAGTTAGCAGAGGTGGGCACTAAAGCAGTTGTTTTGTCTATAAATCCTTTAATCGAGGTATGAGCCAGTAACATGTAAATGTCGTTTGTATTTCTTGTTTTATCTCATGTCATTTAATGTACATAAATGATATTCATGTTTACTCAATTTTGCTTCTTCATGATGTGGTCACAACTTCAACCCGTCCAGCTACGGATGAAGAGAGACAAAAAAATGATCAAGGGGATCACCAGCTAGCGGTAAGTGATTGATTACATATTCCATGTTATATATTTCATGTTTTCTATATTAATGTGGATATTGTTTGATTTTATTAACAGGTGGAGCTTCAAAAATCTCTGTCGAGGAGGTCTAGTCGATGGGAGAGAGAGGATGAGTCACTAATTGACTCTCCATCTTCATGGCCAAGCAAGGGGCATTGATTATTTGATAGCACTTCATAGAAATTTGATTTTGGGACTTTTTTTGTATGCTAGATGGCTTTGTATACATACTTTTGTATTCTACTGATGTATATCTTTGTATATGCCTGTATGGATTTGTTTGTACATGCTAGATATGGCTTTATATATACACTATATATTATTTTCATGACATTATGTATATGAAATTTTACATTAAATATAATATGATGATCTATTATGGTTACATGATAGATATTGTATCATGCTTAAAAGTTTTGATATGCGTACGTGTTCTTCAATGTTTCCATGAAATGATATTATGTTCAATTATAGTTCAATATTTATGTCAAGTATGGTTTGATTAATTCAAAATATTTTGATAGCATCCTTGCAAAATACATTTTATGCATATCTTGCAATCATTGCATTCCATGAGACTACATTTCTTTGAGGCATCATGTCGAACAATTCACGCGCCTTGTCTATGCTTCCACACTTATACATTTTTAGAAACTAGACTCCATTCCACACGTATTAAAAAAAATGGATTTTCAATTAGTTTTCAAAATTTTAGAAGGGAGCATGCTCAATTTTCTATTTTTCAAGATGTGTCCCACTTTGAAATTATTAAAATCAATTATTCATGAAAAATTTATCAGAAAAATCAGGGATAAACTATATGGTGTTAGCTAATTTCCCATCGACACGATTTTTGAAATACTAAAAAAGTTAACATTTTAGGGGGGCCACACAGATGCTCTGTTATGTTTTTTTTGAAAAAAACAAGACCAATTTGTGTGGCCCCCTTTTTGAACCCCTTAATCTAAACCATTTTTTAAAACAAAATTAGTAGTTTAGAAACTAGATTTGGAGCACTATGACTCTTGTTTTATTACATCTTCAATTTTGAGTGTAACTATCTTCAATTTCTCATCCAACATCAGTCTTCCTGATTTCAGAAAGTGGCATCTAAAGGCCCCCTTTTGGTCCCCCATCTTTGTGCACTTACCCCAAAGTGTGGAAGCATAGACAAGGCACATGTTTGACATGATGCCTCAAAGAAACGTTGTCTCATGGAATGCAATGATTGCAAGATATGAACAAAATGGATTTTTTAAAAAAGGATTTAGAAACTTTCAACTAAATGCAATTGGCATGTGTAAAACCAAATTCCACAACCTTATCCAACATCCTCCTTGCCTATGCCAAAATGGGATCTTTGGAACATGGTGTGGACATCCATCAAGGCATAAAGGATATAGAAATTTTGTCACATGTTGTATTTGCAACTACCTTTGTAGACATGTATGCAAAGTGTGGAAGCATAGACAAGGCGTGTGAACTATTTGACATGATGCCTCAAATAAATGCACAGTCTCATGGAATGCAATGATTGCAAGATATGCACTACATGGATTTTTTGAAAAGGATTTATAAACTTTCAAGAAAATGCAATTGGCACGTGTGAAACCAAATTCCATAACCTTTGCAAGCATCCTCCCTACCTGTGCCAAATTAGGATCATTGGAATAACCATATGGACAACCATCAAAGCATAAAGGATATAGGATTTTGTGTGATGTTGTATTTGCAGCTACCCTTGTAGAAATGTATGCAAAGTGTGGAAGCATAGACAAGGCATGTGAACTGTTTGACATGATGCTTTAAAGAAATGTTGTCTCACAAAATGCAATGATTGCAAGATATGCACAAAATGGATTTTTTGATAAGGCTTTAGAGAAACTTTCAAGAAAATGCAATTGGCAGGTGTCAAGCCAAATTCCACAACCTTATCCAACATCCTCCTTGCCTATGCCAAAATGGAATCTTCAAAATAGGGTGTGGACAACCATCAAAGCATAAAGGATATAGGAATTTTGCCACGTGTATTTGCAACTACCCTTGTAGACATGTATGCAAATTTATTTATTTAAAATTTTGATGAATAGTTAAAAAAAGTCAAAAATACCACACACTAGTTTTTGACAAAGAACGGATACACTAACAATTTTTACAATCTGCAAAAACACGTCTTTGGATGTTCAAAACTCAGTCCAAGCCTTTGGGTTAGAAGCCAAAGGCTTGGAAATTACGAAAGAAAATAATAACGTGAATGTGTTATAATGTGCTTGTGTTATGTGCATTCACATAACATGAGCATGTTATAATGTACTCACATTATTTTGAAATAAAATCTCTCTCTCTCTCTCTCTCTCTCTCTCTCTCTCTCTCTCTCTCTCTCTCTCTCTCTCTCTCTCTCTCTCTCTCTCTCTCTCTCTCTCTCTCTCTCTCTCTCTCTCTCTCTCTCTCTCTCTCTCTCTCTCTCTCCCTCTCCCCCTCCTAGTTTTCATTTTCCTAGCTTTCCTAGTTTTCCTTTTCCTTTCCAATTTCCCTTTAGATCCCACCAATTTTCCACTATTTTACTATTTTCCACCTCTCCTCTCATCATTCTTCATATCCAATTAACTTTCATTTTATCTTGTTTCCATTTCATCCTCCCAATTTATATCTTCATCCCTCTTTGCATGTCCTAGTTTTCTTGTTTCCATTTGCTTTGTCGATAAGGGAGAGGGAGAGAGAGGGAGAGGGAGAGAGGGGGGAGATGCAGGGGAGAGAGAGTGGAGATATAGGGAGATAGGGAGAGAGAAAGATAGATAAGGAGAGAGAGAGAGATAGAGAGACCTAGTTTTCTTGTCTCCATTTCCTTAGTCGATAAGGGAGAGGGGGAGATAGAGGGGAGAGATGGGAAGAGAGATTGAGAGGTAGAGGGATGATAGAGATAAGAGATAGGGGAGAGATGGGAAGATAGAGGTTTAGGGTTGCTTGGGTTTAAGGTTTAGTGGTTAGGGTTTATGGGCATTATTTAGGGTTTGAGTTTAGGGTTGCTCAGGTTTAGGGTTTAGGGGAATTATTTAGGGTTTAGGGGAATTATTTAGGGTTTAGGGTTGCTTGGGTTTAGGGTTTAGGGTTCAGGGTTTAGAGAGAGATAGAGGAGACTGATAGAGATTGGGAGAGATAGACGAGACATAGGGGAGAGATAGGGAGATAGAGAGTGAGGGACATGTCTAAAGACATAGGGAGAGAGATTGAGATCTAGAGGGATGATAGAGATAGGGAGATAGGGGAAAGATAGGGAGATAGAGGTTTAGGGTTTCTTGGGTTTAGGGTTTAGGGGTTTAGAGTTGCTCGGGTTTAGGGGTTAGGGTTTAGAGGCATTATTTAGGGTTTAGCATTTATGGTTTAGGGGTTAAGGTTTAGAGGTTTAGGGTTTAGAGAGAGAGGACCGATATGGAGATATAGAGGAGACTGAGGGGAGAGATAGGGAAATAGAGAGTGAGGGACATGGCCAGAGACATAGGGAGAGAGATTGAGAGGTAGAGGTATGATAGAGATAGGGAGATAGAGGTTTAGGGTTGCTTGGGTTTAGGGTTTAGAGGCATTATTTAGGGTTTAGAGTTTAGGGTTTCTTAGGTTTAGGGTTTAGGGGCATAATTTAAGGTTTAGGGGTTTAGGGTTATATGTAAAAACCACTCTCTCTCTCTCCCCCCTCTTTACCTCCTACCCTCTCTCCCACCTCTTTACCTCCTACCATCTCTCTCTCACCTCTTTACCTCCTACCCTCTCTCTCTCACCTCTATACCTCCCTCCCCACTTTCCACGCACTTAAAACACTTATAACTTTCCATGCATGACAACACTAAAAACTTTCCATGCATGACAAAATGCGCCCACATTATAATGCACTCGCATTATAACACAAGTGCATTTTGGTGAACCTAAAAAAATGGACAAAAAGCATGTGGGATCCATGAATCAGACCCACATGCTCTGTTATTCCCTGCTTTTCATGCATTATTAGACAAAAAAATGCTTTTTCATGGTGTTGACATTTTGACAATCATTGTTTACTTAATCCACCACCTTTTTTTAGTTTTTCAATGTAGAAGTAAATTAGATGTTTTTAGACATAATTTGATTATTTAAACTAATAGTTTCATGTTTCATATTGTTTGAATGATAATTTTCATGTATTTAGATTGAATTTGATGATATATATTTGTTTTTTTCATAAATTTGACCAATCCTATTAGAGTTATATAGAATGCAACATTGAATAGGAAGGAACTTGCCAAAAAGCTAAAATTTTTGAGGATTTTGAAGCCAAATTTTTTAGGATTGTGCAACTCAAATCTTGAAAGCTAAGGTATGTTCTTTATGTATTCATTTACTTCACTTTATGATTATGTTAAAGCATGAAATCTTATGTTATAGGACAATCATGAGGGAAGTGAGAGGATTATCATTTTGACAAGTTAAATTATCATGACAAAGTGAAAATTTATATTTATTTGAGATAATAATCTATGACAACAAGTAGTATCACCATGGGAAGGAAATCAACAAGATATTATTGGTATATATAATTTATGAAGGGAGTCTTATCAACATTCAGGGATAATCCTAAACTAGAGCAAGGTCATGGACACACTTTCACTATGGAGTAGATGTGCAATCATGTTGCTATTATCCTGATTCAAACACTAACCTAAACAATTAGAAGGATACTAAGGGAAATCATGTTAGTCAAAGAATTATCATCATGCTAAAATCAAGCTAAGGATTGTCACTTGAGCATACTCACTTGCAAGAACTATCATATTAGCCTAAAGACTATTATACCACAATAGCTATCATGTAATCCTAGGAATAGTTATGACCTCTCACCCATGGGTAGGATAGCAACTGATACACAAGGTGATAATCAAGACTATATGATAATTCAATTAATCTCAAATCCATGCAAAAAGGTATCCATGATACTATATAAACATAGAGGTGGTCATGAAAGGATATTCATATGGTAGGGAAGATTGTCGTGGACACTAGATGGTCAAATAGGTCAACTAAAAGATAACCATACATGCCATTGTCATAGTTATTAGGACAATTATAATCACAATGAGGTTGTCTTGAATAGATAGTGACTTGTCAAGGAGTTATTAGATAGTTAAGGAAGATAAAGTATTGATATTGGTGGGTGCATAGCCTTTTCATGAAATGAAAGAGTCATGCATCATGAAGTAGCAATCAAGATCAAAAGAAGGACACCAAATTTGGTGAAGTTGCAAAAAGAAACTAAATTTGACTCTTGATTATAATTTCACAACCAATTTGACTAGGAATGGGAGAAGGATTAGAGAAGGGATTTGTCCTAAATAAGAATGAATATGTTGCATCTTTAATCTAACTTGTCATGTTTTTAGATCTTTCATTGATCTTGATTAAAATCTTTGTGTTTCATTTTTCATTTATCTCAATTTTTTGCTAACTAGTAGGAGGTTGCTCTACATACGTGCTATTTTAACAAGAATATGATAGAGGAAGAAAGTACTAAAAGAGAGCTTAAGACAAGATCAAGCAAAATGTTGTCTAAGAGAATGGGATGAACAAAGGACAAATTATTGATCTGATGACCTAATTTTTTGTTGTTCTAAAAAAACCAAGCTCTATACAATTTTATTTATGCTTGTCAACTAAAGTTGTTACCTTGGAAATTGAATTCCCAATTCACCTAGGTGAAGGAGACAAGCATGTTTGAGAAGATATGTTAAGAAAATATGAAATTAACCTAGAGATTGTGCCTACCACCATTTGTAAATGTTGACCATATCCTAAGAGACCCTTATTCCAACGATGGAGAACTCTTGTAGCCAAAATGAAATGAGTTTGACCTGAGATCATAGGACTAAATCTAAGCTTTACGTAACATGCCACTTGTTCTACCAAGTAAAAACAACTAAGTTTTAACCCAAGAGTAAATAAATCATGAATCCAATACATGAGTAATAAAATTTTTCCTTCCTTTATTTGATAAAATGCACATTTGAAACACATTCCAAACTTCCATTACATAAATCAATTACATTTCCTCAATAAAATAATTGAATATTTCTCATTACAACTTTTTCTTAACATAGAAACATACAAGCTTCACGAGCTAATAGAGATACATAACTTCATTTTGTCTGTCTTCAAATCTGGGCCACCAACTGCATGAGGGGAAGTATCACTCAAGCACTTTACCTCCATTCACAAACTATTTGCAGTCCCCCGCACATTTACCAAACTAGTAAACGACCCTACTCCTTGACGAAGGGATTGGTATGGTAACCTCATAAAAGCCTAAAATTGAGCAAGGTGTTGTGTCCTACATATCTAGTACTGTCATACATTGTGGCTACAACCTACAAGCATGGTTGCTCTTCCTAGTATGTAAACCTGGATCACAATGAACTGATAGTGTAAACAATGGCTACTTACACTACTTTGGCCAAAGTTTCATCACCACTAACTTGGAATGGATGTCACACGTTCACCCACCCTTCTATCCTAATTTGCAAAGACAACAATCTCTATACAAAATTTATTCGCTTACCCATGGATCAACAAATCCCAGGAATAACCCCACTTAACAAATGCATCATTCTCTATACATAGGATATTCCTGTTGGCTGTTTTAAATTCCCAACTACATCTCAAGGAAAAAATTACGCAAATCTATAGGATAGCCATTCTCTAATAACTGACCTGCTTTGAGGGATTGGCCAATGAATAGGAAACAAGGGTTTTCAATCCCTCTTTCCTCTGCACTTTAGGCTTTGTGAAACCAAGGAGGGTGCTTCCATTTTTTGGATATCCTTCCCTATTGGGGAAGACAGTGTTCTACTCAAATGGATGAGGGTTCATGAAATATTTGCTCAATAACACTGCTCCAATGACAGATATGTTCCTTTAAGTCTGCTTAGAGAATATCTGATAAAGTAAAGAGATGGGCTAATTTTCCTTAAGCTTTTATTTCAGTTTCTTTGTAGAGGAACATGTAAAATAATCATAACTTCTAACACCTATTGCTGGAAGGGAAAATATGCTGACTTCTTTTAAAATAATGATGAGGATGACCAAAAGGATGTAAGTTTAGCATAGTATTTGAGAATAGATCAGTGTCTATCTAAGGGCCATAGAGTCAAGAAACTTACAAAAACATCCAAAGAACTGTGATATAATAAAACTTAGTTTACTGTAAAGGTATAGTAATGACTTACATTAAAACACTTTACTAGTCTTGAAGTTTACCATACTTAGTTATCCCTATAAACTCGAAATACATTATATATCCTCTAGCGGCCAATTATTTCACTACTTGAGAGAATACTACAAGAAAAATATATGACACAGGGAAGACTGTGGAGATGAATAAACCTAATCCTTAATCAAATATATTCATAAATGTAAAACTGTATACATGAAGTAGGAGATAGTTTACTCTGAAGACTCAACATAAATTATAAAGTAAACCATTCAACAAATTATAACATAGTCTTTGTAGATCTATAAAGACATCTTAAAACTCAGAATGAAAACTTAGAAATGGATGTCTGATTTATTGTAGAAAACAAACTATTTACAATTCCTCCTTAATTAGATTGATCCCATATTTTAGACCAAGTTTGAAGACATGACCTCGAATCAATGTTTTTTCACAAGCCCTGAATTCCCTTTTATAGAGATAAGGGAGCAGACAAGCTTCAGGATAAAGTTAAAAGAAGTTACAACTTTGTCAGTAACCAAAAGATGTAGTTGCAAGAAGAGGCCGGTGTAACCGTATCGCAACTGTATGTTCAGTTTCCATGTTGGTGGGGGGCCTTTGATGATGGATGCATTATTGGATGTCATTAGATCAAGGCACTCCTCAAATGCCATCAAAGTACTTAATGAGAGCCTTCACTGCTCTGCCTTTCCAAGCTACACACCATGGGATGAGAAAATGTGCAAGGAACAATATCGAAAGGAAACCCAAGATGACAGAATCTCCTTCACTATTTCTTACTTCCATTGCATGGGTGCGATTTTTCCCTCCAAGTCAGGAAGTGTCATGCAACTTCAACCGAGTAGAAACTTAGGGAATCCACACCTGGATGGCCTCAAAAGTGCTGAGATCCAAGCCAAGAGAACAACAACAACATCAACAATTCTCCTCTTATCCCTTATCTATATCATCCTAGTGGGCATTCCCCCTACACCGAGAGTTGATGCTCTGTTAGGAAAAATAGATGTAGGGGGGTAGAGGAAGTTGGGAAGCTTATCTACCCCAGAAGGGAATCGACCAACTCACAGAAATAAGAAACTACTGGAGTTGGGAGATCAACCCTCAAGACCCATCGTTAGATGAGATAAGAGATCAGAGAAGAAATCACAGAGGTTTAATGGATGCTTCTACCATCCTCAAATTTTCCCTACACCACCTATTCCAAAGGAAGAAAACTCCAAATCTCCTAATTTTGTAAGGACAAGTTGATAGCCATGAGAACAATGAAGAAAACCTAATAGAAAAGGGGAGCAAACAAAACACACAAGAATAGTGGAGCGCCATACTGTTAGCACGCTTCAAACAGTATATGGGGTAACATCAACACTTGTCTATTTATAGAAATTTCAGGATGCACCATACATCCGCACATCTTTGGTCTAATTAATTCCAGTCACTTCAAGGCATTTCAGTCATAAATGGAAATCCTGTGAAGATTACTAGAAATGAATAGAAAGATTGGATTTCATAATTCTAAATAACTGGGAACATCACTGCTCACACTGAATCATGCCAGGTTAGCTTTCTTCGTTTCCTCAATTAGCACTATCATTATGTCAAATTTCATCACACAACAGATAAAATGTCAATCCGGGTAGAAGCACAGATTTCCAAAGGTTGAGCGTACATAAGACAAATATTTCTATTAATAAATTTCTGTGTAGTGGCAGCAATGGAGACTCTGCACATGCCTGAGCAATTAATGCTTGAAATGAAACACTATCAGATCAATGCCAACATATCTCCCTGTCACATTTTTAAATTCTGGTCATTGATCCTGATCTTAGCTGGCTCAGTTTGAATGACACTGATTTGGTCCTTTATGAGGTAGGAGAGTAATGCTTGCATTTCCCAATGACAACTTGCCACCTGTATATCTCTCCCAACCACGATCCTGAGAAAATATCTCCTCTACAGCATAGTTAAGACCATATTCTGCAGTTCCGCAGGTGAGGGATACGACCAAAGATGTGGTCCCAGCAGAATGGTAGACAACCATTAGATCAACTACACACAATTCAAGACAACTCTCCAAGTGGCCACGTCCATTGGGCAATGACATGTCATATTCTTACTTTATTTAATGCACTAGTCCTAGCCTTTAAAAATGTCATGTGTCAAGATTTCTGCCATTCCACAAATACTAGTTGGGGTTGTGGAATAAAGCTTGGCAAAATGGCAGAAACACTTAAAATTGCCTTTTACTTTGGACAGGACCCACCACCATTCCTTTTACAATATTTGGAAATAGTTCTCTATGGGCTGGAGTCTTATTTCGTGATTTCGCGATCATTTAGAGGGTCCCCTTGGTGAAGCACGGTGGAACTGCAAAAACATGAAGAAATCCTTTTGCTCCTTGTTTTGGGCCCACCACCCTTCCGTCCTCGAGAATCACCATCCATCTGTCACTCCTTTCACAATTCCGCAGGCGCTGATTTTGTCAATATTTTACTACTGGTGGAATGGCAGAAATAAAACCATACGCTACCACCTGTCAAAAAAGAGTTAGTAGGACCAGACCGTGGTGCCTAAAAAATAAAGATTTTTAGGTTGTGGGCTAGAAAAGGTAATTACTTGGCGAGGAGCCGCTCAGACAACGTTTCAAGGGGGACATTAGGAGTGACTTAAAATATAGGCAACGGGAGACAAGCGGTCACTAAAGGAATATAACAATTTTGACCCTCACATTACATTTTGGCATGGTACTTTAGGGTTTAGTGTTTCCTTGAGTATGCAAAGAACCTGAAGTATGGAAATTCATCAACTTAATGACATGAGCTTGAGAAAAAAAATTAGAACCTGTGAAAAATTTAATATGGTTCCAACAATTCCCTTTCCCTTGGATCAGCAAATCCCAAGAATATCCCTACTAACAATTACATCAATCTCTATTCTAGGTTATCTCCCTCTTCCATGGATTGCATATCCCAACTTTAACCTATTTCAAGTTTTACTGTGTGACACCTATGTTGAAGTAACACTAGTGCAAGATACAGTTTACTATCCTTTCCCATCATACAAGTATCTAATCATACTCAAACTAATAATTATACATAAAGTCCCATATAGGTACAAATCTCTATTACTGAGATTAACCTAACATTCACAATAAAAATCTCTTACTAGATATATGTAAATATATATACTATTATATAATCAATCAAACAATGCATCTTACAATAACAACACAAAATGCCTTGAAAACATAAAAGCATAATGAAAGAGAAATCCACATGCCTGTGATATAAGCTCCAAATGAATATACGAGATTCCCTCGTTTAATTTCCTTCCAATGAACTAAAACCTCCTCCCAAGTAAAATAATTCTCCTTCTAAACTTCTAAAACCTCTCCTCACAACTTCAAGCAAAAATGGCAAAAACCTTCAATGCTAACTCAAAATGAAAATGACAGAATAAGTATGCTCTTGGCAAAACTTGTGTGTATTGGAATGAGAGAGAGCACCCCTTTATATACAAAAAATCATAGAGGACCAAACTACAAACTAGCTAGGGAAAATGTCGCCATTCCACTTAATTTGCAACCAATTTAGAGGTGTCAAAAGAATTATAAGAGTAAAAGACACATAATCAACCAATAATAAAATTAGACTTCTAAAACATACAACCCTCTCGATAAAATTTGTCACCGAAAA
Source organism: Cunninghamia lanceolata (assembly GCA_027924645.1). Classification (NCBI taxonomy): domain Eukaryota; kingdom Viridiplantae; phylum Streptophyta; class Pinopsida; order Cupressales; family Cupressaceae; genus Cunninghamia; species Cunninghamia lanceolata. The sequence goes on from BSBN01000016.1 coordinate 16,867,413, forward strand.
GCCACATTCCCAAATAAATGGTGAAAATGGTTTTCTTGGAAATAGTCAAATTCACGTTGATAAAATAATGAAAACTCATTTTGAATCCCCTGACTGATTTTTACCTCTCCCAAGCGCTCAAAGACCAAGTCAAAATGCCACATAAGAGTTTGTTTAAACTCACCATGAAATATTAATAAGGCCTAAGCCTATGCGCTCACTTAAGTGCTTAGATAGGCTTTTAAAAAGGTTTTAATTTCTAACTTACCTCAACCTCCCAATGGCCATACACACATGCCAAAAAGAGTTTGATTCAAAACACATTAAGAAATAATATTAATTCCTATGCCTATGCACTTTCCTAGGCTTATGAATAGGCTTAACTTATAACCACCATAACTTCAAAAACACATATTAACATGTGCTCAAAGCTTAAGCACTTTATTGTTGTTGTTTCACCTTATAAATAGGTTGTGTTCCATTCCATATCAGCCATATATATATATATATATATATATATATATATATATATATATATATATATATATATATATTCAAGCATAACTATTCGATAATTGAATTCACATAATCTCATATCACTAAAAATGAAATAATTAGATAAATATAATAATAATAAATAATTTACTATATCTATATATATATATATATATTTCATCAACATAAAATTCACATACAACTTATTTATAAATTCATTTATTGTCATAGGCATAATAACATAATATTTACATACACAAAAGAGATGATAACTCTTGCATGGTCAAATCGATATCCCTATACCGATGAGCAATACGCTCATGAGTGTACGTAGGTATGTGTACCTACATATACTCATGCTCGTATCGACTCATATGTATGAACATATCGTGGACTTGCACAAGTTATATCCAAGCCACAATAAACCTTACCTATGCAACCATAAACTTATCAACATGCAGATTAAATCACAGTTCTCACACGATCATCCAAACATACAATCAAGATTCATAACATAGATCACTTACCACTACCCATATTGACTTGACATATCCTAGGTCAAGATAGGGTTGTGTGTGTGTGATTACTCAATTTAGATTTTACTAAGGGTTACCAGACCAAGTCCTTCTCCTGAGTGATACTTCCCCTCCCTTTCAAAGGACCAAATCTGTTCCTGCATCCACTTAGATCACCATCACAGTAGTTAGTTGATCAAAATATAACCATTTGCTTCATACATTTTTTATAAATAATCAAATATAATACAAGACATTGCATTATTCCATTTTTCAACATATTTCAAATCAAGTTCATAATACACATAAATGCAAAGATTTCATAATCATTCGTTATTCAATCAAATTAACCAATCTAGGTAAATAGTAAATGGATAGAAACACATGGGATGTAACATAGTCCCCTCCTTGTGAATCATCGTCCCCGATGATTTTAAGCATCAAGTATTATCACAACATAAATAAGTCATAAAAAGTATCATACTACAAAACATATTGATATCAAGAGCTTTCATAATTCAGAATAAGTTGTGGATACTTTTACTTTATCTCAGCATAATTTTTCCAAGTGGCAGAATCTCCTACATACTGATCCCATTAGATCTTGTACTGTATAACCTTTCCATTATGCAAGCAAATCTTGCGAACTTCAAGCAATTTAAGAAGCTTGATCAAAACCATTCCTAGGTTCTGTACTTGTAAAACATTCTATTAATATAAATATTCATCAGTTAAATATATAAATATATCAAATTTGAGTCATTAAGAGCATTGTGCCTCCTGGCATTAGCTTTTATCAGATGATTCTTCCATCAATCAATTTGATAACTTTGAGAATTTCAAAGACTTCTTTATATCTAGGAGCTAGTTTGGAATCACATTCCATACTTGATGAAACTTTTTTTTTTTTTCTGGGATTGGACCCTCAAAAGAACTTTATTCTCTAATCAAGAATTGTCTCAGTATACACTTAGCATCAACATAACTTTTCTATTCCTTAATAGTTTTTCTCTAATCTTTTCTAATCAGCATGATCTGTTCATCCATTTCTGACAACATTTCTAGACTAATGCTAATCCTATCTTCTAGCTTACTTAGCTTATAGGAGTTCGACATCTTCTTCTGCCCAATGTTTCAAGTAGAAATATAGAAATTTTTATAATCAAAACCCACTGGTGGTAGATATTCTTTCCACTTATAATGTTGATCCATTTAATATATTCAAACAATTCTTCCAAAACCTGGTTAACTCTCATAGTTTAACCATCTGTTCTCAGGACGATAAGTTATACTTATATTAGTTTAATTTTCAGTGCTGAAAATAAGGTTTACCCAAACCTTGTTGTCACGTGTGCTTCTGTATTTGAGATAATCTTCTCAGGGACTCCGTGTAATCTAAACACTTCTTGCACAATTTTGCGAGCTAATACTGGTGCTCCACCAAATAAATTTTCTGATATAAAAGGTGCTACCTTTATTCTTTAACATTCTAAACAACTTGCCACAAATCTTGCAGCATCCTTTTTATTTTCTTTCAAAAATATAACGGCTTAACATCCGCTAACATCTTAGTGACACCAAGATGTCAAGAATATGGTGTATTATGAACTTCCTTCCATACCAAATTCCTTAATTCTCCAGAATTAGGTACATAAATTCTTCCTTTATTCCTTAATAAACCATTGGGTTCAAAACAAAATCCTTCATACCTTTTATCTTGCCATTTACCTGAGAGTGCTTGCTTGGTTTGTTCATAGAACTCATCACCCTTGATTTCTTGCAATACTTAATTTTTAAAGCCAATTTGGATAGTCACCAATGAAGATATATTCCTTCCTCAACTTAAAGCACTAGAAACTCTATTCTTGTTTCCCTTGATATAGTTGAGGTTGAAATATTATTCCAAATATCAGTTCTAACCACCTCCTTTATCTTGAATTTAGATTGGGTTGTGTAAATAGATACTTTAATCCATGATGGTCTAATTTCAATTCAAAGTTTTTTTCCAACAGATAGGTCTCCATATCTGTAATACATGAGCAACTCCTTCTAACTCTAAATCATACGAAGCATAATTTTGTTCATAAGGTTTTTTTTGCTTCTTGATTTTTAGGCTATGACTCATCTTTTTTTATTTAACTCTCCACCCAAACCTTCATCTGAGGCATCTTGTAATTCCTTCAAATTTTAGAGGTGTAATTTTCCTCATGTCCTAGAATAACTCTTTTGCCATTCTCCTCCTCGTAATCCTTTCCTTGTTCTAATATTCTGACTCTCTCTCTTGTCTCGATCAACATCACTAGGATTTGATCTAACTTAGTATCCATAGTCTCAACTCCTTTTCCTACTTCTTTGCTTCCCCCCAAAGTTAATTCTTGTTCTAATCATCTTAACAAGATAGTTCACCCTGTGGGTTTCCATAAAGATTTAAATTCTACGAATTTTATCCAATGTTCTAAAAACATAAATAACATCTCCAAAAGAATAATTCTTTCATATTCATAACTTTTGCCCAAGAAGAATTCACATACATAAGCTTTTCATAAAACACTTTTCTTTCCTTTATATCAAAAAGGATTTGAATACCCTCTCAGCTACAACTGAGTGGAGTATATCCCTCAGATTCTAGTCCATGATTATCCTCGAATGGGTAACAACCCTCAACTTTATCCTCTTTCGTGGAACATATTCCTCCAAATCATCACTTAAAGAAATTACAATTACTTCTACCAAAGGAGGAACATAAAGATTCCTAAACAACATGATGGAGCTCACACTATACTCTGAGGACATATCATTAGAAAGTGGTAAGGCTTCTGATTTGGTTGGAGAGACCAAAAGCAGATGGTTAAAGTTGACAGCCTCTCTCAGAGTGATAAGTCAAGTTATAAAAAGCTAAGCTTTTAGCGCTAAAGACTTTACAAAGTTCAAGCTAATGATCCGCCACTTCCACTCTTAGAATATCGTATAGATACCAATTCCCTATATGGTGCTTTTAATCATCGAAGACTCTCTCACATTCTAGACAACTTTCTATCACTCTTTATTCTCTTTCATAAATAAAGATATTTCACATCGACTAGGAATTTAGTTACTCCTCGATGCCTTGATTATGATTTAAAAAGAATTTCCTATCTCACAAGGTTTCTAAAATCTGTAGAGTTAGGAATATACCAAGTGCATTTCTTACAATTTACTCCCTTACACAATCCATCAGAGGCCCATCCAAGACATGATAGAGGTAAACATTGCACAAAACATAGTGAACAACCATTTAAATATTCTAGTATAGCCACCTCAATAATTTAAATCAATATCAAAGAATAAGCAATTTCATTTTCCACAATAAGTTAAAATTTTGAGCTCAATAAATCAAATTTTGACCAACTGGTCATAAAATAAATAATCTTCAAAATTTGGTGGCTAGACCATTCTAGAATAAAGGAATAAAACAATGAAAATTTCTTGCAAGTATTTAAAAAGGAATTTTACCAAAAATTCAAGAAGTGTCAAAATCAAAAGATACACCAACTATGCACTATGTGACTGATTGAGTCACTAACAAGGGAGTAGATTGTTGTATTGCACTTCAAGTTTTCCAAAAACTTATAGTGGTTTAGAGACCATGCTACTAGCACAATAATAAATAAGTCCCTTAAGACCTTCACTATACTCAAAATCAAAAGATTAACACACATCCACCCTTACATCGTGGAATATCTATTGTTCGTCACCTAGACAATATTCTAAGATGGTGATAAGCATGAACTTCAGGTGGAACACATACTTCTTCCCTTTGTTTACAAAAATCTATTCCCTACCTCTCAGAATAGTTTAGTTAATCAACTTGATCACACTCATCATTGCAAATATACTTTCTATCTCCACCAAGAGACAAAATACATAGCTCTCAACTTTTGTCCAAAAATGCTATGAAAATAACTAATAACTTCTCCTTGCAACTGATACGAAATATCCTACAACTTCATGCGGACTCTAAACAAAAGAATGTTACTAATCCAAAACTTTATGAACATCAAAATATTTCCTGAGAGGATTCTCTTCATTTACGTCCTCAACTACACATTGTCAGCTTTTTCCAAATAGGCTTCATGAATTTGTAAGGAACTCTTATTCTTCTTCATTTATGCATGATTCTTTGTATATGGTAATTTGGTTTTCTCTTGAATCTTCAAATATATTTCCAAGTCCTGTAATATTTTTCTGGGAATTTTATGCCAATAATTCACTACTTGTCCTTTCATTGATCCTTTTATCTCTCTTGACTCATTCTAATCCATTCTAGGGTTAGACAAGAACCCAATTTATCTACATATCATTGATACAATTTCTAAAATCTTCCAAACTCAGTTGATTCTGCACCTGGTTGATTACTTTAGGGTCTTCTCATCCCTAAGTTTTTGAGATATAAAAGTGATCTTGTATTCACATAGACACTACTCTTCCTGAGCTCTTAGTCTAATAACTTTTGACCAAGGTTTTACCTTTCTAATCCAAATCTCAGTATCTTTCTATTATGCATCCTCAATAGAGTTAAACTGAATCATGGATTCCTTAATTCCTCAGTTGGTTCTCTCTTAACCACTAGCTTGGTAAGTGTTGGATAAAAATCCTTCTGACAATTTTCTTGGTTAGTCTACTATGCCATTCTTGCATAAAACTAGTTTCAACTTTAGACTCTCATAACATAGTGAGCACATAGTTTCTAGAGTTGAACTTGGTTAGCTCTAATACCATGTGTAACATGCCACTTGTTCTACCAAGTAAAAACCACTAAGTTTTAACCCAAGAGTAAATAAATCATGAATCCAATACATGAGTAATAAAATTTTTCCTTTCTTTATTTGATAAAATGCACATTTGAAACACATTCCAAACTTCCATTGCATAAATCAATTACATTTCCTCAATAAAATAACTGAATATTTCTCATTACAACTTTTTCTTAACATAGAAACATGCAAGCTTCATGAGCTAATAGAGATACATAACTTCACTTTGTTTGTCTTCAAATTCGGGCCACCAACTGCATGAGGGGAAGCATCACTCAAGCGCTTTACCTCCATCCACAGACTATCTATGGTTCCCCGCACATTTACCAAACTGATAAACGGCCCTACCCTTCGACAAATGGATTGGTATGGTAACCTCATAAAAGCCTAAAATTGAGTAAGGTGTTGTGTCCTACATATCTAGTACTATCATACATTGTGGCTACAACCTACAAGCATAATGTAAACCTAGATCACAGTAAACTGACAGTGTAAATAGTGGCTACTTATACTACTTTGGCCAAAGTTTCATCCCCCCTAACTCGGAATGGACCTCACACAGTCACCCACCCTTCTATCTCGATTTAGAAAGACAACAATCTCTATACAAAAGTTATTCCCTTACCCATGGATCAACAAATCCTAGGAATAACCCCACTTAACAAATGCATCATTCTCTATACATAGGATATTCCATTTCCCTTGGACCAAAAAATCCCAGGAATATCCCTACTAACAATTACATCGATCTCTATTCTAGGTTATCTCCCTCTTCCATGGATCACATATCCCAAGGTTAACCTATTCCAAGTTTTACTATGACACCTATATCGAAGTAACACTAGTGCAAGATACGGTTTACTATCTTTTACCATCATACAAGTATCTAATCATACTCAAACTAATAATTATACATAAAGTCCCATATAGGTACAAATCTCTATTACTGAGATTAACTTCACATTCACAATACAAATCTCTTACTAGATATATGTAAATATATATACTATTATATAATCAATCAAACAATGCATCCCACAATAACAACACAAAATGCCTTGAAAATAGAAAAGCATAATGAAAGAGAAATCCCCATGCCTATGATATAAGCTCCAAATGAATCTATGAGATTCCCTCGCTTAAGCTCCTTCCAATGAACTAAAACCTCTTCCCAAGTAAAACAATTCTCCTTTTAAACTTCCAAAACCTCTCCTCACAACTTCAAGAAAAAATGGCAAAAACTCTTAATGCTAACTCAATATAAAAATGGCAGAATAAGTATGCTCTTGACAAAAATTGTGTGTATTGGAATGAGAGAGAGCACCCCTTTATATACAAAAACTCATAGAGAGATCAAACTACAAACTAGCTAGGGAAAGTGTCACCATTCCACTTAATTTGCAACCAATTTAGAGGTGTCAAAAGAATAATAAGAGTAAAAGACACATAAGAGGACACATAATCAACAAATAATAAAATTAGACTTCTAAAACATACAACCCTCTCCATAAAATTTGCCACCTAAAAGCCACATTCCCAAATAAATAGTAAAAATGGTTTTCTTGGAAATAGTCAAACTCACGTTGATAAAATAATGAAAACTCATTTTGAATCCCCTAACTAATTTTTACCTCTCCCAAGCGCTCAAGGACCAAGTCAAAATGCCACATAAGAGTTTGTTTAAACTCACCATGAAATATTAATAAGGCCTAAGCCTATGCGCTCACTTAAGCATTTAGATAGGCTTTTTAAAAGGTTTTAATTTCTAACTTACCTCAACCTCCCAATGGCCAAACATACGGGCCAAAAAGAGTTTGATTCAAAACACATTAAGAAATAATATTAATGCCTATGCCTATGCACTTTCCTAGGCTTATGAATAGGCTTAACTTATAACCACCATAACTTTAAAAACACATATTAACACGTGCTCAAACCTTAAGCACTTTATTGTTGTTGTTTCACCTTATAAATAGGCTATGTTCCATGCCATATCAGCCATATTAACTTATATATATATTCAAGCATAACTATTTGATAATTGAATTCACATAATCTCATATCACCAAAAACAAAATAATTACATAAATATTATAATAATAATAAATAATTTACTATATATATATATATATATATATATATATATATATATATATATATATATATATATATATATATATATATATATATATCATCAACATAAAATTCACATACAACTTATTATTTATAAATTCATTTATCGTCATAGATATACTAACATAATATTTACATACACAAAAGAGCTGATAACTCTTGCATGGTCAAATCGATATCCCTGTACCAATGAGCAATACACTCATGGGTGTACATAGGTATGTCTACCTACGTATACTCATGCTCGTATCGACTCATATGTATGAACATATCGTGGACTTGCACGAGTTATATCCAAACCACAATAAACTTTACCTATGCAACCATAAACTTATCAACATGCAGATTAAATCACAGTTCTCACACGATCATCCAAACATACAATCAAGATTCATAACATAGATCACTTACCACTACCCATACTGACTCGACATATCCTAGGTCAAGATAGGGTTGTGTGTGTGTGATTTCTCAATTTAGATTTTACTAAGGGTTACCAAACCAGGTCCTTCTCCTGAGTGATACTTCCCCTCCCTTTTGGAGGAGCAAATCTATTCCTGTATCCACTTAGATCACCATCACAGTAGTTAGCTGATCAAAATATAACCATTTGCTTCATACATTTTCTATCAATAATCAAATATAATACAAGACATTGCATTATTCCATTTTTTGACATATTTCAAATCAAGATTCATAATACACATAAATGCAAAGATTTATAATCATTCGTTATTCAATCAAATTAACCAATCTAGGTAAATAGTAAATGGATAGAAACACATGGGATGTAACAGCTTAGGATCAAATTAATAATGGCCATTGATGTAATGCTAACAACTTAGTATGGAAAAGTTGATTTCTATATATAGAGAGAGATAAAAGACATTGTAAGTGTTGGAAAAGTTCCTTTGTATTGCTATGATATGTTCTTAAATATCATCTGGACAAGGAATGTTAGTTACTCCATGAAGTTTAATAATGGTATGATATGTCATCTTGACTTGTAATTTGAATGTTATCCTAGCTTAATCTTGATTTGTCAAAGATTTCTAGTATATGAGATGTGTGTGATCTCTATGTTTTCTGTATAAATTTTTAGATTTATAATCATTTATTCACTTTAATTATATGATTATTTTGAGATTTGTGTATGAGATTACTCTATTGTACCAAGATGGACTAATTTATCTATGTCATATTCATGATGCATATAGAAATCATCATCATGCTGAGGAAATGAGTAAAGACTCTAACACCAGAAGAGTGTGAAGCTAAGAATACGAAGAAAAGAGAAGGAATGAGGCAACTTCGCGAAAGTAGGAAATTGTCAACCACAAAAGAAGACATACTGCCATTACTAGTTCAAGAGGAACTTGAATCATCTAATTAGGCTAAGAGAGAGATGGAATTGGCAGCGTAAAGGAAATGAATGCAAAACCTCCATTCAACAAGGAAATTGAATATTGAAGTTGGAGGCACTCCATCTTTCATAGGTCAAGTTGAAGGTACATCATCATTCTCTTCTCAAGTTGGAGGCACTCCATCTTTCACAAGTCAAGTTGAAGGTACATCATCATTCTCTTCTCAAGTTGGAGGCACGCCATCATTCACATGTCAAGTTGAAGGTACACCATATTCTCCATCTCAAATTCAAGGATTTTCATCTTTTCCATCTCCAATTGAAGGTATGCCATCTATCTTATCTCAAGTAAATATTGAAGAAATTCCTAATATTGAGTCAACTTTACCATTGAAAACACCTCCTAGAATTTTGCATAAAAAGCCTAAGTTTCTAATTGATGTCAACGAGAATGTTATGAAGCCCATGCAGGATAAGATTCCCAAGCGTACTTTCCAAAGATATGCCAATAAGACATGGAAATTATTTTTTGAGAACTTCAATGAAACCAAAAGATGTCAACTATTTGTTGAATTGATAAGAAATCTAAAATTTAGGCTCATTATGAAGATTCTTAGCCTAAGGATATCAAATGCTTCAAGTGAAAAATTAATTGTAAAGAATCTAATGAGTGCATATGAGAGTGTGGGTTCCACCTCACGCACCAGGGATAGTAATGTCACACGACGTGTCATTATGTTGACAATAGTAATCCATCAAACAAAGAAAGCTCACCTCATTAGAAAGACAAATGAAGCATTCAAAATAAGTAGAAAAACTCTAATAAGAGTTGTTGGAAGGTGTGGAAGAGTTGAGGATCCAAATAACAATGAATTGTGGGCAATCTCTAGGAGACTCCCACAGAAAGATAAAGTTGTTGAATCCTTGAAATCCCTCATTGAAGAATTTTGGAAAAATAACACAAGGGTATCTCCTAATGCAAGAGATTTTGATCATAATACTATCTCATGAATGTTTTCTTTCATTATAATTTATCTTGATTCAAACCTACAAACCATCCTTAAAGATATAAAGAATCATTGTAAGAGTTATCTTTTGGAATTCTTTACACAATGAACACACCTACAAGTTGCAGGTTATAATTTGCTTCAAAGATCAACAAGAGCTAGCATAGAAAATAGTTAGTGACAAAATAAATTGGATTAATTTTGTGCCAAAATGGTTTAGTCTTTGTTTCTTACATAATTATTTCATTTCTCTTTAATTGTCCTATGAGATCCTAAAGGGACACCCTCCTAGGCTTGATAGAGGTTATAATGTCAAAGACTTCTACATGCTTTTGTCAATTGACCCAAATTACCTATAGGTTAATTATGAGTTGCTCTTGATTGTCTAACCCAACTTTGATGCTTGACATTAGTTCACAAGGTGTGTTATAATTGTAGGGTACAATTTAGAGCACTGATAGACTAATAATGATTGATTCGTACAAAAGAAAAAAATGTTTTGATGCTTTGTCAAAATATGCTTTTGATGATATGCAAGTGTCTTGGGATGATTCATTTAAATACAACCCTAGATGCATAATTGAAAACTCTTGGCACTTATTCCAATAGGTAATGGTCATATCTTGGAATTGTTAGCCTTGAAATGTGGGAAATTTGAATTTTGGGACAAGGGGGCACGAATGCACCCGCAATCTTGTCCAAGAGACAATTCCAAGTGGGATCTAGTCTAGGATAAACAAGCTAATACAAATTGCACTAGGATGGTTCTAAATAGAGAGATGTGGAATGACAAAGTGTTAAATTGGATCTTCAGCTAGTGATCATGCCAAAATAATCAAACTATGCACTAAAATTATGCATCAAAAACATCAACCCAAAATAATATTAAAAAAATATATATAGATATACACTTTTCTCCTCTACAATTCTTTGACAAGTGATCAATAATCTAATTCTCCTTCCTCATGATTCATTGACAAAGTTATATTCTTGCTAACTAATTACACTGAAGGCGTTCCCTTTGGCAAACAAAGACCTGACTTGGGAAATCAATGGCTGCGAATGTCTTAGACCTGTGCAAGATGATTGAAAGTATGTTTTCTGTCGATCTCGTTGCTAGTTTCCCCGTCATCGATTTTTCTTCGTAGACTATATTTCACTCACCGTTTTTCCTTTTGTTTTTCTGTTCATCATTTTATTCTCTGGTGTAATCTATTGTGGATTAATGGGTGATTGGTCAGCTGTTAGGCATCACATTGATGTGACTGCACATTCACTTCTCTCCACCTTGGGCTATAGCTCTGTAGATCTCATTCCCTAAATTTTTACCTCTTTTTCTTTCCATCACATTGATCGAGGGCCCAAATGTAGTTTCTCACTACCACGTACCTGTTAAATATATATTTACTTGACTGCTAATGAGTACCAACAAAGAATCTTGGCTCATGTCTCGCTTGCTACACTTTATCAATACTAAAAACTTAAATTTCAACTCTACTTTTTTACTAAATGTCGATCCCTCTAAACTATCCTTTACACTATTAGAAGTGTTTAGCCCTATTAAGTTTATTAAACTTTTTTAAAACAAAAAATAACATATAATTTTTATTAGAGCACTTGCTCATTTTTGTTTTGCTCATGATTTAATAAACTTACAAATATATAATGTTATTTGTTTATATATAATTTATTGAAAAAATATTGAATTATTATTTATATATATATTTTAATTGTGATGTTGGCGTCTTATCTCAAGGGCCTTGTACTTGTCCAATACACTACGTCAAAGAGGTGTACAAGTGCCCTTAAAAAGAAAATAGGGTTGTAGATAAATGAGAGAGTTATGCACTATTCTACTATTTTAGTGTTCCAACTTTTGTATTGAAAAATATGAATCATATGATGTGTCAAACAAATCTTGGTGCAACTATACACTTCCTTTATGAGTTATTAAAAAGTGATTTGAAGAGGAGTTTTATTCAGTAATTCAAATAAATAAAATTTATAGTTTTATAATGGTGAAATTTGGATATCCATGCTAATTCTTATTTATAATTTTATAGTTTGGATAAAATATGGTGAATAATGTATGTCTACACCTTTCTAAATTAGGAGTAATTATTTCTCAGATGGCTTGAAGACCTATCTTAAGAATCTCACTCCATGTAGCGGACTTGCACTATAACGACTTGAGTCTAAGATGATGTGGGAAATCGTTTACATGCTTTCTAATACATTCGTGACAATTAAAACACTTTTAAGGATATCTTTGGATGAAATGATTGAAGAGTGTGAGTCTAATGTATTTTGAGATATGTTGAGAGATGAAGGTATACAATTATATATGCATTTTGGGGCTTTAAATGTAAACCATGTTCATTAGCCATTTAAAAAGGAATGTCATGGACTAGGGAGACAATTTGGGGAATTCTAAGGTAAGTCTAACATGCCTTTGAAGATGAAATTTCATTTTCAAAGACTAACATGCTATGAGACTTCTACCATCATCATTTTTATTGAACATTTATGTCTCTATTAAGCATATCAAGTGTATGTTAAGTGTAATGTGTTAAAAGTTCATTACCTTAAAGGAGATCTTTTATAAAGGGTTTTGAGAGTCAAAACTGGAAAAGGTTAGATTTATGTTAATATAAATATTGTTGGTTATTATAATGAAAGTGTAATAACAATAGGGAATGAAGGAAATATGGTCTTACAATAAGAAATTACATGTAAAAAAATAGTTTCAAACAAGAAGGGCCTAAACAGATGTTCAAATAATCAAGGTCTAAGATATGACCATACATGAATTACCAAAATGAGGCTCAGACAAGTAAAAACTGAAAAAAGGTAGAAACACTCCTAAATGATTGCAAATCAAGAAACCAACCTTTCCATTGCAAAGCTCTCAAAAATAATCACTAGAAAAATACAAAACTAAAAATTAGTCCCCAATTAACTATGATATGTCCCTTCAAGATGAGTATAAAAACATTAATGCCCAATGGCAAGGGATCCCCATAGAGCAAACAAATAGGTATGATGTGGCAAGTGGGTCCCACAACCAAAATATTTCAAGAAACATGCCAATTGAAAAATATTTGAGAAAAATGAGGGCAGAGATGTTGACAACTTGTCTTGATCTAAACCACATTTTGTTATTGGTCACATGGATGATATGCAAGTGATGGTATATTTGTGATTTGATCAATGTTGTGTAATGAAATTGTTTTCAAGTAAAAAGGCATGTGCAAGGTGAGTATCCAAGATAAATAAATGCAGGGTTGTAAAAAAACCAATCAAATCTTCCAACTATAAAAAAATATCAAATCTTGTTGCACCTTACACATTTGGATTATATACATGGTCATGGACATGCAAGACATCCATTGAATTTGGACATGACATGAAAAGGCTACAATACCTTTGGGCAACTCCAAGTTGAAGAGGAGCAGCACCTACCCCTGGATCCTTGCAACCTTGTTACTCACTTTTTCTAGGCATGAGCACTTCGCTTGTCCCACCATTTGCTTGTATGTGAAATTGGCCCATCGCACCTTCTTCTTGAGTTCGATATGAGGAAAGGTGATGTCTCTAATTTTAGTTGTTCTTCAACTTCCCCCATACTCATCCCACTTGGAATGATAAGTTAGCACATAACAATTGGACCTTATTCGATAGCATGTGTAGGTTTAGCGATGACTACACTAGAAAAGGGAAACATTTAACACATTTCCAACTTGTTACTATAACAGGCAATGTCGCAGGCATTTTCCCAAGTTGGCATTAATTTTTCATATAGTAACTACAATGATGTAGTCTTGTTTCTATTCAATTTTGTCAAGTGTGGTTTAGTTAGGAGAGTGTTTAGGTAAGCAATCGTTTAGTTTTTTATGGAAAAGTGTTCCTAAGTTATCTTAGGTTTAAGTTGGTTTAGAGAATCTCTATCAAGGTGTGTGGATATATGAATTTGACTTTTATTTTTATTATTTTTTATTAAAGAGGAGATTATTAATTTTGATTTTTAAAAGGTTTTTAAACTGTTATAGATATTTTAAATAAAGATGTTGAAGGATATTAGTTTTGAAGCATTCATAATGAATACATGATACAACGTAGATAGACACCTTAGGATTGATATCTTTGAGACTTTCAGTTAGATAGATGGTATTTTAAATGTATCTATTTTTAAAACAATGTTGAGAGATATCAATCTTGAAATATGTGATAGGTTAGATCTAGGTACCTCAAGATTTATATCTATTGATGTTTTTTAGATAGATGATATTTTAAATACATCTATTTAAAATATGTTGAGAGATACTAGTCTCAAAACTTATATTGGATATGTGACATAGGTTAGATAGGTGCCTCAAGAGTAACATCTCTTGGTATATTTTTAGATAGATGAGATTTTAAATCTAGGTGGGAACTTGTCTATGAAAAATAAGGAATTTATACAAAATGAAGGTTTCATTATTCTGTTAGGTTATAGTTGAATGCATTGCATGCCTTACATAATTCACAATCCATGGAAATTCATAGAAAATAGGCCCATCCCTTGAGGGGCTTCCACCTATTATCAGATCAAATCCTCCAATTGAATTAATCATTTCATCAAGTCTTTCTTTTGTCAAATTCTGCACATCTTCTACCTCAATTAACTTACCCTTTCGATGTGTTTTTTCCACCCAACATTTGAGGATAAACTTGTTTTCTTTATAACTTTTAAGGATCAGCATAGCTCTCCATGGGCACTAAATGTTTAGAAAGCACACACTCTATAATGGTAATTGCTTTATGAAAAATAAATTACTCTCCATAATCTCATCCCTTGAACAAAATAGTTGTCATGATGTCATTGACTCCACTTGTTTATTGTAATGAACATCATGATAAATGCATTTATTTCCCTCCTTTTGTTTCCTCCATTGTTTGAAACTCACAATCATTTGTTAACTCTCTCTCTCTCTCTCTCTCTCTCTCTCTCTCTCTCTCTCTCTCTCTCTCTCTCTCTCTCTCTCTCTCTCTCTCTCTCTCTCTCTCTTTCTCTCTCTCTCTCTCTCTATGTTCCACTTTATGGTTACATAAAGCTTGAGAGATATGAGGAAATCAAATTTAAGATTTACCCTCCCCTCTCATTCTTGGGGAGCCCCATTCATTGGAAGCTAAGTGAAACACGAGTCTTCTTGAGTATAGTGGTTGATTCATGTGCACAATCATTTACATCCCTTACCATTTCTAGAAATGTATAAAGATCGATAAGTCTTCTTCTACCCTCTGTCCTAGACAAATCGACCCTCATTTCCAATCAAATTCACTGAGTGTTAATGCCATTTATCTATGTGAAGGGGTAGTCATGGCCACTGGCTTTAAAATCTAATGAGTATCTCATTGCCACATTGGCATTCAATGCATATAAACGATATTATTTTAAGTGTGGACAAGTATACGTGAATAAACAAATTACTCAATTTCCCATTATTAATTAAAAGAAGTCTTTTGTCATCATCCAACAAAGATAAAAGGATGATATGAAGAAATGATATATAAATGTTGAAAGTCATAGAATTCAATATTGTACTCTTTCTTATGTAGACACACATTTTGCAAGCATAAATGTAAGGAATATACATGTCGTAGAAGTGGATAAACCTCAAACCTACCAATTATCAGTTCTTTTATTTTTTATAATGTGCAAGTGAGAATGAACAAAAACATGACAAAAATGATCAAGAAAAATAAATCAGCGAACAAAATACAACTAGTGAAATCGAATGGCTATGAACATTTTGATTGTCTTGCATCTCTCTCTCTCTCTCTCTCTCTCTCTCTCTCTCTCTTCTTGTCTATCCCTCTCTCTTGCTCTCATCTCTCTCTATCTTCCTCTCCCTTCACTTCCCCCTCATGCCCCTCCCTCTCTTTTTGTCTCCCACCAACCCTCTCCTCCTTCCTCCATGCAAGGGCAATTACACTATTAGATTTCTTATAGGTTAATTTAAATAGTTTTATATTAAAAAATATATTATGTATTAATTATATATTATAATTTATTATATTTAATAAGTTATATTATATTAAATATAATATATAATAAAAACATAACTATAAAAGTAGATTTTACATATAAAATAAATATATATTTAAGAGAGAGAGAGAGAGAGAGTTGACCAAAACAAAAAAAAGGAAAAAAAATTTGTCATTTCCATAACTACTTTTACCCATTGCTATTCAAAACTAACTAAATTGTTTATCATGTCGACATATTTAATCTACTTCATTTCACCATCACCCTCACCAAAAGTGTATGCTCTCTTTCCAAGTATAATAAATGGTCATGCACTATACCACTAATTACTTATTTTCTACATGTTATTTCAACACGCTAAGGTGCGATTGCTAGTGCAAGTAACTATACATGATGAGACATATGAATTTGAAATATATGAAATGCATATTCCTTTAAATATTGCTCATCTTTTCACATAGATCTCAATGTCATGACCTCTTTATTGAATAAGTTAAATAAGTTAAATGCTATTTCTCTTTTATTTTTTTTTATACTCAATGTCATCATTTCACACACCACTTATTGATGACAATAATGGTGGGCAAGGAAATCATACACCACCTTCTAGAGATTAGCTCCTCCTTGGTCCCCTAAATCTTCACATGGTCCATAGTGCATACGTTTTGTTCTCCTTGTCCATGATTCTTAAAATACATTTTTTTCCAAATATTCCTTTTACTTCTTCCACACGATTTCCTCCACGAAAGCAACTTTACGTTGGGAACGCAAGCGCAAGGGATGCTTCAACGTGGAAACTTACATTAATCAATACCTAATATATAATGAAAAGACTTACGCGGGAACTGGGAACCATCTGGCAGCCGTAGGATAAAAAACATTTACCCGCCTCTGTGTACAGTGTACACAGTCACTTAATTGTCTTGACTTCCAGGTGGGAATATACAGCTGTATTTTGTTTACCCACCGCCGCCCGCGTGGGACAAAGAAGAAATGACAGCCTCTCTTTCCTCGACGCCGTCCACACGCCCTGACTCTTCTTTACCTGAAAAGATTTTAATAATAATCTAACACCAACACATTCTATTTAAATCGTCCATCCTCCCATTCTTTTCAAATCGTTCATCCTCCGCATTGTCAGATCATTGAAAGGCATTGAGATTTATCTGTGTTTTAGCGGAATAAGAAAACAGTAGAAGTTCCAATGGCCAGATATATCTCTATGCTCGATTTGAAGGCTTTCTCTCGACTTTGCTGTCATGATTTTGGGTTTGGAAATACAGCCCTGAGGTAAGCTTCAAATTTCTTTCATCTCTTGCCATGTCATAAATTTCTGGTGCAAAATGAATGGTTGTTAATTTAGATCTGATGTGTCATTGCAGGAGAGGATACAGCGCCGTAGCAAGCAAAATGGAGTTACGAGGAGGGCAAGTGGAGGCAGCAAAAGAAGCAGAGGAGAAGAGCAGACAGAGAAGTTGGATGCCTCACCCCATTACTGGCTACTATTTACCAGAGGACCATTTTGGGGATAAGGATATACCTCAACTCAGATCTAATACCCTCCCTTCTCGCCCACGAAATTAATTTCTCAAAATTAAGATTTCCCCTGTTCCTCATCTGCATCAGATGCTTTAAGTCGCAAGCTCTAATGTAACTTGGGTATCTGCGATTTACAGTGATGTCAATCTCAAAAGTGCAATGATAATGGCCTTGAATCCTTGGAGTTTGAATAGATGTTCGGTTTCCTTCCTCTGAGAGGAAGTTTAATAAAGGCAATGACTTTTCTTTCACATTCTTGTGTTTCGCATGGAGGAATCTTCTCATTATATGCAGACCCAATCATCCAGCAATTTACGCCTAGCAATTGCATCCCATACCTACTTTGGATTCCACAATTTGATATTTCAACAAGTTTGAGATTTTTAAGTTTTCTTTTATATTGTACTCAAGATATTTTTTAAAGATTTTTTACATGGAAACAGTACTTCAACTTCAAAATAAGGGATCATTCATGTTTATGAGAGTTGGGTTTTTTGAGTTATTATTCATGAAATAGGGGTCAGTAAAGATTGATTCAAAATTTATGTAGTTGTATCTAGAAAATAAAAGCACTTCTATGTATTAAAGTTTAATTAGAAAGTATGTTATAGTTTTTACTTGAACCTATAAATAACATATGAGAATCTAAAATACTTGAACCTATAAATGGAAAAAGAAATTCCAAGGAACTAAGTATATGGAACAGTGAGTTTATGGCAAATGTATCATGACTAAATCAGATATTCTGAAGGCTTTGACTTTAGTTCTTTTGTCAAACCAGTGTTTGACAACAGCCTGATGTTTGGCAAGTGTATCAACCTCAACACTCTCTTTCACAATGGAAGGGATAGAAATATGCTCATGGGCTGGTCTGCTGATTACTCATCTCACTTTCCGCTATGGGTCAACACGTGCCCCTGGTCTATCTTGTGCTGACCCCCCACCTCTACCTTAGAAATGTAGGAGTCAAGGACAACACTGAGAGGGGGGGGGGTGAATCAGTGTTATGTAAATACTTAACTTTTTGCAAACTTTACAAGACAAGTAGAAAGAAAGACATTAATGATCTATTGAGCTCATATGTACAAGACTGATAGTGAAAGATGTGAATCAAAAACTTATAAATAAAACACAAATATGCACACATAGAGACAAATTATAACACAGAAATTTCTGGAGTGGAAAACCCTCTTGGGGTAGAAAAACTACTCATGAAGTGCCTCACTAGCTTAACTTTAAAACTTCTTACAAAGCCTCACTGGCTGAATATTATGTCTCACTGACATTTGAAAGGTCTCACTGACCACAAACCTCACTGGCATATGAAGGTCTCACTGACCACAAGAAGCCTCACTAGCATACTGTGCCTCACTGGCAAACTGAATCACTATTAACAAAAACATCAAACTTTGTGTGCAAGACATGATTGTCATTCAATCAGATTTGCACCATTGTATACAACCTTATTCCTCCTATTTGATTTTCAAATCAAGACCATTTTCTTTTACATACTTCTACAAACAAGCTCCATATACAAATCTCTATAAATAATTTTCTCTGTCAATCTTTCATCAATCACTGCAATCAAAGCTTGATTCAATATTTCTTCTACTCTGCAAATTTGTCATCTATATCATCAAATTATTTTCATCATTAATCTGCGTAACCTCGACACCCACTATATGTATTCAATCATCTGTGTATATCATCTCTGTCTCCCAAAAACCCTGTCATTAATGCACCTGAAAAACAATTTTATACAAATTGAATAACCTTTCATATTCTACACAATCATTTTTCATCTGAGAAGAAATTAATTAATTTATTTTTTTTCATGCCCATGACTATTCATTTTCTTCTTCTTGCATAAACAATTACATCCTGCAATAAAATTATAATCAATAGGACTTCTTGGAATTTCACTTCTCCCTGCAAGAATATCTTCTTTTTCAATCTGAAAATCTTTGTTCCCAAATGACCCTTCATATTTTTTTCTTTCTTTACAAAATACTCTGCAAACTCCAATCTGCAAAAACATTTTCATCTTCATGTGCAAAGAAAATAAAATCAATCAAACAAACTTCATCAATTTGACCTCATAATTTCACCAAAAAAAAATATCTTCAATGAATTCAATTTCTCTTTGGAATTTTTCTTTAAAAATTGCTTCCATGTCTTTGATCTTCAAATCCATTCAACTTCACTGCATAAAACAATTCATTCTCCTCAAGAATATAACTCTTCATATTTATCTCTGCATAAAAAAAAACTTTTCAATTTCCCTCTGCAAATAATAAAAACTTTCTTCAAACTTTCACCACCAAAATTCTTCTACAAAAAATCCCCATACATTCCTTTTTAATAAAAGACACATAAAAAAACTTCCACCCTATTAAAGTTCCAACTTTTTAGCTTCCATGTCACAAGACAAAAAGAAATAAATCTTTCATCTTAAAATTCCAAAAATATCTCACACAAAAAAATCTGCCTTTGATCTCCAAAAATTTCTCCTTGAAAATATTAAATACCACTTTATTTAATGTCATAAATAAATGACATATAGAGGACCCACAAATTTTAAAACAAAGTTTATGAATTAAAAAAAAACCGTAATAAGCTCCTTAAAATCCTCCTTTTAAAAAGACTAAAAATAGTCTTAGAAATCTTTTATTAAAAGATGCCCCCTTTCTTTTAAAAAAAAAAAAATAATTCCCTCCTTTAAGAAAGCCACGGGTGAGACTAATAATAAGCTTTTAAAGTTTATAAAAAACTTTTAAAAAGCTTAAACAAAATCTGCCCCCTTTTTTAAGAATATTTAAACTTTGTAGACTAAATCATATAAATCTGCCCACTCACTAATTCATTAAAATAGAAGACTTTATTATTTTATTTTTGGGGTGAAGGGGTTAAACTTTATTTAAAACAAAAATGCATGTATTAAATGACAAGGAGAGAGGTGTAGGAAAATAAAAGGATGTTAAGGTTTAATAATGTCCCTTAAGAATTTTTCAATCTTTGAAAAATGTTAAACCTATCATCCGTTGCACATATCTGAAAACCATGTCACTTTAACCGTCACTTTAACCATGAAGAACATTATGAACACTTGAAACTTCCTGCCAGTTATTATGACTTAATCAGCTGAGCTCCTTCAAAGCAAAACATAATAGAACCAAACCAACTCCACATCTTTGTGAACTGACCAAGCAATGAACAACTATATCCTCTTGATGTCCTACAACAACTTACATTATCAACTGACCACACTTTTGACATCAATGACAACCTGTCACTATCAAGAAATCCCACATATCAAAATAGTTTGGCATTTTATTGAGGACAAACTCGCAGTAGAGTTTCCTCAAAAAGTATTGTGGGACCTCATTATTATTGCATGGAGGATGGTCAAAACCATCCACCACCTCTGCCCAAAATTATCCCTTATCGCTTGGTTGTTGCACCAATGGATAGGGAACCTCTTGCATGTAATGGGTAGAGGTTGATTTTTTTGTGGGTTTGTGAAAATCAAACACAAGTCTAATTTTGTAATTTGTAATTTTTTCACATCTTGGTATGACAGCTTGTCTGCATAATAGTCTCTAAACTCTCTCCTCTTATCCATCCAGCTAGATATTTACTTGCTAATTGAATCTACATTTGATAACATAGATTCAAGAGATTCAACAAGCGTGGACCTATGCAAGGTTGAAGTGGAAGGATATTTCAACCTTGCAATTATATCTTCAATTTCTTTTTTGTTATTTTTAATTTACCCCATTATATTTTCTTGTGTTCCAGGGGCATGTTGAGGAATGGATGGAGGAGGTTGTTGTTCCGCAGGATTTTGTAGATTTTGAGGAGGAGGAGGAGGAGGTGCATTAACATTTCCTGACAATTAACGAAATTTACATCAAAAATCAACTCAAACCTACCTATTTAGAAATAAATTCAAACAAATAAATAAATAAAACTCACTCCTTTGGCATGCTCGACGTCGTGGCGGCATTTTGGTGATGAATTGCAAAGATTTTGGTGTTGAATTGACTTTTGCAAAACGCGAGCGCGCTTCCTAGGGTTTGCAGGCTGCGGGTATAGAGGAGAAAAAAGAAATGAAATGAGATAGAAAACTTTATTTATTTATTTATAGTAGGTCATAACAAATTACAATGCGAGAGCATTATGATTTGGTTTTGACGAGCCTCAAGCTCGTCATTACCAAACCATAACGCGAGCACATTATGCATTAATTTTTTTTTAAAACAATTTGGCCACTTTTTGGCCCCCCATCTTTTTGCACCCTTATGAGTTATTAAAAAGTGATTTGAAGAGGAGTTTTATTCAATAATTTAAATAAATAAAATTTATAATTTTATAATGGTGAAATTTGGATATCCACGCTAATTCTTATTTATAATTTTATAGTTTGGATAAAATATGGTGATTAATGTATGTCTACACCTTTTCTAAATCAGGAGTAATTGTTTCTCAGATGGCTTGAAGACCTATCATAAGAATCTCACTCCATGTAGCGGACTTGCACTATAACGACTTGAGTCTAAGATGATGTGGGAAATCATTTACATGCTTTCTAATACATTCGTGACAATTAAATTAATTTTAAGGATATCTTTGGATGAAATGATTGAAGAGTGTGAGTCTAATGTATTTTGAGATATGTTGAGAGATGAAGGTATACAATTATATATACATTTTGGGGCTTTAAATGCAAACCATGTTCATTAGCCATTTAAAAAGGAATGTCATGGACTAGGGAGACAATTTGGGGAATTCTAAGGTAAGTCTAACATGCCTTTGAAGATGAAATTTCATTTTCAAAGACTAACATGCTATGAGACTTCTACCATCATTGTTTTGATTGAACATTTATGTCTCTATTAAGCATATCAAGTGTATGTCAAGTGTAATGTGTTAAAAGTTCATTACCTTAAAGGAGATCTTTTATATAGGGTTTTGAGAGTCAAAACTAGAAAAGGTTAGATTTATGTTAATACAAATATCGTTGGTTATTATAATGAAAGTGTAATAACAATAGGGAATGAAGGAAATATGGTCTTACAACAAGAAATTACATGTAAAAAATAGTTTCAAACAAGAAGGGCCTAAAAAGATGTTCGAATAATCAAGGTCTAAGATATGACCATACATGAATTACCAAAATGAGGCTAAGACAAGTAAAAACTGAAAAAAGGTAGAAACACTCATAAATGATTGCAAATCAAGAAACCAACCTTTCCATTGCAAAGCTCTCAAAAAATAATCACTAGAAAAATACAAAACTAAAAATTAGTCCCCAATTAACTATGATATGTCCCTTCAAGATGAGTATAAAAACATTAATGCCCAATGGCAAGGGATCCCCATAGAGCAAACAAATAGGTATGATGTAGAAAGTGGGTCCCACAACCAAAATATTTCAAGACACATGCCAATTGAAAAATATTTGAGAAAAGTGAGGGCAGAGATGTTGACAACTTGTCTTGATCTAAACCACATTTTGTTATTGGTCACATGGATGATATGCAAGTGATGGTGTATTTGTGATTTGATCAATGTTGTGTAATGAAATTGTTTTCAAGTAAAAAGGCATGTGCAAGGTGGGTATCCAAGATAAATGAATGCAGGGTTGTAAAAAAACCAATCAAATCTTCCAACTATAAAAAAATATCAAATCTTGTTACACCTTACACATTTGGATTACATACATGGTCATGGACATGCAAGACATCCATTGAATTTGGACACGACATGAAAAGGCTACAATACCTTGGGGCAACTCCAAGTTGAAGAGGAGCAGCACCTGCCCCTGGATCCTTGCAACCTTGTTACTCACGTTTTCTAGGCATGAGCATTCCACTTGTCCCACCATTTGCTTGTATGTGAAATTGGCCCATCGCACCTTCTTCTTGAGTTCGATATGAGGAAAGGTGATGTCTCTGATTTTAGTTGTTCTTCAACTTCCCCCATACTCATCCCACGTGGAATGATAAGTTAGCACATAACAATTGGACCTTATTCGATAGCATGTGTAGGTTTAGCGATGACTACACTAGAAAAGGGAAACATTTAACACATTTCCAACTTGTTACTATAACAGGGAATGTCACAGGCATTTTCCCAAGTTGGCATTAATTTTTCATATAGTAACTACAATGATGTAGGCTTGTTTCTATTCAATGTTGTCAAGTGCGGTTTAGTTAGGAGAGTGTTTAGGTAAGCAATCGTTTAGTTTTTTATGGAAAAGTGTTCCTAAGTTATCTTAGGTTTAAGTTGGTTTAGAGAATCTCTATGATGCAGAGGTAAACGCAACGGGAGCTTACAAATGGGAAGGAAGAGTCATTAACACAACCAACATGTTATAATACCTATCGGCTTATCATCATCATCATATTTCTTGCTAACACAGACAGCATCATCATATTTCGAAGAGGCATGAAATATCCTCCTGCTGACTACTGTTCACTTCCTTATCGCCTTTCGCCTTTCGCCTATCAGGAGCATCATGATATTCGGTTATCAGCAGCGTCATCACATTCGGCAAGCGCAAACATCCTCCTGATGTTCACTGTTCATCTTGCCGCCAAACTCTATCTTCATCATCATGATGTTCAGCATCACCTTCATCAGCAGGATATAAAATATCTGGTTCCTCCGATATATCCTGATGACGACAACTTCAAGCACCTTTCCTTTGATGCTTACGTCACCCCGATATCTGACTACACAACCAACAGCATCATGATATGACTTATCCGGTCATATTGAAACATCCTGATGATGTTAACCAAACTTCATGTCGATGACTTACGCCGATGCCAAAACACTTAGCGACAGCAGGATAAACTTGCATAGGGTGATATTCGCAATATCCTGATGACGATGACGTCACATGCACCTGATGATGACGTCAATGCACCTGATGATGATGTCAACTGGATATAAGGCACTTATATCCTCCGCAACATGATAATGAATATCCGGGTGATCTCTTAATATCCTGATGATGACCTTTCCGGTCCTTAGCCAAAAAGTGAACTTTCACTCATGCATGCGATAGCGATATGCGGATGATGAATACACACGAAAGATGATCCTGACGATGATATACACACTGAGTATATATCTGACTTATAACATCCTGATGCACTTGAAACATGCAAACTTCGTCAGCTTCATAACCTGATCCGGATAGCGATATACTCACAAATGACGATGCGATTCACTCCAGCTGGAAAAGCACATGCAGACCCCTGTATATCTGTCAACTGCATGCAAACTCACAGAACCACACAATTTCACAAAGAAAATATGATGATCAGGCCAGATCACCTTCTGATCAAAACTTAACAGTTTATCTTCCTGAACCTAGCACATGAGGATGCTAGGTTGATTCATAGCATGCTACTAACTGATCTCTCAAACAATGAAATGCATAAACAGAAAACTAAAATACAACCTAAACTAACATGCATGACCATTCCACCGATTCACAGAATCAACCGGTGGAAGGGTTGAAAGTATCCATTAACCTGTAATCAGAATAGAAATCAAAACATAAACAGCTGCTAAACCAGATAATGCTATTGATGAGATCTTATTCAGATGAAACACAAATGTCCTGAACAAGATTTCACAATGTCTGGACTGATCTCTGGAACTCACTCAATCACCCGTACAACATAACACAACTACTACTCTGATATGATCTCTGATACGATATCAAACCCTACTAATCTGAGTTATTTATAGCAATATCCTACGAGTACTACCAACTCGATTCCCAGCGGCTAGGAGCTTCCAAGCGGCTGGGAGAGGACAGCTCATACTACCTGATCACGAACTCTAACTGCCTGCACACTCTCCTAGGCTGATCTAATACATATGCATTGGTCCAATGGACCTTATTACATTATGAAATCAAACATGCTAAAAATAGACTAATGTCCTGTCATGCGGACAATTAACCTATATCCTGTCTTGTAGGGGTGCTCCTGCACCATACTCCCCAGAAGAAGAAATCTCAAGTCCACTTGAGATGAGAGTATGAAGATCTGCACCATGTTTCTGGATCTACTCTTCAGTCATCCAGACTGCTTCAGAATTAGGTTTTCCCTTCCAAGAGACTAGATACTCCAAGTACTGTTTGTTCCGGGTCTGTTTGACCACTCTGGTGTCCAAAACCTTCTGCAACTGTGGAGGATCATGCTTGGGAATGTCATCATTGACTGTATCCTGTAGGAGTTCCTGATCTGCATCTGGATAAGACTTGTATGGAGTTAAATCACATACATTGAATATAGGGGACAAACCAAGATCAGGTGGGAGTTGTATCTCATAAGCATTCTGTCCATGCTTGTGCAAGATCTGACATGGTCCAACTTTTCTTTGCATAAGTTTAGTATATTTTCCCTTAGGAAGTTTGTCCTTCTTCAAATGAACCCATACCAAATCTCCAACATCAAACTGAACATCCTTCTTCTTTTTATCAGCATATTCCTTATACTTCAAGGTGGTTTGCTGCAGTTGGGTCTTGACTTGATCATGAACCTCTTTGATGGCTTCTGCAAAAGCTTCTCCTTCTGCACTAACAGGGTCTACTGTAGGTAGATCTCTCAATTCCAAAATTCCTCTTGGATGCATACCATAAACTATCTGAAAAGGTGATTTCCCTGTGCTCCTATTGACAGTATCATTATATGAAAATTCAGCTTGAGATAGAATAGTATCCCACTTTTCTCCATGTTGTTTTGTCAAACATCTAAGCAAATTTCCTAAGGAACGGTTCACTACTTCAGTCTGTCCATCCGTTTGAGGATGATATGCAGAGGAAAAAGACAAATTTGTTCCAAGTTTCCTCCAAAGAGTTCTCCAGAAGTGACCAATAAACTTCACATCCCTATCTGACACTATACTCAATGGCAATCCATGGATTCTGACAATCTCCCTGAAAAATAAATCTGCAATGTATGAAGCATCAGCAGTGGTTTTGCATGGCAAGAAATGTGCCATTTTGCTGAATCTATCCACTACAACAAAAACACTGTCAAATCCTTTCCTTGTCCTTGGTAAACCCAAGACAAAATCTATACTTATGCTTTCCCATGGTCTGGAAGGAATGGGTAAGGGCTGATATAAACCTGCATTAGTCGACCTGCCTTTAGCTTTCTGACATATCACACATGTCTCTACAAACTTTCTGACATCTGATTGTAACTTAGGCCAAAAGTAATGTCTTCGGACAAGATCAAGAGTCTTATCTAGACCAAAATGTCCTGCCATAGCTCCACAATGTTTCTCCTTAATGATGTTTAACCTCATAGAACACCTTGGAATACATAACTGTCCACCTTTGAACAACAATCCATCCTGAATCAAAAATTCAGAGAATTCAGCATGATATTTCTCTCCAAAAGAAGTACATACACGATATATCTCCCCAAAATCTTCATCAGTCTGATACATGGTCTTTAGTGAATCAATGCCAACACTTTCTAACTGAATCTGGTTGACTGTTAGAACTCTCCTGCTCAAAGCATCTGCAACTTTATTCTTGACTCCTTTCTTATGCTTCAATGTAAAAGTAAACGCTTGTAAGGTTTCTACCCATTTCATGTGTCTGTGGTTCAGCTTTTCCTGGCTGTTTATGAAACTCAGAGCCTGGTTATCTGTGAAGACTATGAATTCCTTTGGCATCAAGTAATGCCTCCATTTCTTGAGTGACTGGACTAAAGCATACATTTCCAAATCATATGATGAATACCTCTTTTTAGCATCATTGAGCTTCTCACTGAAAAATGCAATAGGTCTACCTTCTTGGCTGAGTACTGCTCCAATGGCCATGTGACTGGCATCACATTCCACCTGAAAGATTTTGTTAAAGTCTGGAAGTGCAAGGACTGGCTGCTGTGCCACCTTCTTCTTCAATGTTGCAAAAGAATCATCTGCTCTTTGAGTCCAAACAAATCTGCACTTCTGTCCTCCTTTAATGGTATCAAGCATGGGTGCACAAATATGACTAAACCCTCTTATAAATTTCCTGTAGAAGGTTGCTAACCCATGGAAACTTCTGACATCATTCATAGTCTTTGGGGTTGGCCAAGACAATATGGCACTTACCTTCTCCTTATCCATTTGTAACTTTCCTTGTGAAATGACAAAACCCAAATATGTGATCTCCTCTTTCATGAACAAACACTTGTCTAAATTTATCATCAGCTGCTCTTCATGTAACCTCTTAAGAACCAAATCTATATGTCTGAGATGTTCTTCTTTTGTGTTGCTGAAAATCAGAATGTCATCTAGATATACTATGACAAACTTACCAATGAACTCTTTCAAAACCTCATTCATCAACCTCATAAAAGTACTAGGTGCATTAGATAAACCAAAAGGCATAACCTTCCATTCATATAACCCTTCATTAGTTTTGAATGCTGTTTTCCATTCATCTCCTAGTCTAATCCTGATCTGATGATATCCACTCTTCAAATCTATTTTTGTAAAATACTTAGCACTTCCCAAACAGTCAAGTAAATCCTCTATCCTATGGATTGGAAACCTATACCTGATTGTGATCTTGTTAATAGCTCTGGAATCTGTGCAAAGCCTCCAAGTACCTTCCTTCTTTGGTGCTAGTACAGCTGGTACTGCACATGGACTTAAACTTTTCCCAATCAGACCTGAATCCAATAATTCTTCAATTTGTCTGGCTACTTCTGCATTCTGTTCTGGAGTTAGCTTATAGGCTGCTTTGTTTGGAAGTGTTGACCCTGGAATTAAGTCTATGCAGTGACTGATATCTCTGACAGGTGGTAGGGATCTTGGCATTCCCTCTGAGATGATACCTTTGTACTTATCCAATAGCTCTTGGATAGTTGGGTCTATGAACCTTTGCTTTTTCTCTTCCTTGACTTCTTGCTGCTGTTCTTTATTCATCCTCATACATGGGATTAGGGCATATGCAACTGCACCTTCTGCTGCTACTTCTTTCATGAACTGTTTACCTTCCATCAGCATTACCTTCACCTCTTTTCCTTTAGATTTCTCCTCTTTCTCTGTTAATGGTAGTAACGTTATATCCTTACCATCTTTAGTGATTTTATAGATGTTTCTAACACCATCATGTTGTGCCTTCAAATCATACTGCCATGGTCTACCAAATAAAAGATTGCAAGCATCCATCTTGGTAATATCAAACAACAACTTATCCTTATATGCTCCAATCTGAAATTCTACCCAAGCCTGCTCTTCTACAGTTGTCTGCTGACCTTGGGTAAGCCATGAGACTTTATATGGGGATGGGTGAGGCAATCTCCTAAGCTTAAGCTTTGTCACAATTTCTTCAGACACAAAATTTTCAGTAGAACCAGAATCAATCAAAACTTTACATGCCTTACCTCCTGCTTTGCAAATAGTCCTGAAAATAGACTTTCTTTGAGGGGATTCTTTGTCAGGTACCTTCATGGTATTCATTGTTCTTCTCATCATTAGAGACTCTCCACTTTCTGGGTATCCATAATTATCAGGAGCATTCACACTCTGAAAAGAAGTAGAGCCTGTCATACTTTGATTATCAGGTTCTTGGATCAGATTTGTTCTTCTTTCTCCTGTTGAGCTTGTGGCCTTTTCTGGACATCTGCTGGCTATATGGCCTTCTTTGTTACAGCTATAACATCTGATGGATCCTCTGCCCTGGGATCTTCCTCTGAAAGGTCTTCTATCCCTGAAGTTTCCTTGCTGACTATAATTTTCCCTCTGATTCTGACTATTGTTTCCCTTACTATTGTCATGACTGGATTCTCCTTGATATCCATGTCCATGTCCTCTACCTCTAAAAGGACCTCTTCCACCCCTTTGTTGTCTTCCTCTTCCTCTATTGTGTTGTTCTTGTTTTCTCTTTAACTTCTCTTCCACTTTTAATGCCAACTGAAAGCATTTCTGAACTGTATCTGGATTATGCAGACTTAAATCTTCCTGAATGTTGAACCTCAATCCATTAAGGTATCTGGCTACCTTCTCTTCTTCACTTTCCTTTACCTTTGTTTTCATACAAAGTTTCATGAATTCTTCTGTATATGAGCTGACATCTAGCTCCTTCTGCTTCAGGTTTTGCTTCCTATTGTGTAATTGGATACTGTAATCCAATGGGACATAAGCTTCCTTTACTAATGCCATCATCTTCTTCCATGTAGCGACTCTACGCTTTCCTTCCTATACTCTATCATCTTGGACGAAATTCCACCATGTCAAGGCAGCTTCTTTCATTTTTGACTGGGCTATTTTCACTCTCTGTTGTTCTGGTATCTCCTCTGTTTCAAAGAAATTGTTCAAGCAGTCTATCCACTCCATCACTGAATTAGGTTCCATCTTTCCTGTAAACACTGGCAAATCCAGTTTCACATCCATGGTTCTCCTCTCCATGGCCTTGAGGGCGTTCAACAGTGGTCTCTGGTCTGCAGGAACGACCTCCTCGCTCCAACTAGGGATCTCTTCTTCTTCCCTATCTTCTTCTCTACCAGAACCTACTCTGCTCCTCAACTTCGCTAACTCATCCTTCAATTCCTGATTCTGAGCCTTCACGGCCTTGCTCTCTGCAATCTGTTTCTTCACCAGAACTGCCAACTCAACATTGGTCATCCTTGCCGGCATCTCAGATGTTCCTTCGTCACCTGACATCCTGCTATATCCTTATCTTTGCCAGAAGATCCTTCCTTTGCTCTGATACCACTATGATGCAGAGGTAAACGCAACGGGAGCTTACAAATGGGAAGGAAGAGTCATTAACACAACCAACATGTTATAATACCTATCGGCTTATCATCATCATCATATTTCTTGCTAACACAGACAACATCATCATATTTCGAAGAGGCATGAAATATCCTCCTGCTGACTACTGTTCACTTCCTTATCGCCTTTCGCCTTTCGCCTATCAGGAGCATCATGATATTCAGTTATCAGCAGCGTCATCACATTCGGCAAGTGCAAACATCCTCCTGATGTTCACTGTTCATCTTGCCGCCAAACTCTATCTTCATCATCATGATGTTCAGCATCACCTTCATCAGCAGGATATAAAATATCCGGTTCCTCCGATATATCCTGATGACGACAACTTCAAGCACCTTTCCTTTGATGCTTACGTCACCCCGATATCCGACTACACAACCAACAGCATCATGATATGACTTATCCGATCATATTGAAACATCCTGATGATGTTAACCAAACTTTATGCCGATGACTTACGCCGATGCCAAAACACTTAGCGACAGCAGGATAAACTTGCATAGGGTGATATTCGCAATACCCTGATGACGATGACGTCACATGCACCTGATGATGACGTCAATGCACCTGATGATGATGTCAACCGGATATAAGGCACTTATATCCTCTGCAACATGATAATGAATATCCGGGTGATCTCTTAATATCCTGATGATGACCTTTCCGGTCCTTAGCCAAAAAGTGAACTTTCACTCCTGCATGCGATAGCGATATGCGGATGATGAATACACACGAAAGATGATCCTGACGACGATATACACACTGAGTATATATCTGACTTATAACATCCTGATGCACTTGAAACATGCAAACTTCGTCAGCTTCATAACCCGATCCGGATAGCGATATACTCACAGATGACGATGCGATTCACTCCGGCTGGAAAAGCACATGCAGACCCCTGTATATCCGTCAGCTGCATGCAAACTCACAGAACCGCACAATTTCACAAAGAAAATATGATGATCGGGTCGGATCACCTTCTGATCAAAACTTAACAGTTTATCTTCCTGAACCTAGCACATGAGGATGCTAGGTTGATTCATAGCATGCTACTAACTGATCTCTCAAACAATGAAATGCATAAACAGAAAACTAAAATACAACCTAAACTAACATGCATGACCATTCCACCAATTCATAGAATCAACCGGTGGAAGGGTTGAAAGTATCCATTAACCTATAATCAGAATAGAAATCAAAACATAAACAGCTGATAAACCAGATAATGCTATTGATGAGATCTTATTCAGATGAAACACAAATGTCCTGAACAAGATTTCACAATGTCTGGACTGATCTCTGGAACTCACTCAATCACCCGTACAACATAACACAACTACTACTCTGATATGATATGATCTGATATGATCTCTGATACGATATCAAACCCTACTGATCTGAGTTATTTATAGCAATATCCTACGAGTACTACCAACTCGATTCCCAGCGGCTGGGAGCTTCCAAGCGGCTGGGAGAGGACAGCTCATACTACCTGATCACGAA
Source organism: Cunninghamia lanceolata (assembly GCA_027924645.1). Classification (NCBI taxonomy): domain Eukaryota; kingdom Viridiplantae; phylum Streptophyta; class Pinopsida; order Cupressales; family Cupressaceae; genus Cunninghamia; species Cunninghamia lanceolata. Next base: position 16,899,578 of record BSBN01000016.1, read on the forward strand.
CTCTAACTGCCTGCACACTCTCCTAGGCTGATCTAATACATATGCATTGGTCCAATGGACCTTATTACATTATGAAATCAAACATGCTAAAAATAGACTAATGTCCTGTCATGCGGACAATTAACCTATATCCTGTCTTGTAGGGGTGCTCCTGCACCACTCTATCAATGTGTGGATATATGAATTTGACTTTTATTTTAATTGTTTTTATTAAAGAGGAGATTATTAATTTTGATTTTTAAAAGGTTTTTAAACTGTAATAGATATTTTAAATAAAGATGTTGAATGATATTAGTTTTGAAGTGTTCATAATGAATACATGATACAAGGTAGATAGACTCCTTGAGATTGATATCTTTGAGACTTTCAGTTAGATAGATGGTGTTTTAAATGTATCTATTTTTAAAACAATGTTGAGAGATATCAATCTTGAAATATGTGATAGGTTAGATCTAGGTACCTCAAGATTTATATCTATTGGTGTTTTTTAGATAGATTATATTTTAAATGCATCTATTTAAAATGTGTTGAGAGATACTAGTCTCAAAACTTATATTGGATATCTGACATAGGTTAGATAGGTGCCTCAAGAGTAACATCTCTTGGTATATTTTTAGATAGATGAGATTTTAAATCTAGGTGGGTACTTGTCTATGAAAAATAAGGAATTTATACAAAATGAAGGTTTCATTATTCTGTTAGGTTATAGTTGAATGCATTGCATGCCTTACATAATTCACAATCCATGGAAATTCATAGAAAATAGACCCATCCCTTGAGGGGCTTCCACCTATTATCAGATCAAATCCTCCAATTGAATTAATCATTTCATCAAGTCTTTCTTTTGTCAAATTCTGCACATTTTCTACCTTAATTAACTTACCCTTTCGATGTGTTTTTTCCACCCAACATTTGAGGATAAACTTGTTTTCTTTATAACTTTTGAGGATGAGCATAGCTCTCCATGGGCACTAAATGTTTAGAAAGCACACACTCTATAATGGTAATTGCTTTATGAAAAATAAATTACTCTCCATAATCTCATCCCTTGAATAAAATAGTTGTCATGATGTCATTGACTCCACTTGTTTATTGTAATGAACATCATGATAAATGCATTTATTTCCCTCCTTTTGTTTCCTCCATTGTTTGCAACTCTCAATCATTTGTTAACTTTCTCTCTCTCTCTCTCTCAACCTTTGTACCTCTCTCTCTATGTTCCACTTTATGGTTACATAAAGCTTATTCTTTTGATAGAGAGATATGAGGAAATCAAATTTAAGATTTACCCTCCCCTCTCATTCTTGGGGAGCCCCATTCATTGGAAGCTAAGTGAAACAAGAGTCTTCTTGAGTATAGTGGTTGATTCATGTGCACAATCATTTACATCCCTTACCATTTCTAGAAATGTATAAAGACCGATAAGTCTTCTTCTACCCTCTGTCCTAGACAAATCAACCCTCATTTCCAATCAAATTCACTGAGTGTTAATGCCTTTTATCTATGTGAAGGGGTAGTCATGGCCACTGGCTTTAAAATCTAATGAGTATCTCATTGCCACATTGGCATTCAATGCATATAAACGATATTATTTTAAGTGTGGACAAGTATACGTGAATAAACAAATTACTCAAGTTCCCATTATTAATTAAAAGAAGCCTTTTGCCATCATCCAACAAAGATAAAAGGATGATATGAAGAAATGATATATAAATGTTGAAAGTCATAGAATTCAATATCGCACTCTTTCTTATGTAGACACACATTTTGCAAGCATAAATGTAAGGAATATACGTGTACTAGAAGTGGATAAACCTCAAACCTACCAATTATTAGTTCTTTTATTTTTTATAATGTGCAAGTGAGAATGAACAAAAACATGAGAAAAGACATGACAAAAATGATCAAGAAAAATAAATTAGCGAACAAAATACAACTAGTGAAATCGAATGGCTATGAACATTTCGATTGTCTTGCATCTCTCTCTCTCTCCCCCCCTCTTTTCTCTCCACTTCTCTATTCCTCTCTCTATGTTTCTCTCCCCTATCTCTCTTTCTCTCCCCCTCTTATCTTTGTACCTCTCTCTCTCTCTCCTCCCTCTCTCTCCTCACCCTCTCTTTTCTTGTCTATCCCTCTCTCTTGCTCTCATCTCTCTCTATCTTCCTCTCCCTTCACTTCCCCCTCACGCCCCTTCCTCTCTCTGTCTCCCTCCAACCCTCTCCCCCTTCCTCCATACAAGGGCAATTACACTGTTAGATTTCTTATAGGTTAATTTAAATAGTTTTATATTAAAAAATATACTATGTATTAATTATATATTATACTTTATTATATTTAATAAGTTATATTATATTAAATATAATATATAATAAAAACATAACTATAAAAGTAGATTTTACATATAAAATAAATATATCGAGAGAGAGAGAGAGAGAGAGAGAGAGAGAGAGAGAGAGAGAGCATGCATAATAGTTGACCAAAACAAAAAAAAAGGAAAAAAAGTTTGTCATTTTCATAACTACTTTTACCTTGCTATTCAAAACTAACTAAATTGTTAATCATGTCGACATATTTAATCTATTTCATTTCACCTTCACCCTCACCCAAAGTGTATGCTCTCTTCCCAAGTATAATAAATGATCATGCACTATACCACTAATTACTTATTTTCTATATGTTGTTTTGGCACGCGTGCGATTGCTAGTGCTAGTAACTATACATGATGAGACTTATGAATTTGAAACCTTTAAATATTGCTCATCTTTTCACATAGATCTCAATGTCATGACCTCTTTATTGAATAAGTTAAATGCTATTGCTCTTTAAATTTTTTTTTATACTCAATGTCATCATTTCACACACTACTTATTGATGACAATAATGGTGGGGAAGGAAATCATACACCACCTTCTAGAGATTAGCTCCTTCTTGGTCCCCTAAATCTTCACATGGTCCATACGTTTTGTTCTCCTTGTCCATGATTCTTAAAATACATTTTTTTCCAAATATTCCTTTTACTTCTTCGACACGATTTCCTCCACGAAAGCAACTTTACGTTGGGAACGCAAGCGCAAGGGACGCTTCAACGTGGAAACTTACATTAATCAATACCTAATATATAATGAAAAGACTTACGCGGGAACTGGGAACCATCTGGCAGCCGTAGGTGAAAAATATTTACCCGCCTCTGTGTACAGTGTACACAGTCACTTAATTGTCTTGACTTCCAGGTGGGAATATACAGCTGTATTTTGTTTACCCACCGCCGCCCGCGTGGGACAAAGAAGAAATGACAGCCTCTCTTTCCTTGACGCCGTCCACACGCCCCGACTCTTGCTTTACCTGAAAAGATTTTATAATAATCTAAACACCAACACATTCTATTTAAATCGTCCATCCTCCCATTCTTTTCAAATCGTTCATCCTCCGCATTGTGAGATCATTGAAAGGCATTGAGATTTATCTGTGTCTTAGCGGAACAAGAAAACAGGAGAAGTTCCCAATGGCCAGATATATCTCTATGCTCGATTTGAAGGCTTTCTCTCGACTTTGTGGTCATGATTTTGGGTTTGGAAATACAGCCCTGAGGTAAGCTTCAAATTTCTTTCATCTCTTGCCATGTTCAAAATTTCTGGTGCAAAATGAATGGTTGTTAATTTAGATCTGATGTTTCATTGCAGGAGAGGATACAGCGCCGTAGCAAGCAAAGTGGAGTTACGAGGAGGGCAAGTGGAGGCAGCAAAAGAAGCAGAGGAGAAGAGCAGACAGAGAAGTTGGATGCCTCACCCCATTACTGGCTACTATTTACCAGAGGACCATTTTGGGGATAAGGATATACCTCAACTCAGATCTAATACCCTCCCTTCTCGCCCACAAAATTAATTTCTCAAAATTAAGATTTCCCCTGTTCCTCATCTGCATCAGATGCTTTAAGTCGCAAGCTCTAATGTAACTTGGGTATCTGCGATTTACAGTGATGTCAATCTCAAAAGTGCAATGATAATGGCCTTGAATCCTTGGAGTTTGAATAGATGTTCGGTTTCCTTCCTCTGAGTGGAAGTTTAATAAAGGGAATGACTTTTCTTTCACATACTTGTATTTCGCATGGAGGAATCTTCTCATTATATGCAGACCCAATCATCCAGCAATTTACGCCTAGCAATTGCATCACATACCTACTTTGGATTCCACAATTTGATATTTCAACAAGTTTGAGATTTTTAAGTTTTCTTTTATACTGTACTCGAGATATTTTTTAAAGATTTTTTACTTGGAAACATTACTTCAACTTCAAAATAAGGGATCATTCATGTTTATGAGAGTTGGGTTTTTTAGCCACTATTCATGAAATAGGGGTCAGTAAAGATTGATTCAAAAATTATGTAGTTGTATCTAGAAAATAAAAGCACTTCTATGAATTAAAGCTTAATTAGAAAGTATGTTGTAGTTTTTACTTTGGTCGAAATAAAATCAATAAAATATCAACACCATACATATGTATGTCTCATCAAATTGTTAAAGTCGTTGATAGACAAATGGAAGGTCATCTCTGGGCATTAACCTTTTACAAATTGTTTATGAGAGAACCTGATATTAATCATAAAACAATAAAGTACATAGTAAAAGGATTACAATAAAAAGTAACCTACTATCCTACAAGATAAAATATCAAATAATAAATACACACTGCTACTAAACACAAGTAGCAACACTATTGAGTAACCACCCAAGGGGAAAACTTTTCAAATGGAGAATCAAGGATCTCTTAGCCATCTTGAGGTTCTTGCACAAGAAACAACACCAATACTCTCCAACCTAATGGCAGAGGCACAACAAAAGCTTTCCTTTTTGAGGATGGAGTCAAGCCCCTCCATTGTGGAGGCAACAAGAAATGACTCTATTTGTGTAAACCAATTTGCTCCTATGAGGAGTTCATGGTGATGATCTCTAGGTAACGCCATTAGGTGAAATTTTCCTCATGGTACAAAGAACACTCCCCAAATGTTTGAGGAGGTCCTACAAGTGCTAGAATTCCAATGCCACCTCAACTTGTACTTGGATTTAAAAAATAAGTAGGAGTAAGCAGATAAACTTTTTTATTAAGAGAGAAATAATAGTAATAGCTTCAACATGAAAAATAACACTATTTCTAGCTTTCAAGAGGAAATAAAATAAGAGGCTTGAAAGAAATACCAAACTATAACAATGCAACTAGGCCACAAGGTTGTATCCTCAATCGTAGTAGTTTGCTAATGGAAAATCTTAGATGAAAAGGAGAGAAGAGACCATGGACCAACTTCCAAGCATCCTAGGCATGAGGGCAAGTTGAGAAGAGGTCTTTAAAAGACTCCAATATGTGATAAGCTAGACATTTAAGATGAGCTAGTCCAATATGCATCTCTTTTACCAAGTGGAATCCCTTGGTGGACCATGCACCAAAGAAAGTGAGTAATTTTAGGCTTGTCTAAACTGGGACAAAACATTGTTAAGCCTACAAAGGCAAGTTAGAGGGGATGAATTCAATCCTCATCTCTTGTTAAGCTTATGAAGTGTTGAAGAGAAAGCACTAAACACTTTATAGAGAAGCCCTAGAGCATAATTCCTTAACATAGTGTCAAAATTTTACCACTAGTCTTACCGTCAAGCTAGAAGAGGCTAAAGCCTCAACTTTTGAAGCATGCCATCGAGAATTAGCTCTTGTATTCAAATGATGCAAGACAAGTTAATGTTAGCAAGATAAAAATTTTATTGCAAGGCAAGCCACAAGGTCTAGTCTTGAGAAGACTAAAGTTAGTATGAATGCCTTTGAAAAATAGTCTATGAGCTTCAATTCCAGGTGTTTTTTCCAAAAACAAGCTTTCGCCCATAAGGGATGAAAGGTTTCACCAGTAGTGATATTGTTTCAGCCGCACGTTTATATCCGGTGCCCGACGCTAATTCGTTCGTCATTAGGTCACATATCTAACGGTCGATATTATTTCGGTTCTCTTGCCCTAGAAGGCAACCCCCTTTTATAAGGATATTTGTACTATGTTTTTATCAAAGTTGAGAGTAATGGGCGCCGCTGAATTGAAGACTGAAGAAAAAGAGGAAGTGCATGTATTGTAATCTTATATTTGAAGATAATACAACTTGGAGCCTTTTTTCTTGGTGGAGTTTTTTTTATCTGAAAGGGTTTTCTCCACATTACATACTGTGTTATGTGTTCAGTTCTTAATGCATGTTATTTCTGTGTAGTGGGTTTTATTTATGTTGCAATCTCCATTGATTCTACATTGTTTAGAGGACATAAATAAGATTTGAATCATATTTCCGTTGTGTGGTTTGCACCTTCATTTCTAACAGGAAACCTTTGGTTTGTTTAGCATTGGCCCATATGAAATCATGTGGGATCTTGACAAATGTGTTGTAAGGAACCTTAAAATGAGCCTAGCGAGAAGACTAGTAAACATGGGTAGTTGCCAATAGTTTGGTGCATATCTAGAACTGGCCCACAAAAGAAAGAGGTAAGGAAATCTAAAATGATATATTCTTCTCAACTCTTTAAGTGACATATTGTCAAATAGTTGTGGGAAAACTATCAAAGTAAAGGGTGTTACGTCATAAAATGTCTACACTAGCAATTTAAGTGACCCTGTTTGTTCTTTCTGGTGACATTTCACATGTTATGGACCTTTTATCTTGATGTACTATGTGAAATGATTTTTGTACCTCCTGAGCTTCTTGTAAGTTCTTTGACAACACATTTCATTGTCCATTTAGATGTCTATTTTTCTATGGCTTTTTATGGATTGATCATGTTGATGGATCTCAAATTGAACATTCACATGTCATGTATTGATTCAGTTGAAGTTGCAGTGATCTCATTGCATCCCCTTTGATTTTGTGATTTCACTCGAGGGGACATTCCCTTGGACTTTTTGCATGAAACATCATGAAATGTGCAAAAATGTGAAAGAACCCATCCCAAAAGGATTTTTTCTTCATGTCGGGTTCACCAAAATATGTATGCTCTAAAACATGACTCAAGAACAACGTGAATGAGTCAACTCCTATATCACACATGAACTACCTCCTTGCAATGGGCGATCTCCAATTCACTCTTGCTCTCATGGTGAAAGCCAACCAAGTGGAGACGTAACCCAGGGGTGGTTTTGTTCATGTGGAAGTAGAACATCATTATGGGTGGTTGGCCTATATGTGGGCCTAGAATGCATTTGTGTTTGATGAATGCGCTCTATGGCGGTTGCAGTGGAGATGACTATATGACCTGAAGGGTCACTAGTTCCAAATCTCTTTTTGGCGTTTCTCATGTTCCAACGCCTAGTCCTAAGACTATTTTTCTCGTTGATTTATCTAAGGCGTTGTAACCTATTCTTGTTTTCTTGGATGATTTGTTGGATGTTATTTCTTTGTTGGATAATCTTGAGAGCATGTTCTTGCTCTTCAATTGTTTACTATGCATGTTGAGGCCTAGGGTATATTTCTTCTATTTCATTGAGAATAGCTTGAATCCAATCTCCTCTAATCCTTGGGCACATCAAATGCTTGGGAAAGAGAGTTTTGGCGTGTTTGACTTTTGTCGACTTTGACTTGTGGTCAAAGGTTTGTTTTCATTTGATTGTTTAATGTATAATGGACCTCGTCACGTGATTAAAGGTTTGACCTTGTTCAACTTGATGTGTATACCTCGTGATCAAGGATTGAGGGTTTTGGCATTCTATGTTTCCTAATGTTTTTATATTTTATTATACAATGCAATTTAATATGAATGCAAACAACTTTTGATTCATTTTTCTAAATTGAACAAAATAGTGATCTAATCAACTTTGAAAGGAAATATGGATGCAACTAAATGTTTTTTTAAATGCAATATAATCCTATGTTTTTGTATTTTGTGGAGCGATTTTGAGTCTAGATTCTAGAAATTGAAAGTATTTGAATTGAAATGCTAATCTATTTGCTTGAAATGAAATTAAGCAAAGCAACGCTAATCTCATTAAATAAAAAAAAAGCTATCAAGGAAAGAGAAATGTAAATATTACTTCCCTAAGAGCAAGAGTTTGATCTAACTAACTAATTGAAAGTAGGAAAAACCTAGAATCTCTTTGGCACATGAGCTTGGCGTATCCTTAGAATTCCTTTTTATGGCAACCTCCTCTCCTCTGCATTAGCGGGGATCTCCTCTTGCCAATAGCGACGAAGTAGCAATTGACTTGGCTTGAGCTATGAAGCTGTTGTCTCTCAGATTTGCACCCTTGTTGAGTTGTAAAACCTAACAATCTGGAGAAACATGGCATCTTTCCAGGCCTGTGGGTCACCTATGATGGAAAGAACCTCCGAAGAAGGTCGGCTTCCTAGCTGGTTGTCACCTAGATTCTATTGGATTTGTAGAGGAAAAGGGAAAAGGAATGCTTTTGAAAATGAAAGTTAAAACTAGCAAATGTGAAAATAAGGACCTGATTCACCAAACTTGATATGGTTAATGAAACTCAGACTTGCATACACTTGGCCACAGATAACAGAAACTAAACTTGCACAACCTATTACTGTATGTTTGCAAAAACACTTCACAAAGAGGCCTAGAGGCATTAAACTCTTTAAAAGGAAGCTAACTTCACAGTTTAAAAAGCCTTATAACACCTTCAAACATAGTTTGCAACCTGCATAAACACACTTTTTGTAGAAAAGGTAGTGAAACATAAGACAAAGTCACAAGGCAACAAAAATACCTCACAAATGACTTGATCAAACACTTGAAAATACCTAATACTGCAAAAATAAGAAGGTAAAATCTAATTATCAATGGTATACAAGGTGTTCTTTGTATTTCATATGCCAAAAGAGTTACAAAAACATGCTCAAATTGAGTAGGATTGCAGAAAAAATCATTAACTCCAGAAATTGCATGACAAAGAACTCCATACAAAGAGTCAAATGAATGACTATATACTTTCCAAATAGCTACAATGAGATAAGGATGAACCACCTCCATTTTCGTTTATCTCATAAGTGTCCCCAAAATATCTACCTAAGGTCCTCCAAATTGGGTTTCCAATTCAGAAATAGTCAAGGCATGCCATCACTAATCATAAAAGCACCTGAAAATGCCTTTAAATGCTCTTTAAGCAACTAAAAACAAGTCAAACCTCTCAATAACTCTTCAACCTGTTTGTCAACCTCACCCTGTAGCATCATAAATGTCTGATATTTTGCACAATAAATGACATAAATACACATTATTTCTACATTTATTTAACATTGACTAAGAGGTTTATAATTACACCACTTTAGTTAATGTTTTACATTCCAAATTTATTACAATTCCATGCAGAAAATAATGGCACTTAGGATACAAATGTTTAATTTCCTGATTTTGCATAATTTAGGGACAAATTAAATACTGTGAAAGAACGACAAAGTAATCGACGAGACTTACTTTGCCATGTGTGATAAATCTGCCTATTGTTGCCCTTTTGCATTTTTATTACAAATGATAAAGTAATTCATAACTTATTACTTTATCGTTCATTTACAACGTTTAATCTATTTCTAGATTATGCAAAAATGACATTAAAAAAACATCTTGTAACTCCTAGGCAAAACAACACGACTCCATACACTTGCATTACCACGTGTCACAAGGCTACATCAAATCACCATATGACCCCTAGCCATTCATACGTTTCAAAATGCATCAAATGTATCTTCACTTTATGTCTCCATCCCCTTGCCTCATTAAAAAGCCACATGCACCATATGCATATACTCCTTACTTCTCCATTACCAAATAAAAGTCATCCTTACCTTATATAAAATAAGGCCCATCACATACTATGCAAGACTAAATAATCCTTACCTTCAAATGATTACAAATTTTGACTTTTGAAAAATATAAGGAGTGAGGGACTTGGCCTCATGGGCCCCTTGACATATCATCATTAGGTTTTAAAGACCTTTTCAAGTCTTTACCATGGGTTTGAAAAGATTGGAATGATTTATTTTTAAAAAAAGAAAAGTAAAAAATACACAAACAATGCACATTCGAACATGACAAAATAGGGTTTGAAACCCTAACTCAAGTCATTTCAACTTGATCATTGTGCTGCTTCCATTCATGCTGCCATGTCCCTGGGGTTTGGACGCCCAATCTGCATCATTTTTGGGTCGATTCAAGTGATTTCTAGGCCAATTTTCAGAGCAATATGCAAGGTAAACTGTATTACTGAGACTTCAACCCTTGGTTGTTTGATTTGGCATTGATTTTGGGCCTCCAAGGCCACGATTTTGACTAGTTTTTTTATGCATTTCACTATTTTTTGATGGCCGACCACCATATGCTCTGGTTCTCACTGTTTGAGGCCATTTTTAGGAGCCGTTTGAGGAAAGAAAACTATGTTTTGACAAAACAATTGGCAGAGACAAAGAGGTAACTCATTCTACTGTCAACCTTCCTTCATTTTCTAAATTTTTTACCTATATATTCATTGTGCTGAAGCACGATTTGAGGGGTTTTGTGAGCATTTTTGTTTGAAAAGAGTTAAAAATCTTTACTTGTTTAAATCTACATCTTGGTTCGAAATGAGCTTGAGCCATGAGTAGATTCAACCTGTTGTAACAAGTCCCTCTCCGGACTCTCTCTAGCTGCGATTTTGCAATTATTTCTAAGCATTTTGTCTTAAACGGGTTTGAAAAACTTATGAGTTCTCAAATATCTATAGACCTTTCCTCATTTTATGAATTCCTTGGTGCATTTCACTTTGACAGAGGCGTAACTTTGAGGCATTATGAGTATATTCTTTAAAAATGAGTTCAAAGGGTTTCATTTTTTCTGTATGAGGCTTTCATTTCTTGCTCAAAATGAGCTCCAACCATGACAAAACTTGAAAAACTTGCAAAAGGAAATGTCTCTATGCATTCTTACTTGAAAATCTGCATTTTTGTGACAAAAACTCTACAACTTTTCTTCACTTTCCAACTCGACCCATGACAAAAACTTGTAAAAAAGAACATCTCAGTGCATGCTAAATCAAAAATCTACATCTGTTCTATTTGCTGTAGCATGAGGCTCGATTTGAGCATTTATGGGCACTTTTTGTTTATGAAAAGAGTTGAAAAACTTTAGATTTCTCCCTTTACACTAATGGTCTCTTCCTTTTTTCTAAGATTACCTATTCTATTTGCTACCTGTGTCATGCCCACATTTTCCTTGTGGTCACAACACACATCACACGTGTCATAGCCACATCTGTTATGTGGTTATGACACGAGATATGAAAAACTTTTCTCACACTGTCCTACAAACCCCCTCGCATGCGTAAGCATGCTTGGCGGTGTTCTCTCATGGCGAAAATACTACAGCTTTCGGCGGGATATAAGTACAATTGCGTGCAACCAGACACAAGCAGACCAACAAGAGGATCTCTACGACGCCGCTAACGTCATTGCAAGAGTGAGATTACCAAAGTTCCTAAATCTAAACCTCGGCAATTTCTGGCAGCATAACGCCTTACGACGTTAGTGGGAATTACGCAGCACTCATTTACGCACGTGGTTCGCTGATAGATTAACAACTTCCCATGACGCCTTGTTCCGACTAAACCGACTAGTGATCTCCCTATTTAGTCAATTTTCAGCAAGACACGGTTGTCTGTCTCCTCTCTTGCTTCCTGAAACATACTCCTCCTACGACTTAGCATTCTCAATGAGGCGGTTTGTTTGCTCTCTCTTCCTTTTTCTCTGGGTCTTAATTTTGATTGTATTTTTATCACACTTACCTTAACTATTTCTCTGATAATTTAGTTTGCTTATGTTTCGGTCTCTCTCTCTTTCGTTTTCTATGCTTTCTTTATGTATATCCGGGCCTTTCTTCATGATTTACATCAATCAGGGTTATCACTGCAGCTATTGTTGATATTAAACCTAACTTCCGGATGGTCTAGGTCACATAGACTGGTTTACTACTTCGCTGGACTCGGTCTCCTAGTCTTCTCTGATCACGGTATCTCCTCTTCGTTTGTATTAATTAATCTTGTTCCTAAGCAGATTTAGCAGAAGGGTCCGTCAACTTAGTTCTCTTATCCCATGTGGGAAATGTCGCGCATTTTCTCCTCTGTGTTTTCCAATGTTAGTTTTTCTTCTTCGGACTCTCTTACAAGTTTACTTATGAGGTCGTTTACTACAGTTGGGATTAAAATGGCCACATGGAATGTCTGTGATGGCTTCTTAAGTTTATTTCCAGTGTTCTTTTAAGCAAGGTGACGTGTAATTTTTTCTCTTCATTTTCCCGGTTATTGAACTGCGTTGATAGTGAAACTTCCGAGAAACTCTTCCCAGGTAACACAGTATATTCCTTTATGCTCTCATTAAAGTATAATTTTATTTTCTCTTATCTATAATTACTGTTGTTATTATTACTAATCAGTATTATTAATACTCTTATTGTAAATCATTTACCGTTGTTAATACATGTAGGAGGCTCTCCACTTTATAAAACCCTGATCATGGAAACATAACTTCTTTGGTTGTTGTGTTCAACACTTAATAAAAAAACTACTGTGAAAATATCACAAAATCCCTGTTTAATTACGTTTGTACTCCACTTAAGATGAAAACATAATTCCCTTATTTGAAACCCCCTTTTTTTTTTACTTAGTTTTGCACATCCCCTTGTTATGAATGATAGAGAGGGCCTCATAAAATGGCCCAAGACACCTCTTCTATGTATATATATACCATATATATAAATATATATGTATTATATATACATATAGAACTATATAACTAAATATATCGTTATTTATTTACAATTCCCTTTCAAAACATTATATATATATATATATATATATTTATATTTATATTTATATTTATATATGACATATATTATGCCAACATATATATATATATATATATATATATTTTGTTTTGTTATGTAAATGAACCATATATATATCTATATATGTATATATATATGACATATATTATGCCAACATATATATATATATTTTTGTTTTGTTATTTGAATGAACCAATGCTTAGATGTTAGGGCTAAATAGCCCTAACACATTTTTTTTTTTTACATTTTATGCTTGCTGTGACAGGGTAATGGTGGCAGGGGTCGGCCGCACAGAGGAACGGAGGCCGCGAAATACAGCGGTGACTTACATGTGGCGGAGCGTAGCTCTGCGGGGTTTGAAACCGCAGGGGGATGTGGGGAGGGGCGGAGCCCCACCCACATCCCACGATGTGGGGTGTGGGTGGGGCTCCGCCCCTCCCCACACCTCTGTTTTACTTTAAACGGGGTCTGCGGTGGGGATCGCTCCCCACCGCCCATCTTATAATAAGCCTCGACTGTGTAGAATACACAGCGCTTTCAAAAGTTCGACAGTCATGAAATTTATTCAGTTTTAGCGCTTTTCGATGATATAACATATCAATAATATATATATATATATATATATATATATATATATATATATATATATATATATATATTTCTATACATATATATCTATATATATCTCTCAGTCTCTGAATAAAACAATTTAGTCAGTTTCTATTATTCTGTCAAAATGATAATTAATACCAACTGTTATCTATATATATATATATATATTTATTTCATAATTTTCTCAATTTCAACCTGTTATAAATGATAATTAAATAACAATTATATATATATATATATATATATATATATATATATATTCCAGTTTCACTTATTCGGTAAAAAAAAATGGTAAGTATATAACAACTTATTATATTTATATATATATATATATATATATATTTTTCTATATAGTGATATATATTCTATTTTCATTAAATATTTAAGTTGCTTAACTTAATAGATAGAAATATATACATGCTAGATTTCCTCTAATCTTTTCAAATTAACTGAAACCACTATATATGAGAATAAACTTAAACATTTAAAATTGTCTTTTCCATTAGATCAATGAACCATAGAACTAACATTTCAACTAGTTAAGCAATTCCAAACTTTCAATTACATAAACAAACTCAGTTTAGATTACAAATAAGTAATGAATTTTCTATTTAAAAAGGTATACAAAGCAACAAACTTGAAAATTTAAGCACATTCATATTACAGATTTTAAACCATGGATACAACAACTAACTTCCCAGATATGAACTTTCTTCACCCAAACAGTCTACAACTGATAGCTTGAGACAACCAAGTAGAAGTCCATTAATTAACAAGATCAGGGAGGTGATTTCCTTCACCCCCAGGGTAACAATAAATTACAGCAATAACAAGAGAGGTGCTCTCTCTTCAACTCTTAAGAAATGAACCAGGCCTAATTCTCATGACAAAGAAGAATAACTGTTTCTTCACAAATATAACTTCTCCCAAGCCAACCAGAAGCTCCAAGGGAAAACCTGCGTATCAAAGACAAACAAAGAAGAAAACACCACTCATCTAGCTCTCCTCCCTTCCGTAGACCCGCAAGTGGGTCACCCCCGAGCTAGGGAGACCATACTCACACCTGGGTAACTCAAACACTCCACTTCACAACAGTAACAACAACAATCCCAAAGCACACAAACACCCGTGGGTCATTTACACAACACGGAAACTCAACTACAATGAGTTTCATAAGGGGCAGGAGAGTGGACACACTCGACTCCAGAGTGTCACCCTGACAGATAAGTTAACCAATACAATTTCTCTTGGTCTCAAACCAAGTTTGATCACAAATTTGTAAGAAATCTGTATATGACTCTCAAGTCAAAGATACAGACACAGATACATGCCCTCAAGGCTTTCAACATCCCAAAAGATGGAAACAGGTATGCACCCGAGGAGGATCTCTCCTCCCCTACCCCAAACTTGATGAGCATTTCTCCCAAGTGGGAGAAGCTCTGTCAAACAACCCGACAACAAACCCCACAGAAAACAAATCTAAACACAAATTCACACACTTTACATATTCAGCTATACGAAACAAAGGTAGAATTCGAACCAACCTTACAAAGCCTTCTTGGAATGAAGCTGTTGCTGAGCCCATAGAGTTCTCTTCCAACCTTAGCCACCAACTCCCTCTCCCTTCTCTCTCCTACAAGCTAACTTTTCTATTTTTGGTAAGGCAAAATGAAAGTTTCCCCAAAATTCAACTAACTCCCTCCCATCCCAACATTGGAAACAAATAACCAAATTCTTTTCAGTTTTGAGGAATGGGGAGGTGACACTTGTCACCTTCTCACTCTCCCCCAAAACCACTATTCTGCCCTGGTGGCTTATGTCACTCACCCTTCCCAAGAGTACTCCTTATTCCTCTCCTCATGTGATTCCTCTTATGCATGGGAGAAATAAAAGGAGTTAATGGGGAAGAAGATAGGTGACCCATGCCCCTTCTTCCCTTCTTCACATGGGTGTCCCCACAGCACATGGGGGAATCTCACTATGGAAGGGGTGACTTTAAGTCAATCCTTCAATAATGGATGGCATCTCTTATCTTGGGGAATGTAGAGGGGATGGGTTGGGTGTTGGTACAACCCATCATGTCCCCTCCTACCTCCAATTTTCGTCACTTAACTTCAGGGGGAAGTTAAGATGACTAGATGGAGGTTACTCAAGGGTTACCCATGCCAAATGGGCCCCTGGACCCATGGGGTATAACCCAGGGTCAATTTTAACCCATACAAGACACCCCTGGTCAAGGTAAAGCACAAGAAAAGGCCTCATAAATTTAAATTAAATAAGGAAATTCAATTTCAATCCTTTTTACAACACAAATTATAAAATAATGTTACATGAGGGTAACTTAACCCACTCGACCATACGAAAGACCACATTACATCATTACATCAAACACAAAGAGATCTTGGTTCCTCGTGGAACCAGATCGGCTTAACAGGGAATAACAAATAACAAGGTGCGGAATGATCTCCGAATTCTGTGGTTCGATTAGTAATTCCTGCACACTAAATTACAAGATCAGTAACCACATAAAATCATCATAGCCGAAGCAACTTGAAAACATGCATTATCATGACATAGTACTAATTAACATAAATGAAATCATATTACAATTTTCCATCATCACCTAATTAATGTTTTTTCTGAAATGTAAACTTATCCAAACATCACCCAATTAGTTTTTCCGAAATCATAATAAAGTTTAATAGTTTGACAATTCTGGGAACTGCTATCCCACAAATATAAAAAGTAACAATAACAGTAATGTAAATAGTCATAACAACAGAAGTAAAAAGGGCGGTCCTCACAACCTGGGGCCGCGATTTTGATGGTTTTGAGTAGTATTTGTCTGAAATGAGTTTGAAAAAATGTCACTTTCTCCTTATGTCTGCAAATCTTTTCGAATAAAAACCATATGGGTCTTACCTGTGTTGAGAGTTTCTTTTTACTTTCTTTGGCTGAGGCCAAAAATGCAATTTAATATTCCTTTGTCACTATTATGTCCACTCAAACACTGCCTTTTATTGATGATATCACTTACAGAGTCTCTGCTCCTTTGAGGTCTATGACTATCCTCTTCACTGCATTTCATAGACTCTGCTGTTCTGAATGGCTGACATGGTGTTAACTATCATCTAAGTGCAGTCATGTGACTACTGTCCACAATGCTGTTATTTATAAATGATGCTCCTCTGGACCTTGGACTGTTGACTGTCATCTCCTCTACATATTGTATTTATCTTTTGCATAAGTCTTAATGCTTGAACAAGGTTTTTTTTTAAATGGACTCTTCATGACATGTGAGACTGATTCTACCATGGTCTCTACCCATGACTTAACTACCTCACTTCCACTGTATCTGTGAAAAACCCACTCTGCATATGATTAAAAAAACCACTGTCTGTATGCTTTCAAAGAGGTCACTGTGAACTTGAAAGGCTCACATAAGGTTTGAAATTGTTGTTCACATAAAGCTCATAAGAAGTCTTGAGTTGACACACAAGTCACTGAGATAGTTACGATGTTTTATGGTGTCAAAACTTGTCATCAGACTTAAAAAATCTCCATGATACTGCACACAGCCTTGTATCACTCTAAACACCCTAACAAAAAAATATAATGTATAAGAATACTTTAATAGCATTAAAGCGTCATCATACAGACCTCATGTCACTGAGATAGTTGTCAATCCAAAACCTAGTGCCTATTTGCCTAATTGTTCAGACCTGCTCTTCATGAACTGTTAGGACTGTATTTCCTTATGACTCTTCTATATTAATGATCAAAGCATGCAATTGTGTTGAACAAATCATTGATCATACCTTGTATCTATAAGTTATGTTCATATGTCTTCATGTTTGGATGTTTATGGTTGTGTTTGTTGCCAACAAATATGGCTGTATGATATGCCAAGACTGTTACTCTTTAGTTTGGGCTTTTCTTTCTAAGTATGAATATACTACACTCCATTTCGCATGGATGTACCTTGATTGTCTCTTTGCATGTCATCTCTCTTTTGGTTGTCACATATATGACTGTTTTTTACTTGAATTTGAATAAAGACTATGATATGTGATTTCAATGACAAACTGTTCTTATGCTACTCCATCATATAGTTTCTCTATCTTCAAGGTATATTTGTCAAGGTATTTCCTGCCATGGCATTCTGAATTCTTCCTCTTGACATGTGATAGTGATGACATTGCATTGCTTCCTTATGGTCTTTTTGATGATACAATGGATTCACTATGGCTGTACCACATGGCATTTTATGAAATAGCAATTCTCTCCATATGTACTTGTTCAGACTGTCATCTTCACATGTCTCGGTTGTTTTTTATAACATGATATTCTATTTGCTGCTCCATTATATGCTATGACAGCACTTATTGTTGTTCCATATGACTGCATATGTGTTTGGAAATTCATGTTCTCTACTAATGACTGTGACAGTTTGGGAATGGAAACATAAGCAACAATAAACTCTGTCACATGGTTGTACCTTCACAATGCTGCATCCTTAGCATTTTCATAGTTCTAACATTCTCATTGATGGTTAAATACATTTACTTTCGTTGCACCATTGATAGTCATGATAAAGATGCTAAAGCTCATTGTCCCTTTGGCTAGGGTATGCAACTCACTGTTCTAAGTGATGGACTGATGTCCCAATGTTGTTATGCATAGTCCAAGTTCTCTCTTTTCATTTATGACTGTCTTTATCATGGCTATGTATGTGATTGCCTTCTTGCTGACTGTTATTGCTCGTGACAGCTGTGATATGCTTTTGTATATTGCATATGAAATGTTCTGTAAGGACTATGAGCTGGGGTCAACCCTTGTGGGAGCAACATTTCCTCCACTCATAATGTAACCTAATGAATAAAATAGAAACATAATTACACCTGTATCTGCACATGAAGCAAACTTGTTAGAAAATAAATGCAGGTTTTGGATGTGTTTGATGACTTGATTGTTCTCTAGGACATCCCAGGTATACATTTCTTGTTTAATGCAATTAAGGATCAGTTTATACATGCATAGTATCTTGTTCATCTTTGGTTTGGGACCATTCATTGCTTAGAGCATTGCTCTAACATCACTGTTTTTGCCAAATGCAGGAACCAGAGATGACATGAAACTAGGAAGGACAAAGACAACTCGGGGCAACAGGACAACACACTAGAACCAGAACTAGTCATTCTCAGGTAATGATTGGCCTCTAATGTTACATGCACATTATTTATATTTACTTAGTCATGTATAGATTGTTCTTCTATTTCATTGAATAAGAAAGTTAACCTCACGGCTTGTGTGAGATAATGAACATTTTACATTATTTATTTTTTTGAAAAGATTTTAGATAAACCCTTCTTATGTTACATGCACTTGGATAAATGCAGTAAACTAATAAACATAATCTCCTAAATTACTTCATTTATGCACTTGAATGTAATGTATGAAGGACTAGATGAAATGTACCTTATAAGTTTTGAATCAAAACTCTACCTGAATGAGCTGCAGTCAAATTTAGGTAACAAAAGCAGAGGAGAAGAGCAAACAGAGAAGTTGAATGCCTCACCCCATTATTGGTTACTATTTACCAAAGGACCATTTTAAGGATAAGGATATTCCTCAACTCAAGGAAAAAATATTTAGATCTAATACCCTCCCTTCTCGCCCACAAAATTAATTTCTCAAAATTAAGATTTCCTTTGTTCCTCATCTGCATCAGATGCTTTTAGTCGCAAGCTCTAATGTAACTTGGGTATTTGCGATTTACAGTGATATCAATCTCAAAAGTGCACTAATAATGGCCTTGAATCCCTCGAGTTTGAATAGATGTTTGGTTTCCTTCCTCGGGGAGGAAGTTTAATAAAGGTAATGATTTTTTTTCACAAACTTGTATTTCGCATGGACGAATCTTCTCATTATATGCAGACTCAATCATCCACTAATTTATGCCTACCAATTACATCACATACCTACTTTGGATTCCACAATTTGATATTTCAACAAGTTTGAGATTTTTAAGTTTTCTTTTATATTGTACTCAAGATATTTTTAAAGATTTTTTTACTTGGAAACATTACTTCAAAATAAGGGATCATTCATGTTTATGAGAGTTGGGTTTTTGAGCTACTATTCATGAATTAGGGGTTAATAAAGATTGATTCAAAAATTATGTAGTTGTACCTAGAAAATAAAAGCACTTCTATGAATTAAAGCTTATTTAGCAAGTATGTCATAGTTTTTACTTTGGTTGAAATAAAATCAATAAAATATCAACACCATACATATGTATGTCTCATCAAATTGTTAAAGTGGTTGATGGACAAATGGCAGGTCATCTGTAGGCATTAACCTTTTACACACTATTAGAGAGCCTGATATTAATCATGAAACAATACAATACATAGTAAAAGGATTACATAAAAAGTAGCCTACTAACCTACAAGATAAAATATCAAATATTAAATACACACTACTACTAAACACAAGTCGAAACACTAGGAGGGAGGGGAGGTGAATCATCTTACTGAGCAACCACCTAAGGAGACAACTTTTCAAATAGAGAATCAAGGATCTCTTAGCCATCTTGAGGTTCTTGCACAAGAAACAACACCAATACTCTCCAGCCCAATGGCAGAGGCACAACAAAAGCCTCGAAAACACCCTATGTTGGCCCAAAAGCTTTCCTTCTTGAGGATGGAGTCAAGCCCCTCCATTGAGGAGGCAACGAGAAATGACTCTATTTGTGTAAACCAATCCGCCCCAGTGAGGAGTTGATGGCGATGATCTCTAGGTAATGCCATTAGGTGAAATTTTCCTCATAGTACAAAGACCACTCCCCCATTAGTTGAGGGGGTCCTACAAGTGCTAGAATTCCAATGCCACCTCAACTTGCACTTGGATTTAAAAAATAAGTAGGAGTAAGCACATAAACTTTTTTATTAAGAGATAAATAATAGTAATAGCTTCAACATGAAAAATAACACTATTTCTAGACTTCAAGAGGAAATAAAATAAGAGGCTTGAAAGAAATACCAAACTATAGCAATGCAACAAGGCCACAAGGTTCTATCCCCAATCATAGTAGTTTGCTAATGGAAAATCTTAGATGAAAAGGAGAGAAGAGACCATGGACCAACTTCCAATCATCATAGGCATGAGGGCAAGTTGAGAAAATGTCTTTAAAAGACTCCAATATGTGATATGCTAGACATTTAAGATGAGCTAGTCCAATATACATCTCTTTCACCAAGTGGAATCCCTTAGTTCCAGACCAAGCACCAAAGAAAGTGAGTCTTTTTAGGCTTAAGTCTAAACTGGCACAAAACATTGTTAAGCCTACAAAGGCAAGTTAGAGGGGATGAATTCAATCCCCATCTCTTGTTAAGCTTATAAAGGGTTGAAGAGAAAGAACTAAACACTTTATAGAGAAGCCCTAGAGCATAATTCCTTAACATAGTGTCACAATTTTACCACTAGTCTTACCACCAAGCTAGAAGAGGCTAAAGCCTCAACTTTTGAAGCATGCCATCGAGAATTAGTTCTTGTATTCAAATGATGCAAGACAAGTTAATGTTAGCAAGATAAATTATTTATTGCAAGGCAAGCCACAAGATCTAGTCTTGAGAAGACTAAAGTTAGTATGAATGCCTTTGAAAAATAGTCTAAGAGCTTCAATTCTAAATGTTTTTTCCAAAAATAAGTTGGAGTTTTCGATGGTAAACAACCACCAAAAGTTATGGTCATTGAAACAAAGACCAGTTCTAAAACCATCGCCATCCCATTTGAGAAACCTTTGATCTTGACAGAGACATTTATGATGAGAAGAGTGTAAAAGATGATTCCTTGACAACATTTATTGCCACAAGGCAAGCTAGAGGCAATTCAATGACCAAGAAGAATCTTATAGGCCTCTAAGTCCTCAATGGCATGGATAACCCACTTAGCACAAAGTTTAATGCATTGCCTATAAACATCAATAATGCCCATGCCTCCTTTATTCTAGGGAAGACACCAAATGTTACATGTCACTATGTGGAAATGTTAAGATTAAGGTGCCATCAACCTTGTAAATCCTATGTAATTTATCATCCCTATTATTGTTTGTAATCACCCATAAGGGATGAAAGGTTTCACTAGCAGCGATATTGTTTCAGCCACATGTTTATATCCAGTCCCTGACGCTAATTCATTTGTCATTAGGTCAAAGATCTGACAGTTGATATTATGTTGGTTCTCTTGCCCTAGAAGGCAACTCCATTTTATAAGGATATTTGTACTGCATTTTTATTAGAGTTGAGAGTAACAGGCACCGCTGTATTGAAAATTGAAGAAAAAGACGAAGTGCATGTATTGTAATTGTAGGAGTACAATCAACACTAAGAGGGGGGGTGAATCAGTGTTGATACACAAAAACCAATTTTTTACCTTCTTTCAAAAATAGTCAATAAGTTTTGTCTGAATTGAATTTATTATCAAATAACACATTCACCAAATATTCAACTATGTAGGACACATGAAATTATTCAAGTCATCAACACAAAAATTATTCAAGACATTAACACAAGAAGACTTACCGAGTGGAAAACCCTCCTAGGGTAGAAAAACCACTCAAACTGCCTCACTGGCTTATATGTGAAAACTTCAAGTTTTACAATGTCTCAATGAAAAAATATAAGGTCTCACTGACTTAAATCAATGCCTCACTGGCATAACATGTCTCACTAACTTAATATTGCCTCACTGGCTTATATGATTATCACAAAAAGTCTCACTGACCTTTTGACAATTATATCAATATCAAGAGATCAAATACAAAAAATCAGGGGATTTCCCTATTACAATTAAGCTCAAAACCTTATATCTCCACTTTCACTTCTTTCAACAAATTATTTACAATCTCTGCAAAAATGATAAAAGAATGTCTTCTTATTGATGTTATCAAATCACCAACACTCCATTTTGTATCTACACAAACTTCAATAGATTTATCAATATGATCTCAATAAAAAATTTAGTGTTTGTATATTACCCCTCTTTGCAAAACAAGCACACAAAAACTCAAATTATCTCTGAAAAAAATATTATCTCTGTAAAAAATGTTGTCTCTGTATGGTTCCTGATATTATCTTTGCAAATCAAATTTCTTTTTCTCTTATGTTCATCTCTGCTCATTAATATCCTTCTCCTCCATCTTGTTTTTCTTTCCAAACATTATTCAAAACAAAAACTTCTCAAATCATTTCAATATCACATAAAAATCACATTCCAATCTTAAAAGTCTCGGGCACACACACAAATTTAGTCCATCTCTGTCTCTATTCAAAATAGAAATAAAAACCACCGAATTTTGCATGCAAGAAGGAAGAGAAAAAGCCTTATTTTTTTAGGCTTTATACAAATCAACCATCAAATTTAGAAACACCCTCTGACCGTTGCACTCCCGTGGCATTTTAAACCTTATCCTTTTGATTGATTTTTGGCACCACTTGTCTATAAAACATCGGTCATTGATTTCTCATTCCTGCCAAACCTCTTTAAGTATTTACTTGATGACCGAGCACCGTAGGCGTCGGGGGCTAATTAGAAGATGATGTTTAAACCCTCAAGTTTGTCACTAAAGTGACATTAAACTCCTCAACTGGTCAACAAAATGTTATAACATAAAGTAACTGACGGGTTAACAAGGGTTTTGAAGGAGATAACTTAGGTTAGTTTAAGCCTTTGAGAACCTAGGTTTTTATTAGGTTTTAGACTCTTAAAAACATTAACACAGAGACATCATTAAAGACAACTACTAACGGCTACTATATAGATCTCAGACAACTTGTACAAAGATAAGGTATGAACATTAACATTGGCTTATACTAAAAAAAATAGTGGCATTTAGGTCTAAAGACATAGACAATATTTAAACCAAAATGGTTTAAGGACTTGTAAACTAAAAGACAAAGGATATAGAATATGATAATAGATATAACCTGACTCAATGACACAAGAATATCCAAGATAGGAAGACACAAGAACACTTAGGATGTGATGACACAAATAGGACATGAGGACAAGATGACATAAAGACATAACTTGAAAAACACTATATACCAAGAGATCCATACCACTGTCAGTGTCTTGCAAAAGACCATGATATCACATGTCATAACTGCCATGATACAAGAGTATATCATAGAGATACCAAGCCACTGTAAACTAAGATCATACCACATGTAATGTAGATCAAATACATACCAAGCCATTGAATAGAGAATTCTATGAAAGCATGAAATGATGAAGACTACTCATGAAGACTACTAATTGCATGATTGTATGATACCTTGATACAGAGTATGCCACACATTATACCAACCTTGTTCCAGAGAGTGCCAAACAACTGATCAAGTCATGATGAAGAGCACTGATCAAGACATGATGCCCTTTTTTACATCAATGACAAGGCAACACACAGATGCTAAACAACAGTAATCTCATATTTGAAGATAATACAACTTGGAGCCTCTTTTCTTGGTGGAGTTTTTTACTTGAAAGGTCTTTTCCACATTACATATTGTGTTATGGGTTCAATTATTAATGCATGTTATTTCTGTGTAGTGGGTTTTATTTATGTTTTAATCTCCATTGATTCTACATTGTTTAGAGGACATAAATAAGTTTTGAATCAAATTTTTGTTGTGTAGTTTGCACCTTCATTTCTAACAGGAAACCTTTGGTTTGTTTAGCATTGTCCCATATGAAATCATGTGGGAGCTTGACAAGTGTGTTATAAGGAACCTTAAAGTGAGCCTAGCAAGAAGACTAGTAAACATGTGTAGTTGCCAATAGTTTGGTGCATATCTAGAACTGACCCACAAAAGAAAGAGGTAGGGAAATCTAAAATGATATTTTCTTCTCAACTCTTTAAGTGACATATTGTCAAATAGTTCTGGGAAAACTATCATTTGTAAAGGGTGTTACATCATAAAATGTCTACACTAGCATTTTAAGTGACCTTGTTTGTTCTTTTTGGTGACACTTCACATGTTATGGACCTTTTATCTTGATGTATTGTGGAATGATTTTTGTACCTCTTGAGCTTCTTGTAAGTTCTTTTGACAACACATTTCATTGTCCATTTGGATGTCAATTTTTCTATGGCTTGTTATGGATTGATCATGTTGATGGATCTCAAATCGAATGTTCACATGTGTTTTGATTCAGTCAAAATTGTGGGGATATCATTGCATCCCCTTTGAATTTGTAATTTCCTTTGAGGGGACATTGCCCTGGGCTTTTTGCATGAAACATCAGGAAATGTGTAAAAATGTGAAAGAACCCATCCCTAAAGGATTTTTTCTTCATGTCGAGTTCACCAAAATATGTATGCTCTAAAACATGACTCAAGCACAAAGTGAATGAGTCAGCTCCTATATCACACATGAACTCCCTCCTTACAGTGGGCGACCTCCAATTCACTCTCACTCTCGTGGAAAAAGCCAGTCAAGTGGAGACGTAACCCAGGGGTGGTTTTGTTCATGTGGAAGTAGAACATCATGGCGAGTGGTTGGCATGTCTATGGGCCTAGAATGTACTTGTGTTTGATGAATACACTCTATGGTGGTTGTAGTGGAGATGACTATATGACCCAAAGGGTCACTAGTTCTAAATCTCTTGTTGGAGTTTCTCATGTTCCAACGCCTAGTCCTAAGACTATTTTTCTCATTGATTTATCTAAGGCGTTGTAACCTATTCTTATTTTCTTAGATGATTTGTTGGATGTTATTTCTTTGTTGGATGATCCTCAGAGCATGTTCTTGCTCTTCAATTATTTATTGTACATGTTGAGGCCTAGGGTGTATTTTGTCTATTTCATTGAGAATAGTCTGAATCCAATCTCCTCTAATCCCAGAACACATTGAATGCTTGAGAAAGAGAGTTTTGGTGTGTTTGAATTTTGTCAACTTTGACTTGTGGTCAAAGTTTTGTTTTCATTTGATTGTTCAATGTATAATTGACCTCGTGATGTGATAAGGGTTTGACCTTGTTTCACTTGACGTGTATACCTCATGATTGGATCGAGGGTTTTGGCTTTCTATGTTTACTAATGTTTTTATATTTTATTATACAATGCAATTTAATATGAATGCAAACAACTTTTAATCCCTTTTTCTAAATTGAATAAAATAGTAATCTAATCAACTATGAAAGGAAATATGGATGCAACTAAATATTTTTTTCTAAATGCAATCTAATCCTATGTTTTGGTATTTTGTGAAGTGATTTTGAGTCTAGAATATAGAAATTAAAAGTACTTGAATTGAAATGCTAATCTAATTGCTTGAAATGAAATTAAGCAAAGCGAAGATAATCTCATTAAATAAAGACATATTCTATCAAGGAAAGAGAAATATAAATATTACTTCCCCAAGAGCAAGAGTTTGATCTAACTAATTGAATGCATGAAAAACTTGGAATCTCTTTGGCGCATGAGCCTGACGTATCCTTAGAATTCATTTTTGTGGAAACCTCCTCTCCTCAGCAACAAGGGGATCTCCTCTTGCCAATAGGGATGAAGAAGCATGTAACATCCCTTCTCATATTACTCACAGAAACTCAAGAATTTACAAGAAAGTAAATAAACATGGTAAACATGAGTGAGAATTTTTATTTTCAATTAAATATCATATGCATAATCACAAGAAATAAAGTACAAATTTCTATATAATTTCAACCTTGAAATCGTAACATAATCAAAGATAGAATCATAGTGAAATCCTTTCACTTTTCATTTACAATATATAAACTGCACTTGGCATAAAGAATAGTTTTGCCTCATAAATTTAACTATCATAAGTCGTAACAAGGAATACACTACGTCAGGAATATTTATATTTGTCTTCACAAGTCTTGGCAAGTCATCTGCTATAGAGGGAGAGCATCATCTGAGTGCTTTCCCTCCAACCACAAACTGACAGTCCCATGCACACCTTCCTACTTGGAAGTGACCCTACCCTTCAAGAAGAGTATAGATATATGGAACCAATAGATTTTTACCATCTAAGTATTTAGTGTTGTGTCCTACATAGCCAACATGGTCATACAACTATAGACTCCTTCTAACTGAGTATGACACTACTGGATGGTTATGCAAATCTAGAGCACAGTGAACAGACTAATGCATGTAGAGACGGATGCACTACTTTGGCCAAAGATTCAATATAAATAGACGTTCACAATGAACATAGTCGTGAGTTCACACACCTCTAACTTGACTTGGAGACTATCTCATCCTACAGTTTAACTTTCTTCATATAGTAACTCTAGGCACAAACATGTATGTACTGTAAATCCATTCTACTCAATCTAACATAGAACTAATCCTTAACCTAGGATAAATTTGCAATATAAAGATTTAGGTATTTCTAACCTTTCAAAGAGTACCTCCTTGCATACTTGCAATGCCCTAGGGTCTATGACCTTTTGTCACTCTACTCACTGACTCAAATATCAAACATCTTTTGTGCATTACGACAAGTTTTGACCCTATCATAGAATCACTTAAATTTGATAAAGTACTACTAAGACTCTTCCTATCTTGTTCTATGGATATCACGACCTTTCAGTGTCGACCAAAATGGTTATCTCGACCTTTCACTATTGACCATTATATATATATAAACAATGTCATATCTGACATAAGAGATTATAAGTTTCCTAAACCCTTCTGGTTTTAATACTAGGGTTTAACTTCTCTAACCCAAAACATGGAAAAATCAATCATCCTTGTTGTCCAAAGATAATAGAATAAGTATAACAAAACTTGAGAAAAATACCTCTAGTCTTTCCTAGACTACTTAGCATTGCTCAAATTCACAATTCTCATAACATGAATAAGCATAGTATTCGAGGTATATCCTCATCCATATAATATCTAAATGAATATTATCATTTCACATCTATTATTTTTCTCTAAGTCAATCTTTCAACCCTAATAGGTTTGAATCATAAAAGATAATAATCTACTTTCGACCCTTGGTCTACTTAAGTCTACAGACTTTCAACATAAGTTAGGTTATGAACTCATATATAACATCCTTGTATATATATGTCACATAAAACTTTATCAACAATGATAGTTACAACAATCATGTGGGATTGAGTTACGAGTTTCCCAACATGCCCAACCTGGAATAAATCACTCCAGTGATGCCCCATCTTGGGCTAACTTTGTCTTCTGTGCACTTAGCACTAAAATAAGTTCTATTTAACAAAAACTATGAGATCTCTATCTTTGAATTGCCTAGTTTACTCTCTCTCGAGATAACATAACATAAGCAATAGATGCTATCAAAGATGATCTAGGTTTCCACATTCTTGGATCACCTATTTCCTTGGATAAGTGTTACAAATTGACAAGAGGAATTCCATTTCACATAAAGCAATCTTTAACCATGTTGCATCCTCCTCGCTTCAATGTCATAATGATATTATCTCACCAAAAAATACATTGAGAAAACTAGAAAGATTTCATATATGGAACTATCATAGTCTTTAACATCGACTAAAGGATCTATTTCTATTTTATTTAGTTTCCCATTACTAACTTAGAATCCAAGTACAATAATATGATAATACAACATAAGTATATTGCACTATGGTTTTCTCTAAACCTCTTAGGCACTATACAAATCCTCGTTACTCAAGGAATACGAATACACTATTAATAAAATAATCATTCTTTGACTAAGGTCAATCCAATAATCCAAATAGTTTTAATCATAGATCAATACTTACAATCTTATTGATCTTCCAGAGTTTACTATCTTTTGTTTTAAAATAAATTATGAACTCATACATGAGATTCATTGATATCACGAATATATTACTTCATAGTTGCTAAAAACCTAAGTGATATCATATGTCTGACCTTGGATATTCCAAATGAGATCAATATCTTTCTATTGCTCTTGATAAGAGGATTTCTATCACAAGTTTTAAGATCACAATAAATAATAACTCTGAGATATAGATAATCTCTTTCTAGACTCAAAGGTCTGCAACTGCTAACACAAGGCAATAATAACTTAATGTTTACTGGTCATATTCTAGATTGCTTAGAGTATAAAGGTATTTGGTTTTATACCCTTACTTGGATACCTAAAATCTTCTGGTCTCATATATATATAATTACTCAAAGGCAACAAAACTAATTATTTTCATGTTTACACAAGATGTTAGAGCCTTTCAGCCTTTTATACCTCCACAGAGACTGCAAAGTCTATTTACATAAGGATATATCAAGTCTCTGGGCTCTAGTATCCATGTTGAACTCTAGGCCTATCGAATTAATGTTCACAACATTGTATTCCAAAAATGGTGGCCTTTCCTATAGTATTGGCCTTTCAACATTTGAAAATAATCTAATATCAAAAATCAAACAACACTAATTTAGCTCTTACCTGAGTAGGCCTCAACAACATGATACCAAATATGTATGGACAATTTTCAGTCAACAAGGTTGGTATGCACACCGTGACTAGCATTCTTTTACTCTTGTTCCTTTTGGCCCTGATATAACAGTCTCATTCTATTTTAAGATAAGCATGCTATCTTTTTTTGATCTAATTGTGCTTCCATAGAACTTCTTGTTATTCACCTCCTGATATCCATATTATTCCACTATTTTCCATGACTTAATTCTTTTAACAACCACTATATGTTTTTGCTCCTCCTGAGCTCCATAAGAAAGCCTGTATATATACTCATGATTGGCTTCCTTTCCACATGGTTCTCCTTTTTCTGGTATATATCCCTTAAAAGAGGTTCAGGAAATACATTATCAAGAACAACCGATGAGATAATTAGAAAGAAAAACTCCTCATAACCATCATTATCTTTAATGATGGCCTCCATGAAAAGAGAGAGATGATGGTCATAATACTTGACCACTCCCTCACTACAGAGTTTTAGGTAGTTTCAAATCCTTAAAACATGCCTAAACTCTCATGCATGTTAGTGGGATAGTTGGTCTTTATGACCTCCTTCTCCATAACAATCTTCTATCTTTCCTATGCGATAACAAGGTTCTGCCCTTTTAATCATTTAAGACTCCACTCCAAAGATGTTATGAAGACTCCTACTAATTCATGGTAACACCACTTATTTAGCCTCCAAATCCTCTTAAGTTGAGCTTGCAAGGTAGAGGGGAATGTGGTCATTAAAGTACAACTTCCTCATGCATATAACAAATCTCCAAATAGCATTCAATGCTATCAAAAAGGTTAAGAAGGTATGTTTTTTCTATAAAGAAGGTGGTTATCGCATAAAACCAATAGCAACCTTACACCAACCATTCTAAATATATACGTAATATAATAGTCTGAAACAAACATAAATATTAATAACAATAAAGTGATGTAGACTTATGCACAGTACATGATTGGGTCGAGATATTCACCCCTACACATTTAAAAGAAAAACACGTTGATTCCGATTAGACGAAATACAAAATTTGACATTAAAACTATTAACAAGAAACACTCTTCTATTTTCCTTTCCAATGACATCATTGTGGATGTAAATGTATTCTCGTTTACAATGCAAGGGACATTTTTTTCTTTGAAAAGTCACGTTTATTTGAAAAATGACTCACGCTCAACGTTGACAATGTCGATTATGTTATAAATGACTAAACTATTGTTAAAAGACTATAAACGACATTGACAACTTGTCGAGTCAAGAAATAAACTTAAACCAAAATGGGTTGAGTATCACTTACCTGACTCAACTAGGTTCACTAATTTGCACCAACATAAAACTTAAGATGATGACAAACTGTTCTTTTCTTTATATCTATTCCATTCTCTCTGATGATGTTCTCCCTCCCTTTCTCAGAGGGGTGGAAACCTGTTTCCTGAATACAACTTACAATCACCAACCTGTGATTAGTGTATCAATAATAATTTCATAATACATATGAAATCATAACATCTTGACAACATATAAACACATGTTAATTATAATCAAATAAAAATAACTTATGAAAACATTAATTTTTCCTGACATTTTTACTAAACGTCAAATCATTGAATCATGCGTAATCATCTACTAAAATTACTTCAAAAGTAAAAAGTAAAACATATCCAAAGTTAGGGATGTAACATAACTTCCCCCATAAGATTCATCATCCTTAATGATCCAATGTATCCAAAACATTAATAAGATAAAAAAAATTGTTTAACCTGCAAAAGCGTAAACACTTGAGAAAATATTTTCTATAAAATCATGGTAAACTTCCCATATGATATTACCTTCTAGATACTGCTCCTATTGGACCTTGCATTAAATAACGTCTCTATCATGCAAGAAGAGCTTGTGAACTTCAAGCATTTAAGAAGCTCGATCATGACCACTCCTAGGTCCTATACCTGTAAAACATTCTAAGAATATAATTATCATTTGTTATATATATTTTTCAAATATGAATCATAAAAAGAATTGTCTCCTGGAAATAGATGATAATAGAATGATTTTTTAATCAATTGAATTGATAACTTCGAGAACTTCGAAGAGTCCTTCATATCTACGAGCTGGTTTGGAAGACTTTACAAACTTTATGAAACTTTTCTAGGGTTTGACTCTCAAAAGAACTTTTCTTCAATTGAGAATTGTCTTAGTGTATGCTTGCATCTACGTAACTTTTGCCTATCATAAACTCCCGCCAATCTTTTTTGATCAACTTGATCTGTTCATCCATTTCTAACAACATTTCTAGACTAATGCTAATCCTATCTTCTAGCTTACCCAACTTATAGGAGTTTGGCATCTTCTTCTATCTGATGTTTCAAATGGAGTCATCTTGATAGAAAAATTGTAGAAGTTGTTATAATCCAACTCCTCAAAAGGTAGATACTTTTCCACTTGTATTGATGTTCCGTGCAATACATTCGCAAGAAATCTTCCAAAACTTGAGTTACCCTCTATGTTTGACTAGCTGCCTTAGAGTGATAAGCAGAGTTATATAAGTTGAGTTCCTAGAGATGAAGATAAATCTTGTCAAAACCTTGGTGTCATATGCGCACCTCTATCGAAGATAATCTTCTCAAGAACTCTATACAATCTACACACTTGTTGCACAAACTTACAAACTAAATCTGGTACTCCATCCTTTAAATTCCCAGGTATAAAGTGAGCTTCCTTGGTGAGTCTATCTACAACTATCACAATAGCATTATGCATGTTTCTAAACATAGGAGGACCTTGCACAAAGTTCATGCTAATGATCTGCCACTTCCACTCTTGGAATATCGTATAGATACAAAATTCCTATAGGATGCTTATGATCAACCTTGACTCTGGTATTCTAGGCAACTTGCTACAAATCTTGTAGCATCACTATCCATTCCTTTCTAGTAATAAAGAGATTTCACATTGACTAGGAGTTTAGTTACTCTTGGATAACCTGACCATGATTTAGAATGAATTTCCTTCCATATAAGGTTTCTTATTTTTGCAAGGTTAAGGACAACCAAGTACATTCTCTATAATTTACTCCCCTACACAATCCATCAGAGGCCGATCCAGGACATGATAGAGGTGAATATTGCATAAAGATAGTGAACAACCAAAATGTTCTAGTATAGCTACCACAATAATTTAAATCAATATCAAAGTATAAGCAATTTCATTTCCAACAATAAGTCAAAAGAATGAGCTCAATTTCAACAATAAATCAAAATTTGACCAACTGGCCATATAATAAACAATCTTCAAAATTTGGTGGCTAGACCATTCTAAAATAAATGAATAAAACAATGACAACCCTTTCAAGTATTTAAAGGGATTTTACCAAAAATCTAAAGAAATGTTAAAATCTAGAGGAACACTTACTATGCAGTATGTGACTAATTGAGTCACTAACAAGGGAGTAGATTGTTGCACTGCACTCAGGTTTTCTAAAAACCTACAATGGGTTAGAGATCGTGCTACAAGCACATCAAACAAATAAGTCCCTTAAGACTTTCATCATGCTCAAAAATTTTGCAAATTTAAAAAGGTTATATCACATTCACTCCTACTTCCTGGAGTATCTATCATTCATCACTCAGATGGTATTATAAGATGGTGTTAAAGAAACACACAAGGATTACAATTGAAACACAAACTTCTTCCCTTCGTTCTGCTTAAAAAACCTCATTGAATAGGTTACTTATTCAAAACTTTAAACAACTTGACTATATACCTTGGTGATAATCACATTCACCATGGTAGTTGTACTTTCTATCTCTACCAAGAGGCGAAGTACATAGTTCTCAACCATTTGGCTAAAATACCGTGAGAATAACTAATATATTCTCCTTGCAATGATTATGAATCATCTTTCTAACTTCATGCAGATTCTTAGCAAAAGTTTCAAAGAATGATACTAATCCCAATCTTTATTCATCAAAATATTGCCTGAGAAGACCCTCTAAACTTACGTCCTCTACTACACATTGATGCATTTTCCAAAAGGCTTCAAGAGATACTAAGGAACTCTTATCCACCTCTACTTATGCATGCTTCTTTGTATATGCCAATTGGTTTTTTCATGAATCTTGGAAAACAAATGCATCTCCAAGTCCTATACCAATTTTCTCATTATTCTATGCCAATATATCACTACTTGTCCTTTGATGATCCTTTTATTCCACTTGGCTCATTCCAAGCCATCTAGGAGTTAGACAAGAACCCATTGTATCTATGTATCTTTGACACAAATTCAGGATCTTCAATACTCAGTTGCTCCTACACCTGCACCTGGTTGATTACTTCTGGATCTTCCCATCCCTAAGTTCTTGAGAAATAAGAGTGATCTTGACTTCATACAGACACTGCTCTACCTGAGCTCTTAGTCTAATTAGAAATTGACCAAGGTTTTACCTTTCTAGTCAAAGTCTCTGAATCTTCCTGCTATATACTTTCAACATTGTTAATATGCTCTTGGAGTTTTTACCTTCTCAGTTGGTTCTTTCTTAACCACTAACTTGGGTAAGTGCTAGAAAATAGTCTTCCTAACAATTTTCTTGGTTATTCTCTATGTCATTCTGGCATAAAACTAGTTTCAAACTGTAACGTCAGAAAATGTCCCCTTGGGGGCTTTTCCCTCATAAGGTTTAGCTCTCAGGTCTTTAGCATGCATTTAGGACATTTTAGTTCATATTTTGGCATCTCGATGGAATGAGACCTAGGTTCCATGGAAAATTGGACCTAGGTGGAACCCTTGAGCTGTATCTTGCCCAAAATAGGGGGGAGGACTTAGGTCCCTGTGCCCTAGTCCTGCCCTATTTTGGGGCAGCCCTAATTTCTGGGTGTTGGTTTATGACCGTTATTTGGTTCTTTTGCCGACACGATAAAGTTTGATTTTTAAACTCTTGGCAGGAATGCTTGTAGTTGCATATATAAGCATGATTAGGCATTCATTTATAAACTAGATGATTACTAGCAAGCTATTGTGTTCTCAAGGTGATTAAAGGCTTTCTATTGTGTTGTAAGAGTAGACTTGTGTGTTTTGTGTGTTGATATTTGCAGATTTGAGCATCAATCCCCTCATGGCATGAAGAGCCTCTTCCTCCACGAGAGCTTCACTACAAGGTGACATATTATTGTGTTTTCATCATTGATTCCCTTGGTTTTTGCCTCTGCTTCACAAGGGAACACACTCTTTATCTGACAACAGTGTTCAGAGACTTAAGTGTCCTTTGGGGCTTGACTAAGGCAAGCCTCTAAACACCACAACCCCCAAACCAAGTCTCATGATTGCAAGTTACAGGTGTCGCATTTGGGAAAAGTAGAGTTGTAGGAAGGATTGGCAGGCATCAAGGATTTGGGATCTGAAGAAAAGCCAGACAAAGGAGCACTTCTAGGACTAGGGCACTTGCTCTAGTGTCCTCCGCAGACAGATCTCCAAAAATAGGAGTTACAGGGCTGATCAGTGTCGAAAGGAGGTCCGGATTCCATGAAAAAGAAGGTACCTTGGACTTGGGCGCCCACTCCAGTGTCCCCAACTATTCCGCTTCGGAACCCCGAAAACAAGCCCCCGACTATATTTATCTATCTGGTTAGACATTTTGATTAGGCATTATATTTGTCTCTTTATTGATCATACTATTTACATATTATACATTATACATTTTACACATTATATATTATGTATTTGCATATTATACTTTATTTGTCTACTTTTTATGATCATACCTTTTACACATTATTATATTATATGCACCTTATTTTCAAATTATATATTATGCATTATCTAGATTGTATTACTAGGATATGCATTACTATTATACATTATTACCTCTCTATTCTATGCTTTAGTGTTTCAAAGCCTTATTGGTAGGTTTGTTCCTCTTTGTTTTTATTGTATGTCGTTTTGTCTATTCGTTATTATTTGATGGTTTTTATTTATTATTCACATCATGTTTGACTATTTATCTATATACATACAATATTATTGTCATTGATTATACATTTTACATATTATTATGCATCATATTTTCATAGTATTTATTTTTCTTCGCATGGTTCATATTACTATTATGCATATTAATTTTATTTTGTATTCCTTGGACATTTGGTCTTTATTTATTTCTTTTATTATCTTTGGAATTTTATGTATTTGATATCACATATTGTATATATATTGTATACAAATTATATATTATCCATTGACACTATTTCTTTTATACCTTTTGTTATTATATATTACTCATATTTTTCTATATATACTTCTTGGTTTTGTTATGTTTTGTGTTTATACTTTTACTTAGGTGAGTTTACATGCTTCAAGTTTGAATTTAGTTCATCTCTTACTTTCTTTTTTCCCATCACCTCCCTTCATTTTGTGTTCCTTGTTATATCCACCTCTACAATTCCTTTATAAGGCCATGTATGCTATCCAATACACATTTTCTCCTCTTCCTGATGATGGATCATTGTGTATGATCTGAAACATTGAAGCAAAAACATACACAGTTTAATCCAGAAGCACTTCAATCTTAATTCATGGACTGTGGAAAACTCATGCCTATGATATTTTATTCTTGTCTGCAAGAGCTTTTTCCGTCTTTCATCAATTTGTTGTCGTATTTGCATAATTAGGGTTTTAATGGTTAATTGGACATAAGAGAAGGAAAATTATAATTAAATTATCTAATCCAAGTTTTCCTACATCTTCAAGTGACCTATGGTATGATAGTGCTTTCCACTTGATCCTAGATCCTTCAATGTATGGTGGAGAGGCAGATTTAAACATCTAAACATTAGAACATTAACAAATTCAATTTCCACCTAAATATTTTGGTGAACTCATGTTTTGGACTTAAATTGCAACTTGTTGAGTGTTTTTCTTCATATTTGGATTTATTTCATCCATTCATTTGGTCATTTATTTCATTGCATTGAGAAAAATTCAAAAAAATTGAAAATTTTGAAAAATACAAAAAATTGCATTGTTTGGCTTACTAAATTGCATCAGTTCTTCCTAAATTTTCCTAATTCATGATTTTTTCATTATATCTGATATAAAATATAGAAAAATCTAAAAATTCAAAAATTTGCCTTGCATTTTCATCATTTAATTGCTAGGGTTTTGTGAAAATTTTGAGAATTTTATATAACCTAGTAATTCTAAAATCTAGGGTTAGTAGGCAAAATCTTTTATCAGATTTTTCTACTGATTTTAGAGGCTCATTCAAATTTTTATTTGGCTTTAGTCTTGCATTTTAGTGTAAGTTTGCCTTTAGATTTAAAATATTTGTATTTTTGCATAGAAAATTTCAACAAAAACTAGCAATTTTGATGCATTTTCATTAAATTTGCATGGGCATTTTGCATGTTAAGGCTTGAAAATAATTTTAAGATCTAATATTAAGTCATTTTAATCATAAATTAGACTTCAAAACATTCACATAGAATTCTATCCCAAGATCTCAAACCTAGGGCTTCAAAAACAACGATTTTCACTAAAATTGGCCTTATTGACTTTATAAACTTGCACCATAGGTGTGTTGTGAAAAGTATCTTGGAATTATTTTTCTATTATCAGGGTAATCATTTTCTTCCCCTCCTAAAAATCTTCACAACACCCTTTTATCGGGCTCTTGTAGTGAAAATTTTGCAAAAAAAAAACCACACATTTTGGCTATTTTGGCCCTAGGGTTTGAACTAGTTTGCACTCCAAGTGTGTTGTGATAAATTTTATGGATTTAGGTGACTGATATTATTGATATTATTTTCTATACCTCCTAAAATTCCTTAAAAAACCCCTTTTTCTAGGTCTTGGAGTTGAAAAACTGTGAAAAATAGCTTATTTTTGCTATACTTTCACTAGGGTTTAACCTCAAGTGGCGCTAAAATCATGTTGTGTTGGATATTTTGACACCAATTGGCTGTTATTACTGATATTATTTGTTTTCCATCATCATTTTTCTCACAACACCCTTTGTTATGCTCTTTTGCATTAAATTTTGGTGAAAAAAGTACCTATTTTGACATATTTTCACTATATTTTAACTTGGCATTATCTTGGATTTGCATCAAGAGTGTGTTGAGAGTGATTATATTTATGTTTTGGACTGATATCAGACATATAAATTTCTTCCCTTGACTGAAATCCTTACAGCATCCTTTGTGTTATTCATTTGCATTGAAAAGAGTACAAAAAATCAAGCATTTTGGCCGTCAATCATATCCTTCTCCTAGGATATGTTCTCTTAGTTTGTGTGTTGTATGATTTTGTATAAGCTTTATGACACATTGTTTTAAAAACAATATCCCTTTGAGAAGAAGTAAAAGATTAATGGGATCTAGTGCTCTTGAAGAAGTTGGTACTTTGGACACCTTCTTACAGAGGCAGAAACTCAAATTGTGAAAGATATTACACATCCTCCATAGTCAATGGAAGAAATAGATTTTTATGATGTTGATAACACTATTGAGGCAATAGGATATGTATCTGATGAGTAAATAGAAAATTTGGATAAAGACCTAGCTAAACTTCAAACATTTATGGAAAATGAGAGAATAGCTGAAGAAGTCGTTCCTACAATTCATAATATAAGAGAATTGATAAAAGGACAAGATGGTGTTAATGCACTTCATGGTCTAGCACATATTGTACAAACCAATATCATGTCAGTAACTAAATGTGCACAAATGATAAATAATACTTTAT
The DNA here is from genome assembly GCA_027924645.1 of Cunninghamia lanceolata. NCBI lineage: Eukaryota > Viridiplantae > Streptophyta > Pinopsida > Cupressales > Cupressaceae > Cunninghamia > Cunninghamia lanceolata. Next base: position 16,937,239 of record BSBN01000016.1, read on the forward strand.
CACCATCTCATACTTAAGTTTCTATACCTATACCAAATACAGGAATATCCAATTTACATCAACGATCTTAAAAACTAATGCGAACGCTTGTAGTAATGCTACCACTGGTATTGGAGTATCTAATGGCACTAATTACAAAGCTATGGGATTTAATTATTAGAATTTGATTCCTAAAAAGACCTCTCCTATGAATAACTGTTCTCAATCTCCTATCTATTCCACTCATTTCCAGCTACCTATTACATATTCGCAACCATCTTCCACCTATCATTATGGCCAACCACTGTTAACTTATTCTTAGCCTCCGCATATTGTATCTCAAGCTCAATCACCTCCTCACCTTGGTCCCAATTCCTCACAACAAACCACATCTCCTAATGATGCCATCCTAAACCAACTTTTACAGGGCATGACTACTTTGCAACAAAAGGTAACAAATTTGACAAATTCTTTGCAGCTTAGTCTACCAACATATCATGCTCGTAATCCGTTATCCTATGAAATTTTGAGAACTGCCATGCTCGAGAGGTTTGAGACTCCTTCCTTTGAAAAATATGGTGGAAAAGGTGATCCCAATATTTATGTGGTAGCATTCACATCTATGTGTAGTGATTTTTATTTTGAAGAGGATTTGTTGGCAAAACATTTTCCGTGATCTCTCAAAGAGACTGCTTTAGAATGGTTTTTCTCATTGCCTCTCAATTCAATACACTCCTTTTTGCAGTTGGTTGGTCAATTTTTACAACTTTTTCAAGCAAATATTGGACCCCAAGTCACCCTTATTGACTTGGTTCAATGTAAACAAGGTTTGAAAGAAAAGTTGACTGAATTCATTAGTCGGTATCAAAGGACTTTATACACAGATTCAATATTAGATGAAAGATGAAGATATTCAAAAGATATTTATTACAAATGTTCAACCTAATATTCATGATATGATCCTCTTGATGAAATATAACTCCTTTCAACATTTATGCACCGCCCTTTGTGATTATCAACTTTTGTCTAGTCAGTATGAAAACCAAAACCCATCGGTTCAAGTTGATTAATCCATGGGTGGATCATCACAAAACAATTTTAAGAGGAACAATAATAGGAGTTTCATCAAGATCAATGGACCAAATATGGATGTGTCTTCTATAAATAATCCAAAGAAAGCATTATATCAACCAAGAAAGTTTACTCCGATATCTAAGTCCTATCATTCCATAATGAATCAAGCTGTGAGTAATAACATTCTGAAGCGTCCCCTGATTAAGGGTGTGAATGATAACGGAAATAAGTCAGTTGCTCTGCCGAATCAGAATTTACAAATCTTCACTAATCATTTTTCTAAACATACCAAAAATAATATGGTGGAACAAGATTTAGTGGAAGTAGACGAGGATGATTACTTGGACTATGATAGTATCATGGGTATGATTGAAGTCAACAAGAAACAAATGGATAATCCACCTCATCCACAAAGAAATGGAATTATCCTGAGGTTCCTCCTCAGTTATCCTTATATGGATCGGGAAATAATCAAAATGCATCTAAAAGGAAAGAACAACAACCAATACAGACAAGTAAGATGGTGCAGGATGATTCATGTTACTATTCTAGAAAGATTCAACAACGAAAACTCGCTAAAAATTGGAAAAGAGCAAGACGACAATCAATAGCTGGAAATAATAGTGGTTCTGTTAGTGCCTGAATTGACTGGCAGTTTTTTGAGCAATTTTCATGCAGGCACTCTCCCTAAGTATCCAAAAAAATGTCATAAGTAATGGACCTCCTCAGCATTTTTCAGCTGCAGCATCATATTTTCTTTGAAGAGGAGGTCATCATCATCATATTTCCTTTGATGGTGGTCAGCATCATCATGTTCTCCGTCGACCGGTTTCTCATCGTCATCATCGTATTTCAATATCGGGTGATGTTTGGTTTTTATCCTGATGATGCTGATGAGCTACAATGCGCCTTGATTTGCTTGCGGGGGTGATTTTTCAAGTATCCGGTGATCTTCCATTTATCACCTTGCCCAAACATGATGATGATGTTGCCCCGATGTTCTGAAGGGGTTATTCTTTGAGTTGTTTCGACCTGACTTGTTCTTTCTTAAGGGTCGTCATCATCATCATATTTCCAGTTATCACCGTGTTGCTTGCGAGGGTCATCATATTTTCTGCCTTCATGATATTTCGCTGGGGTGATATCTTTATCATCGGGTGATCTTGGTTATGATCATCCTGATGATGTTGTTGAAGAGTTCTAAGTGTGACCCGATATTCACTGGGGTCATCATATTTTGAACGTCAGGATGATCTTAGTCAATATCATCCTGATGATGTTGTATCACTTCTTGTTCGTAGTTTTGTCATCCTGATGATGCTGACGTCATCCATATATCAGGGTGATATCTTTTTCTCTGCCTATCTGCATCATGATATTTCCGAAGGAGGGGGTGATATTTTCATATCACCCGGGTGTATGTTTGTTCCAGCGTCATGATGATGCTGATATCAAGGAGATATCCGCCTGCCGGCTTCGTGCATTATCTAGTGGGGGTGATCTTTTCAAGCATCATCATATTCATCTATCGCCCCGATCTTATAGTGAAGCTACAGTGCAACCTGATATTTGCGCATCAGGATGATATTTCCAAATATCCGGTTGTCTTCCGAATATCATCCTGATGTTGATATGACGATGACGTCATCAAGGTCCGGGGGGGTCATATTTCTAACACAGATCATCTTGTGGAGATCTCCCGATATTTGCAAACATGATGATGACGTCATCCGGATATGAGGAGGTGCGCAGTAGGCAGATATGATGATGACGTCAGCAGGATATGATGATGACATCATTAGGATGTTCATCGGCCAGACTTTCGGTATAAGCTCAGCAGGAGGATGTTCCTCCGATGGATCAGGTTGTGCCGATGAAGGCGATTATCATGCAGTTATATTGCAATATGATGATGACGTCAGGGGGATATTTCAAGCAACAGGATATCATGCTGCTGGAGGATGATGATGATGAAGTCTTATACTAGTGTCGTCAGGAGCAAAAGCACCGACATGATATATGCTCATGACCTAGTATATAAAGTGTTAAAGAGGTTGCTGCGGGGTGCATGTGGGATAATTGATATCCTGCATTTTCAAATATCATGATGATGAATCTCGGCGGGAAATGGTTGCGATTAACTGTCTGATGTTCTTCCCAAGGCCGCGGGTTGGTGCGCCATTAATGGCGATTGTTGCAGAGGTATGGGCGATGGCGTGGGCTGATCTAGTACCCGGTTGAAGATCTGGATCCCTAGGCAGTGGCGCAGGGCTCGAGAAATCTTCCTGTCTCCTCCCCTACCTGCTGCATTCAAGTTTGGGCGCCAATCTGGTAATGTTTGAGCGCCATTTTTATGATACTGTATATCTGGCGGGATTTTTGGTCAACCATGTAATTAATTGCTGAGCACCTACCTGGCTGTTATAAGCAGGTTGTGTTGCTCATTTGTTGTTGTTGAAAGTTGGGGATTTTTGGCTCTGTAATCCAAAACCAGCTGATCTGGTTGCTCTGTACAGTCTAACTTGTGAGTTTATGTATCTCCTGTTGTACGACTTGGCATGAATCCACTGATTTCATGGTTGATCTTATATGAGTAATGCTATCTTAGCATGTGTTGTGTTAATTCTGTCTCCAGTATTGCATGTATTCTTCTTCTGGATCTGGATATTTGCGTAATGTTTAGATTCTAGAGCATAGAATTCCTATGTTGAATGTCTGATCTTTTAACTTCTGCTCAAGGGGCAGATTAAACTGTTTTCAGGTTGAACATTGGGAAGGGTATACTGCAGTAGGGATGCCATAAGTAGAGATAACTTAACACTCTTCATTGGGAGATATCTGTAAGGCAGATATCATGTGTATCCCCCTGAAATCCAGTTTTAGCTATTCATGCTGATCATTCACAGGTGTATGTCTACCGACTCCAAGCCCTGGATAGGCACCAATCATGCTGTGTTCTTGTGTTATACACCATGTCCAGCTTTGCATCCAAAATTTAAACTAAAACATTTCATACTTCCACCTGTTAGTTGTAGGAGTAGGACTAGGAACCCCCTGCATGCTCTCATACCCAACCAGACATCATGTCCAAGAATGTTGCCAGCCTTGTGATCTATCATGCAGATCTTGGTCCATACATGAGAGTATTCTGCCTGTTGTTGTCAAATTAGATCTTTCTATCTTTGAGCTAGTCAAGGTTACATCTTGAGTTATAGGGATACCCCCCTTGGTGCGGCAGAACCAGAAGTGAAGGGGAGGAGCTCACGCAACCTCCTGTATTCAGTTGGCTGAATCTGCCTGTGCATTAGAACTGGCAATCCCTAATGCTGATTCAAAAGAAAAGTCAACAAAATGGCGACTCCGCTGGGGAGTCTTTCATGTGAAAAATGATGTTCTGCTGGTGGAATGAACTCAGAAACATATTTGATGAGCTTTCAGCTGCTGTAAATTTTGTCCTCTTTGGAGAGGTGGCGACTCTGCAAAAAAGATCCAAATGCACATGAAAGATAAATGTATGTTATTGGTTGAAAGATGTACATATTTCTGCATCTGTATGAGAAAAGGTACCTTGTTCTTTCCCCTTTATTTGCTGTTTTACTGCATAGGTTAGATGCCAGGGGAAGCCTTAGGTCTTAGACAGACAAAGGATGTCTAAGAGTAGGGTTTTTATGAATCCAAGTATGAATTATCCCATACTCAGTGGTAAAATGTTGGATAAAGGAATAGAAGAGATAAGAAATAGGTTGATATTCTTAGAGGCTGAGCAGGCCCAGTTAAGAAGCAGTAACCCTGTTGTGTCTGCCAGTCAGAAAGCTAAACCTCCTGTCAACCCTTTTGATCCTTTGTATGACCAACTGGATTTGTCATGGGTGGATTACAAAGTAGAAACTATGACTGCTAGGATATACTGTCAGATGCCTAGATTTAGTGGTCACAATGTATGTGATGGGAATGCACATATCCAAAATTTTCAAAGTTTTATGGGAAAATATTCATTCAGAGATGAGGATATGTGGATGAGGTTTTTTGTTAGGTCCTTTGATGCAAAAGCAAAAGACTGGTATTTGAGCTTTCCAAAGAAATTTTTTGCCTGTTGGTATGAGCTTGCTGACTGTTTCAAGGAAGAATTTGCAAAAGAACCGGCTGATCTTGTTGCAGAATTGATGAGAATCAGAAAACAAGATGAAGAGCCGTGTGTTGATTTCAGTCATAGGTTTGCAGTAGCCCTTTCACATGTCCCTGAAAGTTTCAGACCTGATATTTCAGCCTGTGTTGGCATATTCTTTGAAGCTTTTGAGGAGGGCTCTAGTGCATTACTGAGGGATTTCAAGGTGAGAAGTATGCAGATGGCATACAAATTTTTAGAAAATGTAGAAGAAATGAGAAATGTGCACCTGCTGAAACCCCTGTCCCCAGGCCTTGGTGTGAATAATCGTTGTGAAGCTGCAAATGACCAAATAATTAAGGCATCATGTGAAGATGAAAAGATGAATGTTGAGGATGCCAGTGAAAGGACTAGTGAGGATTCCCATTGCAATGATGAGGCAGCTGACCATGAAAACAATAACGAGGTTGTGGACAGCAATGGGCAATTTTTGGAATGGACCTGTGGAGACAATTGTGAGTATTGTACTCAAGACAGAGAAGATATAAGCAAACAGAGAAGCAGTCCTATGTGTGACCCATTGCCTACCTTTCAAACACATGGAGATCATGAAGAACAGTCAGAAATTGAAATAAGTGCTAATTCAGAGCATGATTGTTTTTCATTTGATGGCTGTTTTGCTTATGACACACAGGCTGATACTCCTCCACAGACTGAATCCATTGGTGATGAAGAGGTGTGCTCTGCTGCCCATGAACAAATGGCATACTATGATGAAACTGATGCACCTGAGTCACCCATTTTTGACACATATGGTGATGAGGATCTGTCTGAGTATGGTGAAGATCTAGACATTATTTTTGGCTTGGATTCTGTTTCTCATCCTGATGAAAGAGGAAACAACATACATCAGGTAAGTGACTGTGAAAATGTGCCTGACTTAAAAGAGATGCCAGAGCCTGATCTTTTCCAGCCTGGTGTACCAGATGGTTGTGTACATGATGTACACAATTGTGATTTTGAAAGCTTTTCTTTTGATGAGCCAGCATATAATACAATGAGCCTTGATCTTCCTAGTTTTGTGGTGGACTCCGAGTGTTTCCTATTTGCAGTCCAGCTAGGAGATCATGTTGCAATGCATAATGATGATATAGGTGATAAGTGCTATATGCCATATGAATATGCATTGTTTGATATATTCTGCACCCACATGTCACATGATGCTGAAGGTTATCTGCACAGGTTTGACAATGACAAGCTAAATCAAAAGGTTGAATATGCAGATGACAAGATTTGTTTGTGGGTGGATGTCTGTAGTATCTCCAAGCTTGACCCAGTGCATGCAGATGAAAACAAGATATTTGACAAAGGGAGATACATGTTTTTCTTTTCTTGGTGGCCTTAGGCCATCAAGTGTGTTTGGTGATGCAGGTCAGTGCAGTATTTGACTATGTGCCCAATGGATAAGGGACTGGTCTGCATCCCAGAGATCTGGGGTTCTCGCTGCAGTCTTGCACCTGCACGTCCCCAGACAGAGCCACTATTAGTGCCTGAATTGACTGGCAGTTTTTTGAGCAATTTTCATGCAGGCACTCTCCCTAAGTATCCAAAAAAATGTTCTAAGTAATGGACCTCCTCAGCATTTTTCAGCTGCAGCATCATATTTTCTTTGAAGAGGAGGTCATCATCATCATATTTCCTTTGATGGTGGTCAGCATCATCATGTTCTCCGTCGACCGGTTTCTCATCGTCATCATCGTATTTCAATATCGGGTGATGTTTGGTTTTTATCCTGATGATGTTGATGAGCTACAGTGCGCCTTGATTTGCTTGCGGGGGTGATTTTTCAAGTATCCGGTGATCTTCCATTTATCACCTTGCCCAAACATGATGATGATGTTGGACCGATGTTCTGAAGGGGTTATTCTTTGAGTTGTTTCGACCTGACTTGTTCTTTCTTAAGGGTCGTCATCATCATCATATTTCCAGTTATCACCGTGTTGCTTGCGAGGGTCATCATATTTTCTGCCTTCATGATATTTCGCCGGGGTGATATCTTTATCATCGGGTGATCTTGGTTATGATCATCCTGATGATGTTGTTGAAGAGTTCTAAGTGCGACCCGATATTCACTGGGGTCATCATATTTTGAACGTCAGGATGATCTTAGTCAATATCATCCTGATGATGTTGTATCACTTCTTGTTCGTAGTTTTGTCATCCTGATGATGCTGACGTCATCCATATATCAGGGTGATATCTTTTTCTCTGCCTATCTGCATCATGATATTTCCGAAGGAGGGGGTGATATTTTCATATCACCCGGGTGTATGTTTGTTCCAGCGTCATGATGATGCTGATATCAAGGAGATATCCGCCTGCCGGCTTCGTGCATTATCTAGTGGGGGTGATCTTTTCAAGCATCATCATATTCATCTATCGCCCCAATCTTATAGTGAAGCTACAGTGCAACCTGATATTTGCGCATCAGGATGATATTTCCAAATATCCGGTTGTCTTCCGAATATCATCCTGATGTTGATATGACGATGACGTCATCAAGGTCCGGGGGGGTCATATTTCTAACACAGATCATCTTGTGGAGATCTCCCGATATTTGCAAACATGATGATGACGTCATCCAGATATGAGGAGGTGCGCAGTAGGCAGATATGATGATGACGTCAGCAGGATATGATGATGACGTCATCAGGATGTTCATCGGCCAGACTTTCGGTATAAGCTCAGCAGGAGGATGTTCCTCCGATGGATCAGGTTGTGCCGATGAAGGCGATTATCATGCAGTTATATTGCAATATGATGATGACGTCAGGGGGATATTTCAAGCAACAGGATATCATGCTGCTGGAGGATGATGATGATGAAGTCTTATACTAGTGTCGTCAGGAGCAAAAGCACCGACATGATATATGCTCATGACCTAGTATATAAAGTGTTAAAGAGGTTGCTGCGGGGTGCATGTGGGATAATTGATATCCTGCATTTTCAAATATCATGATGATGAATCTCAGCAGGAAATGGTTGCGATTAACTGTCTGATGTTCTTCCCAAGGCCGCGGGTTGGTGCGCCATTAATGGCGATTGTTGCAGAGGTATGGGCGATGGCGTGGGCTGATCTAGTACCCGGTTGAAGATCTGGATCCCTAGGCAGTGGCGCAGGGCTCGAGAAATCTTCCTGTCTCCTCCCCTACCTGCTGCATTCAAGTTTGGGCGCCAATCTGGTAATGTTTGAGCGCCATTTTTATGATACTGTATATCTGGCGGGATTTTTGGTCAACCATGTAATTAATTGCTGAGCACCTACCTGGCTGTTATAAGCAGGTTGTGTTGCTCATTTGTTGTTGTTGAAAGTTGGGGATTTTTGGCTCTGTAATCCAAAACCAGCTGATCTGGTTGCTCTGTACAGTCTAACTTGTGAGTTTATGTATCTCCTGTTGTACGACTTGGCATGAATCCACTGATTTCATGGTTGATCTTATATGAGTAATGCTATCTTAGCATGTGTTGTGTTAATTCTGTCTCCAGTATTGCATGTATTCTTCTTCTGGATCTGGATATTTGCGTAATGTTTAGATTCTAGAGCATAGAATTCCTATGTTGAATGTCTGATCTTTTAACTTCTGCTCAAGGGGCAGATTAAACTGTTTTCAGGTTGAACATTGGGAAGGGTATACTGCAGTAGGGATGCCATAAGTAGAGATAACTTAACACTCTTCATTGGGAGATATCTGTAAGGCAGATATCATGTGTATCCCCCTGAAATCCAGTTTTAGCTATTCATGCTGATCATTCACAGGTGTATGTCTACCGACTCCAAGCCCTGGATAGGCACCAATCATGCTGTGTTCTTGTGTTATACACCATGTCCAGCTTTGCATCCAAAATTTAAACTAAAACATTTCATACTTCCACCTGTTAGTTGTAGGAGTAGGACTAGGAACCCCCTGCATGCTCTCATACCCAACCAGACATCATGTCCAAGAATGTTGCCAGCCTTGTGATCTATCATGCAGATCTTGGTCCATACATGAGAGTATTCTGCCTGTTGTTGTCAAATTAGATCTTTCTATCTTTGAGCTAGTCAAGGTTACATCTTGAGTTATAGGGATACCCCCCTTGGTGCGGCAGAACCAGAAGTGAAGGGGAGGAGCTCACGCAACCTCCTGTATTCAGTTGGCTGAATCTGCCTGTGCATTAGAACTGGCAATCCCTAATGCTGATTCAAAAGAAAAGTCAACAGGTTCTCCCCCTCATAAGCACCAAAAAGTCTCATTCAAACAAGGATTTAAGGAACATGGATCATATGATAACAAACAATACTTTCATAAGAATCACTCAAATTTTACATTAAACATTATCAAATACCTCTCCAAGATGTTCAAGAGCTCTAAGATATAATGCGAAGACCCTACAGGTAATTATCTCTAACCCTTTATCTCTCTCATGATGTGCTTCCCCCATGATGTGTTATGTGTTGTTTAGGCCTCCTGGGATGACCTCAGATTCTCCTGTAAGGTTCAGGATACCAGAAGACCCCTTCTATTGTGACCTTCTTCTATTTGTATCATCATTCTTCTAAATCACCTCTCTCTAATTTCATTGTTGTGTGTTGTGTCTTACAGAAATAGCATTGTGGTTGGTGACTTGGGGGCACCCTCCTATGTGACTGTCCCTAAGACACTTGTTTCTCCTCTCTTATTTATTCTTTACCTTCCTCTAGTGTTTCCATCTGGCGGGCAGATGACGACAAACATTTATACTGATGCAAACCTAGTGTCCCTTTCGAGAGCAATAAAAAAATGGACTTAGTTCCTAATATGACGATGGGGTTGTATATCTTATCCAATGCTTGGCTAGTGGAAGCACTCGTGCTTTTCATGTAGTGAATATGATTATGTTTATGTTGCATTTACAAACCTTAACAATACTACTGCTCTATGCACCTTTGTTTGCCATTGAATCTAGCCTTGGCGGTACTCAATTCGGAGAGCTTCGTGATAGGCCCACGGTTATCCTTGAACTCCGAATTCATTGTATAACCTTGGCTCTTTGTGTGGTTAATCAAATGCCTTGATGTTGTGTTTATCATGATGTTGTAGACACTAACATGTTTCTTGCAAGGATGTGTTTGTGGGAATATTTGGCGATCGTAAAGCACATGTCACCTCCGGGGGGCATGGGCTTTGCGAAAGTCAGCGTTCCCTTGTATGTTTTCTTCCTACCTTAACATGCTTGATATCGATAACTGATATCAACCACCTTAAGGTGGGGGCATATCTAAGGTAAGATGTTTGTTACAGATGTTAGCAATGTGTTTGACCTTAGATGCAAAGACTTACGCCCCGGGGTAGTGCATTGTGCATCCTGAGTCTGTTTGTAATCAATCAATCAATCATGTAAGCCCTTTGTGGAGGTGGGATATCAAGCATATCCTTTTCTTAAGCCCTCTATGGAGGTGAGGATGGTGTATTTCTTAGAGCAGATTGCATCATCCTATCATTTTTAAAAGTTCTCTGTGGAGGCGGGGAGTGGTTCTGTGAATAACTCAACCCTTAAGCTTGTCTTTGGTGATTGTTGTGGCAAAGCCCAATCATCGGTGTGTGCTTGTAATGTGCCTGAGATGGTGTTTGACCTAGAAATAGGTACACTCCATCGCTTGTCTGTCGTGTTTTCTCTATGTCTTCAAGTGTGTGTGTTTTGGTGTGCTTGTTTTGTGTGGTTTTTTTGTTGCCCCATATGCAAAGACCAGCACCCTTGCGTAGTGCTTTCTACATTTTTGGAAGGTTTTGTGTGTCTTGCGTGTGTGTTTCCCCATATATATAGAGACCTGTGCCCTAGGGTAGTGCATCCTGTATTATGGGAGGTTTGTTTACTTTCCAGTACTTGCATTTGCATTTCATATATATGAGAAAAAGAAAAGAAAAGATATCATTTATATCTTCCATGCATTAAAGTGTCTTCTATTCATTGACTGTATTCTTCATGTTCTACGTGACTGTAACTGTCTTCTCCATGTTTTGTGTGCCTGTTACTGTCTTCTATGTGATTAGCCTGTCTTCTCCGTGCTTGGTGTGTTTGTTGTGTTTGTGACCATACTTTAATGCATGTATTCACCTCACATTTATACATACATTAAAGTGGGGGCTAAATGTAATGTCAAAAAATGTCCCCTTGGGGGCTTTTCCTTCATAAGGTTTAGTTCTCAGGTCTTTAGCATGCATTTAGGACATTTTAGTTCATATTTTGGCATCTTGATGGAATGAAACCTAGGTTCCATGGCAAATTGGACCTCGGTGGACCCCTTGAGCTGTATCCTGCCCAAAATACAGGGGAGGACTTGGGTGCCCATGCCTTAGTCCTGACCTATTTTAGGGTAGCCCTAATTTTTAGGTGTTAGTTTGTGACCATTATTTGGTTCTTTTACCGACATGGTAAAATTTGATTTTTAAAATCTTGGCAAAAATGCTTGTAGTTGCATATATAAGCATGATTAGGCATTCATTTGTAAACTAGATGATTGGTAGCAAGCTATTGTGTTCTCAAGGTGATTCAAGGCTTTCTATTGTGTTGCAAGAGAAGACTTGTGTGTTTTGTGTGTTGATATTTGCAGATTTGAGCATCGATCCCCTCATGGCATGAAGAGCCTCTTCCTCCACGAGAGCTTCACTACAAGGTGACATATTATTGTGTTTTCATCATTGATTCCTTTAGTTTTTGCCTCTACCTCACAAGGGTACACACTCTTTATTTGACAACAGTGTTCAAAGACTTAAGTGTTCTCCAGGGATTGACTAAGGCAAGCCTTTAAACACCACAACCCCCAAACCAAGTCTCATGATTGCAAGTTAAAGATGTCATATTTGGGAAAAGTGGAGTTGCAGGAAGGATTGACAAGCATCAAGGATTCAGGATCTAAAGAAAAGCTAAAGAAAGGAGCAATTCTAGGACTAGGGCGCTCTCTCTAGTATCCTCTGCAAACAAATCTCTGAAAATAAGAGTTACAAGGCTGATCAGTGCTGGAACGAGGTTCGGATTCCACAAAAAAGTAGGTACCTTGGACTTGGGCACCCGCTCTAGTGTCCTTGACTATTCTACTTCAGAACCCCAAAAATAGGTACCTTGTGATTTGGTATTTTATTCCTGTCTGTAAGAGCTTTTTCCGTCTTTCGTCAATTTGTTGCTGTATTTGCATAATTAGGGTTTTAATGGTTAATTGGACATAAGAGAAGGAAAATTAATAATTAAATTCCCTAATCCAAGTTTCCCTACATCTGCAAGTGACCTAGGGTATGATAGTGCTCGCCACTCGATCCTAGATCCTTCAATGTATGGTGGAGAGGCGGATTTAAACATCTAAACATTAGAACATTAACAAATCCAATTTCCATTGAAACACAAACATTAGCCAATCTATTGAATGTTTAACAAGTTTTCTCATAATAAGCTCATAGGTCCATGTGTTGAACCTGGTTAGCTCTGATACCATATGTAACATCCCTTCTCATATTACTCAAAGAAACTCAAGAATTTACAAGAAAGTAAATAAACATGGTAAACATGAGTGAGAATTTTTTTAATTAAATATCATATGCATAATCACAAAAAATAAAACACATCTTTCTACATAATTTCAACCTTGAAATCATAACATAATCAAAGATAGAATCATAGCAAAATCCTTACACTTTTCATTTACAATACATAAACTGCACTTGGCATAAAGAATAGTTTTACCTCATAAATTTGAGTGTCATAAGTCGTAACAAGGAATGCACTGCATCAAGAATATTGATATATGTATTCACAAGTCTCAGCAAGTCACCTACTATAGAGGGAGAACATCATTTGAGTGCTTTATCTCCAACCACAGACCAGCGGTCCCCCACACACCTTCCTACTTGGAAGTGGCCCAACCCTTCACAAAGAGTATAGATATATGGAACCAACATGTCTTTGCCATCCAAGTCTCTAGTGTTGTGTCCTACATAACCAACATAGTCATACAACTATAGACTCCTTCTAACTAAGTATGACACTACTGGATGGTTATACAAATCTAGAGCATAGTGAATCGGCTAATGCATGCAGAGATGGATGCACTATTTTGGCTAAAGATTCAATACAGATATATGTTCGCAATGGACATAGTCATGCATTTACACACCTCTAACTTGACTTGGAGACTATCTCATCCTACAGTTTGACTTTCTTCATTTAGTAACTCTAGACACAAAATTGTTTGTACTGTAAATCCATTCTAGTCAATCTGACATAGAACTAATCCTTAACCTAGGAAAAATTAGCAATATAAACATTTAGGTATTTCTAACCTTTCTAAGAGTCCCTCCTTACATACTTGTAATGCCCTAGGGTCTATGACCTTCTATCACTCTACTCTCTAACTCAACTATCAAACATCTTTGGTGCATTATGACAAGTTTCAACCCTATCATAGAATCACTTAAATTTGATAAAGTACTACTAAGACTCTTTCTGTCTTAGTCTATGGATATCTTGACCTTTCAGTGTTGACCAAAATGGTTATCTCAAGCTTTCACAGTTGACTAATATGGTTATCTCGACCTTTCATTGTCGACCATTATATAAATATATATATATATATATATATATATATGTGTGTGTGTGTGTGTGTCTGTATGTATGTATGTATGTATGTATAAACAATGTCATATCTGACGTAAGAGATTATAAGTTTCCTAAACCCTTCTGGTTTTGATACTAGGTTTTAACTTCTCTAACCCAAAATATGGAAAAATTGATCATCCTTGTTGTCCAAAGATAATAGCATAAGTATAACAAAACTTGAGAAAAATACCTCTAGTCTTTCCTAGACCATTTGGCATTGCTCAAATTCACATTTCTCATGACATGAATAAGCATAGTATTCGAGGTATATCCTCATCCACATAATATCTAAATGAATATTATCATTTCACATCTATTATTTGATCTAAGTCAATCTTTCAACCCTAATAGGTTTGAATCATAAAAGATAATAATCTATTTTCGATCCCTTGGTCTACTTAAGTCTACTGACTTTCAACATAAGCTAGGTTATGAACTCATTTATAACATCCTTGTATATATATGTCAGATAAACCTTTATCAACAATGATATTTACAACAATCATGTGGGATTGAGTTACAAATTTCCCAACATGCCCAACTTGGAATAAACCACTCCAGTGATGCCCCATCTTGGGCTAACTTTATCTTCTATGCACTTAGCACTAAAATAAGTTCTATTGGACAAAAACTATGAGGTCTTTATCTTTGCATTGCCTAGTTTACTCTCTCTCTCTCTCTCAAGATAACATAACATAAGAAATAGATGCTATCGAAGGCGATCTAGGTTTCCACATTCTTGGATTACCTATTTCCCTGGATAGGTTTTACAAATTGACAAGAGGAATTCCATTTCACATAAATCAATCTTTAACCATGTTGCATCCTCCTCACTTCAATGTCATAATGATATTATCTCACCAAAAAGTACATTGAGAAAACTATAAAGATTTCATTTATGGAACTATCATCGTCTTTAACATCAACTAAAGGATCTATTTCTATTTTCTTTAGTTTCCCATTATTAACTTAGAATCCAAGTACAATAATATGATAATATAACATAAGTATAGTGCACTTTGGTTTTCTCTAAACCTCTTAGGCACTATACAAATCCTTGTTGCTCAAGGAATACGAATACACTATTAATAAAATAATCATTCTTTGACTAAGGTCAATCCAATAATCCAAATAGTTTTAATCATAGATCAATACTTACAATCTTATTAATCTTCCAGAGTTTACTATCTTTCGTTTTAAAATAAATTATGAACTCATACAAGAGATTCATTGATATCACAGATATAATACTTCATAGTTGTTAAAAACCTAAGTGATATCATATGTCTGACCTTGGATATTCCAAGGGAGATCAATATCTTTTTATTGCTCTTGATGAGAGGATTTCTATCACAAGTTTTAAGATCGCAATAAATAGTAACTCTGAGATATAGATAATCTCTTTCTAGACTCAAAGGTCTTCAACTACTAACACAAGGCAGCAATAACTTAATGTTTACTGGTCATATTCTAGATTGCTCAGAGTATAAAGGTATTTAGTTTTATACCCTCACTTGGATACCTAAAACCTTTTGGTCTCATATATATATATATATATATATATATATATATATATATATATATATATATATATATATACTTAAAGGCAACAAAACTAATTGTTTTCATGTTTACACAAGATGTTAGAGCCTTTTGGCCTCTTATACCTCCACAGAGACCACAAAGTCTTTTTACATAATGATATTTCAAGTCTCTTAGCTCTAGTATCAATCTTGAGTTCTAAGCCTATCAACTTAATTTTTATAACATTGTATTCCAAAAATGGTGGCCTTTTTTATAGTATTGGCCTTTCAACATTTGAAAATGATCTAATATCAAAAACCAAACAACACTAGTTTATTTAACTATGATAAGAGGCTTAGCTCTTACCTGAGCATGCATCAACAACATGATACTAAAGATGTATGGACAATTTTCAATCGACAAGGTTTGTATGCACGTAGTGACTAGCATCCTACTCTTGTTCCTCTTGACCCTGATATAATAGTCCCGTTCTCTTTTAAGATAACCATGCTATCTTTATTTTTGAGCTAATTGTGCTTCCATAGAACTTCTTGTTATTCACCTCCGATCTCCATATTATGCCACTATTTTCCATGACTTAATTCTTTTAACAACCACTATATGTTTCTTCTCCTCCTGAGCTCCATAGGATAGCTTGTATATATATTCATGATCGACTTCCTTTCCACATAGTTGTCTCCCTTTTTTGGTATATGTCCCTCAAAAGAGGTTCAGGAAATACACTATCAGGAACAACCAATGAGATTAGCAATAAAAGCTCCTCATAGCCATCACTATATTTCGCAATGATCTCCATGAAAAGAAAGAGATGATGGTCATAATACTTGACCACTCCCTCACCGCGGAGTCTTAGGCAGTTTCAAAGCCTAAATACATACCTAAACTCTCAAGCATGTTAGTGGGACAATTGGTCTTTATGACCACCTTCTCCATAACAATCTTCTATCTTTCCTATCTGATAACAAGGTTCTGCCCTTTTTATCATTTAAGACTCTCTTCAAAGATGTTATAAAAACTCCTACTAAGTCATGGTAACACCACTTATTTAATTTAGCCTCCAAATGCTCTTAAGTTGATCTTGCAAGGTATAGGGGAACATGGTCATTAAATTAACACTTCCTCATGCATACAATTAATCTCCAAATAGCATTCAATGCTATCGAAAAGGTTAAGAAGGTATGCTTTTTCTATAAAGAAGGTAGTTATCGCATAAAACCAATAGCAACCTTGCACCAACCATTCTAAATATATATGTAATATAATAGTCTAAAACAAACACAAATATTAATAACAATAAGGTTTATAATAATGTGACGTAAACTTATGCACAACACGTGATTAGGTCAAGATATTCTACCTACACGTTTAAAAGAAAAACACGTTGATTTTGATTAGACAAAAGACAAAATTTGACGTTAAAACTATTAATAGGAAACTCTCTTCTATTTTCCTTTCCAACAACATCATTGCAGGTGTAAACATATTCTCATTTACGACATAAGGAACATCGTTTTCGTCAAAAAGTTGCGTTTAGTCAAAAACAACTAAGGCTCAACGTTGACAATGTCGATTATGCTATAAATGACTAAACTGTCATTAAAAGACTCTAAACGACATCGACAACTTGTCAAGTCAAGAAATAAACTTAAACTAAAAGGGGTTGAGTATCACTTACCCGACTCAACTAGGTTCACTAATTTGCACCAACACAAGACTTAAGATGGTGACAAATCATTCTTTTCCTTATATCTATTCCCTTCTCTCTGATGATGCTCTCCCTCCCTTTCTCGGAGAGACGGAAACCTATTTCTTGAATACAACTTGCAATTACCGACCCATGATTAGTGTATCAATAATCATTTCATAATACATATGAAATCATAACATCTTGATAACATATAAACACATGTCAATTATAATCAAATAAACACAACTTATGAAAACATTGATTTTTCCTGACATTTTTACTAAACGTCAAATCATTGAATCATGTGTAATCATCTACTAATTACTTCAAAAGTAAAAATTAAAACATAGCCAAAGTTAGGAATGTAACAAAGCAATTGACTTGGCTTGAGCTATAAAAGTTATTGTGAAATAATTTGAGCTATTGAAGCACTAATGCTTGGGATTTTGGAAAAGCAATTGGTGAGCATGTGAATGCTATGGAAACTTTTGAAAGCTTGGCTAACTAAACTATGAAAATAAAAGGCTCACAAGTCCTACAAAGGGCATAAGCATGCTATGGAGAGCAAAAAGCAAAGTTGGAAATAGATGTGCAACAATAAAATTGTCTCCCCTAATGCATATAGGAGGGAGGTATTTATAGCTTGGAGAGGCTAATGAATGGTGGAGGTTATTGCTGAGTTAACTCCCTTGATTGATGAGTTAATAGGCTTGATTGAAGAGTGAATTGGGTTGATTAAGGAGTGAACAGACCTTGATAGCTTATCACTAAGGGAGGAATGGAGTTATTATGAGATTGATGGAGAGATAAAAATAGCTCAATTGGAGATATGAATAGAATGATTAGGAGTGAAGAATGAGTTAGGAATAGACTAGGCTCATTTAGGGTCAAATAGCCATGCAAATTGAAGCAAAAATGGAGCTAATTTGGGCCCAAACTGAAGAGAAACTCATATGTTTAAACATGAAGGGTCACCTAGGGGAGTTTCACTTAAATTATAGGGTCACCTAAGGGAGTTTCAAAGGTCAATATGGGTGACCCAGAAGAAATGTGTTTTGCAAGTGTTTTTAGGGGTTGAGAATAGTGAGAGGGGGCTAATGCTGACTTCAGGAACTAGAGAGAAGTTATCAAAGTTCAAGAGAGTGGGTCTCCCAGTTTGATAGGGCAAGTAACATAGGAGAGATCCACTTCAATGACAGGGTCGCCTAAGGGAGATTATGAAGTCAATATGGGCGACCCAAAAAGGAAGAAATGGGTGATGAAATTGATGGTGGGAAATCATCTGGGAGGTTAATTAGAATCCTTTTGAGGGTTGAAATGGTTGAAAGGGGCTTAGGGAAAGTGAATTTCCCATCTTGTGATGTTAGTAGGTCAGATCGACAAGGATAGAAAGCAACATAATGCATTATCGACAAAGGGTAAATAGTGAGATGATATATCTTAGGAGGTTAAATAGTGGATAGGGGAGGCACAAACAAGATGGATAACTTAAATCCACATATCGCTAAGAAGAATGATGTTGAAAGGGCATACTTACACTCTTACATGTACGTGTTTAGGACTACAACTCATCACTAGTGTCACATCCACATTCTAAAAACATATTAAAATTAGAAATTTACCATAGAGTAATTCAACAAGGTAAAAATGAGAGAAATTTTTTCTTTTATTTAACATATAATCAAGTAACAACAAATTGCAAGATTTCTATCCTGAAATAAGCAACATAGGATAATATACAAAGATGACATTTTGTCTTTACAATTACAAATATCTGCATTAGATAATGTTTTTCATAGTCTCAATAAAAACAAGGCTCAAAGATATACTACATCTGGAAATCTGACATCTTTATCACAAGCCTCGGCATGTCTTATGCTAGAGAGAGAGAGCATCTTACTAGTGTTTTACCTCCATCCATAGACCGGCGGTCTCCCACACATCTTCCACATAGGAAGTGGCCCTACCCTTCACGAGGAATATAGACCAAGGTGACTAGTGGTAATTTGCCTTCTGAGTACATAGAGTTATATCCTACACGACTCTATCAACCATACAACCCTAGATACCCTCTAGCTAAGTATGATTTCTGATAGGTTGTGCAATCCAGATATAATGAACTAACAATGCATGCAGAGACATATGCATTACTATGGCAATAGTTTCAATATAAATTGACATTCACAATGAATGTTGTCATAATGTTCACCCACCCCAACTCAACTTGGATACTATCATATTCCTACAATTTGACTTGGTCAATATTGTATAACTATAGTCTTGGCAACTTCAATATTTTAGTCTTCCTGTCTGAGACAAATTTACAATCACTGTCTATATTCCATAGACCTTCTTGATTACCTTTCTTTACGAGGATTCTCATTGCATCATTGCAATACCTGACATCCAAGACTATCAATTCATAAGAATTTTAAATTGATTTATAATGACTAAGATGGTTACCTTACCTAGGTTAAGCATCATAGTCTAGGAAATTATTTCCTTTCTTACAAGTAAGAATAAATAAACATAGTTAGGGTACTTCTCCCTTCAATCATGATCTATATAATGGTCACAATGATTTAATATAAATAAATACCTTATTTGGTCAAGTTAAGGTTTAACTAAAGAGTTTTATCTAACTCAAATCTAGTCTTTCTGACTTAGGTGGATTCACAAGGCACTATCATTGCTCCATAGACCTTATGGAATTACTATCTATTTTTGGGTATCTCTTTCCATCTTTGCAACATTTGAGATTAATCACTTATCAACAAGTAATAGCTAAGGGAAGTTGTGACCAATAAGGTATAATAAAATTCATGGTTGACTATCCATTTAATAGTACCTCTTGCATGCTTGCAAAACCCAAGGCTTATGACTTATATCTCAAGTTGACTTGTAACCAAACAAATAGGTTTTTCTACCTAAGGTTAAACATTATCGACTAATAACAAATCTCTTTTCAATAAGATAATTATGAACATTTACTATTCAAGGTTCTCGACCCTTTAATGCCTGCCCCCATAAAATAACTAAAACGGGATATAACCATAAAGGTGTCATCAAATAATCTTTAACCCTCCTAGGTTAAACTAGGGTTTTATTTTACCCATGAATAATCTATTATATCAAAATAACCCTATCTCATAACTTCAAGACTAAGGTTTATAAATGAACTTTGGTTTAACTCAACCAAGGTTAACAATACTATGGTTTTTTAATAAATAATAACTCCTATACAAAAGGAATATGAATACTTTCAAGTTACATTCACGTGATGTCATTGACCATCACTTCTATATACTCATATATGATTCTATACAAAGTTATTTCTAGATAGACTTAGTCTATTCCATCATAATGGTTTACTATAATGCTATACTCAACAAGAATAATAGAATAGACATTAAAGATGGTCCTATGACATTTATCCTGTTTTCCAAACTATCCCTAGTTCTACTACCACTCAATAGGTTTTACCATAGTTATCATAGATCATCAATAATCTAAGTTCTTTTGATAAGGAAATGTTTTTGACAAATGTATATAAATTAAACCAAGAATGGTTTTGAAATGATAATATCTCCATTTAATACTATGAACCATATTACTCACAACTGGTAAGTTTTCCTATCAAGTATCATTTAAACTAATCTTGATGAGAGTTAAATATATAATTATCTTATGAAAAAATAATCTACATGTTTCATAATGATAGATCATCCAATAGAGCTACTGGTTCTCTAGGCTCTAGAAACTATGATACCCTCCTTCAAATGATTTGGTTTGTTTATTGTTTTAAAGACAATAAGTATATTGTCAACCCAGTTTGATAATGAAATAGACTTCATTGTAAAATCTTGCATCGGCCTTTCCAAGCCAAGTCAACACTTTCTAGTTTATACTAAGATAACATAACGATCTTATAATGACTCTATATCCTTTTAAACACAGTTGACTCGGTCAATCAAGTTAAATCGATGATATTCAATGTGACATAGTCGGCTCATCTCATTTGAACAGTTTACACAATAATCTTAAGGGATAACCAAACTGAAATTGATGTTTGCCCAAGACAAAGCAATCATTCAAACTATCAGTCTTTTTAAAGCATTTATTACAGGAGCATTTACCTATAAGCAACAGTCTCTACTGAGATGGATTTGCAGATGAAAAAGATTTTGTGTTTGCCCCGGACAAACCACATTCTTTTCCTTTACTAACTCTCTCTCCCTCTGCCCACCACAAACTCTGCTTTTACCTCCATTTTTGAATGATCATCGATAATGCAAAAATAACATGCTACTCCATGATGCCCCAACGACTTAGTTGAGTCATGGTTTTAAGGACTCAACAAAACTCATAATGAGTCACCCCTATTTTCATTCGCTCCACTCTGTTGTTTGAGAACACATTTAATTCAAAACAGTTCGCTTCGAGATTTGGTTTCAACCGATAGCTATAAAATTGGAAACATCAACATAGGTCGATGATGTGATCATCATTTGTGGAGATTAGCGAATGTGGTTGGATTAACCACCACTCCTCTTCTAAGAGGCTGCCAACACATTTAAACCATCTTTGAGCAATTAATAATCAAAAGGAGTGATTTGATCCATTATGCATTTACAATGAAGGCACTCCATAGTATATGCCTATGGTTGCTCAAGAGTAAGCATTATTAACTTAGAATGAGGTATTATCCTCATTTAATGCATATATATATATATATATATATACTTATTTGATTATATCAAATATGGCTTGCATAACATCGATCCTATTTGACAGTTATGATTTGATCAATAAGAATAATAGTAATAAAACAAAGGTTTACAAATAATGTGAATGGGTCAAGTTTATCTCCCCATCACAATCCTTCATTAAAATCACGTTGACTTGATGAGATCATCATTTGATGTTAAACGTCGACAATAAAACACTTAAGTGACTTAATAATAATAACACAACCATTTTACGACAAAGACGTTGTAACTTTTTCGTTAAATGTAAATGGTCATAATTCTTACTTAGATGACATCGTTTATGTTACAAATGACTATGATGACACACTACGACTTGAAAAAATTTAAAAGATATCGACTCCCTGTTGATTGGGTTCAAAAGTAAACTAACAAGACAAGACTTACCTCTTACAACACTAGTTCACTATTTCATTAAACACTCATACTCATTTTTGGCAAATAAACACTCGTAACCCGAGGTCTATATCTCTCTCCTCAAAAGATACTCTCTCTCTTTTCTCTAAGAGTCATCTAAAAACCTGTAATCCTATATCAAACTTGTAATCAACAAATTATGATCAGTGCATCATTATTCAAATAATAAACCAAATCTCATAATGCAATATTAAATCAACAACAATAAAATATTCATTTCCATAATTTCATATATGACTTTCGATATAATCTATCTTTCCTCGACATTAATCTAAACATCATAATAGATTTACTTGTATCCAAGTAAAAGTAAAAAGTATAGCAAGACAAAAATTGGGGATGTAACATATCCTTCCCCTAAAGATTCATAAACCTCAATGATATAAAGTATCAAAATGCAACTAAAAAGCAAGTTCATTGTTTTCAACTGCTAACAACATTAAATAAATGATGAAACTTTTGGTAAAATTCATGGTAATCCTCCCATGTAGCATTTTCCTCAGCATATTGATCTTATTGGTCCTTGCACTACAAGACCTCTATGTTACACAAGTAGTGTTTGCAAACCTCAAGCATTTAAGAAGCTTAATCATAACCATTCCTAGGTTTTGTATTTGTAAAACATTCTTAGAATATAATATTCATATATTGCATAAATATATTTTTCATATATGAATCACAAAAATCATTATGCCTCCTGGCAATAACTGGTAATAGATTGATTCTTGTAATCCATATAATTGATAATCTTGAAAATTTAGAAGTCTTTTATACTTTAGGAACTGGTTTCAAATACATTCCATACTTTATGAAACTTTTTTTGGGGTTTGACCCTCAAAAGAACTTTTCTTCTCTAACTGAGAATTGTCTTAGTGTACATTTAACATTAATATAACTTTTTTATTTATTAATGGTTTGAACCGATCTTTTCTAATCAGCTTCATTTTTTCATCCATTTTGGACAACATTTCTGGACTAATGCTAATCCTATCTTCTAGCTTACTTAGCTTATAGGAATTCGGCATCTTTTCTATCCAATGTTTCAATTCAATCCATCTTAATAGAAAAAAGTTAAATATTGTTAAAAATTTCACAAGTGATAAGTAGCCTCCCCACTTATATTGCTGATCCATGCAATACATTTGCAAAAATTCTTCCAAAACCTGGTTAACTCTCTCAGTTTTCCCATCGGTTATAGGATGATAAGTTGTACTCGCATTGAGTTTAGTCCTTAGCGTAGAAAACAAAAGTTGACAAAACCTTGATGTTACAGATGCATCTCTATCCGAGATAATCTTTTTAGGGAAGCCATGCAATCTAAACACCTCTTGCACAAATTTGCGAGCTAACATTGGTGCTCCATCAATCAAATTCCCTGGTATAAAATGTTCTACCTTTGTGAGTTTATCAACCACAAATAAAATGGCATTATGTCGATTCCTAGACATAGGAAGACCTTGAACAAAATCCATACTAAAACTTGCCATTTCCACTCTGGTACATCATGTGGATAAAACAATCATGCAGGGTGTTGATGCTCTTCTTTTACCCTCTAACATTCTAAATAACTTGCTACAAATCTTCCAGCATCTTTCTCCATTCCTTTCCAAAAATAAAGAGGTTAAACATCTGCTAGAAATTTGGTCACTCCTGGATGTCCAGAATATGGTGTGGTATGAACTTCTTTCCATATTAGAGCCCTTAATCTAGCTGAATCAGGAACATACATTCTACCTCTATACCTCAATAGTCCACCTAACTCCAAAAGAAACCCATCATACCTTGAATCTTTAGGACTTACCATAAGAGCTTGCTTGACTTGCTCATAATATTCATCACCTAATAAATTTTGCAACACTTAATCTTTAAAGTTTGCATGAATAAAGATAATTGAAGAAATATGTCCCCTCTGACTCAGAGCATTAGCTACAATGTTCTCTTTTAATAGATCAATTACCTCTTGACATTTATCTCTTCACTAAAAACTGCTTCCCTTAACCATTGTAGAACCACTTGCACATGTTGGTAATGTTCTCCTTCAATCTTAGAATAAATAATTATATCTTCTAAAAGGCTAGAACAACTTGTCTAAACAATCTCTAAACAAACGGTTTATGAGATTTATGAATATCAACATTGCAAACTCATAGTGCCCATTTCTTGTCCAAAAAGTTGTTTTATGGGTATCATCATCCTTCAATCTTGACTGATGATATATTGATCACCAATCAATCTTTGAAAACATTGCAGCTCCATGCATCTAATCAAAGAGGTCATCAATACGTGGTGAAAGACATTTGTTCTTTATTGTTGCTTTAATGAACATACGATACTAAATACACAATTACAGAGTTATGTCTCTTTTTCTTGACAACGATAACTAGTGCACCCCATGGTGGAATACTGGATCTAATCAAACCTTTAGCCAATAATTCTTGTTATGGGGCCTTTGACTGCATTAATTTTGTAGTTGGCATATGGCAAGGAACTTTTCTAGGTAACTTATCCCAAAACTCTAGGAGGAATAAAATTTTTAGTTGCTCCAATCACCTGTTCCATCAACTTTGGTGGAATGACTTTCTTCATATCTAGGACAATTCTAAGGAAATCCTATCCTTTGCTTCCTTTTAGGGTCTATGGTTTCAGGATTTTCATTACTCACACTATATTCTTGGTGATTTTCCTTTCTCATCCCATGAGAAATCTCATTTTCCCCCTTCAGGGTTTCCTTAATCTCTTACTTTCATTTCCAAAATACCAAGTCTCTCTTTGATTTTTACAAACATGGTTAGGATTTCTCCAATTTGTCCAAGAGATTAATTGGTGGTTTATTTTCTTCTAGACTCTCATCCTAGTTTTTTCTTATATGAAACATGTTGTCATTTTTCTCATGCCAGATAAATAAGTTATCTAATAATTTTCTAAATCTAAAGTGCAAAACATCGAACATATTTATCTCATAACAATCAATAGATTGATACAAAACATTCTAATCTTTATTATAATTTATTTAGGAGTAACTACATCCTTATTTATATAGTTGATACGACAAGATTACATGCCACTGTCAATTTAGCAATCTTCCAATCAAACAAACTTAGAGGATGGATGTACACATGTACTCCTCCAACACCTCTTTTCCTAAAATAGAAGCATCACAATTTCTTCCAAATGACATGTCGTAACTGACTATAATTTACTAGGTTTAACTACACAAGTAGAAATAGTAGGATTCTTGGCCAGTTCAAAATGTTGTTTTCTTTCTAGCCATATATGCTTAAGTGCATCATCAAAAGTCACTGAATCATCCAACCATGTACCCTTAGAGTAAATAATATGCTCTTTAAGTTTCCCTTCCTTGATAGGTTCCTTCTTAACTACTAATTCAGACAAATGCTGGGGAACATATTTTCTAGTAGTTTTCTTGGTTCTTCTCCATGCCATTCTGGCACAAGAAATTCAAACATTAGCTAACCGCATAATGTTGACTATAGGTTAGCATAGTGGACTCATAAGCCCTAGTGCCAAACCTAGTGCTCTGATACCATAAGTAATAAACACATTTTAAAAACATAGTAAAACCAGAAATTTACTATAGAGTAATTCAACAAGGTAAAAATGAGAAAGAATTTTTTTCTTTTATTTAACATATAATAAAGTAACAACAAATTGCAAGATTTCTATCCTGAAATAAGCAACATAATATAATATACAAAGATGACATTTTGTCTTTACAATTACAAATATCTGCATTAGATAATATTTTTCATAGTCTCAATAAACATAAGTCTCAAAGATATACTACATCTAGAAATCTGACATCTTCATCACAAGCCTTGGCATGTCTTCTGCTAGAGAGAGATCATTTTCCCAGTGTTTTACCTCCATCCACAGACCGACAGTCTCCCACACATCTTCCACATAGGAAGTGGCCCTACCCTTCACAAGGAATATAGACCAAAGGTGACCAGTGGTAAATTGCCTTCCGAGTACATAGAGTTGTATCCTACATGACTCTATCAACCATACAACCCTAGATACCCTCTAGCTAAGAAGGATTCATGATAGGTTGTGCAATCTAGATACAGTGAACCGACAATGCATGCAGATACATATGCATTACTATGGCCATATTTTCAATATAAATTGACATTTGCAATGAACGTTGTCATAATGTTTACCCACCCCAACTTGACTTGGATACTATCATATTCCTACAGTTTGACTTGGTCAATTATGTATAACTATATAGTCTTAGCAACTTCAATATTTTAGTCTTCCTATCTGAGACATATTTACATTCACTGTCTATATTCCATAGACCTTATCAATTACCTTTCTTTATGAGGATTCTCATTGCATCATTGCAATACTCGAGATCCAAGACTTATCAATTCATAAGAATTTTAAATCAATTTATAACGACTAAGATGGTTACCTTACCCAGGTTAAGCATCATAGTCTAGGAAATTATTTCCTTTCTTACAAGTAAGAATAAATAAACATAGTTAGGGTACTTGTCCCTTTAATCACAATCTATATAATGATCATAATGATTTAATATAAATAAATACCTTATTTGGTCAAGGTTTAACTAAAGAGTTTTATCTAACTCAAATCTAGTCTTTCTAACTTAGGTGGATTCACAAGACACTATCATTGCTCCATAGACCTTATGGAATGACTATTTATTCTTGGGTGTCTCTTTGCATCTTTGCAACATTTGAGATTCATCACTTATTGACAAGTAATAGCTAAGAGAATTTGTGACCAATAAGGTATAATAAAATTTATGGTTGACTAACCATTTAATAGTACCTCTTGCATGCTTGCAAAACTCAAGGCTTATGACTTATATCTCAAGTCAACTTGTAACCAAACAAATAGGTTTCTCTACCTAAGGTTAAACATTATCGACTAATAACAAATCTCTTTTCAATAAGATAATTATGAACATTTATTATTTAGGGTTCTCGACCCTTTAATGTCTACCCCCATAAAATAACTAAAATGGGTTATAAACATAAAGGTGTCATCAAATAATCTTTAACCCTTCTAGGTTAAACTAGGGTTTTATTTTACCCGTGAATAATCCATTATATCAAAATAACCCTATCTCATAACTTCAAGACTACAGTTTATAAATGACCTTTGGTTTAAATCAACCAAGATTAAGAATACTATGGTTTTGTAATAGATAATAAATCCTATACAAAAGGAATATGAATACTTTCAACTTACATTCACGTGATGTCATTGACCATCACTTCTTATATACTCATATATGATTCTATATAAAGTCATTTCTAGATAGACTTAGTCTATTCCATCATAATGGTTTACTATAACCCTATACTCATCAAGAATAATAGAATAGACATTAAAGATGGTCCTACGACATTTATCCCATTTTCCAAACTAACCCTAGTTCTACTACCACTCAATAGGTTTTACTATAGTTATCATAGATCATCAAGAATCTAATTTCTTTTGATAAGGAAACATTTTTGACAAATGTATAGAAATTAAACCAAGAATGGTTTCGAAATGATAGTATCTCCATTTAAATACTATGAACCATATTACTCATAGCTGGTAAGTTTTCCTATCAAGTCTCATTTACACTACTCTTGACGAGAGTTAAATACATAATTATGTTATGACAAAATAATTGGCTTGTTTGATAATAATAGCTCTTTCAATAGAGTGATTGGTTTTCTAGGCTCTAGAAACTATGATACCCTCCTTCAAATGATTTGGTTTGTTTATTTTTTTAAAGACAATAAGTATATTGTCAACCCGATTTGATAATGAAATAGACTTCGTTATAAAAGCTTGCATCAACCTTTCTAGGCTAAGTCGATGCTCTTTGGTTTATACTAAGATAACATAACAATCTTATAATGACTCTATATCCTTTTAAACACAGTTGACTCAGTCAATCAAGTTAAATTGATGATAGTCAATGTGACACAGTCAACTCATCTCATTTGAACAATTTACACAATAATCTTAAAGGATAACTAAACAAAAATTGACATTTTCCCAAGACAAAGCAATCATTCAAACTATCATTGTCTTTTTAAAGCATTTATTATAGGAGTATTTACCTATAAGAGGTGGTCTCTACTGAGATGGATTTGCAGATGAAAAAGCTTATGTGTCCACCCTAGACAAACCACGTTCTTTTCCTTTACTAACTCTCTCTCCCTTTGCCCATCGTGAACTCTCCTTTTACCTCCGTTTTCAATGATCATCGATAATGCAAAAATAATTGGCTACTCCATGATGCCCCAATGACTTAGCTGAGTCATGGTTTTAAGGACTCAACAAGACTCATAATGAGTCACCCCTATTTTTGTTCCCTCCACTTTGCTATTTGAGAACACATTCAATTTAAAATAGTTCACTTGGAGATTTGGTTTCAACCGATAGCTCTAAAATTGCAAACATCAACATATGTTGATGATGTGATCGTCATTTGTGGAGATTAGCGAATGTGGTTGGATTAACCACCACTCCTCTTCTAAGAGGTCGCCAACACATTTAAACCATCTTTGAGCAATTAATAATCACAAGGAGTGATTTGATCCATTATGCATTTACAATGAAGGCACTCCATATTATATGCCTACAGCTTCTCAAGAGTAAGTTATTAAATTATCATGAGGTATTATCCTCATTCAATGCATATATATACTTATTTGATTATATCAAATATGGCTTACATAACATTGATCCTATTCGACAGTTATGATTTGATCAATAAGAATAATAGTAATAAAACAAAGGTTTACGAATAATGTGAATGGGTCGAGTTTACCTCCCCATCAATCCTTCATTAAAATCACGTCGACTTGATGAGATCATCATTTGACGTTAAACATCGACAATAAAACACTTAAGTGACTTAATAATAATAACACAACCATTTTACAACAATGACGTCGTAACTTTTACATTAAACGTAAATGGTCATAATTCTTACTCAGACGACATCGTTTACATTACAAACGATTATGATGACACACTACAACTTCAAAAGATTTGAAAGATATCGACTACCTATCAATTGGGTTCAAAAGTAAATTAACAAGACAAGACTTACCTCTTAGGACACTAGTTCAGGTTATCATTGAACACTCATACTCATTTTTTGAAAATACACACTCGTAACCTGAGGTCTATATCTCTCTCCTCGAAAGATACTTTCTCTCCTTGAAAGATACTGTCTCTCTTATTTCTCCGAGAGTCATCTAAAAACCTGTAATCCTGTATCAAACTTGTAATCAACAAATTATGATCAGTGCATCATTATTCAAATAATAAACCAAATCTCATAATGCAGTATTAAATCAACAACAATAAAATATTCATTTCCATAATTCCATAAATGGCATTCGATATAATCTATGTCTTTCCTCAACATTAATCTAAACATCATAATAGATTTATTGATGACCAAGTAAAAGTAAAAAGTATAGCAAGACAAAAATTGGGGATGTAACATAACCTCCCCCTAAAGATTCATTGTCCTTGATGATATAAAGTATCAAAATGCAACTAAAAAGCAAGTTCATTGTTTTCAACTGGTAACAACATTAAATAAATGAGGAAACTTTTGGTAAAATTCATGGTAATCCTCCCATGTAGCATTTTCCTTAGCATATTTATCGTATTGGACCTTGCACTACAAGACCTCTATGTTACAAAAGTAGTGTTTGCAAACCTCGAGCATTTAAGAAGCTCGATCATAACCATTCCTAGGTTTTGTACTTGTAAAACATTCTTAGAATATAATATTCATATATTACATAAATATATTTTTCATATATGAATCACAAAAAAACATTATGCCTCCTGGCAATAACTAGTAATAGATTGATTCTTGTAATCCATAGAATTGATAATCTTGAAAATTTAGAAGTCCTTTATACTTTAGAAGTAGGTTTGGAATACATTCCATCATTTATGAAACTTTTTTCGGGGTTTTGACCCTCAAACAAAATTTTCTTTTGTAACCGAGAATTGTCTTAGTGTACATTTAACATTAATGTAACTTTTTTATTTATTAATGGTTTCCACCGATCTTTTCTGATCAGCTTAATCTGTTCGTCCATTTTAGACAACATTTCTGGACTAATGTTAATCCTATCTTCTAGCTTACTCAGCTTATAACATACATTCTACCTCTATAGCTCAATAGTCCATCTGACTCCACCAGAAACCCATCATACCTTGAATCTTTAGGATTTACCATAAGAGCTTGCTTGACTTGCTCATAATATTCATCACCTAATAAATTTTACAACACTTAATCTTTAAAATTTGCACGAATAAAGATAATTGAAGAAATATGTCCCCTCCGACCTAGAGAATTAGCTACTTTGTTGTCTTTTAATAGATCAATTGTCTCTTGACATTTATCTGTTCACTAAAAACTGCTTCCCTTAACCATTGCAGAACCACTTGCACATGTTGGTAATGTTCTCCTTCATTCTTAGAATAAATAATTATATTTTCCAGAAAGGCTAGAACATCTTGTCTAAACAATCTCTAAACAAATTGTTCATGAGATTTATGAATACGAAAGAGGTATTTGTAACTCCAAAAGGAAACACTGCATACTCATAGTGCCCATTTCTTGTCCAAAAGTTGTTTTAAGGGTATCCTCATCCTTTAATCTTGATTGATGATATATTGATTGCCAATCAATCTTTGAAAACACTGCAGCTCCACGCATCTAATCAAAGAGTTTATCAATACGTGGTGAAAAATATTTGTTATTTATCATTGCTTTAATGAGAATATGTTACTAAATACACAATTGCAAAGTTATGTCCTTTTTCTTGATAATGATAACTAGTGCACCCCATGGTGAAATACTAGATCTAATCAAACCTTTAGCCAATAATTCTTGTTATGGGGCTTTTGATTCCATTAATTTTGTAGTTGTCATATGACAAGGTACTTTTCTAGGTAACTTATCCCAAAACTCTAGGAGGAATAAAATTTTCAGTTGCTTCAATCACCTATTCCATCAACTTTGTTGGAATGACTTTCTTCATATCTTGGATAGTTCTAAGGCAAGCCTATCCTTTGCTTCCTTTTAGGGTCTATGGTTTCAGGATTTTCATTACTCACACTATGTTCTTGGTGATTTTCCTTTCTCATCCCATGAGAAATCTCATTTTCCCCCTTTAGGGTTTCCTTGATCTCTTACTTTCTTTTCCAAAATACTAAGTCTCTCTTTGGATTTTACAAACATGGTTAGGATTGCTCCAATTTGTCCAAGAGATCAATTGGTTGTATATTTTCTTCTAGACTCTAATCCTGATTTGTTCTTGTATGAAACATGTTATTTTTCTCATGCCAGATAAATAAGTTATCTAATAGTTTTCTAAATCTAAAGCTACTCAAAACATCAAACATATTTATCTCATAACAATCAATAGATTAATACAAAACATTCTCATCTTTATTATAATTTATTTAGGAGTAACTACATCCTTATTTATATAGTTGATACGACAAGATTACATGCCATTGTCAATTTAATGATCTTCCAATTAAACAAACTTAGAGGATGGATGTACACATAGGTACTCCTCCAATACCTCTTTTCCTTAAATAGAAGCATTGCAGTTTCTTCCAAATGACATGTCGTAACTGACTATACTTTACTGGGTTTAACTACATAAGTAGAAATAGTAGGATTCTTGGCCAGTTCAAAATGTTGTTTTCTTTCTAGCCGTATCCACTTAAGTGCATCAGTAAAAGTTTTTGAATCCTCCAGCCATGCACCCTCAGAGTAAATAATATGCTCTTTAAGTTTCACTTCCTCGATAGGTTCCTTCTTAACTACTAATTCAGGCAAATGCTAGGGAACATATTTTCTAGCAGTTTTCTTGGTTCTTCGCCATGCCATTCTAGCACAAGAAATTCAAGCATTAGCTAACCACATAATGTTGACTATAGGTTAGCATAGTGGACTCGTAAGCCTTAGTGCCGAACCTAGTGCTCGGATACCATAAGTAATATCCATGTTCTAAAAACGTAGTGAAACCAGAAATTTACCATAGAGTAATTCAACAAGGTATAAATGAGAGAGAGAAAATTTTCTTTTATTTAACATATAATAAAGTAACAACAAATTGCAAGATTTCTATCCTAAAATAAGCAACATAATATAATATACAAAGATGACATTTTGTCTTTACAATTACAAATATCTTCATTAGATAATGTTATTCATAGTCTCAATAAACACAAGTCTTAAAGATATACTGCATCCAGAAATCTGACATCTTGATCACAAGCCTCAGCAAGTTAGAGAGAGCATCTTCCCAGTGTTTTACCTCCATCCATAGACTGGCAGTCTCCCACACATCTTCCACATAGGAAGTGGCCCTACCCTTCACAAGGAATATAGACCAAAGGTGACCAGTGGTAATTTGCCTTCCAAGTACATAGTGTTGTATCCTACACGACTCTATCAACCATACAACCCTATATACCCTCTAGCTAAGTATGATTTCTGATAGGTTGTGCAATCCAGATACAGTGAACTGACAATGCCTGCAAAGACATATGCATTACTATGGCCATAGTTTCAATATAAATTGATGTTTGCAATTAATGTTGTCTTAATGTTCACCCACCCCAACTTGACTTGGATACTATCATATTCCTACAGTTTGACTTGGTCAATTATGTATAACTATATAGTCTTGGTAACTTCAATATTTTAGTCTTCTTGTCCTAGACAAATTTACATTCATTGTCTATATTACATAGACCTTATCGATTACCTTTCTTTACAAGGATTCTCATTGCATCATTGCAATATCCGAGATCTAAGACTTATCAATTCATAAGAATCTTAAATTGATTTATAACAACTAAGATGGTTACCTTACCCAAGTTAAGCATCATAGTCTAGGAAATTATTTCCTTTCT
Source organism: Cunninghamia lanceolata (assembly GCA_027924645.1). Classification (NCBI taxonomy): domain Eukaryota; kingdom Viridiplantae; phylum Streptophyta; class Pinopsida; order Cupressales; family Cupressaceae; genus Cunninghamia; species Cunninghamia lanceolata. The sequence goes on from BSBN01000016.1 coordinate 16,970,438, forward strand.
TACAAGTAAGAATAAATAAACATAGTTCGGGTACTTGTCCCTTCAATCAAGATCTATATAATGATCACAATGATTTAATATAAATAAATACCTTATTTGGTCAAGTTAAGGTTTAACTAAAGAGTTTTATCTAACTCAAATCTAGTCTTTCTGACTTAGGTGGATTCACAAGACACTATCATTGCTCCATAGACCTTATGGAATGACTATTTATTCTTGGGTATCTCTTTGCATCTTTGCAACATTTGAGATTCATCACTTATCGACAAGTAATAGCTAAGAGAATTTGTGACCAATAAGGTATAATAAACTTTATGGTTGACTAACCATTTAATAGTACCTCTTGCATGCTTGCAAAACCCAAGGCTTATGACTTATATCTCAAGTTGACTTGTAACCAAACAAATAGTTTTCTCTACCTAAGGTTAAACATTATAGACTAATAACAAATCTCTTTTCAATAAGATACTTATGAACATTTATTATTTAGGGTTCTCGACCCTTTAATGTCTACCCCCATAAAATAACTAGAATGGGTTATAACCATAAAGGTGTCATCAAATAATCTTTAACCCTTCTAGGTTAAACTAGGGTTTTATTTTACCCGTGAATAATCCATTATATCAAAATAACCTATCTCATAACTTCAAGACTAAGGTTTATAAATGACCTTTGGTTTAACTCAACCAAAGTTAAGAATACTATGGTTTGTAATATATAATAACTCCTATACAAAAGGAATATGAATACTTTCAACTTACATTCATGTGATGTCATTGACCATCACTTCTTATATACTCATATATGATTTTATACAAAGTCATTTGTAGATAGACTTAGTCTATTCCATCATAATGGTTTTCTATAACGCTATACTCATAAATAATAATGGAATAGACATTAAAGATGGTCCTATGACATTTATTCCATTTTCCAAACTATCCCTAGTTCTACTACCACTCAATAGGTTTTACCATAGTTATCATAGATCATCAAGAATCTAAGTTCTTTTGATAAGGAAACATTTTTGACAAATGTATAGAAATTAAATAAGAATGGTTTCGAAATGATAATATCTCCATTTAATACTATGAACCATATTACTCACAACTAGTGAGTTTTCCTATAAAATATCATTTACACTCATCTCGAAAAGAGTTAAATACATAATTATCTTATGACAAAATAATCGACTTGTTTCATAATGATAGCTCATTCAATAAAGCGATTGGTTTTCTAGGCTCTAGAAACTATGATACCCTCCTTCAAATGATTTGGTTTGTTTATTGTTTTAAAGACAATAAGTATATTGTTGACCCAGTCTGATAATGAAATAGACTTCGTTGTAAAAGCTTGCATCGACCTTTCTAGGCTAAGTCAACGCTCTCTGGTTTATACTAAGATAACATAACAGTCTTATAATGACTCTGTATCCTTTTAAACACAGTCGACTCAGTCAATTAAGTTAAATCGATGATATTCAATATGACACAGTCGGCTCATCTCATATGAACAATTTACACAATAATCTTAAAGGATAGCCAAACTGAAATTGACATTTGCCCAAGACAAAGCAATTATTCAAACTATCATTTTATTTTTAAAGCATATATTACAAGAGTATTTACCTATAAGCAGTGGTCTCTACTGAGATGGATTTGTAGATGAAAAAGCTTCTATGTTCGCCCTAGACAAACCACGTTCTTTTCCTTTACTAACTCTCTCTCCCTCTGCCTACCGCGAACTCTCCATTTACCTCTGTTTTCAATGATCATCGATAATGCAAAAATAACCTGCTACTCCATGATGCCCCAACGACTTAGCTGAGTCATGGTTTTAAGGAATCAACAAGACTCATAACGAGTCACCCTATTTTTGTTCCCTCCACTCTGCTATTTGAGAACACATTCAATTCAAAATAGTTCGCTTGGAGATTCAGTTTCAACTGATAGCTATAAAATTGGAAACATCAACATATGTCGATGATGTGATCATCATTTGTGGAGATCAGTGAATATGGTTGGATTAACCACCACTCCTCTTCTAAGAGGATTCCAACACATTTAAACCATCTTTGAGCAATTAATAATCACAAGGAGTGATTGGAGCCATTATGCATTTACAATGAAGACACTCCATATTATATGCCTATGGCTGCTCAAGAGTAAGCATTATTAACTTAACATGAGGTATTATCCTCTTTCGATGCATATATATATATACTTATTTGATTATATCAAATATGGCTTACATAACATCGATCCTATTCGACAGTTATGATTTGATCAATAAGAATAATAGTAATAAAACAATGGTTTACAGATAATGTGAATGGGTCGAGTTTACCTCCCCATCACAATCCTTTGTTAAAATCACGTTGACTTGATGAGATCGTCATTTGACGTTAAACATCAACAATAAAACACTTAAGTGACTTAATAATAATAAAACAACCATTTTACAACAATGATGTCGTAACTTTTACGTTAAACATAAATGGTCATAATTCTTACTCAGATGGCGTCGTTTATGTTACAAACGACTATGACAACATAGTACAACTTGAAAAGATTTGAAAGATATCGACTACCTGTCGATTGGGTTCAAAAGTAAACTGACAAGACAAGACTTACCTCTTACAACATTGGTTCACGTTTTTATTAAACACTCATACTCATTTTTGGCAAATAAATACTCGTAACCCGAGGCCTATATCTCTCTCCTCGAAAGATACTCTCTCTCTTTTCTCTGAGAGTCATATGAAAACCTGTAATCCTGTATCAAACTTGTAATCAACAAATTATGATCAGTGCATCATTATTCAAATAATAAACTAAATCTCATAATGCAATATTAATCAACAATAAAATATTCATTTCCATAATTCCATATATGAGATTCGATATAATCTATGTCTTTCCTCGACATTAATCTAAACATCATAATAGATTTACTTATATCCAATTAAAAGTAAAAAGTATAGCAAGACAAAAATTGGGGATGTAACAATTGGATTACCATGTAGGGCCATGCACAATTTTGTGCTTACAAAGTCCAAATAATTTATAGGTCATGTGAATGCTTATGTCTGAGTCTTTTGCAAATATCATAAAAGGAATAAGCACACATGACCAAGAAGAGGAAGGGATAATGAAAATAAGGGACAATTGGATGTATTAAATTCTTTAAATGAGGAAATATTTCTCAATACAAAATATACCCAAGCCAACAAATTTCTCTAAGATTACAATAATGCATGATATTTGCAATCTTATTGCTAATACTATAAAACATATTCAACTTGTAGGAACTAGTTTGAGGAAACAAGTTAAGGAATTTAATAACATACGAGAATATAAAATATTTGAACCTATAAATGGAAAAAGAAATTTCAAGGAACTAAGTATATGGAATAGTGAGTTTATGGAAAATGTTGGTGTAATGTAGAAAAGAGAGATCTAGCCTTAGGAGCCAAACTAGGTCAAAACCCTCTTCTACAAAACATTGAGACATGAATTGAGCTTAGCTTCTACCTTTGAAGGAGAGCTTAAGCTACAAGGGTTCTACCTCTTTGTCATATAGATGAGTGTCAAACTGAATCCAACCAATCTAGCTAGGGCATAAGATCCAAAACCTTAATTTAAACCAAATCAAGCTACAAATGACTGTCAGATTTGAAACCAAAGCAGAAAACAAAGTAGTAGATATAAGGAAATTATTCAAAACCTAGACCAAATGATGGAAAGTCACAGGACCAAGGCGCTTGGGCACCCTAGGCCTCCTTTCGGGTTTTTGAAATCTGTTGGATTTGTTGGGTCTGTACCTGCAAGTTCTTCAGTCTTCCCACCTATGACCTTCCAAAACCTGTTCATCAGCTCTTCACATAAGAAAGAAGAGGAAAAGTGTTGTGTCTATATAGGAGCTTGCCTCAATCAAGCCCCCATTTTAGTATTCGTACCTCATGGATAGCCAAGATTAAATCTAGATGTTGTGTGTGCTCAGAAAACCTATGTGTGAGCAGTAACATGCAAGATCAAACCAAATAATATATCAAACCCTAACCCTATATGACTCAATCAAATAGAGAGGGATGGTGTAAATGATTATCCACTGAAGGGAGCTAACAACTTCACCTCAAGGATCAAGATTCATGGAAGGTCTACAGAATAAGAAGGTGATGCAACCATACCCTAGGAGGGTACTCAAGCCAAACTCAAGTTGGTGGTTCCAACCCTTCTCCCAATCATGCAAAGTGTTCCAACATAGGATCTCATGAGATAGACTCAAGATCTCATGTCTTAACCTTCATTCGAAACTTTCCAAGAGCCAAGTAGATCTCCACCTAATCAAAACCTACAATAAACAATAGCATAGAGAGCAATAGCAACATAGAACTTTTTCACATCAAGAGTGCTTCTTAAAATCTCTTTTCAAAATGACTTCACTCACTTACCTTTATACAAGGCTTATATAAAGAGAGTAATTCAAATCAAAATGTCGGCATAATGCGCTCAAATTCAAATTTGGATTTAGGGTCCAAGGCCTAAGCAACATTAAGGCAAACTCAAGACTTAAAATTATCCCTGAGGCACGGAAGGGACCAAGGCACTTGGGAGCCCTAGGCCTAGGGTCATTTTAAGGCCCAAATTCATACTAAATGTGAGGCTAACTCTGAATCTTCATTTATCCTTTGAGGTCATGATGGAACTTTAATCAGGATTACAACTTATTCTATAAATGAGGTTAAAAGAGAGCTTTAAGGGGGGACCTAAAAATAACTATGCTTGAGACCACTAAAAAGGAGGAGCTAAGCATAGTGAAATTGTGGCTAAACACAAGTGTACACAATTTACAACATTACAGTTGGCATATAATTTTTTGAACCCTAAAATCATGATGACCAATTAAATTTTGTAAAATTTAATAAGTCCCTTGAGGATATTTTAGCACTAGAGACGTATATTAATGGATATATCAAGGAGAGTAAAATATTGTTAGATGTCAAGTGGGAAAACACCTCAACAAATGTGAATATAATGATTAAAGCAAATCTCCCAATTGATGAAGAATGGGATTATTGGAATAAGGCATATGGATATGATGTGGCACCAATTATTTGATTCATTTATTCTTTCAAGAGTGTCTTTTCAAGTCTTGTTAGTTCAAATTTCGTTCATAAGGGTAAAAGAAAGAAGTTGGGTCCACATGTATGGGAAGTCACGCAGGCAAAAAAAATTCCTAACAAGAACGGGTACCCGTTTTGAAAATGTATATAATTTTTAAAAAAGCTCCTGCGGGCTCATTTTCTTTAGCAGGGCGACATGGACAACGACGTATAAGAACAAGTATGCATTATTGAAGCACCTGCTATCACAAATCTAGTGTGTTTTTTGCCTTCTCACCTCCTCTCGCCACCTCGTCAATTCTGAAGACCTCCAAGTTGGTTTCTTTCTTGTTTTTTATGTATTTTTTATGCATTTTTTTATGATTGTAGGTTTAAATTGAAAAATTAGGGTTTAAGTAAAATTATGCTATGTATGTTTTGATAAACCCTAAAAATATGTTATTATAAACCCTAAACCTCTAAGCATAACTATAAACCCTAGAACATTGATCAATAAACAATTATAAACCCTAAACCTATGACCAATAAACAATTATAAACCCTAAAACTATGAACTTGATAAACCCTAGATAACTAAACTATAAACCCTAAAAATATGAACTTGATAAACCCTAAAACTAAACTATAAACCTTAAAACTTGAGACACACTACCTATTACATCCCAACCATGACTTGTTATAGAAACAATAAGTAACATATCTCATAAGGATGAAAATAACATGATCTATGCATAGATAATCAATCATCGGTAACTTATAATATATTTCTTTATTAAACTTTTTCCATTCCCTACTACCATTAGCATTTGTCCAGTAATTAGCCACCAAACTACCATACCTCTTTGTCATAACTTCTTGCAACCTAGCACAAGGATGAGAAACATTCAAAGGAGAACTTAAGATCTAACCTGGTCTTCCAAAAACTTGGAAATAGTATAAGGCTATAGGGGTTTGTTTGTTTTGCATTCATTATTCACTTGCATGTTTGGAGTTACAGAGCTAGAATAGAAGATGAAAAGTTGAAGATAGTATTGTGTTTGAGTTAGATTTATTTTTTTAGAAATAATATTTTAAGATTTGGAATGCTTTTTAGAGATTTTATAAGGCTAATGTCATGTTTGGAGAAAGAATAAAGAACTTTGTTCGAATCTTCTTTTAGATTTAGATCTAAAAGTGTTGAGGTAATATTCTTTGTTTCAAGTGATACAAATAAATTACCATAAAATAAGCCCTTATTGAAAGTTACCATAACTTTTAAATACTTTCAAATTTTACAACATCTAGCCCTAACAAATATAGAAGTGCTTACAACTCAACTCTTGATAGGGTGGGATGATAACCATGCATAGGTATTTCTATGGAAATGCTCTCTATGTGGTTTATGGATGCCATATTATCCTCTTGAAGTACCTCAATCCTTAAAGCCATCACCAAACATTCTTAGAACATTATTCATACTTGAAAGCACTCATTCTAAAACAACACAAGTAAGGCTTGAGCACTATGAGACATCAAGAACCAAAAATCCTTAGTCCTCCTTTAGTATGAATATTCCAAGGTCATGATGTCCACAAAAATGCTATGTTTTCCCTCATGTATCTCATGGAACCCTTTCCTTTCAACAATGACCCTTGTCTTGCATATGACAACCCCTTCTCAAAGGAACTAACTTCACCAGTTATGGCAGTCATCTAAATGAGAATGTTTATATATGACAACATTATGTGTAAGATAGTCCATTGGCACATAATAAAAAAGATCATGACCACACTCCCTCATGTCTACAAATGGTGTTGAGGCATGATATATAATTATAGAAAATCTCCTAACTCAGTTCACAATCCTCAAACCTTCCAAATAGCTACCTTGATATGACTTGTATAGGGGTCCATGGATACTCAATTAGCAAAATTTCATGGATTTCCTAAAGGCAATAAAATTTCAAGCTATCCAAATCACCTTATCAAAAACTTATCCTCTAGAAACCATGACCATCTCTAGCCTAACCTTTTGACTGTTCTCATGATAACCTTTCTTTTCATGCACTCCTAGGGTTTTTTCCTTAAATATACAGTATAATAGTGACCTCTGTTGGTATGGTAGTGAGTGATACTTCTATGATACATAATAACATCACTGATCCAACAATAATACCCTACTGTCCAATGGTTGATAGATGCATGAAATAAATTTACTCATCTAGAATAGACCCTAATAATTTTCCACTCCTATACTTATTTTTTGCTCATAAGCTTCATCAATTCAGCTACATGTCAAATTCATATAGGCATCCACCTTCTCTTCTTTGCATGTTCCTTTTCTTTATCCTCTTGTGCACTTCATCTTCCACATTGTCCTACTTATTCAATGTCCTTTTACACAGCTTCCTTTCTATGGTCCCTTCATTCTTGGTTCTAAATGCATCTTCACCTCTTAAGTGTGGTCACTCTCAACCTTACACTCTCTTACTTTCCTTAGAGTTGTGGTTGCACTTCTTATACATATTCATTTTTCTCTCATGTTCTAGCCACTGTACCTTTCTATCTTTGGCCTCAAGAATCTACCTAACTATCTGTGGTTCATTATATCTTTATAACTATCTCATGACCAATTATTCAAATGGTTCAACACTTGCTTCTACTCATTTGTATGTTAGGACCATCTTTCTCCACCCTACTCTTTCCTTTGCATCATGCCCTAGGGAAGCTTGTGCATGCCTTCTATGTGCTCCATTCTTCAAGGCACCTTTGTTTTCCTTAGCCACCCATCCCAAACTACATTTTCACCTTAGACTCTCTTCTTCTGTTTGCACCTTCCTCTAGTGCCCCTTAATTTTTGCACTCTTTCTCTCTCCCCTTATCCCTCGATTATGGTTAGCCCACTTCAACCTAGGATACTCTTGCATCATGAAGGAATGTGAGGTTAACCAATTTATGTGAGGAAAAATAGAAAATCACATAAATATCCTAGGGTAGATTAATTAAACAACAATAAACAAAGAACCCTATAACATGTAGAGTTGGGGGTGATAATTGATAATGTAATAAATACTACAATTGATGTAGAAATTAAATGAATAAAATAAGTTTACTTAGCTATGGATTTTTTATTATACTAGGTGTCACAAACTAATTTGTTAATGTACAAGAAAGTCAAGACTTGTCAAATGACTATTGTAGAAGTAAAATATTGATTGTACAATTATACAATTCAATTTCATGAGTGTAGAAATAAACTTGAGGTTGTAGACATGAACTTCTATGATTTTGGGCCTCTATAATATGTTTACCTCTACATATATGACTTGTAATAGCTGACTAGTAGCATTTATCAAAATTATTCACAAGTTTGCTAAGTAGGGACTTCTCCCTTGGTCAAACCCCTAGGTGGGTAGATTTAATATCAATGAACAAAGATTGAAGATTGTAGGTAGTCATGCAATATGCTCCTAGGATTTTGATGCTTGATGTTGATGTAATAAGACTACTATATATGCACTATACATCACCCTAGCATGTAATTTGAAATAATTCATACTTTAGTTAGTTTATAACAACTAGCAAGAAATGGAAACATGGATCAATTTTAGAAACTTAAATTTTGATGTTTATGGTCTATATCTGTACATATATCTTGAGTCAAATGTAGTAAAAACATAGTACTCTCAATAATCAAGTCCATATTTTTTTTGACTAGTTGAACTTGTGCATAATTTTCAAGTATTAAGCTTTCTATTCATGGATATTTTAAACTTACATTTCCAGTTATTAGATTAAGTTTATTTCTAGATATTTGTTTGTAAGTTTTAAATACATGGATATATTTGTGAGTAAATTTGTTAGTTTTTGATATGGATATATTTGGAAATGTAGGTGACATGGATCTAATGGAAGACCAAGGGGTGGATGAATTTTTAATAGATGAAATTATTTTACAAAACCCCCCACCCCATCGACCTAAAAACCCCCCACCCCCTCCACCTAATGAGGCTGAATTACGACAAAGCATTAATGAAAGTATTAAAGCAATTGAGGAAAACATTACTTTGATTAATAATCAGCCTCACTTGATGCCCCCACATGTAGTATGGTTTGCATCTTCAATGCAAACCATTATTGATTCTGTTAGGTCTATTGATGCAGACCTAGATACATTCCACCATTGGTGAGAGGAGAGGAGGCAATTCTATGCGGATGGTCTTTCATATAAAGACATCCTTGATCTTCACATTACCAAACAAACATTAGCCCCATTTTTTGTTCACCCCACAACTAATCAACCTATACCTACAACAAAAAAAAATATCAATTAAGTTGTGTAGGCATGAGGCGATCTCGAGACATTTTTGGGAGTGGTGGTGGATGGTGTTTGATCACCCACCGCATGCTAATTTTGAGGTACCACTATATTTTTTAAGAAAATTATGGGTGGAGTTTCAATTGGGTCGAAAACCCAATTATTTTGATATTAGACCATTCTAGGGTGTTGGTGATGGCATGCCACAACACAGGGTAGGGGCACAAATTGATCCCAATCAACCCGTTCCTACTCCTCCTATGGTTGCTTCTATTTTGCCCATGATTCCTACACCCATTTAGCACAAGGCAGTGTTGTCGACATTAGGGGTATTGAGTAGACTCTCAAGTAATCTCACCAAACAATCTGCCCACAGGGTAACTGAATTCAGTGGTGGAGAACATCATGGAGGAGTTGGTGCATCTCATCATAGAGCCTCACACATGTTAGGGGCACATTTGTGTCAAAATTGCAATCAACCGTGTTATGGTCCTACTCCTACATCCACATCAGATGCAACTACAGGAGATGTGGAGTCATACTTGGATCTACTATATTCAGATGATCATCCTACATAGGTACATGGAGGTTGATCACTTTATTTTGTTTCAAGTGCTTAATTTGAACGTATCAAAATTTATATTTAATCATGATTTAAATATATATTGTGAACTATTTGGTGTAGATCTCAAGTTGCTCTAGGGCCTCAACATGATTTGATACACTGAGTTTTGCATCGGCAGCTGTAGAGACCGACATTCCTTACAGGGTAAACCAATATATATTAACCCTAAAACCATATACATGTCTAGTATGTGAAACAAGTGTATAATTAAATTTAACTCTAATATACATGTGTGTGAAACATTTTTGTTGTAGCGAGGAGGTCACGTGGCAGTTTCCATGTCTGATCGACCACCTGAAGGTATTGCTTGCAGTGTTCCTCCATCATCGTCTGTTATTCCTGAGTACTCCTTGGTGTGTGTTTTCAAAAATTCTACTAAATTTGTACTTTGCTTTTTTGAGTTTATATAAATTTATATATGCCCTTATATGTAAGTGCAGGATGATAGGAGTGCCATTAGGATAGTGACCGATTAGGATACTGATCAGGGACAATTTCATGAGTCATCCACGTATTTTTAGGTCCTAAACTTTTTAAGTCTTTATATGCTATATAATATGGTTACATGTTTCAGTAAATATTCTAACCTAGATTTCAAACTTGCTTTATTTAAATTTCTAGGAATTAGCATCTCAGACTTTTGGTCTAAAAGCTAAAACATCTATACCTCTTGGACAACAAAATGCGGGAGTAAATGAGCATGATTGCATGGTAATTTATGCACACTTTAAAGCCTAGATTTATATATTTAATTTCATATTTTTATAAATTAAATCAAGTTTGGATGCTAACCCAATTCTTGAGTGCTAAATATTTGAATATCTAGGAATTAGCAGCTGAGATTTTTGGTTTAGGACCAACAACTATACGATCACCTGGGCAACAAAATGTGGGAGGAGATATCCAACATCATACAGTAATTTATGCATACATTAGTCTATATTTAAATATTTTTAATATGAGTATTTTAAAAATTAAATTAAATTAAATCAAATTAAATGAAATTATGAAATTTAAATTTCATATGCACATGTATGTGTCATGTTTTTTAAAAATTTTATTTGATTTCAAGTTTCTTTCTCTTCTGTACAACATGAGGCAAATCCACCGATTTCACGAGGAAGAAATAGGCCTCTTTCAGATTTGAACTTGAGTGATGATCATAGGACATAGATATTTATTTCATGGACTTTTAGATTCATTGTTTTATATATATGCCACTAGGACTATGACTATATATGTTGAACTTGATATTTCATGGACTCAGAGATATTTCAATATTTCATGAACTATGATTTGTATTTAATATTTATATGCTGAATATGAGTAGATGTCTTAGTACATTTCATGGGTCCTACCTATATTTTAGTATTTCATGGACTTATCTATACATCTACATGTGTATATATATTATTGAATATATGCTTGTACATTTTAGTATGTTAGATCTAGTATGTTTATGCTTTATTGTTCATTTCTAAATTATATTATCGATACATGTTAGAATCTCTAATACATTTTTAAATTTAAAAGGAAAAACTATCTAATGTGTTTAAAATAGTTCTAGTATGCAAGAATATCCATGTATTTTTCTATGTATGGTTTAGACATACATGAGGATGTACCTAATGATATATTCATGATGATAATAATACACTTCTCAAACACTTCAAATTTAAAATTCAATACATAAGATAAGCCTACATAGATGGTAAATTTTAGAATAGTTTTTAAAACACATTCTTAAATTACCTTAACTCTTATAGATAAAAGGAAGATAAACTTTGGGCATAAGTTCATGAGCATGCAACTCCCTCACTTGATGAGGCTAACTATATGAAAGTAAATGGTGAAGGTTTTCATAATGGTCATCAATAAATTGGTCTTATTCACTATAACACACCCTACATGTTGAAGTTACACAAAAATAAATGAGAAACCAAGTGATACAACATCTAAAGTAGTACTTTTAGATCATAACATTTGGTATCCCTACATCCCACTCTTGTTCATGTGAGTACACTTCATCATAACATGGATAAAACCCATTAAAAGAATTGGTTTTAATAGTGACATATATTTTTAGTATATTATAGACACACCTGATGGGGGATGACTTCATTTCTTCCATATCCTCATCTATATTTCTTATCACTTGCCATTTTTGGTTCTTTCACTTTTCCTTAGTGGTGCATGCTAGAACACAAATAACTTGAACATGTGTTGTGTTGTTCATGTCACTTCTTCTTTGTGTTTCATATCATTTCTAATTTATTCTTTTATTATGCATGTGTTGTGATCCTCCTTCCTTATTCATCCAGTTACCTTGTGTGTCCTTACACTATGGCTTCTTATTTATCCCATGTTTGTTTTGTTTATCGATTCTCATTTTCACCTTCTATATTTGGACTCATGCTTTTTTCCCCACTTCAAGGGTATCTTTTTTAAATTGCTCTTATGATTAGTAACCATGCTTTCTTGTGTGTCATGTTTAGCTCCTATGTACCCAAATATTAATATAAAACCATAGACATTGAGGCCTATTTTTCCTATGTGCTAATGTGCATGAAAATCCAATGGAACAGTAAAAATAAATAAGGATCAATTTAATGTGGGCCCAAAGAGGCCAAAGGAAAGATGCATGTTGCCTCAATTTTCCCCTAATCATAATCACTTTAAAATAAAAATAAAAATGTAGGAGTTCACAATACAATACAAAGATTGAGGCATGAAGCAAATATTTTAAAGGTTTCACATGTGCTGATCTAACTAAGATAGACTACCAAAGATGTTGAATATGATCACATAGGGGTTTGATATGAACATTACAACTAGGGGAAATCATATGAGAAGCCTATATACAAATGAATATTTTAAAGTGATAATAAACAAGGCCATTAAGCAACTACTGTGGGCAACAAATCATATTTAGAACCAAAATTAAAGAAGCGAACCTTTTGAATTTTCAAGAGTGGATCACAAATTCAAAAAGAATTAGGGAATGTTGTGCAAGCCATAACAAGTTAGGATTCAATACACCATTAGAAGAAACCATCATTTAGAATAAATGTCATAAAGGATATCCATGCAAAATGAGGCATCCACTAATTTATGATGTAATATGGGATATCACATGTATTCGTAGTTACATCTACAAGTAATTATCTAGTAAGTGTATGTTCTTTCCTAGCTATATGTGCATCAAGTGATAAAAATCTTGTTGGTATTTCATGATCCTCAATATGAGAATCTTAAAATATTTCATTTTCATTAGTATCCATGTTAGGGTTTAGATGAGAATGCCTTTACAAAGGAAGATTAGGGTTTCAAGTAGGTTGTGGCATAATCAACACAATATGGCTACTATAGAGATTAGGAGAAAAATAATAATCCATTTTACATAGACATATCATAAAAAGAGTCTCAAATTTAAAAATATAGATTAGGAGAAAAATAATAATGAACCAATAGCACAACTATACATAGAGCTCAAAAAATTATGCAATTTGAATTTGAAAGAATATATTGAAAACACAAAATATCAAGATATAATGCAACTATAGTGCTCATGATGAAACATATGAGTATCTATACAATTAGCTCATTAGTCCATTATTTGTTTGACAAGACTACAAAATTGATCTAGCATTTACAGGTTGATGAAATCTTGTAGTGGTAATCATGGAAAAATCTACTTGTACGGTACACCTGCAAAAAATAATGAATGTACACGTGAATGAGAATGAAAGAATATATATACCAAAAACACAAAACATTGATGCAATATGAACTACATAATACAAAGGATGGATTAAGGGGATGTAAGAGGATGGCTTAAGGGGAGCTATGACGATGTCTTAAGGGGATATATAAGAGGATGGCTTTAGGGGATGTAAGAGGATGGCTTAAGGGGAGATGTAAACAAGTCAATTTACAAATTAAATAAGATAAAGCCTGATGGCTTAAGGAGATGTAAGAGGATGGCTTAAAGGGAGCTAAGAGGATGTCTTAAGGGGATACATAAGAGGAAGGCTTTAGAGGATGTAATAGGATGGCTTAAGGGGAGATGTACATGAATTAATTTACAAATTAAATAAGATAAAACTTGATGGCTTAAGGGGATGTAAGAGGATGGCTTAAGGGGATCTAAGAGGATGTCTTAAGGGGATACATAAGAGGATGGCTTAAGGGGACCTAAGAGGATCTCTTAAGGGGATACATAAGAGGATGGATTAAGGGGAGATGTACATGAGTTAATTTACAAATTAAATAAGATAAAACCTAATGGCTTAAGGGTATGTAAGAGGATGGCTTAAGGGGACCTAAGAGGATGTCTTAAGGGGATACATAAGAAGATGGATTAAGGGGAGATGTACACGAGTCAATTTACAATATAAATAAGATAAAACTTGATGGCTTAAGGGGATGTCAGAGGATGGAAAAATTACCTAATGCGTTCACATTTTAGTTGAAGAATAGAAAATTGACCTCACATATTTGTATGGTGAAAACTTCTATTAACAATCATCTAAATATCTACTTGTAGGGTACACTTGCAAAAATAATGTTCAAATGTACAAGTAAATCAACTATATATTTACATAAGTCAATACAAATTTTAAGATAAAGGGAATAATATAGAAGGTGAAATGGGAACGAAAGAATATATTCTAAAAACACAAAATATTGATGCAATATGTAACTAGATAGCATGTTGAATATGAAATATACAAGTATATATACAATTACCTAATGTGTTCACATTTTAGTTGAAGAATAGAAAACTGACCTCACATATTTGTATGGTGAAAACATCTATTGACAATCATCCAAATATCTACTTGTAGGGTACACCTGCAAAAATAATGTTCAAATGTACAAGTAAATCAACTAAATATTTACATGAGTTGATACAAATTTTAAGATAAAGGGAATAATATAGAAGGTGAAATGAGAATGAAAGAATATATACTAAAAACACAAAGTTACATTGATGCAATATGTAACTAGATAACATGTTGAATATGAAATATACAAGTATATATACAATTACCTAATGCGTTCACATTTTAGTTGAAGAATAGAAAATTGACCTGACATATTTGTATGGTGAAAACTTCTATTGGAAATCATCCAAATATCTACTTGTAGGGTACACTTGCAAAAATAATGTTCAAATGTACAAGTACAAATTAACTATATATTTACATGAGTCGATACAAATTTTACGATAAAGAGAATAATATAGAAGGTGAAATGAGAATGAAAGAATATATACCAAAAACATGAAACACATTTAGAAAATTATTCCATTGTACCATCTGCATCCGAGTCTCTTTTTTGTAATGCATATATAATTGACTCATGTTCTTCCATAGAAAGTGTCCATAACTATTTATTAAATGGTTTCCCTTGATATCTGACTAGTTTTATAATTTGTTTCCACAAGCAAATGTGAGTAGTGTATGATCTTCTTATGTGTTTCATAATCTTCAAATGCAGGCAAACCATTCTTTCTTATTAGATATTTTCATAGCCAAGTGCCAACAACAACCACAGAACCTGTTGGATACTCAGAGTTATCATCATCTTCTCTAGGGTGTAACAACTTTTGTTTTGTCTCAACACATCGAGCCAATCAATACTCAGTTTCCTCTTCATTTCCCTCAATGCAACAACAACATACACATGTCCTACAAAAAAAATATTTAATTCAATAAAGTGTGTCATACATATCTAAATCACATAAATATGTACATGCATACATATATAATTAATTATATAGATTACAAAAAAATGTAATAAAAAAATGTTAAAAATTAAAGTACCTTCTTGTACAAGGTCTGAAACACGATCATAATCATCTAATGCAAACATTTGATTATCATCTTCAATTGTTGTTTCAAGTTGATCATGTGTTTCTATAGGTGTCAAGGATCTTTGTTTCCATTCTTCAACCCATTCTGTATTTTTACATTCTCCCCAATCACCTGTAACACAAAATTGACAAAAACATGCAAGCTCCCTAGTCCATATAGTCCATGTGCTTGCATTTGAACTCTTAAATGAATGCTATTTTGTTGATCCAGTTATTGTCTCACAATCAAGTCAAGTAGGAATATTCTCTTCTTCAACTAACCAAAAGAATCGTCGAATTGTAGAGTTCTCACATGATCCCGTAGATGATTTTTCATTACACCAATCCACAATTGCACGTGCATCTCTAAATTTTATTGCATCATCAAATTTTAGTTACTCTCTAGCAAGAGCTCTTTTCACACATACTCCAGCTCCATCATGTTCTCCTTTACCATGTCCAGCTTCAAAAAAACTCCACATATGTTGGATATTATTTTCTTTGTGCTCCCTACATAGCCAATAAACAATTTTTGAATTGCCTTGTACAATTATCTGACCATATGAAATGTTGTATCATCTGGATTTCTCTTTCTTTTAAACTTTTATAAATTTTTTTGAAACAATATTGCACAAACTCTGAAGAGTGTAAACGGTTATCACTCAAATAGAAATGATACTCCCTCTAAAATTTTCTATTATCTTCTGTACTATCATCTGCATGTCTATATACAATATGAACAAAGATGGCCACTTGCACTAAATTATAATACTCAGATTGAATTTCCTCTTGTGGAGCAAGAGTATAGTTTTTTACAAAATCAACCACTAATAGAATAGTTCCAATTGGAAATGTGTTCTTACATGTATGAAATTGTCCATCAAGCCACCGAGCATATTAAGAGTGTTTGACATATTTGGATACAATATTATCTTTAAATTATTTGATGAATGCATGCACGCAATTTTTTTCTGTGACTAACTCACAACGCTTTCTAATTTTTCCATCATTTAAAGAATATTCAACATTCTTGAATCTTTTCACATCCACTAATTGTTGTCTAAATTTATGTGAAATATTTTCATGCATACATTCTCCTAACAATGAAAAGTTGCCACATCTATTGCATTATCCAGAAATACATGCTTTTAAATAAAATAAGTTTCCATTGGATGTCTCACAAAACAAACTTGATACAAACTCCTTAATTGTTTGAGGTGGCATATTAATACCACATTCCTGAATAATTTTGTTAGTATGCAAAGTAGAACATATATATTGAAAAACATCATAATAATAATGAAATTGAACATGATTTTTATAACAATAAGAGATACGTTGTTTATTAATTTTCACATACCAAGGTTTACATTTCTCGAAAAACCTTTTACTTATGTTAATATTAAATGGTACTAACACTGAATCATCTAAGAATTTTTTATACAATTCAGTTTGAGTCATGTCTAATAGAAGTTTTGGATGAGGATCACGAATTTTGGACCCCACTCTTAATTTTAAAACATCTCTAACATTAGATGATACCCTTGTATTATCATGCCAATATTTTTCAATTAAAGATTTGATTTCACTATTTAATTTTATGTCATACCTTGGGAGTCTACCACTAAAACTCCAACATTAGTTAATTGGATCGTTTTTAATAGATTCTCTTCTCTTTGCTGTTCTTCTCAAAGTTTTAAGATTTATATTTAGAAATTCACTTGTCTTACTTATCATTCTTTTATTCGAAAATAATTTATTGACTAAAGCAATTGTTATAGCTCTTCTTGCTACATTGCTATCTCTAGTTTGACTTTTTTTACCAATAGAATCAATAGCATTAGCAACACTAGATAAAACTTGTTTCATTGATTCATCTTTCTTTTTAGGTTTTACAAAAATGCCTAACTTTTTCATTACTTTTCGCAATTTCTACATTTTCATCAATTGCATCATAAGTTGGCATTGAAATCCAAGAGTTTTTCTATAAAAAAACATTCTATATAATCTATTTGTATGGGTTCTCATTTGTCTCCAAGAAATCTTACCAGGAAGATTATCCAAGACATTTCTTTCAATTTTAAAAAAAAATTCTCATTTTCACTCATATAAGGGATTTCATTCTCATTTCCTCTTTCCATATTTTCAGTAGTATAATTGAGCTCATCATTGGTATATCCAGCTTTATTTAATAAACCAATTTGATCAATATCAGTGATAGGTGGGTTTGAAGACATACCTGGATTTGTTTCTATAGTCGCATTTTCCATATCATTGAAACTTGGCTTTGAAGACATACCTAGATTTGTTTGTATAGACGCATTTTCCATATCATTGAAAGTTGTGTTTGAAGACATACATGCATTTGTTTCTATAGTTACATTTTCTTCCAAATTCACTATTTCCATATTTTCATCATCTACATTCATCACATCTTTTGTAGTCTCTTGAATGTCTTTCTCTTCAATAGTCATGGAACTAGATGCTTCAATATTCATCTCTTGAATCCTTCTTCTTCTATCTCTTTGCATTTTTGCTTCTTTCTCTCTATTTGCTTCAATTTCTTGAGGTGTCATGACCCTCCTTTTTTTTTTTAATGTCGATTTGATCCCATGATTACCAAACCCTCTTGATAAAATAACAAATGATATTTAATCCAATTTCATATTGATGTACTTCTTTGAATCTTTGAAGTACAACTAGATGTAGATCCTTTGTTGCATAGATTTTGAAGTAAAAGTAGATGTAAAAAACTAAAACCCTCTTTTTTATTCCTCTTGAAAGTAGCTCTTGCACTTAATTCCATCTGAAAATTGTTCATATGATTGATTCCTTTCAAAATCTGAATAGAATATGATATGCCAAGAGTTCCACAAGACCCCTGTAAGTAATAAAATGCAGAAAACGTCATTGTCGGCCTGTACATCAGACTTGCAAGTTGTAGGGATACAATCATAGTACCTTTTTCCCTGATGATGGGAAATAACGGATATAAAAGAAACGGGTACCCATTTTAAAACATCATTGTCGGCTCGTACATCAAACTTGCAAGTTGCAAGGATACAATCAGTACGTTTTTCCCCGATGATGGGAAATAATGGATATAAAAGAAATAGGTACCCGATCTTAAAAATAACGGATACTCGTTCTAAGAAATTTGAAATGGTCGACCACCTTTTCCCTTGCCTTTGGTTTGGTTTTAGGCTCAGGAAAGGCATGGGTAGCTAACCTTGAGCCTTGGACATACAATTTTTTTCTAAGTACAGAACAAGAGGAAACACTGGGTTTACCTATAGGGCCAACATTTTTTTCTGAATTTTTTTATGAAATTAAAACCCATTACAAATGACAATGTCTAGTTTTCAAATATGTAATTTTTTTTATTGGACTTGTTTTTCTATTTATTATTTATTTTATGAGAAAACTGATCCAAAAACTTGAAATGACAAGTGTTTATATTTTTTTAATAACTTTTAATTTTTAAAGTGTTTTGAAAAAAAATTATGTCATCAGTCTACACATCATTCTTTACACAATGAAAAAAATATTTTTTTTAATGATTAATTTTTCTCAAATTATGTTGGCCATACATGAGGGTTTTCGAAAACAACAATTAGGGCCAATAAAAAATTAATAAAAAAAATATTTGGAAAAAAATTATAAAAAAATATCCTCATCAAACTTCACTATACTAAAAAAATTTCCCTAAAGGATTTAGAAAAATAATTTTATTTAGGTCAAATTATGTTGGTCGTACACATGCATGGTATGATTAAAAAAAAGTGACTTTTAAACAGTGGTTTTTAGAAATGCCTATTGAAAATCAATTTGTATCATCTGGGTATTAAAATAAATTATATATTTGGAAACTAGACTTCGAGTACTACATTTCATATTACTAACTTTTTTTAAGATTCAATCTTTAAGTGCCTCAAATGTTTAGGTCAAATGTGACAAATTATAAAAATCAGGGAAAACACTTCCACTTTTTGGCTAAAAAGTGGACCCAACTTCTTGCACTGATCCATAATGAATATGCAATATTAGTTAATCATACAACAAGGTAGTGGCATCATTCCAAAGGAATTATGAGTATATTTTAGGGTAACCAAAAAGATATCAAATTAGAATAGGTGGCACCTGAACCATGCATCCATGTTATAAATCAGTAAGGGTTTTCATGAATGAGTAATCCAACAATAGGCACTCAAGAGTTGTGGCAAAAGGATCTTATGTAATTTCTAGATATATTTCCTTGGGCTTACTTGCAATATCTTCTAAGAAAATAAGGCTCTAGATTCTCAAGTTCTTTTGATAATGTGGCATCCACCCTTATGGGACTTTGGAAGGATGTAGATTCTCTAAATAAAATTTTGAGAGAATTTTGAGTTGATTTTATGGCTCTTTGGAGAATGGGGGAATAAATGTAATGAATAGTTGTGGAAAGCATTATTCATTTGAAAATCACTCAAGAGGACTTGGACAATCTTTAATTATTCATGGAGAACATAGCCAAGAAAATCACATCTTAGAAAATCTAGGATGATTTTGAGAGGATTGACAAAGTTCCTTTGGAACTCTATCATCACTTAAATATTGATATTTGAAGAGGCACTGTATCATTTTTTAGAGTAACTATTCTTGGGACATAAACTTTTTAACAAACTTTGTGAACAAGAAAATAGTTGGCATACTTGACATGCAATGCAATGCGGACAAGAATTAATCATCATGTTGAGATGGGCATTGCCCTCTTGTTATATAATGAGGTTATTTTTCTTGTAAAGGCATATGTTGTTATCTTAGGTATTTTTAGTCATTGTTTTGTCTAAGGACATGTTCTAGGGTGTCAACTTGGTATGTTTGGTTCTTCAATTTATCTTTTTAGCAAAATCTTGTAAAAGTACTTTAATAAAAATAATATATGATATCTTGTTTTACAACTCCATTAATAGCATAGTGTTTCAAGGGATCTATATATTTCTATGTTCACATTTGTTGTTATATTATTGTAATTGATTTGTCTTTAGTTCAAAGCTTATTATAAAAGCATTTCAAACCAATAGATCAGATATTATGGATCATCAATGGATAATTAAGGATCTTTTGTAATACAATAACTATCTTATTGAAGGTTATTATAAATCTCTTAGGAAATCTTGTTTCATATTTTTCCATCTAGGTTAAAGGATTTACACTTTCAGTATTTATAGATTTTAAGGCTAGACTTTATCACCCATGGATAAACACAATAGTCTTAAGAACTAATTAATCATAGTACTATCTCATGAATGTTTTCTTTCATTATAATTTATCTTGATTCAAACCTACAAACCATCCTTAAAGGTATAAAGAATCATTGTAAGAGTTATCTTTTGGAATGTTTTACACAATGAACACGCCTACAAGTTGTAGGTTATAATTTGTTTCAAAGATCAACAAGAGCTAGAATAGAAAATAGTTAGTGACAAAATAAATTGGATTAATTTTGTGCCAAAATGGTTTAGTCTTTGTTTGTTACATAATTATTTCATTTCTCTTTAATTGTCCTATGAGATCCTAAAGGAACACCCTCCTAGGCTTGATAGAGGTTATAAAGTTGAAGACTTCTACACACTTTTGTCAATTGGCCCAAATTACCTATAGGTTAATTATGAGTTTCTCTTGATTGTGTAACTAAACTTTGATATTCAACATTAGTTCACAGGGCGTGTTATAATTGTAGGGTGCAATTTAGAGCACTGATAGACTAATAATGATTGATTCCTACAAAAGAAGAAATGTTTTTGATGCTTTGTCAAAATATGCTTTTGATGATATGCATGTGTCTTGGGATGATGCATTTAAATACAACCCTAGATGCATAATTGAAAACTCTTGGCACTTATGCCAATAGGTAATGGTCATATCTTGGAATTGTTAGCCTTGAAATGTGGGAAATTTGAATTTTGGGACAAGGGGGCACGAATGCACCCGCAATCTTGTCCAAGAGACAAAATTCCGAGTGGGATCTAGTCTAGGATAAACAAGCTAATAAAATGTGCACTAGGATGGTTCTAAATAGAGAGATGTGGAATGACAAAGTGTTAAATTGGATCTTCAACGAGTGATCATGCCAAAATAATCAAACTATGTACTAAAATTATACATCAAAAACATCAACCCAAAATAATATTAAAAAAAAAATATAGATATACACTTTTCTCCTCTATAATTATATTTATAAGTGATCAATAATATAATTCTCTTACTCATTAACAAAGTTGTATTCTTACTACCAATAACCATACATGATGAGACTTGTGAACTTGAGATATGTGAAATGTAAATTCCTTTAAATGTTTCTTTTGACATATATCTCACTCACATTACCTCTTTATTGAATAAGTTAAATACTATTTCTTTTTAAATTTATTTTTATACTCAATGTCATCATTTCGTACACCACTTATTGATGACAATAATGGTGGGGAAGCAAATCATACACCAACTTCTAGCGACTAGCTCCTTGATAGTCCCCTAAATCTTCACATGGTACATACATTTTGTTCACATTGTCCATGATTCTTAAAATACTTTTCTTTCCAAATATTCCTTTTACTTCTTCCATACGATTTCCTCCACGAAAGCAATTTTACATTCGAAACGCAAGCGCAAGGGATGCTTCAACGTGGAAACTTACATTAATCAATACATGCCCGTAAACTGGAGGAGAAAAACTTTATCCGCCTCTGTGCACACAGTCGCTTAATTGTATTGACTTCCATGTCGGGAATATATAGCTGTATTTTGTTTGGGAATATACAGCTGTATTTTGTTTTTTTTACGAATCAGATATAAAATTGACTATTTGACTATTAAAATGGATGTATTTTGTTTGGGGAATATACAGCTGTATTTTGTTTTTTTAACGAATCAGATATAAAATTGACTATTTGACTATTAAAATGGATGTATTTTGTTTGGGGAATATACAGCTGTATTTTGTTTTTTTTACGAATCAGATATAAAATTGACTATTTGACTATTAAAATGGATGTATTTTGTTTGGGGAATATACAGCTGTATTTTGTTTTTTTTACGAATCAGATATAAAATTGACTATTTGACTATTAAAATGGATGATATTTAAGTAGAGCTGAAGGACATTAAAGAAGAAATGACGAGTCTCTTTCCTTGACGCGTCCACACGCCTTGACTCTTTCTTTACCTGAAAAGATTTTAATAATAATCTAACACCAACACATTGTATTTAAGTCGTCCATCCTCCCATTCATTTCAAATCGTTCATCCTCCGCATTGTCAGATCATTGAAAGGCATTGAGATTTATCTGTGTCTTAGCGGAACAAGAAAACAGGAAAGTTCCCAATGGCCAGATATATCTCTATGCTCGATTTGAAGGCTTTCTCTCGACTTTGCTGTCATGATTTTGGGTTTGGAAATACAGCCCTGAGGTAAGCTTCAAATTTCTGTCATCTCTTGCCATGTTCAAAATTTCTGGTGCAAAATGAATGGTTGTTAATTTAGATCTGATGTTTCGTTGCAGGAGAGGATATAGCGCCGTAGCAAGCAAAGTGGAGTTACGAGGAGGGCAAGTGGAGGCAGCAAAAGAAGCAGAGGAGAAGAGCAGACAGAGAAGTTGGATGCCTCACCCCATTACTGGCTACTATTTACCAGAGGACCATTTTGGGGATAAGGATATACCTCAACTCAGATCTAATACCCTCCCTTCTCGCCCACAAAATTAATTTCTCAAAATTAAGATTTCCCCTGTTCCTCATCTGCATCAGATACTTTCAGTCGCAAGCTCTAATGTAACTTGGGTATCTGCGATTTACAGTGATGTCAATCTCAAAAGTGCACTGATAATGGCCTTGAATCCCTGGAGTTTGAATAGATGTTCGGTTTCCTTCCTCTGGGAGGAAGTTTAATAAAGGCATTGACTTTTCTTTAACAAACTTGTATTTAGCATGGAAGAATCTTCTCATTATATGCAGACTCAATCATCCAGCAATTTACGCCTAGCAATTGCATCCATACTTTGGATTCCATAATTTGATATTTCAAAATAGGTGGATCATTCATGTTCATGAGAGTTGGGTTTTCGTGAACTACTACTATTCATGAAATATGGGTCAATAAAGATTGATTCAAAAATTACATAGTTGTATCTTAAAAGTAAAAATAAAAATCAGCACTTCTATGAGTTAAAGCTTAACTAGCAAGTATGTTGTAGTTTCTACTTTGGTTGAAATAAAATCGATAAAATATCAACACCATACATATGTGTCTCTCATCAAATTGTCAAAGTGGTTGATAGACAAATAAAAGGCCATCTCTAGGCATTAGCCTTTTACACACTAATTATGAGAGAGCCTTTATATTAATCAAGAAACAATAGAGTACATAGTAAAAGGTTTACAATAAAAAGTAGCCTACTAACCTAAAAGATAAATACACACTGCTACTAAGCACAAGTAGCAACACTAAGAGGGGGAGGTGGATCATCTTACCGAGTAACCACCCAAGGGGACAACTTTTCAAAAGGAGAATCAAGGTTCTCATGGCCATCTTGAGGTTCTTGCACAACAAACTGTTGCAAGTATGAGGTTATCCAGTGTTGTCATTGATGGCAACATACTCATATTGCATTGACAAGAAGGATTTGATGAGCTGTGTGCTGAGGATATTGAGAAAATTAGTCTCAGTCAGGAACAGTGAAGAACAGTGATGAGAAGAAGGTAAATGTACTGTATAGGATGAGAACCGGAGGATGCGGATTAAAGGGTTAGTAGATATGAGTCTTGAGATGCTACAGTTAAGATTTCAGAGGTCCGCATGAAGATCTGAAGGAGTTGTGGCTGCCGGTATAGAACCGGGTCCGGCAAGTATCCGGAGGTGACAGAGGATCACAAAAAGGTCCGGTGAGGTCCGGAATTGTATTATCCTAATCTGCGGATTGGAAGGAGTGTTTGGGATGTCCTTGTAATGTATCATCCTGATTTGTGTATGATTTGGAGGTCCGGAAGTACCTCTTGCATTATGACAGTGGCGACAGACTGTGTTCTTAAAGTTCCGGATGAGGAAGACAAGAGATCCCAGTAAGCAGAGGAAGTGCGGATGTATCCGGACATTCAGACAGGCCTGTGAAGGTTCTTGGATCATGTTTAGGTTGTGTTGTTGGTCCGCATTGATGGTAGAGCCCGGAATTGAAGTTATTCTTCCGGATGAAGTTCTTGCTCTGTGTAGCCGACCGGATGAGTTGTTCATCCTGCGAATGTTCTTGTGATGGCCGACCGGATGTGTTATTCATCTTGCGGATACTCCTATGGTTGTTTGCCGACTTAGATGCTTGTTCCTGAGTTGATGTCTTGTATAAATAACGGTTTGTAAGTTCATTTCAGTGTAAGGTGTGAGGATGAGTATGGTATAGCGAAGAAACGTGCGAAAGGCAGAGCAGAGATTGTTGGGCTTAATTGGAACTGATCCGGACATGTTAGAGATGTCATTCTCCAGTTCAAGACTGTGATTTTTATCACTTTGTAGACAGTGTGTCTCCTTGTAGGCAGTGGGCCTCTTTGTGAGCAGTGTGCTCGGGCAGTGAGCCCTTATTGGCATGTGCCATTCATTTTTCTTTATTCTTCTAACAGAGAATAATTCTTGGGTTAATCACCCCGTGGTTTTTCCCTTAACCGGGTTTTCCACGTCAAAATCTTGGTGTTCAATGTGTTGATGCTTATCTGCTCTTGTGTTTATGCATTATGCTTCCATGGATGATTATTTGATATGCTGCTAACTAACAACAGTGAGTTAAGTGTTTGAATGAGAAGAAGTTTTATACAACTGATTCACCCCCCCCTCTCAGTTGTATGCCCTAGATCCAACAATTGGTATCAGAGCCAAGTTCCTCTGACAAGAGTTTAACCGCTTGAGGAGATCCAGGATGTCGTCATACAAGAAGGATAGTCCGAAGTTCGATGGAACCAACTTCACTCTCTGGAAAGGTCGCATGAAGTGTCACTTGGAATGCATGGGAAAAGCATATCTGGGAATGATTTCAAAACCATATGTACCTCCACAAGGTGGTCCGACAACTCTGAATGAAATCACAGAAGCTGAAAACAATCTGCGGACCAAGGAAGCTCTTCTAAGCGCATTGAATGACTCAGATCTCTCGAATGTCATTGACCTACCCACTGCATATGAGATCCTAACTAAACTGGAACTTCTGTATGAAGGAGATGAGTTTGTCAAAAGTGCAAGGTTGCAAAGTCTGAAAGGGAAATTTGAAAGATTGAAAATGAGAGATGATGAAAACATCACTACCTTTATGCCAAGAGTAAATGAGCTGGTATGTGGAATCAGAAATGTTGGTGGAACTTTAGATGAAAATGAGATTGTCTGCAAAATCCTAAGATCCCTTCCTGCTGCCTACAAAATCAAAGTTGCTGCCATTGATGAATTCAGAGCCCACACAACTGTCACAAGAGAACAACTGGCTGGCAAACTAGCTGCATTTGAAATGACCGAGTTTGGAGATGATCCTCCCAAGACTGAATCTGCTTTCAAAGCTAGTGCCTATGTGAAAGGCAAACAGAGATTTGATCCGGGTGAAAACTCATCAAGGAAAATGTCATGGTATGATCAAGCAAGAAGAGACATGGAAGAAGAAGAAGCAGAAACAGCTCAACTTGAAGCCCTCATTGCAAAGAGACTGCCAAGAGGATCCGGTAAGTATGAAGGAAAACTACCCTTTAAGTGTTTCAACTGCAATAAGATTGGTCATTTTGCCTCAAGATGTCCGGAGAGATCTGCAAGATCTAATACTCACAGACAAAGGTTTCAAAAGAATTGCTATTATGTTCATGAAGAAGATGACAATGAAGGAGTAACAGATGATGAATCAGAACTAGGAAGCAAATCCGGAAATGAGTGGGTGTTTATAGCCATCAAGGAAGAAGATTCAATACTCTCTGAATCTGTCAATCACAAAGTTGTTGAAAAAGCCTTGGCTGCTCAAGTGGAAGAAAAGGATGATTGGGTTATTGACAGTGGATGTTCTCACCATATGACTGGTGACAAGAATAAGTTCTTAGATTTGGAAAGATATGAAGGAGGAATGGTAAAGTTTGGTGACAATTCTGCTAGCAGAATCAGAGGTAGGGGAACTATTTCCTTTGATGGTAAGAGCAAAACAGGAAATGTACTGTATGTTGAAGGATTGAAGCACAATCTTCTCAGTGTTGGTCAGTTGGTGGACAAAGGCTATGATCTCCGGTTCAAGAATGGAAAATGCAGAATCTTTACAAGCTCCGGAACTGAAATTGCATCCGGTACTCAGACAAGAGGTAACATCTTTCATCTGGTTGGTTCAAATAAAAGTTGTTTGTTTGTTCAAATTGATCAGAGTTGGTTATGGCATAGAAGAATGTGTCATGTAAATTTTGATAACATCATCAAAATAAGCAATACTCAGGCTGTGAGAGATCTTCCAAAGTTGATAAAACCTACAAATAGTGTGTGTAAAGAATGTCAGTTAGGCAAACAAAGCAGAGTCTCTTTTAAAAGCAAAGATCAGTCTTCTACCGGATTGTTGGAATTAGTACATACTGATCTATGTGGTCCGACAAGAATCAAGAGTCTGCAAGGTGATAGATATTTCATGTTGTTAATAGATGATCATTCCCGGATGATGTGGGTTACCTTTCTAAAAGAAAAATCAGAAGCTTTTGAGAAGTTCAAAATCTTCAAAGCTATGGTGGAGAATCAAACCGGATTGAAACTAAAGTGTCTAAGGTCTGATAGAGGTGGTGAATTTACATCTGGTGAATTCATTGACTTTTGTGAGAAACAGGGTATAAGGAGACAGTTGTCTGCTCCTAAGACTCCACAGCAGAATGGAGTAGTTGAGAGAAAGAACCGGACCATCCAGGAAGCTGCTAGGACAATGATGTTGGAAGCAAATGTTCCTCAAATGTTTTGGAAAGAAGCTATCAGCACTGCAGTCTACACTCTCAATCGAGTTCAAATCAGAAACAACACCGGTAAGACCCCCTATGAACTCTGGTTTGGCATCACTCCTACTGTGAAATATTTCAGAGTATTTGGTAGCAAGTGTTATATTAAAAGAGATGAAGATCTAGGAAAGTTTGATGCTAGAAGTGATGAAGGAATTTTCTTGGGCTACTCCACTCAAAGCAAAGCATACCGGTGTTACAATAAGAGATTGAGGAAGATGATAGAAAGCACCAATGTAAAGGTTGATGAAGGAATTGAGAAGCCTTCAAGATTTTATGAGTTTGATGAAGATGACCAAGACAGTGTTCAAGGACCTCAATCCTCTCCGGTGAGACAGAGTCAGCCTGATCCGGTAAATCAGGAAGAAGAGATAGGTTTGAATGAGCTTGATCAAGAAACAGCAGTGCTGGATACTCCCAAAATTCCAAGGTATGTAAGACTGAATCACTCTGAAGATCAGATCATAGGTGACAGAAGCAAAGGTGTACAAACTAGAAGGAATATTGCTCAAGATCAGAATGAATGTTGTCTGATTTCAAAGATTGAACCTAAAACAATAAATGAAGCCTGCAATGATGAAAACTGGACCAAAGCAATGGAAGATGAACTGATGCAAATTGAGAAAAATCATACTTGGGATCTTGTTCCCAGACCTAGAGACAGGAATGTAATTGGAACCAAGTGGGTCTTCCGGAACAAACTAAATGAAGCTGGTGAAGTAATCAGAAACAAAGCTAGATTGGTCTGCAAAGGCTACTCTCAAATAGAAGGAATTGACTTTGAAGAGACTTTTGCTCCGGTAGCAAGAATTGAAGCAGTCAGATTACTTCTTGCATTTGCTGCCTTCAAAGACTTCAAGGTATATCAGATGGATGTCAAGCCTGCCTTCCTAAATGGTGATCTGGAAGAAGAAGTCTACATTGAACAACCGGATGGATTTCAATTGTCTGATAATAATGATATGGTCTGCAAGTTGAAGAAAGCTTTGTATGGATTGAAGCAAGCCCCAAGAGCATGGTATGAAAGGTTGGATAAGCATCTTGTGCAGATTGGATTCAACAAAGGTACTGCTGACAGTAACTTATATTTCAAAATTGATCATGAAAACATTCTGATTGTTGAAGTGTTTGTGGATGATATCATTTTTGGAGGAAGAGATAGTATGTGCAAAACTTTTGCAAATCAGATGAAAAGTGAGTTTGAAATGTCTATGCTTGGTGAAATGAATTTCTTCTTGGGTCTGCAAATTACTCAAACAAAAGAAGGGATCTTCATTTCTCAGACCAAATATGTAAAAGAATTGTTAAAGAAATTTGGTATGGAAGACTCAAAGCCTATGAACACTCCTATGGCAACCGGATGTAAGCTAAGCAAAGATGATGATTCTCCAAAAGCAGATCAGACAAAGTATAGATCAATGATTGGTGGATTGTTGTATCTCACTCAAACTAGACCAGATATAATGCAGGCTGTTGGTCTTGTGGCAAGATTCCAGGCTGATCCTAGAGAATCTCATGTTATGGCAATCAAAAGAATTTTTAGATACTTGAAAGGAACAGTTGAGTATGGTCTATGGTATCCTAGAGATCCGGATTTCTCTCTTCATGCTTACACAGATGCAGATTGGGCAGGAGATGTGGATGACCGGAAGAGCACTAGTGGTGGAGCATTCTTTTTGGGGAAGAGATTGGTTTCTTGGCTAAGCAAGAAACAAGATGCAATATCTCTGTCTACAACTGAAGCAGAATACATTGCAGCAGCAGGTAGTTGCACTCAAATCTTATGGATGAAGCAGATGCTAAGAGACATCAAAGTTGAATATGAGGAGCCTATCACAATTTTCTGTGATAATTCAAGTGCAATTAATATTTCCAAGAATCCGGTATTGCATTCTAAGACTAAGCACATATCTATCAAATTTCACTTTTTGAGAGAACAAGTAAACAAGGAAGAAGTCAGATTGGAGTGTGTTCCCTCCAAGGATCAGATTGCAGATATCTTTACAAAACCTCTTCCCAAGGACTCTTTTGAATATCTCCGGGAGAAGTTAGGGGTCATGGCCCCTCCGGTGATGAACTAAGATGCACTGATGTGCATCAGTCCGGTGGCTATCACAGTCATATCTTGTGATCCGGACTAATGGGGAGCTGCAACTAAGGGGGAGCAGCTGGTATGATTCTGATGTATGAGAATTGCAAGTATGAGCCCTTTGCCATTGATGTCAAAGGGGGAGAGAAAACATGTGAAAAACAAGTGGTTGATGATCAAAGGGGGAGCAGTAAAGGAAGAGAAGACATATGAAAAGTTGAAGTTCTTGTCTTAATGGTTTTTCACATCATATGTTGCCATCAATGACAAAGGGGGAGATTGTTGCAAGTATGAGGTTATCCAGTGTTGTCATTGATGGCAACATACTCATATTGCATTGACAAGAAGGATTTGATGAGCTGTGTGCTGAGGATATTGAGAAAATTAGTCTCAGTCAGGAACAGTGAAGAACAGTGATGAGAAGAAGGTAAATGTACTGTATAGGATGAGAACTGGAGGATGCGGATTAAAGGGTTAGTAGATATGAGTCTTGAGATGCTACAGTTAAGATTTCAGAGGTCCGCATGAAGATCTGAAGGAGTTGTGGCTGCCGGTATAGAACCGGGTCCGGCAAGTATCCGGAGGTGACAGAGGATCACAAAAAGGTCCGGTGAGGTCCGGAATTGTATTATCCTAATCTGCGGATTGGAAGGAGTGTTTGGGATGTCCTTGTAATGTATCATCCTGATTTGTGTATGATTTGGAGGTCCGGAAGTACCTCTTGCATTATGACAGTGGCGACAGACTGTGTTCTTAAAGTTCCGGATGAGGAAGACAAGAGATCCCAGTAAGCAGAGGAAGTGCGGATGTATCCAGACATTCAGACAGGCCTGTGAAGGTTCTTGGATCATGTTTAGGTTGTGTTGTTGGTCCGCATTGATGGTAGAGCCCGGAATTGAAGTTATTCTTCCGGATGAAGTTCTTGCTCTGTGTAGCCGACCGGATGAGTTGTTCATCCTGCGAATGTTCTTGTGATGGCCGACCGGATGTGTTATTCATCTTGCGGATACTCCTATGGTTGTTTTCCGACTTAGATGCTTGTTCCTGAGTCGATGTCTTGTATAAATAACGGTTTGTAAGTTCATTTCAGTGTAAGGTGTGAGGATGAGTATGGTATAGCGAAGAAACGTGCGAAAGGCAGAGCAGAGATTGTTGGGCTTAATTGGAACTGATCTGGACATGTTGGAGATGTCATTCTCCAGTTCAAGACTGTGATTTTTATCACTTTGTAGACAATGTGTCTCCTTATAGGCAGTGGGCCTCTTTGTGAGCAGTGTGCTCGGGCAGTGAGCCCTTATTGGCATGTGCCATTCATTTTTCTTTATTCTTCTAACAGAGAATAATTCTTGGGTTAATCACCCCGTGGTTTTTCCCTTAACCGGGTTTTCCACGTCAAAATCTTGGTGTTCAATGTGTTGATGCTTATCTGCTCTTGTGTTTATGCATTATGCTTCCATGGATGATTATTTGATATGCTGCTAACTAACAACAGTGAGTTAAGTGTTTGAATGAGAAGAAGTTTTATACAACTGATTCACCCCCCCTCTCAGTTGTATGCCCTAGATCCAACACAAACAACACCAATACTCTCTAGCCTAGTGGTAGAGGCACAACAAAAGCCTCGACACCACACTATGTTGGCCCAAAAGGTTTCCTTCTTGAGGATGGAGTCAAGCCCCTCCATTGAGCAAGCAATGACAAATGGCTCTATTTGTGTGAACCAATCCATTGGTGAGGAGTTGATGACGATGATCTCTAGGTAACACTTTCCTCATGGTACAAGGAACACTCCCCCAATGGTTGAGGAGGTCCTACCCAGGTGCTAGAATTCCAACACCACTTCCACTTGCACTTGGGTTTAAAAAATAAGGAGTAGGCACATAAACTTTCTTATTAAGAGAGAAATAATAGTAATAGCTTCAACATCAAAAATAATACTATTTCTAGCTTTCAAGAGGAAATAGAATAGGAGGCTTGAAAGAAATACCAAACTATAGCAATGTGACTAGGCCACAAGGTTGTATCCCCAATCATAGTAGTTTGCTAATGGAAACTCTTGGATGAAAAGGAGAGAAGAGACCATGGACCAACTTCCAAGCATCCGAGGCATGAGGGAAAGTTGAGAAGAGGTGTTTAAAAGACTTTAATATGTGATAGGCTAGACATTTAAGATGAGGCAGTCCAATATGCATCTCTTTCACCAAGTGGAATCCCTTGGTGGACAAAGCACCAAAGAAAGTGAGTAATTTTAGGCTTAAGTCTAAACTGGCAAAAAACAATTTTAAACCTACAAAGGCAAGTTACAGGGGATGAATTCAATCCTCATCTCTTATTAAGCTTATAAAGTGTTGAAGTGAAAGCACTAAACACTTTATAGAGAAGCCCCAGAGCATAATTCCTTAACTGATAGTGTCAAAATTTCACCACTAGTCTTACCACTGAGCTAGAAGAGGCTAAAGCCTCAACCTGTGAAGCATGCCATTGAGAATTAGATTTTGTATTCAAATGATGCAAGACAAGTCAATGTTAGCATGATAAAACTTTTATTACACGGCAAGTCACAAGGTCTAGTCTTGAGAAGAGACTAAAGTTAGTGTGAATGCCTTTGGATAATAGTCTAACATATTCAATTCCAGGGGTTTTTTCCAAAAACAAGATGGAATTGTCGATGGTAAACAACCACCAAAGGTTATGGTCATTGAAACAAAGACTAGTTCTAAAACCATCACCATCCCATTTGAGAAAAGGATTAACCACTTCAAAGGCCTTCAAGATACTCTAAGCCACAAGGGAGCCTTTGATCTTGACATAGGCATTTGTGATGAGAAGAGTGTAAAAGATGATTCCTTGACAACATTTATTGCCACAAGGCAAGCTAGAGACAATTCAATGACCTAGAAGAATCTTCTAGGCCTTTAAGCCCTTAATGGCATGGATAACCCACTTAGCACAATCTGCAATACATTGCTTGTAAACATCAATAATGTCCATGCCTCCTTTATTCTAGGGAAGACACCAAATGATACATGCCACTATGTGGAAACCTTTGGTTTGCTTAGTATTGGCCCATATGAAATCATGTGGGAGCTTGACAAGTGTGCTATAAGGAACTTTAAAAGGAGCCTAACACGAAGAGTAGTAAACATGGGTAGCTACCAATACTTTGGTGCATAACTAGAATTGACCCACAAAAGAAAGAGGTAGGGAAATTTAAAATGATATATTCTTCTTGACTCTTTAAATGACATATTCTCAAAGAGTGGTGGGAAAAATATCAAAAGTAAAGGGAATGTCAAGGAATTTGAACATCTCCCATTTGTGAAGCCACTTCCAATTACACTCTTTTAGCCAATCTAGTAGTAGAAAGGGACTTTGTAAGATTGAGTCATATTGCATTGAAGGATTAAACCAAAGACCTTATAAAAAGTGTCATGAAAATCCATGGCTTCACAAAAAGAATTTAGGTTATGTACAAGAAACCATGAGGAAAGAATCATCCACAAAGTTTCCATTGATAAGATGTTGAGATGTGGAGGGAAGATAAAATACCTTCACCAACCCTTGAAAAGACTTATTATCAAGAAGATAACCAAAGACTTATGTGGCTAACACATACTAACGAGTTAAGGAGACAATCTTGCTAGATGGATCTAAAAATGCCAAAGCTATTAGAGATCTTGCCATTAATGGAGAGGTAGGATGAAGCATCAAAGAAAAGGGTTTGCACAAACACAAAAAATAATTTCCTGAACCCAAGAGATTTAAGCATAGCCAAGATAAAAGGCCATTCTATGTAGTTGTATTCTTTCTCAAAATCTAGCTTGAGAAAAAGAATGTGTTGCTAAGACAGTTTTAACCATTCCGTGCCTTCCCAAACCACATTGATGTTATCCAAAATATAGTGGCTCTAAATGCATCCTTCTAATCTATATACACAATAGATGCACAATGGATGACCAAAGGTAGAAAATGTGCAAAGCTAAGGTGTTGACCAAAATATTGTAAGAAATATTAAGCAATGTTATAAGTTACTAGTTGGTGATAAGCTCTAGGTTCCCAACTTTGGGGATGAATTTGATGTTAAACCATGATTGATGAAATTTCCCAAGGACTTATTATGAAGAACCTCTTGGTAGACTTGAAGAAGTTCAAGACCGGTGAATTTCCATGTAGCCTTGAAAGCTCACAAGGAAAACCATAAAAATTAGGAGCTTTCCCATTAGTCGTCTATGTGAGAGTCAAATGGATCTCATTCAAAGCAAGTGATGAGTTGCAAACATCTTGAGTAAAGTGGCTTATATTGGGAAAAGTATCAAATGCAAAGGGAATGTCAAGGAATTCAAACGTCTCTAATTTGTAAAGCCAATTCCAATTACACTCTTTTAGCTAATCTAGTGGTAGAAAGGGAATTTATTTGTAACTTAGGGTCTTATTGCATTCAAGGATTAAACTAGAGGCCTTATAAAATGTGTCATCCCAAGCCATGGTTTCACAAAAAGAAGTCATGTTCTATGCAAGAAAGTGTGAGGAAAGAATCATCCACAAAGTGTCCATTGATATTATGTTGAGATGTGGAGAGAAGAGAAATTCCCTTCACCAACCCTTGCAAAGCCTTATCAACAAGAAGCTAACCAAAGTATTATATGGCTAACACAAACTAACGAGTTAAGGGAACAACCTTTCCAAATGGATCTAAAAAAACCAAAGCTAGATCAACATGACCTTGCCATTGATGGAGAGGTAGGATGAAGCATTAGTGAAAAAGGTTTGCACAAAAACCAAAAAGTATTCCTTGAACCCAACAACTTTAAGCATAGCCAAGACAAAAGGTCATTCTATGTAGTTGTATTCTTTCTCAAAATCTACCTTGAGAAAAAGAATACATTGCTAAGATGCTCTTGACAATTCCATGCCTTCCAAAACTACATTAATGTTATCCAAAATATAGTGGCTCTTAATGCATCTTACTGTACTCTGGATGCACAATAGATGTACAATGGATAAACAAAGGTAGAAAATGTGAAAAGCTAAGGTGTTGACCAAAATCTAGTAAGAAACATTGGGCAATGTGAAAGGTCTTTATTTGGTGATAAGCTTTAGGTTCCTAACATTGGGGATGAATTTGATGTTACTATGGTTGATGACATTTCCTAAGGACTTATTATGAAGAGCCTATTGGTAAACTTGAAGAACTTCAAGATGAGTGAAGTTCCATGTAACCTTGAAAAAATCACAAGGAAAGCCATCAATGCTATGTGCTTTCTCATTAGTCGTCTATGCAAGAGTCAAATGGAGTTCATTTAAAATGAGTGATGAGTTGCAAGCATCTTGAGTAGAGTGGCTTAGATTGTTAGGAATAACATCTATGCATTGTCATGAAAATTGAACCCACTCAACGGTCTCTCCCTGTGCTTGAAAAAATAGCCTTATACTATTCCATAAAAGTCTTAGATATCTCCTAGAAAGTTCTAAGCCTTCCATGAATGGATTGAATGGCCTTGGTTTTTGTTTTGACTTGTTTAATGCACAAATATTTGAAAATATAGTTGGAAGCTTTATCCCTATCATTGGGTTGGTGAAGGTGAGTTCTAATTTGAGCATCTTTAGCTCTATGGAATTCAGTAACCTTAAGCTTGTGTTTTAGCTGAGTGTAAGGTCAAAAATTGGCTACCTTGTGATCTCCACATTACATTCTTACATCCATTTTAGTGACCACTCTTATAGTGTTATTCTAGGCCATTTTCCATGTTTCTCAACCTTCTACCCACTTTTGGACTACTTTACATAAACCCCTTGGCTTATTTTCACTTCTATTTCTTACTATGAAAGTCTTGGGCCTCAATTTAAAAGTGAACATAAATGCATCAAGATGATAAAGACCTGAGACAAAAGTCATCTAGACACTAAAGTCCAAATTAAATTTGTTTGTATCCAACTTTTTTGTCCCAAAATTCTTAATCCTCCTCTTCCCTAATCTTGCCTCAAATAGTCAAATTGAACCAATTCCAACATAAAAGACCTCACTTATTGATTGTGAATGATAACTTGCATCTCTCACAATTTTTAAATAAGATATCACTCAATTTTTTCGCTTCAACTTCATTCCTTAGTTGCATACTCCTCATATTCCACACTTCTATATTTTTCTTTCATCCTCTATCAAATTAGTCCAAAGCTCTTACCTCCTACTTGGCTCTTTGCACATTCACACACCGTAAATCATAGTTTCAGCCCCCTAAGGTTTCCTATTTGTCACTAATTTTCATACATAACTAACATCTTGCACTTAGCATTGCACACACCTAAATATTTATATCTTGTGATGAAATATACCATTTTACAGGGCTAAGCAAAGCATCTTCTCATACAGTCACAACCATTTTCCATATGCCCTTAGATATTCTAAGATTGTAGAAGATGGATCATAGTTGCAAGAATTTTACAAGAATTTTGAGGACATACAAAGATAAAGCATCATATTCAAAGGTTTTTAGAGTTGTTGAACAATAAGGCCCCTAGTGCCCCATTGCAAAAGTGTCTATAGAAGCACCCATGTGACTTATTATGTACACCAAGGCCCAAACCTACAACTCCATCCTTCAAAAGTTATTCCAAGGGACCTATCACCCAACCTTAACACTATCGGTTGCATTAGTGTTTACCTTGATCACTCCATCCCCAAACAACATGTAATAAAGGTCCCTAGAATCCACAATCAACACTAGTGACTAACTTAACCTTTAGACCTAACCAAGGTGTCTACATGGGTGCACAACCCAATCTAAGTTATCCCAAACATCTTAAAGGGACCTCTAACTTTCTTGGATTGCTCCACTAGGTGTCTCTACAAGTTTCATTTACACTTCATTTGCCTTTGATACACCAAAGATGCATTATTCTCCTCTTCTTTGTCATTTTCTTATTGTTATTCACTTCTTGGCTTGGTGGTACTTTATTTTCTTTAATAATTTCTATAAATAAATCTTCTATTATTGTTGTTTATCAGTATTTATTTTAGATTAGTATAAAATAGGATAACACTTTAGGGCCTAGGGTTCCTAATCTTTCATTTTGGAAACCCAACATCTTATCAACATTTTTTGATTTGTTGTCTAAAACTAGCAACATACCCCATTCTAAAAATATTTTCTTTTCACATTCTTTCCAACCTTAACTTGCTTTCTTCATAGTTATTCTTCCTTCTATTCATTTCCCCTATCTTCCCTAACTATCTCCTCTTCACCTAGTTCCTACTTTTTCTAACCAACTCCTTACATGGTATTTTTTGAATTATCCTTATCATACCAACAACTTTAGTGTTTCTACAACATTTTTTCCCCACATTTCCATACTTCTTTACTTCTCACTTATCTCTTTACCTTTCTCAAACCATAAAGCTGCATTTCTCAACATTATTTCTTTTCTCTGTACATACCCTTTGAAAGGATATATTTTCTCTCTTCCAACACTCAAGCCACACTCTATACCACCTTGTCATTCCATTCCCACCATTGCAACACCTCTTGATCCTTTCTCAAACCTACTTTTTATTTTCCTAACACTTCATTAAGCTTTTCCAACACCCATTCCAAGTGCCTTGTAACTTATGTCTGCCTTCACTTTAAACTCCCTCCGACCCTTGATTTTTCTTATCGTACCCCATGGCTTCTCCCTTTTCCTTTGCTTCACTCCATACCTCTCTTCTTAATCCCACTTTTTCTTGTTAGTTTTATTTAACCCAACCCCTTTCCCTTGAGAGCATATTATAAACTTCAACTTAAATTCTTCTTCTCTTTCTATCACTCAAATCTTGACTTATCTCTCCCATTATCCTACTTTTACTTGCTTGCTTAGTGTATATCCCCATGTCCTAGACACACTTATGTCGTTTCATGCCTCTTTTTCCACACCTATCACTTCTCCACCTTCTTAGGTCCCATTATTACACCTATTATCATATTCCTTTTATTGATGATACTTCTCGTACTCTTATAACTACACCACCTTCTCCCTCCTCTAGTTCTATTCCACCTCACTTTGAGCATGATGATAATATTTCTACTTCCACTTCTTTTGTTTCATATATTGCATGCTTCCACTCTAGGGGTTCAGTAAAAGACCTTACACTTGATGAATCTATAAATTCTACAATTCTTATCCTACATACTACTAATTCTCCTACACATGATGCATCTCCCTCTACTTCTTATTCTTCTAATTCTCTCATTGTACCTACCTTCTCTTCCAGAGACAAATAGATCTACACTACATATACAAAACATTATAGATTCTATGCATGTTTTTCATTATGATGAAAATATTCTACTTTCTACTTTTCCGCATACTTTAAGGGGGATGTAGTCAAATGGTTTAATTCTTGTACTACAATTTTAACAAGATATCTGTAAGATTGCCACTTCATTTATTGATCACTTTACTCCTCTAGCTCAACCATGTGCTTCCCTTCCTCTTATAACTCCAACAAGTCTTCCTCTTTTTCCTTCTTACAATTTGACACATAGTTACACATTTGGTCAAGGGTCCTATGGCACATATGTCCACATTTCTAAGAAAACATGCGACCCCCTTAGTTTTCTAATTCAAAATTCCAATATGCAACATTCTTTTCCTACTTTTGTTATTTCGCCTTGATGCAGTCATGGTAGGAGGGTCCAAGAAGGGCTTCCCAACCATGCAACCCACAATGTAAATACAACAAGTTACCGCAAAGCAATAGAATACTAACAAAACATAATTTCTGAAATATAGTTTATTCAATTACCATTGAATCATTAACATAAAATTTCACCGCAATTGGCCTTCTTACATGGCAGGTCACAACCATTTGACTATAGTAAGATTATCCAAAAATGCATAAATGCTACTTGCTTTGGAACACGACTTTTAAACCTATTACTAGTAACCATCTAGTGAATCCCAATAATTACCACAGATTTGCTACAAGGCTACAACATGACTTGATAGAAGTAATTAATATCCACACCTCCGAACTACATGCACTATTGAATACCTTTAGATTGTATCCCACATAATACTACCAATTACCACACTTTGACACTTAGGTCTCACTCCCTCACTACTGAACTTACCTTCTATGCTACTACTTTCTTTTGGTCTTCTTTGTTTCCTTTGTTCTGATTCAAAACCTCTTATTTATACTAGTCTCAAGCTTTCCATATGATTTGCATTGGCACAAAGCCTGAAACCAAATGAAATGTGTCGTCAACTATAGTACAACAAACTTACAAAATACAACCCAATAGTGGAGATTCTCCATGCGGCACATCACAAGCCCTTTGTACAATAGTTACTAAATTCCTCTTAAATTTTCTACCTTGATGCAAACCCAAAATGACCTTTTGTAAATAGAAATGGTTTCAACAACTCACTATCAACCATAGACAATTTATGAACCAATTTCCCAATCACTCACTCATCCAATTAGCCTCAACTTTCAATTGAAGACAAACAAGCCACATACAAAACCACCATCACAACTATAGAAGCTAGTTCCTAACTGCAATGAATAACACTCATTTTTATTACCACAGACTGTTAACCACCAACTTACAAACACACAAACTATCAAAGTAAACCACCAATTCTTCCTCCTTAGATATGATACCCTATACCTAAGATGCCAAGGGATGTGCCTACATTAGACTCCTAAGGTAAATAAAAAGATGAGTCCGTCATTTTCCAAGGCAGTCCACTACTTTTGCATATAGGTTCCACTTTGCTACTTCTTCTACTCATTCTTTCCACCTCCTCGGGTATGCCTCAAGTGACATTCTTGACTACCACATACCCTTCTATTATGCTTCCCTCGGCCACACTCTCATCCACACAACTCCTCATCCTCTTGTTGATGTCCTATCCTCTAAACTACTTTTTTTACATTTGTAGTGCTGTCATCCATTCCAACAATGTCACACATGTTTGGAATCAATGAATATCGTTCCTCCCCAACACACACACCAACATTGTTGCAAAATTTTCCTTTACTTACCCTCAATAACATCAGTTTATGCTTATGCTCATCCTTCCATAGCAAGTATGTGTTACTTTTCCCATCATACACTACCTCAGTGTTGAATTGTCATAGTCTTCCCAATAGAAGATGGCACACATCCACTAGTGCAATGTCATATAACACCTCATCATCATGATATGCCCCTATGTTGAATCTCACCTAGCATTATTCCTCCACCAAAATCCGATCTCCCTATTGCAACCATCCTATTCCATATGGGCACGGATGCCATCATCCTCAACCCCAACTTGTTAACCATCACCATAAACACCAAGTTGTTCATGCTGCCACTATCTACCACCACCTAATAACATTTGCCACTTGCCTTCATTGGACTTGAAGAGACTCTTCCTCTATTTTGGCTCATCCCTCTTGTCGCACCCTAGCGAGTGTAGGACAAAAACGTTTACCCTATTGTCTTGACTTCCAGGTGGGAATACAGGGAATATACAACTGTATCTATTTGCCCACTACCGCCCACGTGAGACAAAGAATAAAAGACAGAGTCTCTTTCCTTGACGCCGTCCACACGCCCTGACTCTTTCTTTACCTGAAAAGATTTTAATAATAATCTAAACACCAACACATTCTATTTAAATCGTCCATCCTCCCATTCTTTTCAAATCGTTCATCCTCCGCATTGTGAGATCATTCAAAGGCATTGAGATTTATCCGGGTCCTAGCGGAGTAAGAAAACAGTAGAAGTTCCAATGGCCAGATATATCTCTATGCTCGATTTGAAGGCTTTCTCTCGACTTTGCGGTCATGATTTTGGGTTTGGAAATACAGCCCTGAGGTAAGCTTCAAATTTCTTTCATCTCTTGCCATGTTCAAAATTTCTGGTGCAAAATGAATGGTTGTTAATTTAGATCTGATGTTTCATTGCAGGAGAGGATATAGCGCCGTAGCAAGCAAAGTGGAGTTACGAGGAGGGCAAGTGGAGGCAGCAAAAGAAGCAGAGGAGAAGAGCAGACAGAGAAGTTGGATGCCTCACCCCATTACTGGCTACTATTTACCAGAGGACCATTTTGGGGATAAGGATATACCTCAACTCAGATCTAATACCCTCCCTTCTCGCCCACAAAATTAATTTCTCAAAATTAAGATTTCCCCTGTTCCTCATCTGC
Organism: Cunninghamia lanceolata; assembly: GCA_027924645.1. Taxonomy (NCBI): domain Eukaryota; kingdom Viridiplantae; phylum Streptophyta; class Pinopsida; order Cupressales; family Cupressaceae; genus Cunninghamia; species Cunninghamia lanceolata. The sequence goes on from BSBN01000016.1 coordinate 17,011,629, forward strand.
ATCAGTTGCTTTTAGTCACAAGCTCTAATGTAACTTGGGTATCTGCGATTTACAGTGATGTCAATCTCAAAAGTGCACTGATAATGGCCTTGAATCCCTGGAGTTTGAATAGATGTTCGGTTTCCTTCCTCTGGGAGGAAGTTTAATAAAGGCAATGACTTTCCTTTCACAGACTTGTATTTCGCATGGACAAATCTTCTCATTATATGTAAACTCAATCATCCAGCAATTTACGCCTAGCAATTGCATCCATACTTTGGATTCCACAATTTAATATTTCAAAAGTTCGAGATTTTTAAGTTTTCTTTTATATTGTAGTCAAGATATTTTTTTAAGATTTTTTTTTGGAAACATTATTTCAAAATAGACGGATCATTCATGTTCATGACTACTATTCATGAAATATGGGGCTATAAAGATTGATACAAAAACTAAGTAGTTGTATCTTAAAAATAAAAATAAAAACCAGCACTTCTATGAGTTAAAGCTTAACTAGCAAGTATATTGTAGTTTCTACTTTGGTAAAAGATTTACACTAAAAGTAGCCTACTAACCTACAAGATAAAATATCAAATATTAAATACACACTGCTACTAAGCATAGGTAGCAACACTAGCAGGTGGATCATCTTACCAAGTAACCACCCAAGGCGACAACTTTTCAAAAGGAGAGTCAAGGATCTCTTAGCCATCTTGAGGTTCTTGCACACCAAACAACACCAATACTCTCTAGCCCAGTGGTAGCACAACAAAAGCCTCAACACCACTCTCTGATGGAGTCAAGCCCCTCCATTAAGGAGGCAACAAGAAATGACTATTTTTGTGAACCAATCCAATTAGTGAGGAGTCAATGGTAATGATATCTAGGTAATGCCATTAGGTGAAATTTTCCTCATGGTACAAGGAGCACTCCCCTAGTGGTTAAGGAGGTCCTACAATTGTTGGAATTCCAATGCCACCTCCACTTGCACTTGGATTTAAAAAATAAGTAAGAGTGAGTACATAAACTTTTTATTAAGAGAGGAATAATAGTAATAGCTTCAACATCAAAAATAACAATATTTCTAGCTTTCAAGAGTTGAAATAAAATAAGAGGCCTGAAAGAAATAGCAAATTCTAGCAATGTAACTAGGCCACAAGGTTGTATCCCCAATCATAGTATTTTGCTAATAGAAAATCTTGGATGGAAAGGAGAGAAGAGACCATGGACCAACTTCCAAGCATCTTGGGAATGAGGGCAAGTCAAGAAGAGGTGTTTAAAAGACTCCAATATGTGATAGGCTAGACATTTAAGATGAGCTAGCCTAATATGCATGTCCTTCACCAAGTGGAATCCCTTGGTGGACCAAGCACCAAAGAAAGTGAGTAATTTTAGGCTTAAGTCTAAACTAGCACCAAACTCTTTTAAGCCTACAAAGGAAAGTTAGAGGGGATGGATTCAATCCTCATCCCTTGTTAAGTGTATAAAGTGTTGAAGAGAAAGCACTAAACACTTTTTAGAGAAGCCCCCGAGCATAATTCCTTAACATAGTGTCAAAATTTCACCACTAGTCTTATCACCAAGCTAGAAGAGGCTAAAGCCTCAACTTGTGAAGCATGCCATCAAGAATTAACTTTTATATTCAAACGATGCAAGGCAAATCAATGTTAGCAAGCTAAAACTTTTATTGCAAGGCAAGCCACAAGGTCTAGTCTTGAGAAGATACTAAAGTTAGTATGAATGCCTTTGAAAAATAGTCTAAGAGCTTCAATTCTAGGTGTTTTTTTCCAAAAATACGCTGGAATTGTCAATGATAAACAACCACCAAAGGTTATGGTCATTGAAACAAAGACTAGTTCTAAAACCATTGCCATCCCATTTGAGAAAAGGCTTAACCACTTCAAAGGCCTTCAAGATACTCTAAGCCACAAAGGATCCTTTGATCTTGACATGGACATTTGTGTTGAGAAGAGTGTAAAAGATGATTCCTTGACAACCTTTATTGCCATAAGGCAAGCTAGAGGAAATTCAATGTTTGAGAAGAATCTTCTAGGCCTCTAAGCCCTCAATGGCATGGATAACCTACTTAGCACAAAATGTGATGCTTTGCCTGTAAACATCAATAATGCCTATGCCTCCTTTATTCTAGGGAAGATACCAAATGTTACATGCCACTATGTGGAAACCTTTGGTTTTCTTAGCATTGGCCCATATGAAATCATGTAGGAGCTTGACAAGTGTGTTATAGTGAACCTTAATGATCCTGGCAAGAAGAGTAGTAAACATGGGTAGCTGCCAATAGTTTGGTGCATATCTAGAATTGACCCACAAAAGCAAGAGGTAGGGAAATCTAAAAAGATATATTTTTCTCGAATCTTTAAATGACATATTGTCAAAGAGTGGCAGGAAAAATATCAAAAGTAAAGGGAATGTCGAGGAATTTTAACATCTCCCATTTGTCAAAGCACTTCCAATTACACTCTTTTAGCCAATCTAGTAGTAGAAAGGGACTTTTTGACATTGAATCTTATTGTATTGAAGGATTAAACTAGAGGTCTTATAAAAAGTGTCATGACAAGCCATGGCTTCACAAAAGAGTTTAGGTTCTCTGCAAGAAAGTGTGAGGAAAGAGTCATCCACAAGGTTTCCATTGATAAGATGTTGAGATGTGGAGGGAAGAGAAATTCCCTTCACCAACCCTAACAAAGACTCATTATCGAGAAGATAACCAAAATCTTATGTGGCTAACACATAAAATAACAAGTTAAGGGGACAACCTTGCTAGATGGATCTAAAAATACCAAAGCTATTAGAGATCTTTCCATTAATGAAGAGGTAGGATGAAGCATCAAAGAAAGGGTTTTCACAAACACCAAAAAGAATTCCCTGAACCCAAGAACTTTAAGCATATCCAAGATAAAAGGTCATTCTATGTAGTTGTATTCTTTCTTAGAATCTAGCTTGAGAAAAAGAATATGTTGCCAAGACACTCTTAACCATTCCATGCCTTCCCAAACCACATTGATGTTATCCAAAATTTGGTCTAGCATTGTAAAAATGCAGGTTGAACCTCTGAATCTCTATATCTAAATCCTTGGTAGTGGGGAAAGGAGGACACGTATACATTCCATCTTCTATGATTAGAGGAAATTGCACCCCTATTTTGTGCTTATCTGTCAACAATTGTTGAGATTCACATAATTACCTAGTTAATTATAATAGGATGATTTTGTCCATCGGGTGCTTAGGTAGCTTATAAAAAAGATTAGTGAAGCTTTCAATCTTGATATATGTGAACTTGGGAAACTATAACTAATTTACATACTTATTTATTGTCTCTGTAGCAGCTAGTGAAATCCTTTTGTTCAAGTCCCCTTATAAAAGTCTAGTGATGTACATGGTGAAGGAATCATTCACCCTCTTGTAATGCCTCAAAGATTGTTCAATCTATAGTTGTGGATAACAATCATACATTTTAAATTTCCCTAGATTTATCCCTATGGATCCTCTCCTTATTAGACTAGGATAATACACATATCCAAATAGGATAAAGACTAGATAAGAAGTCATAAAGAAGTTTCTTAAGACTTGAACCTTTGTCAACTGATCATGCAAATTATCACTGATAATTTGCCCAATGTATCATTTCCTTGTTTTACAACACCTCATGAATGAACTAAAACATCCATCGATAAGAAGTGGAGGTTGAAGGTAGGCCCATAACTTTGTTCACCATTTCTACCATATCACTGACTTTAGTAGTGAAATCACTTCTAAAAAGTGTCTTTTGGATCTTAGAAATGGAAGCTTTGGATGTTTTCATCCACCTTGAATTAATGCTCCTCTTACATTGATCTGGTTCCTAATTATAATATGCCAGCCCTAAATCTTCAGTTAGGATCACCATGATAGAATGGAATGGGATATAAAAAGCTTTTATTATTGCCTGAGTAGAAAGGTCAGCTAACATTGTATTATCATCTATTATTATTCTTCTAAGACCTAGGTGATAATGTTTGGCACATTCTATTACCAATTTAGGACATTGTGCTGAGGTGGGAAACCTTATTGCTTGAAAAATTCCATTATTCACCATCCTTTTATCCCTTTTGTGGGATTGGCTCCATACATTTTAGGGGTTAGGGTTTAGAGAGAGATGACCAATAGGGAGAGATAGAGGAGACATAGGGGAGAGATAGGGAGATGTCCAGAGACACAGGGAGAGAGATTGAGCTTGGTAGATGGACGATAGAGATAGGGAGATAGGGTTGCTCAGGTTTAGGGTTTAGGGTTTATGGGTTAGGGGTTAGGGTTTAGGGGCATTATTTAGGGTTTAGGGTTTAGGGGTTAGGGGTTAGGTTTTAGGGGTTTAGGGTTTAGAGAGATAGAGAGAGATGACCAATAGGGGGAGATAAAGAGTGAGGGAGATGTTTAGAGACATAGGGAGAGATTGAGAGGTAGAGGAATGATAGAAATAGGGAGATAGGGGAGAGATAGAGAGATAAAGGTTTAGGGTTGCTTGGGTTTAGGGTTTAGGGGTTAGGGTTTAGGGGCATTATTTAGGGTTTAGGGGTATAGGTTTTAGGGAATAGGGGTTAGGGTTTAGGGGTTTAGGGTTTAGAGAGAGAGAGGACCAATAGGGAGAGATAGAGGAGACAAAGGGGAGAGATAGGGAGATATAGAGTGAGGGAGATGTCCAGAGACATAGGGAGAGAAATTGAGAGGTAGAGGGATGATAGAGATAGGGAGATAGAGGTTTAGGGGTTAGGGGTTAGGGTTTATGGTTTAGGGGTATTTTTTAGGATTTAGGGTTTCTTAGGATTAAGGTTTAGGGGTTAGGGTTTAGGGTTTAGGATTTAGGAGTTTAGAGAGAGAGACCCTAGATATAGGGAGAGATGGAGGAGACAAAGGGGAGAGATATAGAGATAGAAAGTGAGGGAGATGTTCAGAGACATAGGGAGTGAGATTTAGAGGTAGATGGATGATAGAGATAGGGAGATAGGGGAGAGATAGGGGTTAGGGGTTGGGGTTTAGGGAACTTAGACCTACCCTAAGTGCGGGGTGGGCATATTTAGGGAATTGATCTAGATAGAGGGACGATAGAGATAGGGAGATAGATGTTTAGGGACATACAGAAAGAGATAGAGAGTTAGAAAGAGATAACTAGAGAGAGATAAAGAGTTTGTCAAATAGTAGAAGAGAAGATGATAAATAGCATTTTAGCTAGTTTTAAATGCACTCACATTATAACGTGCTCATGTTATAATGTGAGTGCATTTTGAACTAGTTAAAATGATGTCTAACAGCCTACAAAAAGACATGCCATGTGATTTTTAGTGCACATGCTCTATTTTATTCGTTGTTCTATGCTTTTTCTGACATTAAAAGAGACTTTTCATGATTTTGAGGTTCTCCCATCATTGGTTGACAAAATTGATGCACTTTTTGTTCTTGTTTCAATACAAAAAGATTCTAATTACACGTTTTAAATTCAAATTTGATATTGGAAAACATTTTTTTCATGTTTTGAGGGATTGCAACACTAGATTGAATAAATTAACTCATTTTTTGTTTTAAATTGACACAAAAATGTAATTGTGCATGTTTTGTATTATAACTTGATAAATTATCATATATTTTTTGTGTTCTTTACCCTTATTTTAGAGTGATATAGAATTCCACACAATGCCAAGGAAATGAGAAAACTCTCTTCAATGCTTCATCATCCAATTGAAAATTATGATGCATTTGTAAATGTTGTACGTAGATGATACACCAATCGATCAAGTGTTTAGTGATCAAATTTTATCTTGTGAGTCAAGTTTGCCATTGAGAACACCTCCTAGATTTTTGCGTAAAAATCCTAAGTTTTTTATTGAAATTGAAGAGAATAGTCTAAAACCAATGGTTGATAAGATTCTTGAAAGTACTTGTAGAAGAAATGTGAATAAGATATGGAACATGTTTTTTCAAAACATAAGTGAAACTGAAAGATGTCGATTGTTTGTTGAGATGATGAAAAATATAAAGTTTAGGCCAATCATGAAGATTCTTGGCCTAAGAACATCAAGTGCTAATAGTGAAAAATCTATTGTAAGAAATCTAATCAATGCATATCAAAGCATTGGTTCCACCTCATGCACCAAAGATAGTAATGCTACACAACATGTCATTACATCAACTATTGTGAGCAATCAGACAAAGAAATCTCACTTGATAAGAAAACCAAGTCAAGCACTAAAGATAAATAGAAAAACTTTGATGAAATTTGTTGAGAGGCATGAAAGAATTGAGGATTTGAATAGTAATGAACTATGGGCATTCTCTAGTAGACTCCCATGGAAAGATAAATCCATAGTTGAAGCCTTAAAATCCCTAATTGAGGAGTTTTGGTCCAATAACACAAGAGTATCTCCCAATCAAAGGGATGTTGTAAGAAGGAGAATTGGTTGTCAAAACTGTGAGCCACATCCAAAACATTTATTAGATATGAATCAAACACAAATTTTCTCCAAATTTGTAGCTACTTATCCTCAAATTCAAATTAGTCAAAGGTATTTTGAAATGGAAAAACCTTTTTATGTCAAGTTAAATCACACACACATAACTTTTTGTTGTAGAGTTCACATGGAATTTTCTATGCATTATGATGTTTATCGACAAATATGTGTATCTTTGCATACTAACAATGTTTTGCAGAAGTGTATGATAGAGGCTCCACCTAAATTGTCAAGAGATTTAATTTCAAGCATTTTTTGTGAAATGGTAGATGGACAAATGTTTTATAAGACATCATGTTTGGATGGAACATGTGATATTTGCAGTGGTTTGTAACATTTGAGAACTTGTGTACACATGGAGAGTGCACATGCAATTGGAAATGAATTAGTACCTTTTGGAAAATATAAGACAGTGGCATACAGTCTAAAAGATGGTAAAGAAGAAAAAATGTGTGAATTGGTTAGTGAAGAAATACCAATATCTACATTTATGCCTATTTTTCAAGAAAAGATAGTTTATGAGTATGCAAGGCATACACATAGAGCTCGATGGTTGGACTTGCAATTCAAGTTATGCAAGAACACATTTCCTCTTCGTACGATTGTGTCAATTGTTGAATTTGCAAAGAATTAAACACTACAACCATAGAATGAGGTTCAATCACAGTACTACAACTCCACTCAAGTTGATATATTTGTGCATATAGCACTCATTCATGCACTTGATAGTATAGAGGAAGATATAAAGATATTGAGAGAGTATCATTTTTATATTAGTGATGATCGCACACATTCTACAGAGTTTGTGCAAGGTTGCTTTCAAATGTTCTATGGTCATTTGAGGAGTAGGAACATCATGTTTGATCAACATATCATATGGTCAAATAGTTGTGCATCACAATTTAAGAATTCATGAATGTTCTATTGGTTGAGTAGGATGCATATATTCGGTGTTGTTCAACATATATGGAATTTTTCTAAGGCTAGGCATGGAAAAGGGGACCATAATGGTGCTAGAGCATGTATTAAAAGGGCCTTAGTATGAGAAGAGTTGAAGTACAAGGATAGTGCAAAGTTGATAGATGTAGCATCCATCATCAAATGGTGCAACCCTACAATGGGTCTAGGTAATGAAGGTAAGTCTACAGTTCATAGATTCTTTTGGTTGATAGAAGAAGCTAACATTGCAAAATATGAAGATTGTTGTACAGTGACAGGATCGAGTGAGTTCCACTCTTTTAGAATCTCAAATGCAACTTCATAGACTATTTATTTGAGCCACATGGTGTGTTTTTGTTCATCACGTATAAATTTCTCTCAAAATGATTGTGAATCAAAAGAATGGATCGATGAATGGCATGCTAGATCTTTAAGCCCACTTTTGACGTATCAACTTCTAGGAGCACTACAACTCATGCAGATGGAATCATCAATTGACTTTGACAGTATTTTAGATCTAGTTGAACCAAGTAATATGTTACTTAATGAAAATTGTTATTTATTTTAGATTATGATGTATTTTTTATCATTTATTGAATTTTAATTTTTTTGTGCAATTTATTGTAGGGCATGTATATGTAGTTATTGTGGATGAAGAAAATGATGAGGGAATAGATTATTATTTATGTCATTATGTTGAGGCAAAAAAGAAATTAATAGCCCCTATCATAGATGGAGAAAACATTGAGTATCATATAGGATCGGTGGTTGTTACTGGAACATGGCTTAGAAGGTATCCAATGAAGAAGTCTGATGTGTGGTTGTTCGAGGACTTTGACACACATAGGAAGATTCTTCATTATTTTAACCTTGTTGTGGCATCAAATGTTCATTTGATAAAATATGGGGGTAGACCGTTGAATAGAAACTTGTGGAAAGTTTGTGCGTCTGACCATGAAGCAATACTTGACACCATAAAGGGTAGAGTAGATTCAGATGGTTCATTATATTGAATTAGTGGAATGACAGAAAGGTATGTTATTTTTCTTTGCTATCCTCATTTCACCTTCTATATTTTTGACATTTTTCTTACCTTCTTATATGTGCTCCTTGGTCCTAGTTGATTATCTCTGTTTCATTATAGAGCTCATGACTGAATAACATGGTTGTTGATGCATTTAGATATTCCCCAGGGATGTGATTGGTAAGTTGGTTTGATCAAACTAAGTCAAGTGGTTCGATCGAACTCATATTTTAAGGTTAAGATATTTCAAAGAACAGGGTGTGTGAAAAATATTGTTGCTTTTAAGGTTAATTTAATTTATTTCATCTTTCAATGCAGGCATTTGATTTGTACGTTTACCAGGAGGATTGGTATAACAAAAACTTAGTTTTTGTTATGGTTTGGGAATGTAGGAGTTCCCAAAAATAGGTGAATGTCCTCTTCAATTACCAAGTGAATTCCTATAACGAATGGGAGGTTAGTTGCCTTTTTCAGGACCATATACCCACCTGAAGTGTGAGGTGGGCATATTTTGGACATCATAATAAGGACAAGGAAGGAGACATTTGCATCTTTGAATAGGTGGACAAGAAACATATATTTATGTTTAGAGTTCATATAGATCCAAAGATAAAAAGAAAGATCATCCTCAAAAGAGAGGAGGGTTTTAAAGCAGAACAAAGATGAAGGATAAAATTATACAATTCAAGTGGTTGTTTGTGTCAAGTTTTGAATGCTTTCATTTGATATGATATGTCTTTTGGATTCAATTTGATGATTGTTCATTCACCTGATAGGTCATGCCATTAAGTTTTCTTGAAGGGTCTTGTCTGGATGGAGGTTGTATTTCATGTTTTCACCTATTTTCTTGGCTTATGTGGGGAGGTATTTTGATGGTATTGTATTATTTCATCATGTTGGTATACTCATTTTAGCTAAATAGTGCAATTGCATTTGCATGTAGGATTTGAGTATGATGGAGGTAGGCATAATCCTTATGAAGTTGGTTTTGGAAGGAAAGTTAGGTAGGTTTTCATTATTATTTCATGATGATATGTCCTTTGGAGTCAACTTGATTATTGTTAATTCACTTGAAGGGTCATGCCATTATGTTTGCTTGAAGGGTCATGCCATTATGTCCTTTCGAGTCAACTTGATGATTGTTCTCATTTTTCTTGTAGGACCTAAGATTTTGAAGGTTTTATAGTACCAATGGTGGTATTCTTGGCTAGAATATCCTCTATCAGGCTTGGGAGAAGCCATGGTTCTTCATGCATCATAGTGATAGGGATTCATTCAAAGATTGTTTCATCATGTTACATTATGGTTTCATTCATGGAAACCAAAGTTGCAAATTGTACATCAAACTTATCCATGCATCATAAAATCATACAAGGATATTATTTCAAACTAGCTTTGTCATATCCTATGAGGAGATTAAGACCATAATATCATGATGTTATTATGAGTTTTAATGACAAGGATTCCATCTTACAAACCCTCTTGTGTTTCTTCACATTTGGTGCTAAGAATTGATAACACTGGTAAGGATAGCCTTAATTGATGCCCTACAACACATTAGATCAAGTGAGAACACATTTATAGTAGGGTCATGTTGAAGAACCAACTATCAAACTTTTTCATCAATAGCCAAGTACAACACTTAGTTTAGTTTCATCTACTAGAAAGGTGCTAGTACTAAATTTTTGCATTTAGCATCTCCTGGGGCCAAACAGACAGTGCCAACATGTCTGAGTGGGCTTTTAAATGCTATGGGAGGTGTTTGTTGTGCCTTGCACACAAGCCCCATTTTGCCAAATGGAGACCCCCTCTTTTGCTTTGGCTTGGAGTCTCGACCTCTCTTGCTTATGATGATGAGAAAGTGAATTTGTGCTTAGAGTGTAGGATTTGTTTCAGATTTGAGTATTTTGCATGTCTGGAGTCATTTGATGTTGTGCATAATTGATTTGGAGGTGTCTTGGGTGGTCTTGTGCTTAAGAAATAGCTATTTATTGTCTATTGCGCTAAAATTGGGTGTTACTGCATCTTGCTCCAAAATCCCATGTCACTGGATATTGCCCTTGATATTGCTTTTGCAAGATGTGTTATGTTGAAATTCTTAGTTTCTAGATCTTACAGTTACAAAATTGTGTCAAATTCCATTAGATTTCACTAAGGGGTCCATAAGCTTTCACCCTGATACATGTTCCTGAAACCCTGAAAATCTTGAAAAATGGCTAAGTTTGAAATCTGGTGGAACCTCAAAATTCTAGAATCTACATACGAAATCCTATGGATCCAGAACCCATCTCAAACATCTTGAAAGTATATTTAAAAATATTTAAAGTAGAGAAGTTTAAAATATGGAAAACTTCCTCCTACTGACCTTTGCGCTAAAAATAGCTTCCACGGACCTTGCGCTAAAAGTGCCCTTGACCGACCCAAAACATAAAAACAGTCGGCAGTCTTCAAAAATCCTACCACCAAGTCCTTGCATGAAAATCACCATGGTTTGACCTTGCACTAAATATGTTGTCAACCAACCTCCGTCGGACACCTTTAAGATCTACGCAAAGTCGGTCGCATAAAAAATCAACGTTGACTTAACACTTTACACTTTGTGCTAAATTCATTTGCCACTGAATTGCGCTAAAATTCACACCAACCGACCTCATGAAACATTACTAGTCAGTTGGACCTAAAATCCCCGTACAGTCGGATGAACCTAAAATCCCTGCAAGGTTAGATGAACCCAAAATCCCCGCTAGGTCGGATGAAAGCAAAATCAATGCTTATTGGTATTTTGGCCTAAAAATTGAGTCTTTCAAGGGGCAAATTGGATTTTCTTGATGGATTTAAATTGCATACCTATTTGTCATATCATGATGAACATTTTACCAAGTTTGTGTGGATTTTTGGCATGTTTTACGATAATTAATGCTACTACACATAAAAGGTCGGTGACCCCCAAAAATCCTGCTTTTTACAGAAAATGCTAGAAAAACATGAAATAAAAGTTCCCAAATGGATCCTAATGACTGCAAAAATTTTCTAGATCAATATATTGGCCAAATGGGTACTTGAAAATGGTAAAAAATGTAGAAAATCATGCAAAAATCATTGGATTTATGAAGTTGTCTATAAGGAAGCAACATTGACAATGAGCTATTTTTGACTAATCCACGACTACAAATGGACATGTTTTGATCCAAATTGATGAACAATGACTTGTTAAGATGAAATTGATGCTTTGCATTGTGAATTGTAGGTCTTGGAGAACACCGGAGCTTGTTGGAGCCGTCTTGGAAGGATGTACACACATATATGCAGTACTGACCCATAAATGCAGAAACTTTATTTTATCAACCAAAATACTATTGTACCTACAAGAGGAATTTAGTATGATGTTCGAGATGATGTTCATGGTAGTTCCTGCAGATCCAGTCCAATGTCCAAGGCATACATATAGCTGTTCCAGCAGTCTAGTCATCAAGAATCAGTCCAACAAGCATCCAATTGGATATACCTTCACCAAAATACTTCTCTTGGTCCATTTAGCACTTGGAATCCCATAAATCCACATCAGCTCAAGTTTTCAAGTGTCATGTGACTCTATTTTGGCTTTATTAGGCCTTGGAAATTGACTTTTCATCATATACAACCAAATGGGTATCCATTTTGTTCAGATTCAATGTATTTGCAAGTTGTATTTTATCTTTTTCCTACAAGACAAAGGCAAATCTGAAAATGTAACAAAGTAATGTATCTCATTAAATGCCATGTAATTTGGATCATTGGTGTCGAGTTAATCTCCACCGTCCATTGAAAAACTCAGTATGGTGCCTTGCCTATAAAAGGGTCATCCTTTTCTCTCATTTGTAAGTAAGATTAGATATTGAATTGCAGAGACTGCCAAATTATGATCAATACAAAACAAGTTTTGTAGGTTGTTGGGAATTTGTGTTCTTGTGTTATCCTCTTTGGTTTTCATGGTTCATATCAATCTGAATTTAATTATTTGTGCTTTTTCAATGATGGGTAAATGTTAAGATATCTGATGAATGCTTTGGTCCATACTATTAGTGTTTGCTAATGGTAAGTTGTTGTGTATAGTTAGCCTGGGCCCTGTCATTGAATATAGTTCAGTTACATTCCACTAGTTAAGTTGCACCATTGTCCGGGTGTCTAATGAGTGAATGCAATATGAAAATCATAGGGATCCTTTGAAGATTGCATCATTTCTTGCAACATTGTGGGTTTCCTATCCTGGTAAAACAAGGAATGGTTTATTGAAAGTATTTATCTATTTGCAGCATTTTATCCCGTTGTAACTGTCACTTAGGATCTCTTATCCCTTCTCTCTCTCCTCTTCCTTTTGCATTTTATTTATATCAAGTTTGTTAGGTTAGGTTATAAGCAGCATCTACATTACAAATCTGCTGAAAGTATCATAGGGTTTCTGCATACATACTGTTGTCATATTCTATAAACCCTGCATTTTATGTAAGACCCCTTGTTGGCATAGCTAGGTATACCACTGAGTCATTCCAAGCAAGCTAAGACCTAGCTGTATTATCCTTGGGGCAGTCCTATCTTGTATAGGATACCTTTTTCAAGAGAGGTGTGATACCAGCAATCATATCTGCGTTGTGTGCTAAAACTACCATCAACAGAATTGGTGCTAGAAGGAGGGCATGAACCAAGATTTTATGTAGGATTTCAGTTTTGTTGGTTCATTGCACATGCTAAAATGAAGTGAATGTACAAATTTTTTTGATCCAATGGATACACCTAAGGGTTTCAATCATGAAATCCCTTCATTCTTTAGAGGACCATCTCAGTAGTCATATCATGAGGAGAACTTCCAAGTTGATATCTGACTTTTGAAAGAAGTGTTAGATAGGCAGATAAGAGCGAAGTATCCTCCATTAACATTGCATGATTTTAGCTCACATCAGGTCTGCCCTATACATACTAGAGAGCTACATGACAAAGTTAACTGTTTAACTTTTTTCCAGAGGTTAGATCTGCATTTGAAGGGATTGCTTCCTATTTTTTAAGCTTACAAGCCTGAAGTAGGATATGTGCATAACAAATATATTCAGGGCAAGGCAATGCATGGAGGAACTGCAATATGGATAGATGCATATGCATGTAGTCATATGTTAGTCAAGAACACTCAAAGAGTTGATATTGCAGGACCTATAAATCCATTCACAAATGATCACAATCAAAAGGGTAGTTTACATACAAAAGACAGTGAAGTTGTTGATCAAAGTACGTATCTAGATGCGAATGGTAGACAACACCCATGGTCTACAAATTACACAACTAATGAATATGAGATCCTTGACTGGATAAAATCTCTTTCTCAATCAGACAAGTCAGCCATAGGATATGTTGTTCCAGATTGGTTAAAACTTAGTCTACAGGGCAAGGAACTGGGCAGCATACAGGGTCACATTTCTACTACTAAGGGGGTGAATAAGATAGATTATAAATCAGACCAGACGAGCAGCCATGTTAAGGATGTAGATCAACAGCAAAATACTTCACATATATCAAGTTCTGAGCTTGAAATTGCTGCTGCAGAGGTACAAAACAACAGTTTAATTAAGTGTACTGAAAATTTTGAGTTTGAAACTAAATATGAGTAGTAGATGGATCAAGTGAAACAACAACAAGGGCAAAAAGAAATCAGTACTCTAGATGAAGAAGAGTCATGGAGGCAGTACAAAAAATTGTTTCAGTTCACATATCTGAGCTACAATCATATTATCCATAGAGAAGTGATCAGACTTTGGACTGTATTAGCCTAGTAAATTATCATAATCAGCCATATCATGTCGATGCAATTGCTACAAAAGAATCTCAAGTTGAGCCAAATGAAGAAGAAGAAGATGATACATCACTTCAAGGCAGCATTGACATCATAAATCCAGCTATGCAAGAAGAAAGAGGCCTTGTTGTTGCTGCAGATAGTGAATTGCCAACCTAATGCCAGCCCTTAATTGAAACAGGAAGGTTGCTAATTGGTGCAGAGGAAGTTTTCTCAGAACATGCGACTGATTTTGATGAACACAATTCAAGTTTATCATATATTCATCAAGTTGGTTCTGTTCACACCTACAATAAAGAAGAATTTCATCTAACTAATGTTGATTTGATAATAATAGATGAAAGTAAAGATCTGTAATCTAAGAATAAAAATCAAATTGTCATGCAGAGTGATGGCTTGGAAATGTTTTTATGTCAGTCTCTTGATCATATCATTGAGCTAGTGTCAATAATGAGTAAGGATATGCTGCTACATGGCAATTCACCACATATGTCATATTTTTCTTTAGCCAATTTATGTCAAATTCATCCAGACAATCTGCATTCTGAAGAAGGTTGTCCAGATTTCCTGATTGCTTGGGAGATTGCTACAACATTTAGTGTTCTGAAGGTATCTGGTGTACATGACATGACCCAGCATGAAATCAGACCTCCTGAAGGTGCACAATTCAGTATTATAATGCGGCAAGATGATGAACTTACATACCCAACTGATGGTACTCCAAATCAAGTTGTCTCTTCCCTTTCTCCACTCAGTTTCAATGGTTATCAATTTGATTATAGTGATTTAGGTAGGACAACTTGCATCTGGATTGATCATGGCCCTAACAAGTTGCCCCAACTGCTAATCCTACATGATTGGCACCCTAGACATGAACCCAACCTACCTATTCCTTACTTCTCAGAGTACAAAGATGAATTTGCCAGACTTAGGACATTGACCTACACCTTGTTACTCCTACATGTCCTAAGAAATAAATCACGAGGAAGTGTAAATACTTGTTGTCCAAGGTCTTTGTACATAGTCTTGCTTGTTTTTAGTTAGGTTTTGGTAGTTTCTTACTATTCTAGTTTAATTTTTGCTTCTATTGTTGCTTTTCCTTAGTTTTTAGTTGTTGCTTTCTGCTTGTTTTCTTTGGTTAGAGTAGTTTGCTTTGTTTAGGTTAGCTGCTTGTTTGCTTTGCTTTTATTTTCTGCACTTTCTTTATCAGGGTTCTCCATTTTTTTGAACGTGGTGGCAATTGTGCAGACCTACAGGTGCTTCTTTGTTGGGTGAGTAATCAGGGATATTTCTTTGAGAAGTTAAAGTTTTCTACTTAGGTTTTGTTGTGGGTCCTGTTGATATACCAAGGAATATGATGTCTATTCATTGGAAAAGAGTCATTAGTCGGTGCACCTGAAGTATTTTCTAACTATATATCTCTCACACTTTAAATAACCCTGAAGTAGCTAAGTGAGTTTGGGTGATCTTGTGTAAGTGAAGAGTTTGGGTCCCCAATTTTACCACCAACACCAATTCTATAGATCCAGATGAGAGTGGCAGGTGGTACTAAGTACTACTAGCCTACTGGGTAAAAATAAAAGGTGTTTTTCAACACCAGACCCACTACAAAGTATCAATATACAGATTAGCATTTGAAGACTCTCACATGAAGACTATTATCTAAAGATTATTAGCATCAGAGATCATCAAAGGCATTATCAAGAAGGAAATCACTGCAGAAGGATTACTACTTGAAGGTTCATCATATCTTAACATCAGAGCATTCTGTTGGTTGTAAAATAATCCAAACTTCATCGCTTAGCATGAAGGATCTTGGGTGAACTTAGTTGCTAAGGGATGGGAATGAATGCAATTGCACACACTTAGGTTTTTAGGATATGAATGGTTGCACTGGTTATTGTGCTTTGATTCTTTGATAAGATATCATGTTTTCTTGTCTAGCACGTGGGAAACACAGAGACTCTAGGTTTAAAACTTAAGTTTTTCTTAGAAATGCTCTGGAGCATTTTCCAGTAGAGTCACCATTTGTTGTGCCTTGCACACACGCCCCATTTTGCCAAATGGAGACGCCCCTTTTGCTTTGGCTTGGAGTCTTGACCTCTCTTGCTTATGATGATGAGAAAGTGAATTTATGCTTAGAGTGCAGGATTTGTTCCGGATTTGAGTAATTTGCATGTCTGGAGTCATTTGATGTTGTGCATGATTTATTTGGAGGTGTCTTGGGTGGTCTTGTGCTTAAGAAATAGCCATTTGTTCCCTGTTGCACTAAAATTGGGTGTTACAACATCTTACTCCAAAATCCCATGTCACTGGATATTGCCCTTGAGATTGCTTTTGCATGATGTGTCATGTTGAAATTCTTAGTTTCCAGATCTTACAGTTGCAAAATCATGTCATAGTCCATTGGATTTCACTAAGGGGTCCATAAGCTTTCACCCTGATTCATGTTCCTGAAGCCCTGATTTGGCTAAGTTTGAAACCCTGAAAATCTTTAAAAATGGCTAAGTCTGAAATCTGGTGGAACCTCATAATTCTAGAATCTGCATATGAAATCCTATGGATCTGGAACTCATCTCAAACATCCTGAAAGTATATTTAAAAATATTTAAAGTAGAGAAGTTCAATATCTAACACTAAAAATGACCCCAACCGACCTTGCACTAGAACTACCTCCTACTGACTTTTGCGCTAAAAACAGTGTCCATGGACCTTGCACTAAAAGTGCCCTTGACCGACCCAAAACATAAAAATAGTCTACAGTCTTTAAAAATCCCGCCACCAAGTCCTTGCGCAAAAATCACCATGGTCCGACCTTGTGCTAAAAATGTTGTCAACCGACCTCCGTCAAACACCTTCAAGATTTGCGCAAAGTCAGTCGCATCAAAAATCAGCGTTGACTTAACACTTTACACCTTGCACTAAATTCATTCGCCACTGACATGCACTAAAATTCAAGCCAATCAACCTCATGAAACATTTCTAGTCAGTCAGACCTAAAATCCCCACAAGGTCGGATGAACTTAAAATCCCCACAAGGTCGGACGAACCCAAAATCCCCGCTAGGTCGGATGAAAGCAAAATCAACGTTTTTTGGTATTTTGAGTCTTTCAAGGGGCAAATTGGATTTTCTTAATGGATTTGAATTGCATATCTATTTGTCATATCATGATGAACATTTTACCAAGTTTGTGTGGATTTTTGGCATGTTTTACGACAATTAATGTTACTACACATAAAAGGTCGGTGACCCCTAAAAATTTCACTTTTTACAGAAAATGCTAGAAAAAAATGAAATAAAAGTTCTCAAATGGATCCTAATAATTGCAAAAACTTCCTAAATCAATATATTGGCCAAATGAGTACTTGAAAATGGTAAAAAATGTAGAAAATCATGCAAAAATCATTAGATTTATGAAGTTGTCTATAAGGAAGCAACATTGACAGTGAGTTGCTTTTGACTGATCCACAACTACAAATGGACATGTTTTGATCCAAATTGATGAACAATGACTTGTTAAGATGAAATTGATACTTTGCATTGTGAATTGTAGGTCTTGGAGGACACCAGAGCTTGTTGGAGCTGTCTTGGAAGGATGTACACACACATATGCAGTACTGACCCAGAAATGTAGAAACTTCATTTTATCAACCAAATTATTGTTGTACCTACAAGAGGAAGTTAGTATGATGTTCGAAATGATGGAAATAAGTCCCCAAAAATGGAAGACATTGAAGATCATGCCTCTTTCATGCTAGTTCCTGCAAATCCAGTCTAATGTCCAAGGCATGCATATAGTTGTTCCAGCAATTCAGTCATCAAGAATTAGTCCAACAAGCATCCAATTGGATATGCCTTCACCAAAATACTCCTCTTGGTCCATTTAGTACTTGGAATTCCATGAATCCACATCAGCTCAAGTTTTCAAGTGTCATATGACTCTATTTTAGCTTTATTAGGCCTTGAAAATTGACTTTTCACCATATACAACCAAATGGGTATCCATTTTGTCCAAATTCAATGTATTTGCAAGTTGTATTTTGTCTTTTTCCTAAAAGACAAAGGCAAATCCAAAAATATAACAAACTGATGTATCTCATTAAATGCCATATAATCTGGACCGTTGGTGTCGAGTTAATCTCCACTGTCCATTGAAAAACTCGGTATGGTGCCTTGCCTATAAAAGGGCCATCATTTTCTCTCATTTGTAAGTAATATTAGATACCGAATTGCTGAGACTCTGCCAAATTGTGATCAATACAAAGCAAGTTTTGCAGGTTGCTAGGAATTTGTGTTATTGTGTTATCCTCTTTAGTTTTCATAGTTCATATTAATCTGAATTTAATTAGTTGTGCTTTTGCAATGATGGGTAAATGTTCAGATATCTGATGAATGTTTTGGTCCATACTATTAGTGCTTGCTGATGATAAGTTGTTGTGTATAGTTAGCCTAGGCCTTGTCATTGAATATAGTTCAGTTACATTCCACTAGTTAAGTTGCGCCATTGTCCGGGTGTCTAATGAGTGAATGCAATTTGAAAATCATAAGGATCCTCTGAAGATTGCATCATTTCTTGCAACATTGTGGGTTTCCTATCCTGGTGAAACAAGGAATGGTTTATTGAAAGTATTTGTCTATCTACAGTATTTTACCCCATTGTGACTGTCACTTAGGATCTCTTATCCCTTCTCTCTCTCCTCTTCCTTTTGCATTTTATTTATATCAAGTTTGTTAGGTTAGGTTATAAGCAACATCTATGTTACAAATCTATTGAAAGTATCATAGGGTTTCAGCATACATACTGCTGTCATATTCTATAAACCCTACATTTTATGTAAGACCCCTTGTTGGCATAGCTAGGCATACCACTGAGTCATTCCAAGCAAGCTAAGACCTTGTTGTATTATCCCTGGGGCAGTCCTATCTTGGATAGGATACCTTTTTCAAGAGAGTTGTGATACCAGCAACCATACATGCATTGTTGTGTGCTAAAACTACCATCAACAATGTCTTTTCGGTGGTGAGGCCTCCTGGTCATTCTCGGCTACATTAGATGGAGACAGTCTCCTAAGAGCCCTAAGAAAAAAAGGTGTCAAACTTTGGATTGGCTGTTACGTCAAACCTTGATACCTAGGAACATCTTCTTTGCATGTATAGGTGGATGTCAGGTCCACCTACAAATACCTATCTCATTTTTTAAAATCAATTTCATTTGCATGTGGTGGCAAGGAACACATTGTTCCAAAATGCTTCAGTTTCATGCTGTGGAAAGGTGCTAAGAGTGAAATTTTGCATTCCGCACCTTGTGGGGCTGAATGGACTGTGCCAAAATGTTGGGGCGAGTAAATGCTAGGTGAGGTCTCTTTTCATGTGCTAAGTGCCCCAGACGTTCTAGGCTACAGGCTACCAGGAAAGTCACTTGAGATCCTTGAGAGTAAAAATCTGCCTATCTTTGATGGAGCGGTTCTCAAAATTCGTGGCACATGGGAATGTTTCATTCGGACCTACAGGTGCACATGGATCTATCCACAATAATCTCTCTCAATTTTTGTCAACTCCAAACCATTTGACTATGCTGAAATTAAACGCATTCTTGTAAAATGCTTTAGTGACATTCAATACAACCTTGCCATGAGCCATATTTTTCATTTTTCTTGTCATGGGGCCCAACAGACTATGCCAACACATTAGGGTGGGTGGGTAAACTCTAGGGGAAGTCTATATTTGTGCATGAAGTGCCCCAGATGTTCTGGACTGTAGGCTACCGACAAAGTCACTTGAGATCCCTGAGAGCAAAAAAGTGCCAAACTTTGACAGAGCAATTCTTAGAATTCGTCGCATCTGGGAATGTTTCATTCAAACCTATAGGTGTATGTGGGGTCCATCCACAATAATGTCTCTCAATTTTTTTCAACTCCAATCAGTTTGACCGTGCCGAAATTAAATGCATTCTTGCAAAATGCTTCAGTGAAATTCAACACAACCTTTCTAGGAGCCATATTTTTTGTTCTTCTCATCGTGGGGCCCAACAGACTGTACCAACATGTTAGTGTGGATGGTAAACTCTAGGGGAGGTCTCTTTTCATGTACCAAGTGCCCTAGATGTTTTGGGCTAGAACGTTCTGACAAAGTCATGTTTATGGACTTTGTCGGTAGCCTGCAGCTCGGAATGTCTAGGGAACTTAGCGCATGAAAAGAGACCTCACCTAGTGTTTAACCATCCACCTCAATGTGTTGGTGTAGTCCGTTGTGCCCCACAACAAGCAGAACAAAAATATGGATATTGGGAAGGTTGTGTTGAATGCCACTAAAGCATTTTGCAAGAATGTGTTTAATTTTGGCATGATTAAACAAATTGGAGTTGAAAAACTGAGATATTTTATTATAGACAGACTCCACATGCACCTGTAGGTCCAAATAGAATATTCCTGGGTGCCATGAATTCTGAGAACCACTCCATCAAAGTTTGGCAATTTTTTTCTCTTAAGGATCTCAAGTGACTTTGTCGGTAGCCTGCAACCTGAAACGTTTGGGGCACTTGGCGCATGAAAAGAGACCTCCCCTAGTGTTTACCCACCCACCCCAATGTGTTGGCATAGTCTGTTGGGCTCCAAAATGTGCTAAACGAAAAATATGGCTCCTAGCAAGGTTGTGTTGAATGTCATTGAAGCATTTTACAAGAATGCGTTTAATTTCGGAACGGTCAAATGGATTAGATTTGACAAAAACTGAGAGAGGTTATTGTGGACAGAAGCCACATACACCTTTAGGTCCAAACAGAACATTCCTAAGTTCCACAAATTTAGAGAGAACCGCTCCATCAAAGTTTGGCAATTTTTTGCTCTCAGGGATTTCAAGTGACTTTGCTGGTAGCTTGTAGCCCAGAACATCTGGGGCAATTGGCACACAAAAAGAGGCCTCCACTAGTGTTTACCCACCCACCCCGACATGTTGGTACAATCTGTTGGGTCCCATGATGAGAAGAACAAAAAATATGGCTCCTAGCAAGCTTGTGTTGAATGCCACTGAAGCATTTTGCAAGAATGCATTTAATGTTGGCACAGTCAAACGGATTGGAGTTGACAAAAATTGACAAAGGTTATTGTGGATGGACACCACATGCACATGTAGGTCCAAATGAAATATTCCCACGTGCCACTAATTCTGAGAACCGCTCCATCAAAGTTTGACATTTTTTTGCTCTTAGGGATCTCAAGTGACTTTGTCGGTAGCCTGCAACCTGGAACATTTGGGGCACTTGGTGCATGAAAAGAGACCTCTCCTAGAATTTACCCACCCACCCTAACATTTTGGCAAAGTCCATTTGGCCCCATGAGGTGTGGAATGCAAAATTATACTCCTAGCACCTTTCCATTGCATGAAACTAAATCATTTTAGAAAAATGCATTCCTTGCCACCACAAACAAATGAAATTGATTTAAAAAAAATTGAGGTAGGAATTTGTAGGTGGACATGACATCCACCTATACATGCAAAGAAGATGTTCCTAGGTGTCACGGTTTGATGGAACAACTGACCCAAAGTTTGACACCTTTTTTGTCTTAGGACTCTTAAGAGACTATCTTTGTCCAATGTAGCCGAGAACAACCAGGAGGCTACACCACCGAAAAGACACCTCCTCTAGCATTTACCCGCCCACCTGAACATGTTGGTATTGTCTGTTTGGCCCCATGAGATGCTAAATGCAAATATTCAATCCTAGCACCTTTCTAATAGATGAAACTAAACTAAAAGCTATGTTGTAATCTCCATTTTTAGGTGTTTCCTCTACCCTCCTTAGGTTGACATGGTGTTCTGACTTGATCCAATGTGTTCTAGGGCATTAATCAAAGGTTCAAATAGTCTTGAAGATGATGAACCCATTCCAATCCATGTTAGTACAAGAAAAATGTAAAAGATATGATCATGTTAGCACAAAAAATGTAATAATGGGATAGATAGGATTAGCTAAAACAACAAAATATAATCTTGTAAGCACATGTATATAGTATTTAAGTAGACAAAACATAATGGAAAAATACACCTTAAAGAATGTGCTACAAAAATCACATAAATGGTTATCAACCTAGGGTTCTTAATTGAAGGGTGACAATTCAAACCTATAACTAATGCTAAATGATTCAAGGCTTCTACAACTCATTCTAGAAGGTCACAAACCTCCTCAAGACCATGATAATATTGCTAAATCTCTGAGACCAAACTTTATGTGTTATGAGCTTGGTTGAAACTCACCTTTTATGATCATTTTTGGAAAAAATGGAAGGACTTGCTATTGTTTTGACTGTTGTAGCTATGGTAAAAGTTTCAAAATAGATTAAATTTCATCTTTTCATAGTTAAATTGTGGTTTCATGGTCTTCCATGCATATTTTATTAATGTTTGTGTGTAGGGATATTACCTATGGCTACTAGGGTTCTTGTCTTTAGTATTACATCATGGGCTTACCTTTTTCTAATGAATCCATGAAGTTATCCTATTGAGTTAGTCATTAGATCATCAGGGAAAGCATTATGAGGATACTATGAGGGTGTCACGAGTGGAGGGTAACCTTTTTGAGCATCCAAAACCCTCATTATCATTGTCAAAAGCAAGAAAAATTGTGATAGTCTTAAGATTGTAGTAGCAATAAGAATATGTCTTTTTCATAAGCAAAGACCCTGGTTTTCATCAATGGTGTTCACCTTATGTCTCTCTCCCTATGTGTTAAATTACCTTGGTCACTAATGTAGGTGCATATAATGTGGGTAAGAATTCCATCTTTTGTTTCAAATTATAAAAAGAATAGGCATAAAGAACAAGATTGCAAATGACAAGTTTCATGAATAATTTGTATAAAAATAACCATTATTATTTTATGTCCAAAATGAACACCACCACTAATAAAAGAACCAATCACCTAAGTCAATGCATGTTTTGGGGTGTTCTATCACATGTATACTTGTTGTTAAGCACATATATAACTTGTAGTGGTTTATTGTCACAGGGTGTAAGCCATGTACATGAAGATGAAAACATAGTTTATCCATTTGCATGAGAAAGTAAGGGCTATAACATGTATTGATGACATGAGAAACACTACTACATATTCTTAAGTATTGTAAATATGCATCTTCTTATTTCATCATGTTGTGCTTCATTGTAGCATGAATTGCTTGTTGTAAGCATGTACAATTATAGCATGTTATGCACATCACAAATGAAGGAATGTTGTAACTCCAACACAAGCTAACATAACACATAGGGGAAATGGGGGAATGTTGTCTCATGGAATGCAATGATTGCAAGATATGCGCAAAATAGATTTTTTGATAAGGCTTCAAAGAAACTTTCAAGAAAATGGAATTGGTGGGTGTAAATCCAAATTCCACAACCTTATCCAACATCCTCCTTGCCTATGCCAAAATGGGATCTTTGGAACAAGGTATGGACAACCATCAAAGCATAAAGGATATAATAATTTTGCCAGATGTTGTATTTGCAGCTACCCTTGTAGATATGTATGCAAAGTGTGGAAGCATAGACAAGGCATGTGATCAATTTGGCATGACACCTCAAAGAGATGCCATCTCATGGAATGCAATGATCGCAAGATATGCACAAAATAGATTTTTTGAAAAGGATTTAGAAACTTTCAAGAAAATGCAATTAGTACATGTAAAACTAAATTCCATAACCTTTGCAAGCATCCTCCCTGCCTGTGTCAAATTAGGATCTTTGGAATAGGGTATAGATAGACATCAAAGAATAAAGGATATAGGAATTTTGTTAGATGTTGTATTTGCATATGCTCTTCTAGACTATATGCAACTTGTGTGGAAGCATAGACAATGCACGTGAATTGTTTGACATGATACCTCAAAGAAATGTTGTCTCGTGGAATTTAATGATTGCAAGATATGCAAAAAATGGATTTTTTGATAAGGCTTTAAAGAAACTTTCAAGAAAATGAAATTGGTAGGTGTCAAGACAAATTCCACAACCTTATCCAACATCCTCCTTGCCTATGCCAAAATGGGATTTGTAGAACAGGGTATGGACAACCATCAAAGCATAAAGGATATAAGAGTTTTGTTAGATGTTGTATTTGCAGTTGCCCTTGTAGACATGTATGCAAAGTGTGGAAGCATAGACAAGGCATGTGAATATTTTGGCATAACACCTCAAAGAGATGCCATCTCATGGAATGCAATGATTGCAAAATATGCACACAATGGATTTTTTTAAAAGGCTTTATAAACTTTCAAGCAAATGCAATTGGAACATGTAAAACCAAATTCTATAACCTTTGCAAGCATCCTCCCTACCTATGCCAAATTAGGGTCTTTGGAACAGGGTATGGACAACCATCAAAGAATAAAGGATATAGGAATTTTGTCAGATGTTGTATTTGTAACTACCCTTGTAGACATGTATGCAAGTTCTTGTGTGGAAGCATAGACAATGCATGTGAACTATTTGACATGATGCCTCAAAGAAATGTTGTCTCATGGAATGCAATGATTGCAAGATATGCACAAAATGGATTTTTGATAAGGCTTAAAAGAAACTTTTAGCAAATGCAATTGGTGGGTGTCAATCCAAATTCCACAACCTTATCCAACATCCTCCTTGCCTATGTCAAAATGGAATTTTCATAATAGGGTGTGGACAACCATCAAAGCATAAAGGATATAGGAATTTTGTCACATGTTCTATTTGCAACTGCCCTTGTAGACATGTATGCAAAGTGTGGAAGCATAGTTAAGGCACGTGAACTAGTTGACATGATGGACCTCAAAGAAATGAAGTCTCATGGAATGCAATGATTGCAAGATATGCACAAAACGTATTTTGCAAGGATGTTGTCAACATATATATAATGTCATGAAAATATACATAATCTCATATACATAATGTCATGAAAATAACATATAGTGTATATATCAATCCATATAAGCATGTACAAATAAATCCATACAGACATATACAACGATATACATCGGTAACATACAAAAGTATTTTACAAAGCCAAATAGGCATATGTAAAAAAAGTCCCAAAATCAAATTTCTTATGCATTGCTATCAAATAATTGACGGCCCTTGATTAGCCATGAAGATGGAGAACCAGTCAATGACTCATCCTCTCTTGCCCATAGACTATACCTCCTCGATGGAGATTTTTGAAGTTCCACCTGCTAATCCAATCAAACAATATCCACATTAATATAGAAAATATTCAAAATATATAACATGAAATATGTAATAAATCACTTACCACTATCTGGTGATCCCTCTCAATCATTTTTTGTCTCTCTTCATCTGTCACTAAATGGGTTTGAGTTGTGACCTCCTGTGAGAAGAATGAAGAAGCAAAATTGAGTAAACATGAATATCATTTAGGTACATTAAATGACATGAGATAAAACAAGAAATACAAAATGACATTTACATGTTACTGACTCATACCTCGATCAAAGGATTTGCAGACAAAACAACTGTAGCAATGCCCACCTCTACTCACTGACAAAGATGAGGAGGAGTATGCATATTCAACATCTGAAAATAGAGTTCAAGGTTATTTGACCAAAATAAATACATAACATTATTTAAATGCATAATGATTAGAAATGGTAAAATTTACCTTAGTGAAAATGCCTCTACCTGGGGACCACATAAATCATCCTGATGGTGATGCTCCAACATCCACCTATTCATCATCAAATTGTAACTAAATAAGATTACCATTGATATATGAATTTTTTTTTACATCTACTATATTTAATAGCTTGTGATAAATTGCATACATGTTGACTACACCTCCTCTCATAACCCTGCACTAGACGGATAACAGACATAAGATGAATACTTTGACCTTGAAATTTCATAGTGCAGACAATTACATACATTAATTTTGACTTATAACATCTACTCATATAATTAATTAGAGATTTGAAATACAAATATATTAAATTGCAGAACCTTGTAAAAAATTACCTGGGAGTCAATACCAAACGTATATTGTAAGAGGTCAGTTATGAGAACAATATCGTCCAATATGGATGTGTCCATCACCTACTGCTACCCCTACGTTGCATCATCCTGACGCTCTAGAATGTATGCATCTTGGGTAGCATCCTGGGTCCCAACATCACACAATTCCCCACATGACCCACAAAGATGGGGGGACTGACGACACCTACTGTTCTCACCCTCTCCAGCCTAGGAAAGATCACCGCCATGCTATGCTAAAGTCTAGGTGAGGGAACTCAAGGTATGCAATGTCTCCACCTCAACACTCTCCTTCAAAGTAAAAGGGAGTGATACATGTTGTGGCCCCAGAATGGGTCTCGGTGGATGGTTCTAGGCACGATATGCACCCTCTCTATCGTATGCAAAGCGACTGACTCTGCCTTGGAACTCCCAGATGTCAAAGTAGTTTGGGATGTCGTTGAGGATGAACTCACAATAGAGTTTCATCAAAAAATATTGGGGGACCTTGTTATTATTACAAGGGAGGTCATCAAAAACCATGTACCATCTATCCCAAAAGTTTTGGGATATAGCTTGATCCACACACCAATGAATTGGGAATTGGTTGCAACTCCCATGTAATGGTTGTTTTGTTTTAGGATCGATGAAAAGTACACATAGATCACTTTTCAAAATTTTCTTATCTTTCACTTGTTTGTATGATAATTTATCAGCATAGAATTACCAACACTCCTCCCTATAGTCCTTCCAATCAGTGATTTACTTTGTAATTGAGTCAATATGGGAAATAATAGATTCTAGTGAAGTGGCAAGGGTTCTCTTATGATTGTTGTTTGTATTTGAATTTTTCAATGTTTCAACTAAGGATTGAAGTTGTTTTTCAATGTTTCACATGGAGGGTGAGGACGTGAAGGTGGATTTTGAGGGTTTTGAGGTTGCTCTTCAGTAGGAATTTCAACATATGGATTGGGGGTCTTGCAATGATTCATTAACTAAAAAATTGAAAATAAAAATTCAATTAAAATAATGAAAAATAAATTCATTTTGTTTTGAAATGAAGAAAATTGATAAAATCCTACCTTCTTTAGTTGTCTAACTTTGTTGCCCTTGTCCATAGCATGATTGGCAACACAACATTGTGTTTGATGGTCTTCTCCTTCAAATCTCTCAACACACACTTGCATTAAAACCCTAGTCACGTTTTGGGTGCAATAGGAAAATGAGAGTGAGAAAGTGAGGCTGCGAGACTGTGTTTTTGTACTTTATTTAGAAGTAAAAAATGTGATCGTGTTATAACACTATTGCATTATGGTTTCCTAGCACTAAAAAGTGGGGTGGCCACTTTTTGTCCCCCCCATCTTCATGCACACACCTGATGGTAGAAGATGTATTTTTAAAATAGTTAGTGGCACCCTTTTTAAAGTTTTTGTTAGGAGTACTCAAAGATGCAACAAGAGTTGAAGTAGAAGATATCTCAAACTGGTCAATGGACTGCTAGTAATCTTTAAGAGTGGTGCATAGATGAAGAAAATAGGGGTACTATACGATCAAGATATTTTCCCTGAGTGTAGGCTAGAGATTTCTAATAACTTGACTCTTTAAACATCAGAGTTAGGGAGAGGATATGGTATCCATGAAAATAATGATTCGTATCGAAATATGAAATCAATGGCATTCTCTTGTGCCCCTTGTTTACAATAGACTAGGTCAGTGAATGTTAGTTGGGGCCTATGTTTGTTTGAAAGTGTTATAAAAATTGGTTGACAAGTTGGTTAAAAGAATTTATCAAATGGTCAGGGAGTGAGTAGAATCAATCCAACGCACAGTCTCTCAATGAGCATGGGAAGAGTTTTTCTAGCAACTCAACCTAGAAGATGAAATTAGAGCACAAAGATGCAAAAGTAGATACGTGATTTTGAGTATCCCCTTTACCATTATATTTATTTGTAATGTCCCCTTCTAGGCTCATGGTTAGTCCATCATAGAATTCCGGTGGACTAGCCGTTTGGTTAAGTGATGAAAAATGAAAAATTTAAAGGGTCACTTAAGTTACTTTTTGGAGCACTCACTTTGGGAAATATAAAAAGTGAATTTAAAAAGAAATGTTTCCCTCCAAAGTGAAACGTCCCTCTTGGAGAGTTTTAAAAGAGGGAAAAGTGCCTCATTTGAAATATGCATGTTTTATGATATCTCCTTTTTTGAGCTCAAACTAGGGGCTTGTGGAGACGGAAACCTCCATAGGTAACAACATTCTACAGGTGTGCAATACCATCCAATGGTGCTTCTTTGGTGGATACATCCAGTATTCACAACTGTGCGTCATTGGATTTTGATTGTTTGAGGGTTTGAGGAAGAACTGGGTTTATTCCCTCCATGGAGATGAGTCACCATTGAGTGGGGGTCGTTGCAGGTCCATTTTAGAACAACTAGAGAGGAGTTTCAGAAGTATTCACTGCAGATTGGACTCCCAGCCATAGCCGCACCAACCCCAGTGAGGACGTGGGTCCTTAGAAGCTCTTTCCTTTTCATTGTATGCTTTTTAGTTGGCTTGGGAGTGGTGTTTCAGGCCCTTCTATGTGTTGTTCACTTTGTATGGACATTCCCTCACATTCTATGAAGATTTAATGCATTCTAGCCACACCCATTAACTGGTCTGGCGATAATAGTTGTATGAAGTTGTATTTCTGCATATGGGTATGCGATAGAACCTTTTCATTTGTTGTTATATGAACTGGGTCTTTCATATTTCTCTTGTATTCATTGTATATTTTCTGGGTTCGCATTCTACGCTATATTTTGTATGCTCCTGCCACACATCTGCAGCAAACTGAAAACCCCTTCTGCATCCTTCTGTCTAGTTCTGAAAGAACACAATAAATTAATAAAATAACACAAAAAGATTTTAAAAATATACAAACAAGTATGACACTTTACATTATTGAATTGAGGGAATTCAAAACTTGTGGGAAATGGAGTGGCAAGAATGTGTAATGATAGTGGACTATGCCAAACATATGGTGATAGGATGAGTTGTAAAAAAGCAATAGAAACAAAAGCTAGTTTTTGTTGAAGATTACTAATACTTTGCATAAGATGGTTAACAATAGATTTTTAGTGTGAAGAGGAGGTACAGTGGTAGTGGGTATAGCAATGTTAGATGAAGGTGTGAGAGTCATAGGCCTACAAATGAATTTTTGTGTAGCCACAAAGTGTGATGTAGTGGTGTGCCTATCCATAGAGATAAATGATAATGGTTGAGAAGGGGGAATGAATCCATATGAGTGGATTGGGTTCTTCATCATTCCCAATGGTGGAATGGTCACTTTTGCAGATGTCAGCGTGAGGATACTAGGGATGGGCATTGACATAGAAACTTGTGTGTGAGTGCTGTTGGTTTTTCTTTTGAATCAGCATCAGGGTTTGCCAGTTCCTATGCACATGCAGATTCAGCCAACTAATACAGGAGGTTGCGTGAGCTCCTCCCCTTCACTTCTGGTTCTGCCGCACCAAGGGGGGTGTCCCTATAACTCAAGATATAACCTTGACTAGCTCAAAGATAGAAAGATCTATCTTGACAACAACAGGCAGAATACTCTCATGTATGGACCAAGATCTACATGATAGATCACAAGGTTGGCAACATTCTTGGACATAATGTCTGGTTAGGTATGAGAGCATGCAGGGGTTTTCCTACTCCTAATCCTACAACTAGCAGGTGGAAGTGATGAAATGGGCGGACATAATGTCCAGGATGCAAGACAAGGGGTTTTGGCTCATTACTACTGATCCAGGAGCAGACTGGTGCCTATCCATTGGGCAAGGAGTCAACTAGACGTATACAACAGATGGTTTGCAACTTTCACTCAAGTTTCAGGGGGTTGGACTGATGCTTGCCTTACAAACATCACCCAAGAATGGGTATCTAATTGCTTCTACTTACAGATATCCCTGCTGACATGCAACTAGATTCAAAAGAAGGAGAATAACATGCAGCAAACGGAGACAAGCAGATAGACACATGCAATAAGCATTTTTCATATAACATTAACACTGAAACTGAAAATATGTGCAAAATACACTCATGTTGCAACTCATAAACTCCAAAATGGGATAAAACAGCCAAGATCATGCCGTGTTCTTCATTATTTACACAAAAATGCCTCAGGCCTTCAACAACCTTCAAATGAGCAACACCACTCTACTTAAACAGCAAGGAGGGTTCTCAGCATTAATTACATAATTGACCAAAAATCCTGCCAGATACACAGTATCAGAAAAATGGCGCCCAACTCGCATTCAATACAGTAGGTAGGGGAGGAGACAGGAAGGGATCTCGAGCCTTGCGCCGCTGCCTGTGGATGTACAACTTCAGTCGGGTACTGGATCCGTCCATGCCATTGCCCATACCTCTACAACAATCGCCATTAATGGCGCACCAACCCGCGGCCTTGGGAAATGCAGAATACTGTTTGTCGCAACCATTTCCCGCCAAGATACATCATCATGATATTTCAAAATATGCAGGGTCGAAATATCCCACATGCACCCTGCAGCAACCTTTTCAACACTTTATATACTAGGTCGCGAGCATATATGATGTCGGTGCTTTTGCTCCCGACGACACTAGTATAAGACCTTCATCATCCTCATCCTCCAGCAGCATGATATCCCGTTGCTTGAAATATCACCCTGACGTCAGCATCATATCACAATATAACCTGCATGATAATCCCCTTCATCGGCACAACCTGATGCATCGGAGGAAAATCCTCCTGCATAGCCGATACCAAATGTCTGGCCGATGACCATCTTGATGACGTCACTGTCATATTCGCAAATATCAGGGGATCTCTATAAGATGACTAGTGTTAGAAATATGACCCCCCTCGGACCTTAATGACGTCACCACACATCGGCATCAGGATGATATTCGGAAGATAACCAGATATTTGGAAATATCATCCTGATGCACAAATATCATGTTGCACTGTAGCTCCGCTATAAGATCGGGGTGATGTATGAATATGACGGATATTTGAAATGATCACCCCCATTGGACAATGCATGAAGCCGACAGGCGGATATCTCCCTTTGGAAATATCATGATGCAGACAGGCAGAAAAGCGGATATCACCCTGACCAAAAATCCTGATGAAGTGATAAAACAACATTAGGATGATCTTGACTAAGATCACCCGATGTTCAAATGTGATGACCCCGATGAATATCGGGTCACGCTTAGGACTTTGCAGCAACATCATCAGGATGATCTTAACCAAGATCACCTGATGTTAAAATATCACTCCGGCGAAAGATCATGCAAACAGAAAATATGATGACCCTCGCAAGCAACATCAGGGTGATGTCTGGAAATATGATGATGATGATGACCTCCTCCTCGAAGAAAATATGATGCTGCAGCTGAAAAATGCTGAGGAGGTCCAACACTTAGAACATTTTTTGGATTTTTAGGGAAGGTGCCTGCATGAAAATTGTTCCAAAACTGAGAGTCAAATCAGGCACCAACAATGGCTCTGTCTGGGGACGTGCAGGTGCAAGACTGCAGCGAGAACCCCAGATCTCTGGGATGCAGACCAGTCCCTTATCCATTGGGCACAGAGTCAAATACTGCACTGACCTGCATCACCAAACACACTTGATGGCCTAAGGCCACCAAGAAAAGAAAAACCTGTATCTCCCTTTGTCAAACACTTTGTTTTCATCTGCATACATTGGATCAAGCCTGGAGATACTGTCGTGACTTACCCACAAATAAACCTTGCCATCTGCATATTTAACCCTCTGATCTAGCTTGTCACTGTCACCCTTATGCAGACAACCTTTAGCATCATATGACATGTGGGTGTCAAAATTATCACGCAATGCATATTCATATGGCATATAGCACTTGTCATCTATATTAGCAATATGCATTGTAAAATGATCTCCTAACTGGACTGAAAACTGAAAACACTCAAAGTCCACCACACAGCTAGGAAGATTAGAGCTCATTTCATATGCTGGCCTCTCAAAAGAAAAGCTTTCAAAATCATAATTGTGCACATCATGCACACAACCGTCAGCAGCACCAAACTGGAAAAGATCAGGCTCTAGCATATCTTTACAATCAGGCACATTTTCATAGTCACTTACTTGATGTATGTTGTTTCCTTTTTCATCAGGATTAGAAACAGAATCCAAACCAAAAATAATGTCTAATTCCTCACCATACTCAGATACATCCTCATCACCATATGTGTCAAAAATGGGTGATCCAGGTGTCTCAGCCCCTTCAAAGTGTGCTGCTGGTTCATGGGCAGCAGAACATGCATTTTCATCACCAATGGATTCACTTTGTGGAGGAGTATCAACCTGTTTGCTTACTTCTTCTCTATCCTGAGCACAATACTCACAATTATCTCCACAAACCCATTCAAACAGATGTTCATTGCTGTCCACAACCACATCATTATTTTCATGGCCTGACACCTCAACCTTGCAATGGGATTCATCATTGATCCTTTCAATGGCATCCTCAACTGATATCTTTTCATTTTCACTTTTATCTTCACATGATGCCATGATCTCAAGGTCATACTGAGGATCAAAAGCGCTGAGAAGAGGTTTAGCCTTCTGACTGGCAGACACAACAAGGTTACTGCTATTTAACTGAGCCTGCCCAGCCTCTAAGAATATCAACCTATTTTTTATCTCTTCTATTCTTTTCTCCAACATTTCACCACTGAGTACGGGATAATTCATACTTGGATTCATAAAAAACTTACTCTTAGACATCCTTTGTCTACCTAAGACCTGTAACCTCCCCTGGCATCTAACCTATGCAGCAAAATAGTAAATATATAAAGGGGAAGGAACAAGGTACCTTTTCTCATACAGATGCAGAAATATGAACAACACATTTTTGTCACGTCAGATACATCCATCTTTCATGTGCATTTAGATCTTTTGCAGAGTCGCCATTTCTCCAAAGAGGACAAAATTTGTAATAGCTGAAAGCTACTTTTCCAGGTTCATTCCCTAGCGGAGTCGCCATTTTGTTGGTTTTTCTTCTGAATCAGCATCAGGGTTTGCCAGTTCCTATGCACATGCAGATTCAACCAACTAATACAGGAGGTTGCGTGAGCTCCTCCCCTTCACTTCTGGTTCTGCCGCACCAAGGGGGGTGTCCCTATAACTCAAGATATAACCTTGACTAGCTCAAAGATAGAAAGATCTAACTTGACAACAACAGGCAGAATACTCTCATGTATGGACCAAGATCTGCATGATAGATCACAAGGTTGGCAACATTCTTGGACATAATGTCTGGTTAGGTATGAGAGCATGCAGGGGTTTGCCTACTCCTAATCCTACAACTAGCAGGTGGAAGTGATGAAATGGGCGGACATAATGTCCAGGATGCAAGACAAGGGGTTTTGGCTCATAACTACTGATCCAGGAGCAGACTGGTGCCTATCCATTGGGCAAGGAGTCAACTAGACGTATACAACAGATGGTTTGCAACTTTCACTCAAGTTTCAGGGGGTTGGACTGATGCTTGCCTTACAAACATCACCCAAGAATGGGTATCTAATTGCTTCTACTTACAGATATCCCTGCTGACATGCAACCAGATTCAAAAGAAGGAGAATAACATGCAGCAAATGGAGACAAGCAGATAGACACATGCAATAAGCATTTTTCATATAACATTAACACTGAAACTGAAAATATGTGCAAAATACACTCATGTTGCAACTCATAAACTCCAAAATGGGATAAAACAGCCAAGATCATGCCCTGTTCTTCATTATTTACACAAAAATGCCTCAGGCCTTCAACAACCTTCAAATGAGCAACACCACTCTACTTAAACAGCAAGGAGGGTTCTCAGCATTAATTACATAGTTGACCAAAAATTCTGCCAGATACACAGTATCAGAAAAATGGCGCCCAACTCGCATTCAATACAGTAGGTAGGGGAGGAGACAGGAAGGGATCTCGAGCCTTGCACCGCTGCCTGTGGATGTACAACTTCAGTCGGGTACTGGATCCGTCCACGCCATCGCCCATACCTCTACAACAATCGCCATTAATGGCGCACCAACCCGCGGCCTTGGGAAATGCAGAATACTGTTTGTCGCAACCATTTCCCACCAAGATACATCATCATGATATTTCAAAATATGTAGGGTCGAAATATCCCACATGCACCCCGCAGCAACCTTTTCAACACTTTATATACTAGGTCGCGAGCATATATGATGTCGGTGCTTTTGCTCCCGATGACACTAGTATAAGACCTTCATCATCCTCATCCTCCAGCAGCATGATATCCCGTTGCTTGAAATATCACCCTGACGTCAGCATCATATCACAATATAACCTGCATGATAATCCCCTTCATCGGCACAACCTGATGCATCGGAGGAAAATCCTCCTGCATAGCCAATACCAAATGTCTGGCCGATGAACATCCTGATGACGTCACCGTCATATTCGCAAATATCGGGGGATCTCTATAAGATGACTAGTGTTAGAAATATGACCCCCCTCGGACCTTAATGACGTCACCACACATCGGCATCAGGATGATATTCGGAAGATAACCAGATATTTGGAAATATCATCCTGATGCACAAATATCATGTTGCACTGTAGCTCCGCTATAAGATCGGGGTGATGTATGAATATGACGGATATTTGAAATGATCACCCCCATTGGACAATGCATGAAGCCGACAGGTGGATATCTCCCTTTGGAAATATCATGATGCAGACAGGCAGAAAAGTGGATATCACCCTGACCAAAAATCCTGATGAAGTGATAAAACAACATTAGGATGATCTTGACTAAGATCACCCGATGTTCAAATGTGATGACCCCGATGAATATCGGGTCACGCTTAGGACTTTGCAGCAACATCATCAGGATGATCTTAACCAAGATCACCTGATGTTAAAATATCACTCCGGCAAAAGATCATGCAAACAGAAAATATGATGACCCTCGCAAGCAACATCAGGGTGATGTCTGGAAATATGATGATGATGATGACCTCCTCCTCGAAGAAAATATGATGCTGCAGCTAAAAAATGCTGAGGAGGTCCAACACTTAGAACATTTTTTGGATTTTTAGGGAAGGTGCCTGCATGAAAATTATTCCAAAACTGAGAGTCAAATCAGTTACCAACAAGTGCTATGATGATGAGAGCCTTGATTTGTTCCATGACAAGTAATTAAAGTAGGCACATCGCTATGAACAATGTGGGCAAGTCTGTGCAATAAGTCAAGGCTTTCAGGGTGAGTTGTCAACATCTTCCTAAGGGTCTCTACAATAGGAGCACTATCAAATGTAGCCTTGTGAATCAAGAACATTTGAAAGTCCTAAAGGCGATGATCTAAGTTTTGGATTTGAGTAGGTGAAGGCATATGCAAGGCACTCTTGTTGTCAAAATCCAACCCAGTGTTGTGAGAAGTTATGATTGATAGAGCTAGTAATGTAGATGTTTGTTGAAGGAATGTTTCCAGGATAGGTGGCAATGTAGTGATAGCCAAATCATAGGAGAATGAATGAAATTTGTAGTTGAAACGATCGAGGTGGTATAAGTGTGAGACATAGACATGTTGTTTCTATAACTCCTACACACAATGTTATCAAAATGAGAAGACTAGGTCATGAAACTCATAGGATTCACAACACACGGTTTATAATAATAAATCAAAAAGTTGAAAATGTTCACATCAGGTTCACTAGAAATGTGAGGAAAAAAATGTTATACTTAAAATTCCTATTCAACACTTAATAAAGTTGATTTGCAACTAGATTAAAGTTTTCTAAAATTAATCTAAGTTTTACAAATAACATGCTAATATGATTGATTCTACTAATTTCTAGAAAATACAATGACTAAATCATAGAAAAGAAATTAGAAAGCGAAACACTATGAAAAATAGAAGCTGGTGATGAAATATGAGAGTCTAAGCCTCGATCTACATCACTTTAATGAATTTTTTGTCTAACTTCTATGTTGTTTCGAGAATCCTGCACAACATAAACAAAGAAAACAACAAGCATAATATCCCCAAATAATATGTAAATTTAATAAGCTATGCAATGCAAATGGTAGAAGTACCTAAAAAGATACACACAAACCTCTGTGTGATTGATATATCTTCGAGTGACTTGTTGTTGAGAGAATGGAAGAGAATGTTGGGGTTGCTAAGGAGTTTTCCAAGAGTGGTCGAACCCCCAGTTTTGGTCTTTCGACCTCCATAAACAACCAGATGGTAAAAACATAATACAATGCTTCTCTTCTATGTATCTTGAAGAAATAGAAATAGTGATCAAATGCCTAAACTAGGCTTGTATCTCCCTAGTTTATGAAGTATGATACTAGGCCCAGTGCGATGATTAGGTAATAAGGATAGTGAATGGTAAAAAGGACCAGGATTGGGTAAATGAACAAAGATTGCAACAGTAACAAAACTTGGAGGAATGCTCAATGAAGAGATAAAACTTCACCAAGAATCCAATTCTAGTACTTTAAAAATATATATTGCACAATACAGAGCTTTTGGGGAGCTTGATTCCTATGAAATTTATAGAAAAATCTTAGAGAGCAATTGTGGTTGCTAGTTACTGAGTTATTCAATGAGGATCTACTTCTGAGAATGGAATGAGTAACTTAGAGGAATCCTTAGGAGAAGCTCCAATCTTTAAGCCCCTTTTACAAACTATCCCTTCCTCGAGTGATACCTACAAAGAGGATGCTGATGGATGCATGCAACGAGAAGTGTTGTGAAAAACTATGGAGTCACCTCAAAGCCAAACTTGTAGCATGTAGAGCTTAGGATGTCATAGCCAAGGAGAATACTTAGAAAATTCTTGTGTCTATGTGTGTGTCTATTTAACTAGAAATCTTGCCTTCTTAATTTCTTCCAGTAACCAATGCAACTTACTAATTTTTTGGATTCTTTTGGATTTGGTTCTATAAAACATGCCAAGAATAGTTGGGCACATTAATGGGGATGTTACGATTGCTAGAAGTCATAATGAGGTGGTGGCATGCGAGTGTAATGCACATTTTGAGGGGCTATACGGCACGAGAAGCATGTTGCATAGACATTTGCGTGTTGCACTCTTGTCTTGGGAAAATGGACAAAAACTTGGCATAGGTGTTCAAAAGAATGGTGAGGTTAATGCTCCGGTGTAGATTCTGGGAGAAATTTGATTCATGGGAGATAAACTCAGGTTGGGCTACATGAAATGATACTAAGGCGAGTGCAAGACATAATGTGAAATTACAGGGTATGGCTCGTGTTGATGGATATTGTCAAATCCTAGTATTATCAACCTTGGAATGTAGAAATTTGAATTCTGTGATAGGGAGATGTGATCATGCTCGTGATCTTGTTTAAAAGAAAAAATTTCTAATGCAAGTCTAGGATGAACAAACAAATAAAAACTGGGCTAGGAAAGTTCTGAATAAAGAGGTGGCATGATAGAGATCTAAATTAGGTATTGAGCAAGTGATCATTCTACAATAATCAAATTACATGCTAAAATTATATATTAAAGATATCAACCTAAAATAATGTAAAACAAAAGGAAAAAATATGAGGGTATACACTTTTCTCCTCTATTAATAAGTAAACAATATTGACTTGTTGAAAGACATGGACAATAGTCACAGGTTCAAAACCCAGTTTTCCTATTGTATACATTAGGGGCAGTGTGTACAGCCTTGAGGTTATAGGGGGCTTGCCCTGTAGTGTTTAGAGCTACCTCTCAAACTAACTCTAGGTTGCTAGGCTACCGATTCCTCTAATTAATTAATTAAAAAAAGAAGAGAGCAATAATGTAGTTCTCCTTCCACATGATTCATTGGCAAAGTTCCATTCTTTCCAACAACTATACACGTTGGAAACGAGGGAAATGTACCTTCCTTTAAACATTGCTTTACCATTGAATTGCATAGATCTAACTCACATGACCTCTATAGTATATAGGTAAAATACTATTTCTCTCCAAAATTATTTTATAATCGTTAGTAAAGATATGTCATCATCTCATACACCACTTATTGTTACTGATGACAATAATGATAGTGAAGCAAATGATACATCTTCACATGCTCCACACATCTTGTTCAACTTCACGTGCTCCATCATTGTTAAAATACTTTTCTCTGCAAATGTTTTAACGCACGATCTGCTTCTCGAAACCTTTCTTTACCGAGGAAACGCAAGTGGAAGGAGTTACAATAATGAGAAGCTAAGACTGAAGTGGAAGCATCTTTGCTTCATTGACTTGACTTCCAGTTGGCAATCTAGAGAATATACAACTGTCTGTAAAGCAGCAGCATCAGATTTTGTGGCTGAGGCTTTTTTCTTTCTCCTCCGCCGCCCGCGTGGGCCAGACAAGAAAAATATAACGACGACTCTCTT
This sequence comes from Cunninghamia lanceolata, assembly GCA_027924645.1. Lineage (NCBI taxonomy): Eukaryota > Viridiplantae > Streptophyta > Pinopsida > Cupressales > Cupressaceae > Cunninghamia > Cunninghamia lanceolata. The sequence continues at coordinate 17,050,332 of BSBN01000016.1, forward strand.
TCCTTCACGCTGACCTTTCTTGACTGTAAAAAAATTCAATAATAATCTAACACCAACACATTTACTTTAAATCGTCCATCCTCCCATTCTTTTCAAATCGTTCATCCTCCGCATTGTGAGATCATTGAAAGGTATTGAGATTTATCTGTCTTAGCGGAACAAGAAAACAGTAGAAGTTCCAATGGCCAGATATATCTCTATGCTCGATTTGAAGGCTTTCTCTGGACTTTGCGGTCATGATTTTGGGTTTGGAAATACAGCCCTGAGGTAAGCTTCAGATTTCCTTCATCTCCTGCCATCTTGAAATATTCAGGTGCAAAATGAATGATTCTTACATTAGATTTGTTGTTTCGTTGCAGGAGAGAATACAGAGCCGTAGCAAGCAAAGTGGAGTTACGAGGAGGGCAAGTGGAGGCAGCAAAAGAAGCAGAGGAGAAGAGCAGGCAGAGAAGTTGGATGCCTCACCCCATTACTGGCTACTATTTACCAGAGGACCATTTTGGGGATAAGGATATACCTCAACTCAGATCTAATACCCTCCCTTCTCGCCCACAAAATTAATTTCTCAAAATTAAGATTTCCCCTGTTCCTCATCTGCATCAGATGTTTTAATGTAACTGGGGTATCTGTCATGTTGCACCTCAAAAGCGCACTGTTAATGGCCAAGAATCCTTCAAGTTTGACTAAATGTTCGGTTCCCTTCTTATTGGACTTAAATTTGATGGCTGTATGGCTGTTTTTAGGTATTTTTTCTAAAAGAAAATCAAATTTACGCCTTGATAAGTTTAATAAAGGCAATGATTTTTGTTTCACAAATTTGTATTTCACATGGAGGGCTTCTCGTCATATGTAGACTCAATTGTCCAACCTTTCTTCATTCCACAATTTGATATTTTAACAAGTTGTTTGAGATTTTTAAGTTTTTATTTATATTGTATTCAAGATATTTTCAACAGAATTTTTTTTATTGGAAAGCACTTCTATGAGTTAAAGTTATTGTGATTTCTACCATATATATGCACTTGTCTAGTCAAATTGTTAAAGAGGTTGATAGATAAAAGGAAGATCATTGACTCATGTCTTGGCATAGATCTTTTGCACATTGTTACATGAGAGCCTTTTATTAATGATGAAACAATAAAGTACATAATAAAAGGTTTACAATAAAAAGTAGCCTACTAAGCTACAAGCTAGAACATTAAATATTAAATATACACTACTGCTAAGCACAAGTAGCAACACTAGAAGAAGGTAATGGCATAACTTTCTCATTAAGAGAGAAATAATAGGTAATAGCTTCAACATGAAAAATAACTCTATTTCTAGCTTTCAAGAGTTGAAACAAAATAGAGGATTGAAAGAAATACCAACTTCTAGCAATGTACCTAGGCCGTAAGGTCATATGCCCAAACATAGTAGTCTAGTAGTGGAAAATCTCAAATAAAAGGAGAGAAGATACCATGGATCCTAGGCACAAGGGCAAGTCTAGAAGAGGTGTTTGAAATAATCTAAGTTGTGATAGATTGGATATTTAGGATGAGCCAAACCAACATGCATAAGTCTTTCTTCAAGTGGAAGCCCTTGATAGACCAAACACTAAAGAAAGTGAGCAATTTTAGGCTCAAGTCTACATTGACTTCAATCCCCAATATCTTAGAGGGGATGAATTCAATCCCCATATCTTGTTAAGCCTATAAAGTATTGAAGTGAAAGGACTACGAACTTTATAGAGAAGCCTTGAAGCATAATTCCTAAACATAGTGTCAAATTTTCATCGCCAGTCTTTCCACCAAGCTAGATGAGGCTAAAGCCTCAACTTGTGAAGCATGACATTTGGAATTAGCTTTTTGTACTTGAATGATGCAAGGCAAATCAATTTTAGCAAGCTAAAACTTTTGTTGCAAGGTAGGCCACAAGGACTAGGCTTGAGAAGAGACTAAAGATAGTGTGAATGCATTTGTAAAATAGTCTAAGAGCTTCGATTCCAAGTGTTTCTACCAAAGACAAGTTGGACTTGTTGATGATAAACAACCACCAAAGGTTAATCAATTGAAACAAAGACGAATTTTGAAGCCATTACCACCCCATTTTAGAAAACACTCAATTGCCTCCAAAGCCTTCAAGATACATTGAGCCACAAAGGAGCCTTTAATCTTGGCATGGCCATTTGTGATGGGAAAAGTGTGAAGGGTGATTCCCTTCCAAATCATTTATTATTGCAAGGAAATCCAAAGGCAATTCAATGCTTGAGAAGAACCCATCTAGGCCTCCAAGTCCTCAATGGCACATATAACCTACTTAGCACAAAGTGCAATGTTTTTCCTATAAACATCAATAATGTCCATGTCCTCTTTATCTTAGGGAAGACACCAAATGTCTCATGCCATTATGTGTAAACCTTTGGTTTGCTTAGCATTGGCCCATATGAAATCACACAAAATTTGGCAAGTATGTTATATGTATCCTTAGAAGGAGCCCAACAAAAAAAGTATTCGTAGCCACTAACACTTTGGTGCATATCTATAATTTACTTGCCAAAGAGGTAGGGATATCTAGAAAGATATATTTTTCTCAACTCTTTAAATAACATACTATCAAAGAGTGGTGGAAACTAGAAAAACTATCAAAGGAAAATGGATTGCGATGGAGTTTGAAGATCTCTCATTTGTCATGCCACTTCCAATTATACTCTTTCAACCAATTGGGTAGTATGAAGGGACCTTGTCTATAACATTGAGTCTTGTTTAATTGAAAGATTAAACCAGAGGCCTTATAAAAAGTGTCAATAAAAGTCATGGCTTCACAAAGAGAATTATAGTTCTCTACAAGTAAGCATGAGAAAAGAATCATCCACAAAGTGTCCATTGATAAGATGTTAAGATGTAGAGGGAAGAGAAGTTCCCTTCACCAACCCTTACAAAGCCTTATGGTCAAGAAGACAACCAAAGGCTTATGTGGTTAACACATAAACTAATAGGAAAAGGGGAGAGCCTTGTCAAATGATTTGTTCAAATACCATAGCTATCGGAGATCTTTCCATTAATGGAGAGGCAGACTAAAGCATCATACAAAATATAGAAATAATTCCTTGAACCTAAGAGCTTTAAGATGTTAAGATGTAGAGGTAGACTAAAGCATCATAGTTCTCTACAAGTAAGCATGAGAAAAGAATCATCCACAAAGTGTCCATTGATAAGATGTTAAGATGTAGAGGGAAGAGAAGTTCCCTTCACCAACCCTTACAAAGCCTTATTGTCAAGAAGACAACCAAAGGCTTATGTGGCTAACACATAAACTAATAGGAAAATGGGAGAGCCTTGTCAAATGATTTGTTCAAATACCATAGCTATCGGAGATCTTTCCATTAATGGAGAGGCAGACTAAAGCATCATACAAAATATAGAAATAATTCCTTGAACCCAAGAACTTTAAGCATAGCCAAGATAAAAAGGTCATTTGTATAGTTGTATGCTTTCTCAAAATCCAACTTGAGAAAAAAGAATGTGTTTCTAAGACACATTGGCCCATTCCATGCCTTCCCAAACCACAATGATGTTTTCCAAAATAGAGCATCTCTTAATACATCCTACTACTCTAGATGCACAATGGATTGCCAAAGGTAGAAAATACAAAATGATAAGGCTTTGACCAAAATCTTGTAAGAAACATTAAGCAATATGATAGGTTGCCAACTAGTGATTATCTCCAGGTTCTTGACTTTGGGGATGAATTTGATGTTATCACAGTTGATGACATTTCCTAATGATTTATTATGAAGATCCTTTTGGTAGCCTTGAAAAACTCACAAGGAAAGCCATTAAGGCTAGGTGCTTTCTCATTAGCCATCTACATAAGAGTTTAATGGAGTTCATCCAAAGTGAGCAATATGTTACAAGTGGATTAGATTGGTAGGAATAACATATAGGCATTTTTGTAAAGCTTAAACCATGTTCCATAAAAGTTTAAGATTATCTCTTGGAGAGCCATAACCCTTCCATGAGTAGATTAGATGGCCTTAATTTTGGTTTTGGCTTGTTTGATGCACATAGATTTGAAAAAATATTTGGAAGCTCTATGTTTGAGTTAGTGAAGGTGATATCTATTTTGAGTGTATTTGGCTCTTTGGAATTCAATACTCTTAAGATTGTGTTTCCATTTAGTGTAAGGTTCGAAATCACCTACTTTGTGATCTCCACCTTATGTTCTTACACCCATTTCAACAACTACTCTTGTGGTATTATTCTAGAACCATTTCCCATGATTCTCAACCTTATACCGAGTTCTACCCCTAAGCCTATTTTCACTTTTTTATCTTAATCTAAAAGCCTCAGACCTAAAATCAAAAGTGGATATTGAATGCATCAAAATGCTAGGGGCTCGGGATAAAAGATATTTGTATGCCAAGGTCCAAATTAACATTATTTGACTCCAAATTTTAGGTCTTGAAAGACTTAATCCTTAGTTGCCCTAATCTTGCCTTAAAATGATAAAATTGAACCAAACCTTGAACCAAGCCCACCATAAAAGACCTCACTTCTTCATTGTGAACAAAATTTGCATCTATCATAATCTAGAAACAAGCTCTCAATTAATTTTTTCTCTTTAACTCCATTCCTTATCTACCTATTCCCCATATCCCGCACTTCCAAATTTATCCTACATCCTCTATCAAATCAGTCCCAAGTCTCTCACTTCCTACTTGCCTCCATGCACATTCACACAACAAAAAACTTGGTTTCAACCCCTTAGGGTTTTCTATTTGTCAATAATTTGCACACATCTCACACTTAGATTTGTACACCCCTAATTTTTTCTATCTTGTGACTTAATGGAGGCTGAAATACACCATTCTATGAGGCCGACCAAGGCAACTTATCATATAGTCACATCTATTTTTCCTATCCACATAGATATTCCAACATTGTAGAAGATTGGTAATAGTTGCAAGACTTTTGGGAGCATTTCTAGGACATAAAGAGACAAAGCATCATCTTCATATTTTTTAGGGTTGTTGAACAATAGGGGCCACGGTGCCCTATTGCAAAAGTGTATAATGAAGTGCAATACCTCAGAAAAGATAAACTTTTCTTTGATTACATAAAATATTTTAAGTGGTTTTGTGTATAATGAAGTGCAATACAAATCAAAGTTATGCCAAGGAAACATTAATGCAATACAATTATGTGAAACCTACGGTAATCTCCAACCAACCACACTCTAATTATAACTACTTAAAATTGAGTTGGGACAAGCTAGGTGCGATTGAATGATGACTAGATTGGACAATGCACATGCAAAATTAGGATTTGAACATTGAAATGCTAAGATGCAATAAAAAAAATGAATTATTTAGAGTCTAGATGCACCTAGACTAGTTCAAGCTAGTTTTAGAAAATGCTACAAACTATCCATTCTACTTTTGTTGATGAAATTTGAGCCATTTTTGGCATGTTGCGGCCAGGTGGGCAACCAAGATGGAGGCTTTACAACCCTAGTGTAGCCTTGCACTAGTGCACTGTCTACTCTTGAGATTTATAGGTTCTACTTTATTATATGGATTGATCAATCTACCAAGTTTTTACCTATCAATAGTGAACAAAGGACATTTTATTAGTAGAAGTTAATTTGATGGATACTGAAAGGAAATGTAAACATGAAGTGATGGATCAGTTCCACCTAATTTTAAAAGGATCTGGACATGTGATCAAAAGGGTTGGTAGAGGACTCTACAACAATGTGTTTCTAAAATTTGTGGACTTGTACCTATAGATTAGACCTAGAAAACCATGCAAAACCTAAAGTGTCACATTTTGACCTAAAATGTTGAAATAAGGCACTTATACCTATAATGGATGAAAAGAGGGTTGAAGGGATTAATGGATAGTTTAGTTAGTTCCTCCTTTCACTCAATACATTCAAGGACATTTAATCGAGTTGAATCACAACTTTTACAAGAGGACTCAACTATTAGGTTGGCTGTCACTTGCAATGATAAGGAAATTTGGAATTTGTTAATTGATTTGTTGATTATTATCCTGATTAAGCCTAAAACCCTAATTATGCAAAATCGTAAGAAAACGGATGAAACATGACAAATCCTTCTATAGAAAGACACTAAATACAGATCAGATACATACCAGATTTTGAGTTCTGGAATACAAATAAGTCAGGGGCGAAAGAGCGAGTGCCCAAGTCCAGGGTGCTGCTTTTTGTAAGGGCTTCAGGATCTTTTCTGCTACTGACTACAACCACTTTAGAGATTTTCTGTGCTGTGAAACTAAGGGTCAAAGGTGTGGGCACCCTTGCCCTTTTTGTGATATTTTCTGCCTTTTTCTTTAGATCTTTATTCCTTACACTCTGCAATAGTCCTCTGCAACTCCTCTCTGCAAGATCCAATACCTGTCACCTGTAATCACAAGAGAGGGGTTGGGAGTTGTGGTGTTTAGGAGCTTGCCTTAGTCAAGCCCTGGAATGGCATTCAAGCCTTCCAACACCGTTGTTAGATAGAGAGTGTGTGTCCTTGTAGGACAGAGGCAAAAGTAATGATAAAAATGATAGATTGAATCACAAATAGATATCACCTCAGAGGTGTAGCTCTCACAGAGATGAAGCTCTTTCACGCCATGAGAAGATGAAGCCAAATCTGCAATAATAAACACAATAACAACACAAGTCTGCTATGCAACACAATGAATGCCTTAAATGCTCTAAAATCATAAGTTTTCCAAAATCTCAAAATCATCTTCTAGTTTTCAAATGAAGTCCTAAACATGATTATATATGCATTCTCGCTACAAATTTCGTAATTCAAACTCAAAATGTCGGCAATGGAAACTTTTTAACGGTCTCCAATCGACATTCAAATTTGGGACCCTAAAAAAATAGGGCGGAACAAGGGCATGGGCAGCCAAGCCTTGGGACCTATTTTGGGTCTGCATTATGCTCAGTGATGTCCCTTGAGTCCCATTTGTCATGGGTTTCGGGGGATTTTGTCTCGGGATTCTTTTCTAACATTCATGATTAAAATTAAGGGACCCGGGAGCTAAAATTAGGAGGTAAAAGTCCTAGGGGGACATTTTACAACATAACATTTAGCTCCCACTTTAATGTATGTATGATCTTATGACCCATACATGCATTAAAGTATGGTAGAAAACATAAAAAACATGCCAAGCACTTGAAGCTAATGCATACATAAACATTGAGGAACTATTTCTAGCCCCCAGTCTCAGGTAAGCATTAGAAAACACATTGCAGACACAAAACATAATGAAAACAGTAACAGGCACGCAAGACACGAAGAAGACAGTAATAGGAATGCAAGACATGGAGAAGATAGCATTGAAGACACGCAAAACATGATGAAGACAAGAGAACAATCACGCAAAACATGATGAATACAATGATATATTTTTTTTCATTTTCATATATATAAATGCATGGAAATGAAAATTGCAACACACAAAGCCCAAGAATGTAGGGGAGACTCGTCGCCACACCCTTTACACTACACCAAGAGGAGAAAACATGCCATACAAAACTCAAGCGTAGGGGAGACTCATCACCACACCCTTTACACTACGCGAGGGAGAAAACATGCTATACAAAACCCAAGCGTAGGGGAGACTCATCTCCACACCCTTTACACTATGCGAGGGGGAAAACATGCCATATAAAACCCAAGCGTAGGGGAGACTCATCGCCACACCCTTTACACTATGCAAGGGGGAAAACATGCCATACAAAACCCAAGCATAGGGGAGACTCATCACCACACCCTTTACACTACACAAGGGGGAAAACACACGAAAGACACACAGAAGACATGAGTGCCATATAGCATACCATAGACATACTATACATCTTAAACACGACAAACAAGGTGATGGAAGGAGCTTATTGCTAAGTTCCCACCATATCAAACACGCTGCAAACACACCTGACGGTTGGGCTTATGTCACAACTGCCAAAGACATGCTTAAGGGAGGATAGTCTCAAGATCCAACCCTGCCTCCGCAGAGGACTTTTGAAATAAAAGGATGTGCACTAGCTCAAGAGATATACCATCCCGTCTCCGTAGAGGACTTTTGAATAAAAGGATATTCACTAGCTCAAGAGATACGATATCCTACCTCCACAGAGGGCTTCTTTAATTGGAATATAGATAAAAATGTGCACTCACGTTGGAGATACAACATCTTGCCTCTGCAGTCAGCTTACAAACATGCTTCGTTAGTACCAAAATCATTAGACATATTACCTTATATATGCCCCCACCTTAAGGTGGTTGATGTCGTGTACCGAAATCAGGCACATTAAGGTAGAGAGAAAACACACAAGGAAACAAGAGCTCTCGCAAAGCCCATGCCCCCAAGGTGACATGTTCTCACGATCACCGAATGTTCCCACAAACACATTGATTAGATATGCTAAGATAACAACAGAGGTTAGAAATCTTACTCTAAGATAATAACCAAAGAAAAACATGAAAGATACGCATGAAAGGAAGATCACATCAAAGAAACCAAGGCTACACATATGGGTTCAACTCCGAGTATAGTCGTTGGGCTTATACTACAAGCATCTTAGAACCGAGTGTAACAACAAGGTGAGATACAATACAATCAAAGTGCACGGAGCAGATGTATTGTTATGATTTTTTAGAAAGATAAGACAACATCAAATATCACATGGAGTGATTCTACTAGCCAAGCGTTAGATATATAAATCAACCACGTCTTTATGTATGGACTAGGTCTATTTTTGCTTGCTTGCTGAAGGGACATGTAGTCCATATTAGTTAGTTGTTTGTTTTTCATCATCCACTTACTAGAAAGAATCACTAGAAGAATGTAAACAATAAAATGAGAGAGGAGAACAAGTGCCTTAGGAACAATCACGTAGGAGGATGCCCCTAGGTCATCAACTGAAACACTATGCCCCTAAGGCACGACACACAACAATAAAATAGAGGAGAGGCAAGATAGAAGAATGATGAAATAAATAGAGGAATGGTCACAACAGAGGCAGTCTCCCAGTATCCTTGACCTTATAGGAGTATCAAGGGTCATCCAAGGAGGCCTAAACAACACAAAACACATCACAAGGGAACACGACACAAGAGGGGAGGTCACATTAATGAGCAAAGTATGCTATGACAAAGGTGACCACCAGGGTTAGAAATACTTACCTGTTGCTAAGAAAGGATCGAACTTGTGAGCATATTAGAAAGGTTCTCCATCAAGTTTTGTAATAAGTGTGAATGGTTTACATTTGTTTGATTTGTAGTTCTAGGATGATCAAGTGGTGTTTGTTTCTCAAATCTTTGTATATTTGAAATCTTTTGTTTCTTGTGAGGAGGGGAATCATTACTGTTTCCCACTGATGATAATCATATTGTTCTTTTTCGATCCTTTGATATTTTGTTAATCTTTTTTGTGGCGGAATGGGGTGTTTTCCACCGTGGCATCCTTTCCTTGTATCATAATATCCTATCGTGGTTGTTCTATTTGTTACTCTAGTGCATCTTGGTCAACTCCCGATTCTTGAAGGGATAACGATGGAGGAACCTCATCATAGATAACTTTTCCTCATGGACGAGGTGATTCTTCGATCTTTTCCTTATCCACTTCTATCATACCAACTATTTGATCATAATCAAGATAGTCATCTTCTTGTTCTACTGTATTTTGTTCCATCATATTGTTCTGGTTATGTCTAGGAAATATATTAGTGAAGATCTGTAAATTATGATTTGGTCGAATTATTTCCATTTTCATTCACACCAGTTACTTGTATCACATTTGATTTGATGAGGTGTTGAATCTCATGTTTAAGACACATACTATTGGCAAGAGACACTACTCTGATGAACAATTGAATGTTGTCATTGATGGCAACAAGGCAAAGAGACTTTACTCTGGTAGATCAATTTGGTTTGACAACAAGGCATAAAAGGATGCTGGTCCAAAAGCCTAAAATGACTAAGTATGGGAAATATACAGAGTAAGTGAAAGAGAATGGGTCAGTATTGTTGATAGGAAGGAATACTGAGAGGGGGGTGAATCAGTATTCCACAAAACCACTTCTTAATAAGTTTATCAACCCAAATTCCAAAGTTAATAATAATATGAAAGCAGAATAAGCATAGAAATATCAACCACAAAGACATAACACATGAACACTAGGAGTTTTACATGGAAAACCCCAAAAGGGAAAAACCGCGGTGAGTGCTAGCTCACAATATATTATTATAGCACAATACTAAGTTACAAGAGGCTCACTACCTGGAGCTCACTGCCCAAGAGAAAAGGCTCACTGCCAATTTGAAGAAGAAAGAAGAAGGGTGGCTCACTACCAAAGATGAACTACTATGATTGCATCTACATATGCATGTTTATAGTTCCAATTAATCTTATAAACACTGACTCAGAATTCTTCATTTCAGTCTGCCCCTATTTCTCTGCTTTGCTCTTACATATGCTCAAGATCTCCCTTTATTTGTTGCGGCCACTCTATCTTCACATATTTTGCACCTACATACATCACATTGCACAATAGACACTCAAACACCGAAATCTATCCTCTATTTATATCCACAACCAAATCTTTCTCATGATCAGGTCGACAAGCAAACTGTGAAACGTGTATACCAAGTGTTATATCATGTCGACTTGTTCTTGTGTTAAATATTCAATGTGGATCCAAACCATCATGTACATGTCTTCATATGTGTCGGCTCTAATCATACAATCACTCATATTTATCATCCAGCTCATATTTCTTTTCCGCATAAGGATTTAACCAGCCTGTCGGCTTGTTCCTTAATAACACATATGATAGGTTCCTCTGTCACATCACAACTCATGTTGCGGACCAGATGGGACTTCATGAATCATATTTAGCAATCATTATTGATCTCTTAACGTGTCTTCAACTTCGTAGACCAAGATAAATCTGTATGCCAAAATGCGGACCTTAGAAATGTTGCCCTGTCACACTGTAACACTGTCATACTGGATGTCAGTATTGGAGAGCCTATAGAGTAAGATCTGCTACACTTCCGAAGCTACAAACTTGGATTCTAATAGTCATGACCTATCTCTATCTTACTTCAGAACCATAGAACAAAGTATGTTATTGCGAAGGAATGCGGACCATTTTACTCTGTATTGTTCATTGTCTCTGTTTTAACACTTTCCACCCAGACCTAGACTTTTCATTAGATGACTTCCGGAGGAAGTCAGATCTTGATCACTGGAATATAACAGCAATAGGTAGCTATAAACATCATACTTGAACCACATCTGCAAGTCTTCAATTGCAGAGGCATACTGATTCACTTTCTGTCCCTTACTCAAAATACTTCCATACTTAGCCATTTTGGGCTTCCAGACCAAAATACTTTGTGCCTTACATTGCCAACTCAAGATTGTCTATCGGAGTAGTGTCTCTTTGCCATGTTGATGGAGACTCTTTGCCTTTTTTCCATCAATGACAACACACAAATTATCTCTAGAGCAGTGTCTCTTGCCAACAATCTCCCCCTTTGGCATTGATGACAACACTTAGTGAAAAATGTACCTTGATTGCTCCCCCTTTCTATATATACTTCTATATTCCTTCTCCCCCCGAGATATTTTCTCATTTTTCACTGAACTTCTCTCCCCCTTTGACATCAATGGCAAAGGATGTGACTTCAAACAAAATTGGTCAAAAATGTTCAAAAATTGTTATATTCTGCCACATATATACAGATACACATTTTCATCTCAATTTGTCATTGAAGGTAGAATGGCATTATAGATAGTCTTTATCAGAGCTATCTCTCCAATCCATCTATTTCTTGCACTCTCCAAAATGTTGATGTGGCCATTTATCAGAAAAACTAACTTTTCTATCTTTTGTATATATGAAGTTGTATCAATTAATCATAGTGATTTCAAGGCTTCTTCTGACAGATTAGTCATGGAATCAATTTTTGGACTTATCAAACCCCTTAGTTGACACAACCTATCTTTGACTTCTCCCCTTTTCTTCATCAGCATGCTCAAATCATTGTGAATGTTTGCAACTTGTGCTTCTTTGGAATTTATTGATTCAACTGCCGGATCATAAGTCTAAGAGATATTTAGTAGTTTGAGTTTGAGGCCCTTGATTTTATCTTCTAATTCCTTGGTAACTTCTGGCCAAGATAAGCAAAATTTGTATATTTCATAGGCTTCTTTGATGGTACTCTGGATGCTTTTTATTCCATTTTCCAACAGATTTTTGTCATTTTCTATCATAGTCCTCAACTCAACTCGTCTCTTCTCATCAAATTCTTCTCTAACTTTGTCTTTTACAGATTTTTCAAAAGACTCAAAATGTGTACTTACTGAGTTTAGCAGACCCTTGAGTTGATCAGCTGAGGATAATGAGCTATCCTTTTGGAATGTCGGCATCATCTTCTCTAGAATGTTGGATACATCATTAATCAACTTACTGTCTTGGATATGAGATTTAAGCATTTCTTCCTGTGCTTTGGCTTAACAATTGATGCCAATTTGAGCTTTTGTACCGGTGACATGGTGTCTAAGATTATCAGACCGTGAAGCAACTCTGGCTCATCTAGAACTTGTTTCTCTTTTTCCAAAAATTCTTTCATCACCTCTGTAGTGTCTCTTACTACACCGGAGACTTCATCTTTCTGTTCCTGCTCTGGAGGATCTAAGTCCATGGCCTTGTTGGTGTCATCCATCTGCTTTTGTGGAGGATTATTCTTAACCTATTTTTCCTTGTCAGTTTTCTCCTCACTTTTGTGTTCTAGTGAGGATATATTTTCAGTAGGTGGTAATTCTATTTCCTCAGACTTCTCACCATCAGTTTTGTCTTCTGCTTGATGTTCCAGAGAGGCAAGTGTTCCCTTTTCTTCAGCTATTTCATCAACTTTATCTATCTCCTTTTCAACATTGACTTTGGGAACAAATGTATTATTGCCATCTGTTACATCTTGGTCATAGATGAAAGGAAGATTATATTTCTTCAAAACTTTCAAAGTGATTTCTTCTATTTCTTTGACAATCTTGTCGAGTTCTCCCAGCATTAAAGAGTTCATTCTTTTCTTGGATCTAAACTCATCCTTGATCTCCTTAGAGATTAATGCCTCTTGTTTGGGAGTAATCTCCGGACATAGTCTGGTTAACACATGTTGTCTCAGTTTAATATCCTTTGCTCTAGCAGTCTCTTTTCTGATAGTTAAAATGTTAGCTAGGCTTTCAAGGAGATCAGAGATGATCTCAATAAGGGCTCTATTGTATATGTTCAGGTATTCCACTGTGGCATCTTCAAGCATTCTCTTATCAACATCATTATATTTATTATAAAATTCAATCATGGGCTTCAGATTCCCATCTACAGTGACTAATTTCAATACATCCTTAATTGAAATTGTAGCCTTTTCAATATAAGGCTCCTCTACCTTTTGTCTTTTGCTGGCTTTCTCACTTCCAGAGGTCTTGATGCCCTCTATCTTAATCTTTTTCACCTCTTCATCAGAATCAATTTCTTCTTCATTCTTGCTTCCTACACTAACATACAGTCTTCTCCCCTTCATTTTTTTTCCTCTTTATATCTTTGATAGCAGATTTCTTTGATGTTTGCTCCATACTCACTAATGGTGTGGCCCCAGAGGAGGTAGTAGAGCTCCTAGTAGACCTCTGAGTCTTTTTAGGCTTGTTTTGTTTCAACTGAGATTCTTTTGGAACTTGTATTGGTTCACTCTTTTGTTTTTCCTTTTCATCTCTTTCTACTCTTTCCCTTGATTCTTTAACTTGTTCTTTTGTGAAACCATATCTTGCAGCAATTTCTTCTACTTCTTTTCTCACTTTCCTAGTGGATTCTGGCTTCTTGAGTTTAACATGAAGTTTTAAACTTAGTTCTTTATAAGTCCCAAACCTCTCTTCCTTAGTGTCTCTAGGTTTGCTGAGCAGGTGCTGGGCATAGTTTTCCAGTATTTGTCCATCTACCTCATATCCCATGGGCATTATCCATACTGTTCTGGGTTCCACAGCTTCCATTAAGCATTGATCCTTAGTGACCATGAAAGAGATTGTGTCCTTGTATTTCTCAACAATTCTCTTGGGGATTCTTTCCCTAGAATGCATCATGCTTTGAAATTTTTTGAAATACCCCCACAATGCTATCTTTTGCACATCATAACTTCCTAGACTATTTAAGTGATCCCTAATTTGTACAGCCACTGGTCTATCACTTGTCCAGAACAGATTATTCATGTTGGGTAACTCATTCATGAAATAGAAGAATAAACAAATGACCAACTTACCATACTTGAAAGGGTAACTCTTGCTTTCCTTTATCTTCCTCAGGTTCTCCATTAATTGATTTAGTAGCAACTCGCATAGGTCGTAATCTACATTCTCCTTTATCATCTGATAGGCAATATAAATTGTTGTGCCAAAAACAAAGTTCTCCTGGTTGGAGAAGTAGACTTTGTAGCCTAAAACCATTGAGGCAAATCTCACACCATGATCTGTAATATCATTGATAGTTAATGCCCTTTTATTAAATTTGGCTCTGGTGGCCTGAGACAGTTTGATTCTTGACGGCCTTTAGCAAGGGCACGCCACCAATGGAGTTCAATCCAGTTACTGCCTTGATTGCTTCCTTAGTGATCTTGAAGGGTTGTCTTAGCCACATGAATTCATCGTGCATTCTGCTAAGCACGTAACAAACCCATTCATCTTCCACAAAACTAGGGAAGTGCGCATATTGGATGAATTTCTTTTCCTTTATGGCTTTATACTCTAGCTTCAAGTCATATTGATCATCACGTAGATGGTTCAAAAATAATTTTGTGAATCTCCTATCACTATGCTCATCTAAAGAAATATGTATATATGCCCTAACATCCTCAACATATAGAACTCCATAAGGAATGTCTGAAAACGCACCCATCAGATCCACTTTTGTTGCTTTAAATGGGTGTTTCTTAAATTTAGGCCAAGGTCATTCAGTGATATCAATGACTTGCGGAGTTGCCATTTTAGAATTTTAATTGACTCACAAATGGGGTTTGAATGAAAATACCTTGTTTTGCCAAGCTAGGGTTTCCTTTGTCTGAGTCACTCTGAATCCTTCAGATCTTAGTTGTTGTCGCTCAAGTTTCACCTTAGTCTCTCCTAGATGTCTGATATCTTGAATGCAAAGTGATTTTGAAATCAAACAAGTCCCTTTTTATCCTCCACATGACTTGACCTAAATCATCATAAATGCTCATTCCCAAAAAGTTGCACGACTTCTTTGATAGATACAGTTGATCAAGATTGCTCCGCAATGTGCCGCATTGACTTCTTTTCTTCTAGTTTTTCTTTTAAGAGATTTGTCACATCAAATTCCATTATATACCTTCGTGCCAGATTCTGGCACTTACTTTCTAGCTGGGGGTTTTGAATTTTCAACACTGCTCCCCCTGATCCAGAGTACCCAATTTACCTCCTATAGGAAGTATTTGCATCAGATGTTGGTGCGGATCTATCATCTTCTTTAATTACTTCTTTCTTGACCTAGATCATGTCCATTTCCTTCATGGTTTCAACCGAATCAACCTTTCCTTTTCCTTTATCATTCCTCTGCTCTATTTTCCTTTCTTCAGCGTAGTAATTTCTCTTCACATTCTTGCTTCTGCAGAATCTTGCAAAATGTCCAAATTGGTTGCAATTAAAACACACAATGTTTCCTTGTCCTTGATTCCTTCCTCTGAATGAATTCATCCTTGATCTGCATTGATTAGCCATGTGTCCAAATCTATTGCATGCGAAACACTTTCCATTGAATGATTGATTAATCCTTGTATTGTAAGACCCATTTCTTACCAAATTTCTGTATGCATTTGATTTGTGACTAATTTTCTTGTAATTGAAGCATTGACTAGAGAATGATGAAATATTCTGATTTACTCTACTCCTGCATTAAGTACCTTTATGACCAAACTTATTGCAATTAAAACGGTGGCCATTGAAAGATGGATACCTCTGAGCGTTTGGTTATTTGACCGGAGGTCTTCTAGGTCTTCTTCTTTGATTTCTAAATTGGTTTCCTCTAGTTTGCTTTAACTCAGTGTTTGTTTGACCAGATTTTGAACTTTCTCCTTTCTCAAATCCCAAACCTTGCTTGTCATCGACACTCTTCTGGCTAGCAATCATTTCATCAAGCTTTGCAGTACTTATCTTGAACTTTTCTTCATAGCTCTTGGCCTTTTCCACGTATGTTTTTAGACCCACAATTTCTTTTTCAGGTTTGGCACAATCTTCTAATTTGCTTTTCACAATTAAATTTAGATCTTCTTCTGCTTTTGTTCTTTCTATAACTTTTGCTTCCAAATCATTCAAGGCTTCATTTGATGATATCAATTGATCACTAACTTCTTTGTATCTGTCTTTGAATTCCTTGACTTGTTCTTTTAACTTTGAAATACATTCATCAGCTTGTTGCAAGTTTTCCTTCAGATCTCTAACTTTTGCTTTAGATTTTTTCAAGATCCATAAGGGTTGCTTCTAGTTCCTTGTTAGTTTCATAATTTCCAAATCTTCTTGCTACCATGATTACACTACCCCAGATCTTCCTCAAGCTGTTAGAATTCTTCCAAGGAACTTGGCTCTAATACCAATTGTTGATAGGAAAGAATACTAAGAGGGGGGGTGAATCAGTATTCCACAAAACCACTTCTTAATAAGTTTATTAACCCAAATTCCAAAGTTAATATTAATGTGAAAGTAGAATAAGCATAGAAACATTAATCACAAAGACATAACACATGAACACCAAGATTTTTATGTGGAAAACCTAAAAAGGGAAAAACCACTGTGAGTGTTAGCTCACAATATATTATTATAGCACAATACCAAGTTACAAGACGCTTACTGCCTTAGGGCTCACTGCTTGAAGCTCACTACTCAAGAGAAAAGGCTTAATACCAATTTGAAGAAGAAAGAAGAAGAAGGGTGGCTCACTGCAAAAGATGAACTATTGTGATTGCATCTACATATGCATGGTTACAATTCTAATTAATCTTATAAACATTGACTTAGAACTCTTCATTTTAGTCTGCCCTTGTTTCTCTGCTCTACTCTTACATATGCTCAAGATATCCCTTTATTTGTTGCGACCACTCTATCTTCAGATATTTCACACCTACATACATCACATCGTACAACACACACTTAAACATCAAAATCCATCCTCTATTTATATTAGCAACCAAATCTTTCTCATGATCAAGTCGACAAGCAAACTGTGAAATGTGTATACCAAGTGTTATATCCTGTCGGCTTGTTCTTGTGTTAAATCTTCAATGCAGATCCAAACCATTGTGTAAATGTCTTCATGTGTGTTAGCTCTAATCATACAACCACTCATATTTATCATCCAACTCATATTTCTTCTCCGCATAAGGATTTAACCAGCCTGTCGGCTTGTTCCTTAATAACATATATGATAGGTTCCTCTGTCACATCACAACTCATGTTGCGGACCAGATGGGACTTCATGAATCATATTCAACAATCATTATTGATCTCTTAACATGTCTTCAACTCCGCAGACCAAGATAAATCTGTATGCCAAAATGTGGACCTTAGAACTGTTGCCCTGTCACACTGTAACACTGTCATACTGGATGTTGGTATTGGAGAGCCTATAGAGTAAGATCTGCTACACTTTCAAAGTTAAAAACTTGGATTCTGATAGTCATGACCTATCTCTATCTTACTTCAGAACCATAGAAAAAAGTATGCTATTGCGGAGGAATGTGGACCATTTTACTTTGTACTGTTCACTATCTCTATCTTAACATTGTCCACCCTGACTTAGACTTTTCATCAGATGACTTCCAGAGGAAGTCAGATCTTGATCACTAGAATATAAAAACAATAGGTATCTATAAACATCATACTTGAACCGCATCTGCAAGTCTTCAATTGCAAAGGCATACTGATTCACTTTCTGTCCCTTACTTAGCATATTTCCATACTTAGCCATTTTGGGCTTCTGGACCAAAATACTTTGTGCCTTGTTGCCAACTCAAGGTTGTCTATCAGATTAGTGTCTCTTTGCCATGCTGATGGATTCTCTTTGCCTTGTTGCCATCAATGACAACACACAGATTATCTCTAGAGCAGTGTCTCTTGCCAACAAGTATGCCTCCGCAGTTGAAGATCATTACATGTGGTTCAGATATGTTAATCATAGCTATTTGGTGATGATATGTTCCAATATTCAAGTCTTGACTTCCTCCAGAAGTCATATGGAGAAATGCCTAAGTCTGGGTGAACAAAGTTAAGACAAGAACAGTGCACAATACCAAAGTAAAAGGGTCCACAATCCTCCATTGTCACATATTTTGTCTTGCAGTTCTAAGGCAACAAAGATATTTATTATGACTACCTAAATCTAGGGTTATAGCTTCTGAAGTTCCTTTGATCACTTTCTACAAGTTGTTCTTCATTGGCTTATAGTCTGACAATGTTTCACAGTGACTGAGTGACAGTTCGGAGATCTGCATTTGTCTGTAGTTGAATACTATGTTCTGCAATTCTAAAGGTATGACAAGAGAGCTATAATGGATATTGGATATGATTTTTAGAATCTCATATGGTCCACATTGGAAGTTATGATGTGATAGATGAACTAGTCAAGTGTGTACTTAAGGGATAAGCCGACAAGCATGTTAGATCTATATGCGGTGAAGATATATTATTTGAACAATCAATCTAAGTGGATGAATGATTGATCCCAACCTATATGAAGACAATTGTATGTTTGTTTGGTTCTGCATTGTTGTTTGTACACAAGATCAAGCTGACAAGGTATAACACTTGTATACACATTTCATGTTTGACTTGTCGACTTGATTATGAGATTAATCTTGTTGCAAATATATATACTCGATGGATTTCGGTGTTAAAGCAAGGAAAAAGGGCGAATAGAGTGCAAAATCATGATTGTGTAACCTAAAGTTGTTTTGTGATTAGCGAAAGCAAAGGCATAAGGATAGAGTATATATGAAATAGAGCAGAAAAGTAGGGCAGACACTATGAAGACCTTTGAGTCTGTATGCTAAGCTAATTGGTACTGCACCACAACATTCTGTAGATGCACCTGTAGCAGTCCTCTCCTGGTAGTGAGCCATTTCTTTCTATATTCTCTTCTCTTCTATTTGGCAGTGAGCACTTCTTTTGGATAGTAAGTCCTTGGATAGTGAGCCCTAAGGCAGTGAGCCTTCATGTAATTTGGTATTGTTATCATAATATAGTGTGAGCTAACACTCACCATGGTTTTTCCCTTTTTGGGTTTTCCACATAAAAATCCTGGTGTCTATGTGTTGTCTTTATGGTTGTTATTCTTATGTTTATTCTGTTTTCATGTTATTGAATTTGGTAATTGGATTAATGGATATGTAAAGAAGTAGTTTTGTGGAATACTAATTCACTCGCCCTCTCAGTATTCCTTGTATTCAACACATACATCATTCAGTGTCACGCCCTTGTTGTCGATGATAATGATAGAAAGCATTAGCATCAAAGTGAGGTCCTTGCACTCTATTACTATCCAATGGTTTAATCAGAGGAAGCTTCAAGAGATTATTACTCATGGCTTGATTCATAATAGAATGTAGAGAGTCAGATATTGAAGTAAACTATCTTTGTTGTTGTCTTAACTGAAACAGTGCCCTCTTTGGATTACTGATAGCAGACACTTGTGAAAAGTTCTTTGAATTCTGTCCATTTACTTTAATAAAATTCTTGTTGTTCCTCTTGAAATTATTGTGAGATGTTCTGGCATGAGCTTGATCACCTTGAGCTGATGAGTTTTGGATCTCATACTGACTAGATGAAAGCTAATAATCATGAAGAGTCATGCATAGATGTTGGAAAGAGTTGTGTTTCATTAAGAGGATCTTATCATGGATGTTAGGTTGTAGATTTGTAATAAACACCTTTTGAACATCCTCATTGTTCATCTGGTATTGAATTTGTGCATAAAAAGCTTGATATCGACTCATAAACTCAGTTAACTTCTCTTTCGGACCTTTCTTGCAATGAACTAAATCAATCAATAAGACTTGAGGTCCAACGTTTGCTTGAAAATATTGTAAGAATTGGTCAACTAGCTAAGAGAAAGAGTGTATTGAATTCGGAGATAAAGAGCAAAACCATTCTAAAACCGTGTCTTTGAGAGATCGCGGGAAGAGTTTTGCTAACAAGTCCTCTTCAAAGAAGAAATCACTACACATAGCTGTGAATGTTGCCACATGAGTATTAGGATCACCTTTTCCACCATATTTTTCAAAGCAAGGAGTCTCAAACTTATCAGGCATAGGAGTTCTAAGGCATGCAAAAGATAAGGGACTACGAGCATGATATGTAGGTAAATTAGGTTGAGAAGAATTTGTCAAGCTTGTCACCTTCAGTTGTAAAGAAGTCATGCCTTGCAAGAGTTGGTTTAGGAGGGCATCATTAAGAGATGTGGTTTAAGAATTAGAGGCTGTGGTTCTAAAATTTTGAGGTGATTGATTATGAACGGTAATAAAAGGTGGTTGGGAATAATTGTGAGTGGAAGGTGGTTGAGAATAGTTATATAAGTGAAGGGTGGTTGGGAATAAGTGGAATGGAGAGGTAGTTGGGAGTGATTATTAATGTAAGAAGTCACCCTAGGTGCTAGGTTTTGATAATTAAATCCCACAGCCTTGTAATTTTGAGAGTTAATACCATTAGATACTCCAACACTAGTGGTATCATTACTACAAGCAGGTGCATTAGTGGTGAGAATTGATGATGTAAAAGTAGACATTCCAGTAGTCAGTATAGGTGTCGATACTTGTGTATGAGTCGGTGATGATATATTAATAGTATTTACACATTCATTCACCATCATAATGTTGTTATGCACTATATGGGCTAGTCCACGTAGTGTATTAACACTATCTTGTCCTTCTTTTAACAATTCTCTTAGATTGTGAATAATAGGTACAACTTCTTCAGTTATTTTTTCTTTCTCCACAAATACTTGAAAATCAACTAGTTCCTTATCAAGTTTGTTTATTCACTCATCAAGTACATGTGTCATCACATCAATAGGATTGTCAAAATCATGAAATGTTTGTTCTTCCATTGTAGTTGGAGGTATAATATCTTGCAAAGTTTGTGTTTCTCCTTTTGTAAAGAAGGTGTTCAATGGATTTTCTGATGTAGGAACACCATTTCTATCGGGACCACTAGAACCCATTAATCTAATACTTCTCCTTAAAGGGATATTTCTATTAGGGCAGCGGGTTATAAGACTCATGCAAAGGCATACAACACTCAAAGCACAAACTAATAGCACAAACCAAAGGAGCAAGATATGCTTGTTGAAATAAATAATGTGTAAATGTAAAAACACACTATGATGAAACACTACTATCAAAATTAGATTTGTATAAGTGTTAAAAATGAGTAGTAAAATCTGAAACAAGATTTTAACCACAAACCCTAGCTTTTACAAAGACTAGGTTATATGAAAAAATACACAATTTCAAGCAAACCCTAACAAATAGAGTATGAAAATGCAAGGTAAATGTTTATGCAATGATGTGATGTTGAAATTTATATTAGATTTGATGCAAATATCAGAGATTAGATGAAATGCAATGCAAATAGTGTAAATTATGTCTAAACGTAAGCCTAGGATGCTTGATTTTTTCATTTTTTTTGTAATTTTCAAATGTATGATGATGACAATGAAATGTATGAATGCAAATCTGATTTACAACACTCAACAAGGTGCAAATTCAACAGAAACATGTGGTTCACCAAAATGTAATGGATGAAAAGAGGGTTGATGGGATTGATGGATAGTTTAGTTAGTTCCTCCTTTCACTCAATACATTCAAGGACATTTAACCAAGTTGAATCACAACTTTTGTAAGAGGACTCAACTATTAGGTTGGCTGTCGCTTGGAATGATAAGAAAAATTGGAATTTGTTAATTGATTTGTTGATTATTAGCCCAACTAAGCCTAAACCCTAATTATGCAAAATCATAAGCAAACAGATGAAACACAACAAATCCTTCTATAGAAAGACACTAAATATAGATTGGATACATACCAAATTTTAAGTTCTAGGATACAGAAAATTCAAGGGTGAAAGAGTGGGTGCCCAAGCCCAGGGTGATGCTTTTTCTGAGGGCTTCGGGATCTTTTCCACTACTGATTGCAACCACTTCAGAGATTTTTTGTGCTATGAAATTGAGGATCAAAGGTGCAGGTGCCCTTGGCCTTTTTCTAATATTTTCTATCTTTTTCTTCAGATCCTAATTCCTTACACTCTGCAACAGTCCTCTGCAACTCCTCTCCGCAAGATCCGATACCTATCAACTGCAATCACAAGAAAGGGGTTGGGGGTTGTGGTGTTTACGAGCTTGCCTCAATCAAGCCATGGAATGGAATTCAAGCCTTCCAACACCATTGTTAGATAGAGAGTGTGTGTCCTTGCAAGACAGAGGCAAAATCAATGATCGACAATGGAAACTTTTTAACGGTCTCCAACTGACATTCAAATTTGGGACCTTGACAAAATAGGGTAGGGCAAGGGGACTAGTGCCCAAGCCCTAGGACCTATTTTGGGTCTACATTATGCTCAATGATGTCTCCTGAGTCCCATTTGTCATGGGTTTCGGGGGGATTTTATCTCGGGATTCTTTTCTAACATGCATGATTAAAATTAAGGGACTCGGGAGCTAAACTTAGGAGGTAAAAGTCATAGGGGGAGATTTTACAACATAACAATATCTAATAAATTTGTAGTTTTTGTTGATGATTACATTTGCATATAACTACCAACATTGGGAAATCTCATGAATGTGGGACTTTATTCATGAGACAACCTTCGGATTTTACAGAAGTTGGCTCTTCCTTGAATCTTTGATACATAGGAGAAAAGGGAGAAAAATTGAATAATAAACGGCTACAAATGAAATCTAATCTATGGTGATGTGTCGAAACATGATCTTGCACTTAAAACATAAACAACACAATGCACTCATTTACTGATAATAACAATGAATCATAGCCTTCAAAGAGAAGACATGCATGATTTTATAGCAATTTCCAAATGTTATCACTTTGATATTGAATCATATAGGCCAAAATGCATCACATACAACAAATAGGAATCTTAAAAAAAATTAGCATAGAAAGTCACCACTCTTCATTGTTGATTGGAGAACAAAATATGGAAGGCCAAAGTTTGCACAGGCATATAATATTTGATCCTTTCTGAGAAATGCTCGTCAAGGCTTTTACAAGAATCTTATTATTTTCTAATATTTTTTACATACCTTCTAACCCTTGAAACAAATTACATATGCTTACTTAAAACAATTCCCAACTGGAGATTCTGAATGGAAACAACAGTCTACTGAAAATGAAACTAAAACTTAAAAAGCATCAAAAATGTCGATGACTATTTGGACTATGGCTTGAACATTCCCTTGACTTTGCATGAAGAATGAATCATTATGTTGACTACAGCTTGGACCAATAGCGCAACAGAAAACATTGTCAGAAATATTTCACTTTAAAGATGTGCAGCGCTGCCACGTGGTTATTTCCTTTCTTTCCGCTAGGACCCACCATATGATGCACAGTATCGGCATGTGGGAGACTCCAACCTTTATCAAAAAGTGTTGTTTCCTTTATAAACCTCATCCTTTTATGCGATGATGACATGTGTATGTCCTGAGCCAATGGTGCAATAGAAAACACTATCGAGATTGACAACCTTGAAATGATGTAGGAAACAGACTCGATTCCACTACAAAGGATTCGATGAATGATGTACAAGGAAACTCTGCCAACATCTTTCAGTTCAAAATGATACACCATGTTGACATGTTTCATCCTTTCTTCTTTTGATTCTGTAAGAAACTCTTATGGGAAAATGAAACCATCAAGAAACCTTTGACACCTTGGGCTACTGTTTGTCTTAAATTATTCATTATTTCTATTGATGCCTCAAGATGTGAATCAATATATGCTCCCAAAAATAACTTTGACTTCATCAAATAACAAAATAAAGAATGCATCAAAATGTAGGGCTTTTGCTCTATAGTTCTTGACAACTCACCAGGGGATCTATGCCTATGGAGAAGAACTCAAAAATCTCTAAAACAACAAAATATTATAACTTGAAACAACAAAATTATGGAATCCCACCCTGTATCTACATCAAAGTTTCTGGAGAGTGAGCTATAGAGGCACCCAATCACTACCAGATGACTGAACCTTCTTCTTTAGAGATTCAAAAACTGTATCCAAATCAATAATCTCCTTGTAGGAGAAGCATTGCAAGCTTTGAACTGTAACCTTTATCTAAAACTCCAATTGAGAAAGTGGTTGCAGAACTGTCTCTACCTCTGCAACACTTGTTGTTTGTCTCAATGTTTGGAAAGCCATATGATCATTCTGCTTACTGATCAATAGGGATTTAATCCACTCCTTAGTAAAAAATGTTGTATCATCAAGAAATGGGGATGGGGGTCCTAACTGAACCAATTGTTCAATGTGTCCCTTCATTTCTTTTACCACCTGCTCCAAAGCATTCAGGTGAGCCTTGCATTTGAGAGCATCTTTATTTCAGCTCAGAAAAATTTGTTAACTTTCACTACAGTTGTTCTCCTGTTACCTAACCCTACTACCTGAAGAATTTCCTTAGAGGCACTACACAGCTTCGGCACTAGAAATTGGGACTCAGAAAACTTGGGGTTAATGGATGAGAGAGTCTGCTCCACTGTTGTGCCTACTTCTGCACCGAGGCTCTAGGCATCAGATATGAATTTTAGCATAGGCTTGAGCTGTGAATTTTCTTCAGATATGCACCCCCAATATGAGACATATAGCTCTTGAGTCATGGGTTATACCCCAGAAATTGGTGGCTATATTGAAATAAGAGCTTGCACAAAGGCCACCAATTTGTGCAAGCTCTTATTTCAATATAGAATCTGTTGATCATTTGCCCGAAGCTCATAGTGGAGCTTCTTATTCAAATTCCTTCGGTCGGAGAGACTCTTGTACAACTGAGTCACCTCATCCTGGCTATCATGTAGAATCTTTTCTGTTGTGCTCTTCTCTTGCCTCAATGATTCAACTGAAACCTTGGTAGCATCTAGTTCTGATTGCAAGCTTGCTTGCTTGGCCTATTTTTCTTGGAAAGATTCTTTCAACACTCTTCCTTGCAAGTCAAGAGTCAGTCTATTAATTTCCATGTCCTTCACCTTTGCCTCTACATTCAGTCGATCCACAGTGCCTTTTACCCATAATAGGTCTAACCCCTGTTTCTCAAGTTTCTTTCTCATTTTGATGAAGTCTATAGTCACATCCTTTTGTGTCTCTTCTATGTGCTCAACTTTGTCTTGTGGCTCGACCTATGCTAGATTCAAACCAACTGCATGAATGGAATAATCCTCTAGTCTCATCTATTCATCTAGTTTTATTACAGTAGGGGTCATATGTGTGATCATCAATGACCGTTGTGAATGTTCATATAATAATTGCATGTGCGGAACTACAGGGGCTCTCCCTTCCTTTTTCCTTTGTTTCTCTAGGCGAGCTTCCCGCGCCTTCTGGGTGGTTTCAATTTGTTGATGGAAATTTTCTAGGGATTGAATCACTCCACCAATGAAAGGGAAATCTTGTGGAAAACCATATGGAATGGTTACCTATTGTTGTGTTGAGGTAGAACCAAGACCAATCGATAACGATGATTTCATCATTAAGACATAAGGGGAAAATAGTGGCAAGATCAACAAGGGAGGGGCTGACAACTGTGAGGCAAGAGGTGATGAGAAAGAAGGTGGTGGAGTCATGGGATAAGTGGAAAATAATGGAGTAATTGAATAAATGAGGGGCACCATTAGTGGGTCGAGAGAAGACTGGGAAGAAGAAGACGACATAGGAAAAGAGTTGTATCCTGGAACTATGAAGACCTTAAGGGCTATGACAAAGAGATAGTTCAACACACCATTGAACTATTTCCAAAAGCAAAGTTGATTAGGTAGAGACAGAGACCACTCAATCCAAAAATAGAGCCTCTGATGAAGCAAGAACTTAGCAAGCTAATAGATTCAAAGATAATGTTTCTAATCAAGCATTCAATGTGGGTATCTAACTTGGTTTCGGTAAGAAAGAAAAATGGAGAAATAAGGCTATGTGTCAACTTTAGGGACCTTAACAAGGCTTCTCTCAAGGATCACTATCCTCTCCCCTCAATGGAGCAGATATTACAAATAGTCAAGGGGTTAGAGGGATTCTCTCTTTTGGATGGTTTCTCTAGATACAACCAGATATGGCTCAAAGAAAGAGTACCAATAGAAAATGGCCTTCACTAAAAAGTGGGGCAGGTTGTCTTATAAAAAGATGCCATTTGACCTTTCAAATGTAGGAGCCAACTTCCAACGTGCAATGGACATTGCCTTCAATGGGATAATCAACAAGATTATCCTAATGTATCTATATGATCATATTGTTTTCTCCAAATCAGCAAGGGACCATTTTGATTATCTAGAGAAAGTATTCCAGAGGTGTCAAGAGTTTGGGATCTCCCTAAACCCAAAGAAGTGCATCTTCAGTGTCCCACAAGCTAAGCTTCTAGGGCACATTATTTTGAAGGAAGGGATCTCCATTGATCCAAATAGGGTCAAAGCCATTACAAAACTACCTCTACCAGTGAACAAAAAAGTTGTCCAATCTTTTTAGGGAAGATTAATTTTGTGGGGAGATTCATTTTAGACTTTGTAGGATTAGTCTGACCCATCACCTTGATGCCGAGGAAAGATGCAGATCTAAAATGGACCCCTAAGGAAAGGAAATCTTTCAAAAGGATCAAGCTAGCTATATCCATGGCCTCAGTTTTGGTAAACCCTGACACTTCATCATGTATGCATATGGAAGTGATCACAACTTAGTTGTAGTGCTCACACAAAAGGATGAGTCAACTAAAGGAGAGTGACCCATTGCTTTCAGCTCCCACACCATGAAAGGCTATGAGACAAGGTACAATTTTATTGAGAAATAGGCCTATGCCTTGGTTAAAGGACTCAAGAAATTCAAACATTTGGTGTTAGGAAGCAAAGTCGTTGTCTATGTCTCTCAACCGAGTGTTCGAGAATACATAATGGAAGGAGAGATCATAGAAAAGAGGGCCAATTGAATTACTAAAATCCTAGAATATGATATTGAGGTAAGACTAACCAAGTTGGTCCATGGTAGAGCACTATGTGAGCATTGGGTTGAAAGCCAAGACTCTGTACAAGAAGAAGAGCAAGAGGCAGAGACAGTCCTCACCAATGGATGGGAAGAGTCTAACCCATGGATTCAGGATAGGACATCCTTCATGGAAATAGGAAGATATTCCAATCAGTTGCCTCTCTTCAAAAGGAGATATTACAAGCTCCAATGAGCTAACTTCTCTATAATCAATGGTTTCCTCTTGAGAAGGAATTTCAATGGGATCTATCTAAGATATGCGGAGAAGGAAGAGACTGAAAGGATCCTATCTAAATTCCACTATGGGACATCTGCGGTCATTTCTTAGAAAAGGTCATGGAAACAAAAATAATCTACGTCAAGTACTATTGGTTGTCAATGTTCTTTGATTGCCATCAATTAGTCAAAAAGTCTCAATAGTGTCAATTTTACATAGGCAAAAGAAAAAATGTTGCTCTCCCTCTAAAGCCAATCCTAGTAGATCAACCATTTTCCCAATGGGGATTAGATTTCATTGGTATGATAAAATCCCATTTCAAGCATAGGGCACAATTGGATCCTAACAACGATGGACTACTTCACAAGATGGAGCAAAGCGATAGCATTGAATGAGGCAATAGAGAAAGTAGTGCTTAGTTTCCTATAGGACATTGTCACTCACTTTGGTTCTCCATACACGGTCATATTTGATAATTTGAAAGCATTCCTTGGGTCTAAAATCCTTGAGTTCACCATGAAGAATGACATCTTCTTAAATACCTCATCCAACTACTACCCGCAAGGGAATAGTTTAGCTGAATCAATGAACAAAAATCTAATCAGATTGATCAAGTGAACTAGCTTAAAACTGTAGTGTAGAAAAGAGTGATCTAGCCTTAGGAGTTAAACTAGGTCAAACCCTCTTGTACAAACATTGAGACATAAACTAAGCTTGGCTTCTACCCTTGAGGGAGAGCCAAACTACATGGTTTCTGACTCTTTGTTGTATAAATGAGTGTTAAACCAAATTCAACCAATCTAGCTAGGGCACAAGATTAAACCCTAGTTGAGAAAGATTAAGCTACAAATAGCTGTTGGAAGAAAGATCTGAGAAAATAATAGAACAACTGAGGTAAATAAAGAGTTCAAAACCTAGATATGGTGACCAAAATGCACAAGACTAGGGTGCTTGGGCGCCCTAGGCCTTTTTTAGGGTTTACATAAACTACAACTTTTGTTAGGTCTGCACCTATAAGATCTTCCGTCTCTTAGATTGGTATCTCTCGAAACCTATTCGTCTGCTCTACACACAAGAAAGAAGAGAAAAATGCTTATGACTATATAGGAGCTTGCCTGTCAAGCCCTCATTTCAATATTCCTACCTCACAGATAGGCAAGATTAAATCTAGATGTTGTGTGTGCTCAGAAATCCTAAGTGTAAGCAATAACATGCAAGATCTAATCAAATAATAACAAACCCTAATCCTGTATGACTCAAGCAAATAGGAAAGGATGTCTCATCCAAGGAAGCTCACAACTTCACCTCAAGGATAGAGATTTAAGGAAGGTTTGCAGAATAAAAAGGCGATGTAACCATACCCTTGGTGAGTACTCAAGCCAAATGCAAGTTGGTGGTTCCAATCCTTCTCCTAAACATGCAAAGTGCTTCAACCTAGGAGCCAATGAGATAGACTCAAGAGCTCATCTCCTAGCCTTCATACAAATCTCTCCAAGAGCAAAGTAGAACTCCACTTGAACAAAAACTTGCAATAACACAATAGTATAGAGAGCAAATATCAATAGAGATATTTTCCACATTCAAAATTAATCTTGTCATCTAGTTTAGAATGAGGTAAGTCACTTTTATACAAGGCTATAGAAAAAGAGTAATTAAGATTAAAATGTTGACATAACGCGCCAAAAAGTAAATTTGAATTTAGGGTCGGCCTAAGCAACATCAAAGCTAACTTGTAACTTAAAATTGCATCCTAAAACACGGGAGGGACTAGGGCACTTGGTCACCCTGGGCTCGAGGAAATTTCAAGGCTTAAGTCCGCTCTTAATGTGAGACTAACTCCAAATCTTAACTTATTTCTTGGGGTCATGGAGGAACTTTAATCGGAATCATGACATTCTCTATAAATGAAGCCAAAAGAAGGTTTTAAGGTGGACCTAAAAATGGATTAGGCTTGGGATCACTAAAGGGAGAAGCTAAACATAGTGAAATTGTGCCTACACCTAATTATACACAGTTTATTAAAGGGAGAAGGTTTATGTGCATATGCAAGCTAAAGGACAGGAAAGTAAAAAAAACATATTGCAAAAAGGATATCAAAAAGGATACTGTAGAGGACGCAGATCATCATTGAGCAAGAGGGTGAAGCCCCCCACATGTGATCCTACAAACCACAACGTTAGTGTGATAAAATAAACCTACAACCAACAAGTGTATGTCTTAGTTCCAAAAACTCTAAAGGGGAAAGGTGATGAGAGCAAAATTTGTGAGTAGACATATGCCCCCTTGTTTTTGCTTGCTACTTCATGATGTAGAAACAAGGTGGTGATCTTTCCACTTTGACTTTGTATAGAGAGAGTTGATGAATATGCTTTGGTAGGGTCATTCTTGTGAATAATGCTAAGACACAAAACATATGGTTGTGAAGACAGTAGAACCAGGATTCAAACGCAACAAACGACACTCAAATCCGAGTTCTCTAGCTTGAGTTATCAATGTTTAGATGAAGAGATGTCTATAGAAAAAGGTGGTCTTCAACCCTAGATAGTAATTAGAAGTTCTATCTTTTTACTATAAATAGTAAAAAGTAGTTCTCACATTTTACCATTCTATTGTCATTGTCAGTTTTTGAGATAGAGCAAGGAGGAGAGCCAACATTCTTAGCCGAAGGCCATATCGGCCACCGAGGTTAGAAGCACTACGGAGCCGAGTGGCGCAGGGGCTTGACGAGCACAAGGTAGGTGTCTATCCAAATTGCAAATTCATTTATGTGATTATTTTAACAATTTTTCAAATTTCAAGCCAAAATGGGCCCAGGGGACACTTTTCAGTGTCAACCTACGGCGTCATTGTTCTCTTGAGGCACCCCAGACCTTTTTGAGCTCTGAGGTCCTCCCTGAGTGCCCCAGACCTGTCTGGGTGCCCAGGTCCTAGGACAAGGCTAATGATGCTTTTTCTAATTGTTGATGAAGATTTTAAGAATGAAGTTTGATGTATACTTTACTTTTTATGTTTCAGGATCTCCCAAAGATGCAAGAGCATTCTGGCAGTTGTTTATTCACATTGCTATGTAGTTGATCAAGCACACTTATTAACATAGAGATAGGACATCTATGAGATGTTGGATTCTGGTGGGTGTACACTATCCCCATGATGACAAACCACCATTCTATGCTAATTACACTCATGGAGTGGTGGAACACACATACATCCACTTTTCATCTTTGGACAGGAGAGATGACCGTGACCTTAGAGGATGTGTACATGATACTACGATTTCTTGTGCGTGGAGAGGCAGATAGGGTCATAGAGTAGAGGTACGAGGACTACACTTGTGTGAGCCAGCTTTACTGTCTAAGACACATAGTACCATCAAGTGCTCGAGGACATATCAACATCAAGTTTTTAGAGCAGGGTGCCACTGTTATACTAATCATACGTCGCATCACGATCACTACTATCGCACAAGTTGTTACACAGGATGGGCGAGGCACACACCTTCATGGGGGCCTAGTCCATACCATTAGATCAATGGAGGAGTAGAGGATAGTATACTCCTTGGGATGGAGTATGTTTGCTCACTTATATTATGATTTGGGTCGCTATGTACACCATGAGGCACACAGCTTGATGATATGCTCACTCCTACAAGTGTGGACATTCAAGCATATTACATGCATGAGGCCTGTGTGTTATCCAATAGGGACTATCTGGATAGATCCATGAGCACACACCTATGAGCTAAGAGGATCGCAAAGATATGGTGATTTATTATTCTGGAGGGTGGTATTTGACAGGTTGTAGCTAGAGGTTGTTGTGTGGAGACCATATAGAGGATGCAAACCATGGATGGGATAAAGGAGGCAACTAGCAAGGATGTAGAGGGATCGGTTGTTGATCGGTCGCTAAGATCACATCATAGTTGCCTTCTACTATGATAGAGTTATGAGGTGGTTTAGGTGAGTATAGGGGGTTCTTGCCACATGACGTTCTATGCGAGGTCATCACATTGCAGGGTGCGACCTCGGGACATGACACGACTCACCATCGCAGACGTGGTGCCGAGTGATCATGATGATGATATAGAGGATGTTGATCCTATCTCCGATGGTGATGATGTAGGTGTGAATCCAGCATATACAACATGGTGGGAGACAACACACCCTACCTCTATCCTTCCCGATGATCATCCTACTGGTGATCCCATATCTTGGGCCAAATGAGGAGATGAGTCAGAGAGAGGAGAGAGAAACAATGATAGAGGTGATGTGAGGGATGATGATGAGGAGGAGGAGGAGGATCCACTCATGTTGATGATGAGAGGTAGATGATGCCAGCTAGTGGATGGTGTAGGATTTGATGAGGAGGGACCTGGGGTCCAAGTTCATAGCCTATGACCACGGCGCATAGCTAGAGGAGTACAGTGTCACTTCAAGCATGGAGAGTTCAGTGGTGGTGTCACTACAATGCCCCCAATAGCTGGGATGATTGTAGATACCAGCATAGTCGTCATTCCACATGCTCCATCATGGCAGGAGGGTGATCTAGGTGATGATTATATTTTTTTATGATGCTTATAGTGATGTTAGAATGAAATTGATTTGATTGAGATGATGACATGATGATGATTTTACTCTACAATTAGTTCCAGTGCCTAGCACGACATTATGAGTCAGATCATAGCAGTGATGGTACCCACTGAGTTAACACAATAGCTAGTGTAGGCCTGCTATAGGCCACCACACAAGACTGTTGATGACTGTTTTGATGCAATCATAACAATAAGTTAAAATTCACATATAATGAACTGAAACTATACTTGAAAGACAAGAAGGAATCATTTGGTGATTCAACTAATCCCAAGTCTACAATGGTTTGGTTGGTCAAGTTCAGTTGGTCAATGTGAAGCTGTAATGTTCAAGGGGCCTTACGTAGTTTAGGTTTGTTTTGTGGTTTACTGGACTAAGAATATGCAAAGAGGTCATAGATTTCAACAAGTATTCTGTTCATTTGCATACAAGTGATACCGGGCTGCAAGTTTCAGAGGGTTTTCTTGGATTTTTTGCAGCTTTCTTCTTTATCTATTTATGAAAACTGTCTACTTATAGCTCTGTTATGCATGCTTCTTCAAATTTGAGACAATTTCCTTTAGATTTCTACGTTTTCAGCTAAATATTTCAGATGGGTTGGGAAAAGTTAGAAAGATCTAAACTATACCTCACTTAATCTACCGAAGGATCTAAGTGTTTCTGTTATGCACTATGTAAATACCACAGTAATCTGATCAAATCCACAGTAAAAACCCTAAATGTAAGTTCTGAGCATTTTCACAAACATACATTTAAAATTGCAAGCTCTCAAAGAAGATATTTCAAAACACAAAGAAGAGCAGGAGAACACTCAGAAGATAGATGCAGAACTCCAGATTCTATTGTATTAGAAACGAATAGCCATACATGATTTACAATGTAAGAATGACTCTTAGTTTCATTGATCATACTACAGAGAACTTACAAGCTTTACAGATATAGTAAGGTAGCCAGACATTCCACGCGCACCTTACTGCAGACAAACAGGCGACCTCCTTCTTCTACTCTAAACTATGCCCAGAAAGACTCTACAATTCTGGCAAAATCCTAAAATCCCTGTGTGTAGCCCCTGTTGTTTTCCTAAAATCCCTGTTGTAAAGTATTACAGTGTAGAGAGGCACAATATAAAGACATTTTGATTGTCCTCACTACAGCAAAAACCTGACTGAACCCCTGGTTCAAACTCCTGGTTACAGCAATAAATGCAGGTGAACCAGTTCTCAAAAATATCTCTGAGCAGTGTCAAATCTGGGCGAAATATTGCCCCTTCTGAGAAGTTCCGGCAGCTGGGCAATAACTTCTGTTTGTCTGTTGCAGTAATACCTTCAGCTGCAACCTTCTTCTTCACTTGAATGGCCTTGACTTTTCACGCACTTCATCCTTATCTTCTTGCTCCTGAGATCAGATCTTCTGCCTCCATGAGGTCACTGTGTTGACTTTCCAGCTGCTTCCTCAACTGCAAGCCTGCAAGACAAGACAAGCAATAAGTTTCCATTTATCACATAAACAGCAGGAAAATAAAATAAGCGTTTAAATCTAGGTGACAGCGCAAGATTGTGGAAATCAGATCAGAAATCCTCTCAAAACGCGTCAAAAAATGCGTTCAGACTGCTCAAAGTTCACAGGTCAACCATCGCTGACCGAAAAAATGCCAGAGGCGCCAAAAAAAAATACTTTAAAATTCCACCGCCTCATTTCCCGCCCATCGGCATGACTATCCCTGTCGGTGCGTCAAAAAAAACATGTTAGCCGACATACTTCATCATCATGATATTTTGCTTCTGCATATTGGAGAAAAGAACAACATCATCATCATCATCATGTTGAAGAAGAATAGGAGGATATGAATATAATCATGCTGCCGAGGAAAGGAAGATGATGGTGACGTCATCATGATATTCGGGCTTCATTGAAATGCTAAGGATGACGTCATCATCATGTTCGGTTAAGATCAGGGGGATATTTGTGATATCGGGTCACCTAAGGAGCATGATCAGGATGATGAAGTGAATATGACCCTTTCGCGGCCAAGGTAACCCTCTCAAAAGATCAGGATGATGATGATCATCATTGAATTTGGGGCTTTTGTCGAACTTGGAATAAGACGTCATCATCATATTTCGTGAACCTGATCGTGTTTTGGAAAATATCCTGTTGAAAGAAAAAATGATGATGCTGATCATCAGGATATTAGCTTCTTCGTTTATCAGATCGGGATGATGTCATCATGATATCCGGGGCCTTTGTTAAACTTAAAACAAGACGTCATCATGATATTTCGCCAACCGGATCATGTTTGGGAAAAAATCCTGCCGAAGGGAAAATGTGATGATGATGATCATCAGGATATGTGCAAAAGGTTGTATTTCATCGGCAGGAGGACTTTGTGAAATATCAGGTGGACAAACAAGATCATGATGATCTTGACTACAGGACAGGATAAAAAAATATGATGATCCTCCTGCGAATATCAGGTTTGACCAAGACTTTGACCGTGCATAACTTCCACATATGGACGAATTTTCAAGTGAAGTAAAAGGCAAACCTGCATGGAATTTCAAGCTCTTTTAAAATATGAGGTCACAGAAACAAAATATGAACTTTGACAAACAGACCTCATGATGATGACCTACCTTATCATATATCATGATGATGATGCACCTGACCTTCATTTTTACCAGACCGCCAGGAAGCAGAAAAAACACAAGCAGAAGCAAAAAGCAAGACATCAGCAGGGGTCCCCATTTTGTTAAGGAGCATAATGGGGCGTGTTGTGAACATCACAACAACTAGCAACCAAAACAAAACAATTAAATTCAGAGTGTTCAAGGAAACTAGGTGAAATGAACTCATAACTTCCAACTATCTTTCCTGCAAATTACTATTCAGCTTGAGACTCAAAGTGTTCAATAAAGATGCATGAATTTCCATTTTCAGTTTAGTTGTGTGCATGTGACTAATTATCCTCATCTTGAAGATCGGTTGAACAAACCAGTGACTGACATTAGCCTACGTAGGTGAGGATATTCCCTCATAGCCGACCGGATAGAGCCTTGCTGCCAGCGAGCGTCTATAGCCCTGGCAAGGTTATCGTTACAATTCTCCTAAGTAGAGCCCCACTGCCAGCGAGCGTCCATAGCCCCGGTAGAGTTACTTAGATGGCTTAATCTGGATTTTCAGTATAATCCACTTTATTCATTTATTTATTTATTTATTTGTTTTCTAATTTTGAAAGATTTCATAAGATATAGCAATTTGTAACTTCATGATGCAAGGAGTGGGCACTTGCTGAAATTAAGCTGAGAATTGTAATGGTAGCAAGGGTGACCTCTGATTTTTCACCTAATATCTACACTGGTAGGTTCAACAAACCCAAGGATTTTAGGTGTGTCATCGTGAGAAACCTGCTTCAAATTCTCAATCACATTTATTGAATACGAAACTTCAGAAGATGAACAACTCTCTACATTCATGACAGTGACAAGTTATGTGTAAATTGCAAATGGTTAACCTGAATATCCTAAATTATATACTGTTTTGAATGGTTGCTAGTTCTGCTCCTTAATACTCTACAGTAAAATAAAGATCCTTGCTGAGGAGACAACAAACAAACCAAACAAACAGGCTGTACAAACAACACAACAACAGAAAAAACTGTACAAACAGACAGAAACAAAAAGCAAAAAACAAACAGAAAGGAACTATACAAACAACTAACCTAAAAAGAAAACAGCAAAAGAACACAAAAATAAAAACAACTACCCTACCAGACTATATACAAGCCTCCACGAGGCAATTAGAAACCCAGGAAAAGGACCCAAAAACACCCCTACTTGCATATTTCTTTAGGTTGTGCAGGAGTAACAAGGTACTAGTTATGGTCCTCATCATAGCAGATTTATCTTTGAATTCTGAAAAAAATTCTGATATTCTAGATTCATTGTGTTTATCAGAATAGCTCTTAATGACTAGTAACTGAGGCAGCTCATCAGGGTTATGATTAATCCATAGGCATGTCCTATCTCTTGAATTTCCATAATCAAAATAGCATTTATCATTATTTACTAAGGGAAAGAAAGAGACAACCTGATGTGCCTTTAGCTATGTGGAACACACTTGTTTATTGATAGCTGGCTCTTCATTTAGCTCTGCATTTTTATTGCCCAGCTCTATGTCTAGTCCCTTTTCAAGTTGAAAGATGAATGACTCCAAATGTATCATTTCTTCATCCTCATCCAGCTTTGTTCCTTCATTCTGGATGTTCAGTTTATCCTCAAATTTAGCACACCTCTCAATGTTCTCATTAGTTTCCTGCACATCAGCACTTAAGTAAGTATCTTCATCATCATCTGATATACATAAATTAATCATTTCTAAATCACTTGAGAGTAAAGGTGGGACAACATCTTTTGATTGACAAGAGTACTCCCCTGTTTTATTTTCAACATGGCATGGGGGTGATGTCTGACTGTGTACAACAGCTCCATGATCTTCTGTATTTTCAATTTTTAAGAATTGGTCATCAACTGACTCACATTTATCGTCCAGTGTGGAGTCTGCTTCTATTAACCTGCAACAATCCTGAACTTGGTCATTCAATTCAAAGAAATCAGTCATGGGATTGGGATTTACTTTCTCCTCTATGACTTCACTAGTTTTTATAGTAGGGATCTCATCAATTTCAGTGCACTCTAATTTTTTCATTTGCCCACATTTCTCCTTTCCATAAAATGACTCAAGGAAAGATGTTTTACTGTCTTTACCAAAAGCATTAGGATCAGCAATAAAAACCTTATCCTGACAAATGGTTTCCTCTCTACAAGATTTAAAAGACTTATACTTGCACTCCCCTTTTCCTGTATTAGGAAGTAGAGACCTACTATCAATCCCTCCATAATATGACCTAAGAAAAGATGCTCTGTTATCATTCCCTTCCAGAATTGATTTTTCTATTGTATTTTCTAACCACCTATTAGTTTCTAGTGTTGTATTAGCTTGTTGCTGCAAAATTTCTTTTTCCTGCCAGCTTTCAGCCCTGAACACATCTGAAAAAATAATTAGTCCTTTCAAATATGAATCTATCCTAGTGAGGAATGTTAAACATTTAAGTTCATTGTGTTCAATAGTCCGGTGTATCCTGCAACAACTAGACAAACAAAAATTAGATAAACTTTGAGAATAAAACTGATCATTCAAAGCTCCCTGAAATAAAGGACTGTTAACTTGAAAATTGTCCCCATATGAGTCCATTAGAAATGGGACCTTCTTTTCACCCTTTTAGGCCTTTTGAAATTTTATGAGATCTAACATATCTCAGAATATAGCATTTGAACTCAGAAAATTAACCCTAAACCAAATCAGGCCCTCCTTCTAGCGCCAGAAAACTGTTGATGACTATTTTGATGCAATCATAACAATAAGTTAAAATTCACATATAATGAACTGAAACTATACTTGAAAGACAAGAAGGAATCATTTGGTGATTCAACTAATCCCAAGTCTACAATGGTTCGGTTGGTCAAGTTCAGTTGGTCAATGTGAAGCTGTAATGTTCAAGGGGCCTTACGTAGTTTAGGTTTGTTTTGTGGTTTACTGGACTAAGAATATGCAAAGAGGTCATAGATTTCAACAAGTATTCTGTTCATTTGCATACAAGTGATACCGGGCTGCAAGTTTCAGAGGGTTTTCTTGGATTTTTTGCAGCTTTCTTCTTTATCTATTTATGAAAACTGTCTACTTATAGCTCTGTTATGCATGCTTCTTCAAATTTGAGACAATTTCCTTTAGATTTCTACGTTTTTAGCTAAATATTTCAGATGGGTTGGGAAAAGTTAGAAAGATCTAAACTATACCTCACTTAATCTACCGAAGGATCTAAGTGTTTCTGTTATGCACTATGTAAATACCACAGTAATCTGATCAAATCCACAGTAAAAACCCTAAATGTAAGTTCTGAGCATTTTCACAAACATACATTTAAAATTGCAAGCTCTCAAAGAAGATATTTCAAAACACAAAGAAGAGCAGGAGAACACTCAGAAGATAGATGCAGAACTCCAGATTCTATTGTATTAGAAACGAATAGCCATACATGATTTACAATGTAAGAATGACTCTTAGTTTCATTGATCATACTACAGAGAACTTACAAGCTTTACAGATATAGTAAGGTAGCCAGACATTCCACGCGCACCTTACTGCAGACAAACAGGCGACCTCCTTCTTCTACTCTAAACTATGCCCAGAAAGACTCTACAATTCTGGCAAAATCCTAAAATCCCTGTGTGTAGCCCTTGTTGTTTTCCTAAAATCCCTGTTGTAAAGTATTACAGTGTAGAGAGGCACAATATAAAGACATTTTGATTGTCCTCACTACAGCAAAAACCTGACTGAACCCCTGGTTCAAACTCCTGGTTACAGCAATAAATGCAGGTGAACCAGTTCTCAAAAATATCTCTGAGCAGTGTCAAATCTGGGCGAAATATTGCCCCTTCTGAGAAGTTCCGGCAGCTGGGCAATAACTTCTGTTTGTCTGTTGCAGTAATACCTTCAGCTGCAACCTTCTTCTTCACTTGAATGGCCTTGACTTTTCACGCACTTCATCCTTATCTTCTTGCTCCTGAGATCAGATCTTCTGCCTCCATGAGGTCACTGTGTTGACTTTCTAGCTGCTTCCTCAACTGCAAGCCTGCAAGACAAGACAAGCAATAAGTTTCCATTTATCACATAAACAGCAGGAAAATAAAATAAGCGTTTAAATCCAGGTGACAGCGCAAGATTGTGGAAATCAGATCAGAAATCCTCTCAAAACGCGTCAAAAAATGCGTTCAGACTGCTCAAAGTTCACAGGTCAACCATCGCTGACCGAAAAAATGCCAGAGGCGCCAAAAAAAAACACTTTAAAATTCCACCGCCTCATTTCCCGCCCATCGGCATGACTATCCCTGTCGGTGCGTCAAAAAAAACCTGTTAGCCGACATACTTCATCATCATGATATTTCGCTTCTGCATATTGGAGAAAAGAACAACATCATCATCATCATCATGTTGAAGAAGAATAGGAGGATATGAATATAATCATGTTGCCGAGGAAAGGAAGATGATGGTGATGTCATCATGATATTCGGGCTTCATTGAAATGCTAAGGATGACGTCATCATCATGTTCGGTTAAGATCAGGGGGATATTTGTGATATCGGGTCACCTAAGGAGCATGATCAGGATGATGAAGTGAATATGACCCTTTCGCGGCCAAGGTAACCCTCTCGAAAGATCAGGATGATGATGATCATCATCGAATTTGGGGCTTTTGTCGAACTTGGAATAAGACGTCATCATCATATTTCGTGAACCTGATCGTGTTTTGGAAAATATCCTGTTGAAAGAAAAAATGATGATGCTGATCATCAGGATATTAGCTTCTTCGTTTATCAGATCGGGATGATGTCATCATGATATCCGGGGCCTTTGTTAAACTTAAAACAAGACGTCATCATGATATTTCGCCAACCGGATCATGTTTGGGAAAAAATCCTGCCGAAGGGAAAATGTGATGATGATGATCATCAGGATATGTGCAAAAGGTTGTATTTCATCAGCAGGAGGACTTTGCGAAATATCAGGTGGACAAACAAGATCATGATGATCTTGACTACAGGACAGGATAAAAAAATATGATGATCCTCCTGCGAATATCAGGTTTGACCAAGACTTTGACCGTGCATAACTTCCACATATGGACGAATTTTCAAGTGAAGTAAAAGGCAAACCTGCATGGAATTTCAAGCTCTTTTAAAATATGAGGTCATAGAAACAAAATATGAACTTTGACAAATAGACCTCATGATGATGACCTACCTTATCATATATCATGATGATGATGCACCTGACCTTCATTTTTACCAGACCGCCAGGAAGCAGAAAAAACACAAGCAGAAGCAAAAAGCAAGACATCAGCAGGGGTCCCCATTTTGCTAAGGAGCATAATGGGGCGTGTTGTGAACATCACAACAAAGACATGTTGACACACAAAGATATTTGATCCCGTAGCGCGGCTTAGAGAAACGTTTGAGGTGGGACGGGTGGAGCGTGACCAACTAGTAGTTGAGTGAGACCAAGTGGTTCAGAGGGAAACAAGTGTCAAGGAGGCACGTGATGCTTTCAAAACACAACTAGAGCAACATAAAGTTGTGGTGACATCAGGTGCTGAGCACGGTCTTCTGAGCTATCTATAGGTTGAGGTGGACTGAATGAGAGTTGAGAGAGATCACTTCTAGAGACTACACATAGAATCTCGATAGGAGATAGGGGAGTTTAGAGGTGAGCTTAGGAGATTATGGTTGCAGAGTGCCTTTGGGAGTCACTCGCAATTAGTACCTTCACATAGGTGACCATCTATTACTCATTCACCACTAGGTCTTGAGGGATATGGGTATCACGGTTCCGCACATTGATAATATCTATTGTATTATGATTGGATTCACCACATGTTGATGTAGTGGTGAACTTATGTACTCAAACTCTTATGATTATATATATAGTTTTTGGTTCACAAATTGGTGTGCTTATTCTAGATATCATTTAAGATCTACTTGTGAAGTAAATGCAACAAAGATTTAGGTTAATTTCATACATGTATGTCAAATTAAATTCTAAAGTGATTTGTGTAAACAACTATGTATAACTATTTAACAAATGCAACAATGATTTAAATGATACATACCCTAATAATACACACATATGTATGCTTAATTAGTTTTTAGCAAGATGTACACACATGATTAAATAATTCAGTTGTGATCCAACGAAACAACGTTGTAACATTGTTAGATTAGATTCGACAATGATTATTGAGCATGGTGCACATCTATCAATTTGTATGCTAACAACTAAGTAATTCTCTAAACTAAGAAAACTACTTTAAAGAATCAAGACAAACTACATATTTTGTCAAGACTGAAGAAAATAATGGAATAGGAAAATTTAAATTTACTATCTACCAAACCTTTGCTTTTATGAATAAAATGATAGCATACAAGTAAAGATCCAAATCTTGAGCATAATATCAACGCAAGTGATTAGCATTGATAGGTTCTTTAAGAAGTGTACCTATTGGTATGTGGCGACTAATCATGCAAGTACTATACACTAGTTATGTATCTGAGAAAGGGTTCAAGGGCGATAGCCCCCAAGAAGTGGGGGCTTGGGGGCAGCAACCCCCGAAAAGCAGGCGTTCGGGGGCGCAGCCCCCCAAAAATTTTTTCCCTCTTTTTTGCATGATCGAAGTCAGTTGTTAATTTTTGTTAACCAACAAAAGAAAAATGACATTGCAAAACCCTAATTCTAGAAGCTTCCAAAAAGCTTGTTATAAGCGGCTAGGATGTATGTTACAGCTATGTATTTGTGAGATTGTAATCTGTTTTGCACTGGAAAATAAAATAATTGGATGGCTGAGTTTCTGTGGATGTAGCCCATATTGGGTGAACCACGTTAAATTTCAGTGTTGATCTCTTTTGTGTTATTCCTCATTGTTATATTTGGGTTATTTAATCTACATATAATTGTTAGTGTTTATTGCTCTGATCTGCCTTAACCCTAACAACTGGTATCAGAGCAGGTTGTGTTTGATTATCATCTACAAGAAGGTCTCATGGTTGAGTGGGGGTCTCACAGTTGAGTGGGATCAATGGCGAATGAGGGTAAATTGAAGGTAGATAAATTCAATGGGTAGAACTATCAATTATGGAAGATGCAGATGGAGGATTATCTCTATCCGAAGGATTTATGGAGGCCGTTGGAAGGTAAAGATATGAAACCGGCAGCAATGACTTATGAGGATTGGGATCTTCTGGATAGAAAGGCACTAGGAACCATTCGGTTGTGCCTAGCACCATCTGTGGCATTCAATATAATAGAAACAATGACAACAGATGGTCTGATGAAAGCTTTGGCCAAATTGTATGAAAAACCCTCAGCCTCTAATAAGGTATTTCTCATGAAGCGTTTGTTTAATCTGAAAATGATTGAAGGTGGATCTGTGTCAGATTATTTAAATGGGTTTAATACGATTACCAGTCAATTAACTTATGTAAAAGTGAAATTTGATGAAGAGGTAAGGGCTCTCTTGGTTTTATGTTCTTTGCCAGAAAGTTGGAATAGTTTGGTAAAGGATGTAAGTAACTCTGTCTCTGGTTCAAATACTTTAAAATTTGATGAGGTTGTTGGTGTTATCCTTAGCGAGGAAATGCAACGAAAAAGCATAGGTGAGACTTCAACATTTGGTAATGCTTTGACTGTAGAGAACAGGGGAAGAACAAAGGAAAGAGGAAAAATCCCTACAAATCATGGGAAGTCACAAGGGAAGTCGAAGAAAGGCAGATCTAAATCTAGATGAAGAATGGATTGCTGGCACTGTGGAAAGCCAGGACACTTGAAAAAGGATTGCTGATCTCAAAAGGGCAAACAAGGAGATGGACAACATGATGACAGTAAGGAAGCTAATGTTGCAAGTAATAAATTACAAGATGCTTTAATTCTGTGTTTAGATAATGCTAATGATTCCTAGGTAATAGATTCAAGGGCTTCATTTCATGCCACACCCCATAGGAAATATTTTGTAGATTATGTTCAAGGTGATATTGGACAGGTATATTTGGGTGATGATGAACCCTGTCAGATTGTTGGAAAAGGAAAGATAAAAATCAAGTTGTAGAATGGAAATGAATGGTTGCTACAGGAGGTAAGGCATGTTCCAAATTTGAGAAGGAATTTAATCTCTGCAGGACAACTAGATAGTGAAGGTTATATAGTTGCCTTTTCAGACAAAGTCTAGAAGGTCACTAAAGGTGCATTAGTAGTAGCTAAAGGTGAAAAGATAGGCACATTGTATTTGTGTACTAGTAATACTTATTCTACCTTAGCTGGTATAGAAATAGTTGCTACTGAAATAGTTATATCACTTGCTACAG
The DNA here is from genome assembly GCA_027924645.1 of Cunninghamia lanceolata. Classification (NCBI taxonomy): domain Eukaryota; kingdom Viridiplantae; phylum Streptophyta; class Pinopsida; order Cupressales; family Cupressaceae; genus Cunninghamia; species Cunninghamia lanceolata. The sequence goes on from BSBN01000016.1 coordinate 17,093,403, forward strand.
GGACAGAAACAGAATTGTGGCACCATAGACTTGGGCACGTGAGTGAGAAAGGGATGAAAAACCTTCACTCCAGAAAGTTGCTACTAGGTCTAAAGAAGATTGACTTGGAGTTCTACAAAAATTATGTTTATGGAAAATAGAAAAGAGTCTAATTTTTCAAAGTTGGGAAAGAGAAGAAGAGTGAGAAATTAGAGCTTGTGCATTCAGATGTATGGGGACCAGCTCAGGTATCTTCTCTTGGAGGCTCTTGCTATTATGTTACTTTTATTGATGATGCAACTAGGAAAACATGGGTGTATTTCCTAAAACAAAAATTAGAAGTATTTGAAACTTTTAAAAAGTGGAAAGCTTTGGTTGAGAATGAGACAGGAAAAAAGTTGAAGTGTCTTAGATTTGATAATCGAAGCGAGTATTACAACAGAGAATTTGAGAATTACTATTCATATAATAGAATTTGCAGGCAGAAAATGGTTCCTGGAACCCCACAAGAAAATGGTGTGTCTGAGAGGATGAATAGGACCATTATGGAGCATGCAAGAAGCATGAGATTGCATGTTGGACTACCCTTACACTTTTGGGCAGATGTTGTACATACCGCTATTTATTTAATAAACAGGGGACCTTCAAATCCTTTGGATGGTGGCATTCCAAAGGAGGCATGGATGGGCAAAAAGGTAAACTATTCATTCCTGAAAATCTTTGGTTGTGAAGCCTTTGTCCTTGTTGATATTGAAAATAGAACCAAGCTTGAGGCTAAGTCTAAAAAATGTACCTTCATTGGATATGGAGTAGATGAATTTGGTTATCGGTTATGGGATTATGAAAATCATAAAATCATTAGGAGCAGAGATGTTATATTCAATGAGAAGGTCATGTATAAGGATTAGTTGTAGGAAAAGAAGCATGAATAGGCCAAAAAGGAATATGTGGTGCTGGATGAGATTCCAGAAAATAAAATACCAGTGGTACCTGATGCTCAGCAATAAGTTATCCCATAGACTCCTGCAAGTGTTAGACGTTCTACAAGGATAACTAGACCTCCTGAAAGATTTTCTCCATCATTGTATTCTATATTATTAACTAATTCTGGTGAACCTAAAGGTTATGAAGAAGTAATGCAGGTAGATACCAAAAAGCAGTGGGAGCTAGGCATGAAAGAGGAAATGGATTCCTTGCTGCAGAATCAGACTTAGGACTTAGTTCAATTGCCTGCAGGTAAAAGAGCATTGCCAAATAAATGGGTTTACAGGTTGAAGGAAGAAGATGGAGGCAAGAAAAGATATAAGGCCAGACTCGTGGTAAAAGGTTTTGCATAGAAAAAAGGTATAGATTTTGATGAAATATTTTCTCCAGTTGTAAAGATTACTTCTATTAGAACTATTCTAAGTCTTGTGGCTGTAGAAGACTTGCATCTTGAACAACTAGATGTGAAAACAACTTTTCTCCATGGGGATTTGGAAGAGGAAATATACATGCAGCAACCACGAGGATATGAGGTCAAGGGTAAGGAGGATTTTGTGTGCAGTTAAAGAAGAGTTTGTATGGCCTGAAGCAAGCACCTCGGCAATGGTATTTGAAATTTGATAGTTTTATGGTTGAACAAAGTTACAAAAGATGTCATTTTGATTATTGTGTTTATTTCAAGAAATTGGGTAATGGCAGTTATATTATCCTGTTGCTTTATGTTGATGACATGCTTGTTGCTAGGTCTAACATGTAGCATATTAATGAACTTAAGCAGAAATTAGCAAATTCATTTGCTATGAAGGATTTGGGTGCAGCAAAACAAATCCTTGGTATCAGGATCACACAGGACAGGACAAACAGAAAATTATTTTTGTCCCAAAGTGAGTATGTAGAGAAGGTGTTGAAAAGGGTTAACATGCAGAATGCAAAAGCAGTTAGTACACCTTTACCTAGTCATTTTAAGTTGACTAAGGAGATGTGTCCAAAGACACAAGAGGAGGAAGACAAAATGTCTAAGATACCATATGCATCAGCAGTTGGTAGCTTGATGTATGCAATGGTATGTACAAGGCCAGATATTGCACATGCAGTGGGAGTTGTGAGTAGGTATATGAGCAATCCGGGAATGAAACATTGGAATGCTGTAAAATGGGTTCTCTGATATTTGAGAGGTACTACTTCAAAGAAATTATGTTTTGGAGGAACAAATTCTGCTCTAAAAGGATATGTTGACTCTGATCTAGTGGGTGATATTGATAGCAGGAGGAGTACTACAGGGTATGGTTTTACTATAGGAGGTACTGCAGTTAGTTGGATTTCAAGGCTGCAAAAGGTTGTTGCGCTTTCAACCACTAAAGCTGAGTATGTTTCTCCTACAGAAGCTAGCAAGGAGATGATTTGGTTACAACATTTTCTAGAGGAATTGGGGCAACGATAAGAAGATAGCCCTTTGTACACTGATAGCCAGAGTGCCATTCATCTTGCTAAGAATTCAGCTTTGCATTCAAAAACTAAGCATATACAGCTCAGATACCACTTCATCTGGGATGACCAGTTGAAGCTAGAAAAAAATCACACAAGTCATAATCCTGCAGATATGTTCACAAAGGTAGTTACATGGGAGAAACTAATTTCCTTATCAGTTTCCATTGGCCTTCATGACTGATAATGGTAGACATAAGAAACCAACCAAGCTTGTAATCCAATGGGAGCTGCAAGCGTAACGGTGTCATCCAAGATCAGTCTCCACGTGGGAGATTGTTTGGTGTGGGGCCTGATCAGTCTCTAAGTGGGAGATTGTTGATATGTGGCAACTGATCATGCAAGTATTGTACACTAGTTATGTATCCGAGTGGGGGTTCGAGGGCGCAGCCCCCAAAATTTTTGTTTTTTCCCTCTTTTTTGCACAATCGGAGTCGGTTGTTAATTTTGTTAACTGACAAAAGAAAAACGACATTGCAAAACCCTAATTCTAGAAGCTTCCAAAAATCTTGTTATAAGCGGCTAGGATGTATGTTACAACTATGTATTTGTGAGATTGTAATCTATTTTGCACTGGATAATAAAATCATTAGATGGCTGAGTTTTTGTGGATGTAGCCCATATTAGGTGAACCACGTTAAATTTCTATGTTGATCTCTTTTGTGTTATTCCTCATTGTTATATTTGGGTTATTTAATCTGCATATAATTGTTAGTGTTTATTGCTCTGGTCTTCCCTAACCCTAACAGTACCTTGTTCATTGGCTAGTCTATACGCACCCAATCTGAAGGATTCGATGATGATGTAAGATCCTAACAATTTGGGCTAAACTTCCCCTTTCCGCTAGGAGGTGCATTGACATTGCATTGGTTTTTGTAGAGTACAAGATCTCCAACCTCGAATGAACGAATATTAACACGCTCATTGTACAAGTGTTGCCTAAGCTTTTGATGAGCTTGAAGATATCCAAGAGCATTTATACTTTGTTCATCGAGAATTTCAAGTTGTTGATAGCGTAATTCCCTTTGAGTATCTTCATCGAGGATGCCCTTGAGAGAAATTCACAATGAAGGAATTTCTAACTCCAAAGGCATAATCACGTCGATGCCATACACTTGAGGTTGTATAGGGTAGTTCTTGTAGTTGTACGAACACTTGCTCAATAAGCCCATAATGCGTATGATAATTGTGTATGCTAATCTTTTTGATGTTTTTTAATAGTTTTTCAAAGAATTTGTCCAATTAATTTGTTAGAAGCTTCTGCTTGTCCATTTGATTGAGGGTAATACGACATAGAGAAGTGGTGTTGAATATGATATCTTTCAAGGAATTTATTCACATCTTTGTTCTTGAATAAAGCACCATTGTCATAAGCCAAAGTGGAAGGAATACCAAATCGAGAGATTTTGTTATCTTGAATGAAATGACATATTACTTCAGCAATCATGGATCAGAGAGGAATCGCTTTGACCCACTTCGTAAAGTAATCGGTAGTTGTGATGATGAAAGTATGTCCTTAAGAGGAAAGAGGAGAAAGTTTTCCAGTAAGATCCAAGCCCCACATGGAAAATAGCCAAGGTGAAACTTGAGCATGAAGTTCCTGGGTGGGAGCTCGAATGAGATTGTTATGTTTTTGACATTGTGGGCACTTTTTGATGAAGGTAAAGTAATCTCATTCAATGTCTTTCCAATAGTAATCCATACGAAGCAATTTTTGAACAAGAGATCTCCTACCGAAATGTCCTCCGTAGGCACCTGAATGTACCTCCTCTAGGGAAATTGGGATCTCTAAGTTATTAAGGCAATGAAGGAGAAGACCTTCATAGCTCCGTCGATATAGAACATTTGATAAGATGATGTAACACACCGTAAGTTTGCGTATGCGAACCGGAGCGCTTCTGGATACTGGATTAGGAAAGTTACCATCACGCAAATATTAAAATATATGGGAGTACCATTCTCTTGAATCTATATTATAACAAAAGACAACATCGATGATTTAAGATATCGAAGGTTATTTGATATTAAAGATGATGATTTGATAATTCCCTATAGAATCTTCAAGGGAAATAATGGAAGCAACGCTTGCCATTGCATCCGCATGTTGATTATCTTTTCATGGAATTGTGTCAATTGTGTAATATGAGAATTTCTTCAATAATGAAAAGGCCAAGTCTCTATACTGAGATAACTTATCTTGCTTTGCTTGATAAGATCCATTGAATTGTCTTATGATCAATTGAGAATCACCAAATATTGAAATATGTTTGATGTTAAGAGACAAAGCAGCATGCAAGCTAGCAATAAGGGCTTCGTACTCTACAATGTTGTTGGTACATAGAAAATTGAGACGGTAAGATAGACAAATCAGTTTACTTGAAGGAGGCACTAGTATAACACTAGCACCAGAGCCAGTTCAACATCTAGAACCGTCGAAGAATAATTTCCACTTAACTGCGATGTCCACCAAAAGGATTTGATCATTAGGAAAAGATTCTTGATTTGAAATAGTAAATGGTGAAGGAGCTTCCGCTAAGTGGTCGATCAGCGCTTGCCCCTTAATTTCCTTTTGAGAGACAAACTTAAGGTCAAATTCTGTTAACAACATAACCCACTTTGCTAAGCATCCTGAAAGATCTATTTTAGCAAAAAGATGCTTTAAAGGATCGAATTTAACTGTTACATTAATTTTAGCATTTAAGAGATAATGTCTCAATTTTGTGTTGCAAAAATGAGAGCAAGGCATTGACTTTCTATCGCAGTGTATCACATTTCATAATCGAGCAAAGTTTAGCTGATGTAATACACAACACGTTCTTTTCCATCATCATCATGTTGAGCTAACAAAGCTACGAGAGCATTAGGGGATGCCAATGTATAAAGAATGAATGTTCGTCTAGAGACAGTCAGTTGTAATATAGGCATATTGACAAGATATCTTTTGAGATCATCAAAAGCTTTCTGACAATTGCTATCCCATTTAAAGGTAGATTCTTTCTTGAGTAGTTGTGTCAAAGGAAGAGTCTAATCCACGAGTTGTAAAACAAATCGACAAATAGCCTGAATTTTCCCTTGCAAACTACAAAAGTTGTGAAATATTTTTAGGAGATGGCATGATAATAATGGCATCAATATTTTTTGTGTCTACTTCAATAACATGATGTGAAACAATGCATCCCAATAGCTTACCGCTATCAATGCCAAAGATGCATTTTTGAGGATTCAAACATATGTTATATTTATGTATACATTCAAAGATTTGACGAAGAATTTTGATGTGATCCTGGCACAAGGCAGATTTAGCTAGAATATCATTGACATAATCCTCTAAGATGTTATATATGAAATCATGACAGATAAGTGTCATAGCCCGTTGATAAGTTGCACCAACATTCTTTAATCCAAACGACATTTATGAGGATTCAAGTGCATGTTGTATTTTTGAATGCGATCAAAGATTTGATGGAGAATTTTGGCATGATCCTGGCACAAGACGGATTTGGCCAGAATATCATTGACATAATCCTCTAAAATGTTATGCATGAAATCGTGGAAGATAAGCATCATAGCCCGTTGATAAGTCACATCAGTGTTCTTTAATCCAAATGGCATGACAACCCAAAAAAACGTTCCCCAAGGAGTTATAAAAGTTGTTTTATATTGATCCTGAGGATTGATGAATATTTTATTATAACTAGAGAAACTATCCATAAAGGAAAGTAACGCATGGCCAACAGTAGAATCGATAATCATATCAATATTAGGAAGATGAAAGTCATCCGTCAAAGATGATTTATTCAAATCTCAAAAATCATTAGACATTTGAATATGATTGTCAGATTTAGCAACAACCACAATATTTGAGATCCAAGGTGAGTAGTCAATAGGGTGGATAAAGCCTGCTTGTAAAAGCTTCTCTATCTCAACTTTGACCAACAATGCAACCTTAGGATTCATCTTGTGTATCTTTTGTTTAATTGGTTTAACATTAGAATGAATGACAATATTATGTGTTACCACCTGAGGATTGATGTTGGGCATATCGAAGTATGTCCAAGAAAAGAGATCAGGATATTCATGTAAAAGAGATGTGATTTCTTGCTTTTCTTTTGTATCTAGACAATTTCCAATAGGGATGACTTTTTAAGGGTCATCCTTATCCATCAAAACATCAATAGTTTTCCCACTAATGAGAGTACTGTGGTCTTGAATGTAAGGAGGATGAAGGGATTCTATAGGTGACTATGAGATGCCAAGGTATCATCAAATAAATAAGCATCCTTCCCAAAGTATGCTTCTACATTTAAACAATAAGGAAGTCCATGATCATGATGGTAACGAGGCAAGTGATCATAAGCTCCTAATAATTCAGCCAAAGCTTCATTTATTTAAAAAGTATCTAGAGGAATATCTTGAAAGTTTGAGTTTGTATGATCAATCAATTCCAAATATACTCATTTAAGTGAAGATGATGAAATTGTGTTGATATTTAGATTAGGACGACGAGCGGCTTTGGTGGGCCCTAAAGGACTATATCCAAGTCCAAATGAAGAGTAATGTGCATCATCCTCCAAAGAGACTTTAATACCTTGCTCCTTTATGCCACAACCATTACCATTGTATCACATTGAGAGAGGATTTGAAACCCTCGACCATAAATAGATGCCATTTCCGAAGAGGAAGGAGGCAAACCATAGGTCTCAAATTCAATAGTACAAGAATAAGTGTTATCATCATTACTTTTCAAAGGAATTTTAGGTGATGTAGGAGTAGAAATTGAAGCCACCTTAGAACTTTTCAGCTTTGACGGTGAGACTTTATACTCCCCTACAAAGGTAGGTGTAAAGTCTACCAAACCCCAATCATCGCCAAAGAGTGTACTCGAAGGTGAATCAAATTTGTCTACAATGACCTCCTTAGGAGAGGGAGAAGAATTAATTTTAGAAAGAGGAGAATTAAGAGAAAAGGGCTTAAAATATTAGTTATTTTAGCCTCAGTTTGTAAATAACACTCTAGAGTTGGATCAACTTCAATTGTATGGAGTTGATTGTTGTGAACAAACTTTATTGATTGATGAAGAGTAGATGGAACTGTTGTTGGCAAATGGTCAGTGCTCCTCATGAGATTTGTGACATGGACAAACTACCTCCTGTGGATTCATTAACTCTAGCACTTGTATCAGAAATTGACGAGTCAACCTTTTGGTTTAATGATAATCGTGGGCCAACAATTGGTATTAAAGTGAAAGGTCACATGCTTGAATCCCCCCAGGTAATGCTGGGGGGAGATTGTTGGAAAATGGTCAGTGCTCCCTGTGGGATTCATGACATGGACTAACCACCTCTCATGGATTCATTAACTCTGGCGCTTGTATCAGAAATTGACGGGTCAACCTTTTGGTTTAACAGCAATCATGGGCCAATAATTGGTATCAGAGCAAAAGGTCATGGGTTTGAATCCCCCGCGTAACGCTATGGGGGAGATTGTTGGCAAATGGTCAGTGTTCCCCATGGCATTCATGGCATAGACTAACTGCCTCAAATGGATTCATTAAATCTGTCGCTTGTATCAGAAATTGACGGGTTGACCTTTTGGTTTAATGGTAGTTGTGGGCCAACACCTGCCCCCATGGCATGAATCTAAGGTCTACCAAGAAGAAGATTGTATTAAAGAGAATTAGGCATGACATGGATAAGGATAGGCAATGTCACGAGACCAACTCTAAGAGGTAAGGTGTTAGTACCCAATGATTGTCTAACAAAATTATCAAAGCCATGAATGTTGAGCATATCTGGCTTAATGGGAGAGGTATCAGCAATGATTTTATGTAACAAGTCTATGCCATAGACATTAAAACCTAATCCACCATCAATCATGGTATGTCTAACTCTCATATTATGAATGAAGACGAATATCATCAGAGGCTCATTTTGGTTTTGATCTTCTATGGGAGGTAATTCATGTGGTTGAAATATAATATCTAATTTAGTCACATGCATACAATCTAACAGAGCTACTACATCATTTGGCTGAACAACAGGTGGAATAATCACCTTTTGTAAAGCTTCTTGGAGCATTCTGTGGTATGTAGGTAATGTTTGTATCAACTCCCACAGAGAGATCTTTATTGGAGTAGCCCGAAGCTTCTCAACAAGATAATAATCTCTACCATTATGAGTAGGAAAATGAGGTGCTTGAGGAAGAATAGGTTGAGAAGGTGGAAGAGAAGTAGGAACAAATTGTCTTTTGTTTATTGTTTCTAGTGTTGTATGCATGAGAAACTTCATGATGAATGGGTTGTTGTGACACATTTTGGTTGAATGGACTATTTACAGTGATTTGTTTTGCATAGTTGAAGATATAACCAAGAGGTCTAGGTGTTTTCAGAGAACCTCCTATTGTGATAGATGATTGAGGAGCATCATTACAAAGATGCACAACAATTTTAGGCTTCTTAGGTTCCTTTGGAGAACCAGAAACATAAATGTATTGATGATTCTTTGAAATAGAGATGGTTTAGGAGTCATAAAGGATGATTCCATAGAGATGAAGTCATCCAAGGCTTCATCTAACATATCAAAATCATCACTACTAAACGGCTCATCAAATACATTAAAATCTTGAATAAAGCAATCTGACATGATTGCATACCCTACTTTTCCAAACTTTATAATGACAAAGCAAAGAATGAGGAATGAAATGTATCAAACTTATTAACAACAATGATTTAACTATGCTTTTCAACAAATAGCTAAAATATACTAAACATTTATCAATTTTCAAGCTAGAATTACCATAAAAATGAAATTTTAGCCAACCCTAATCAATATATATGAATGAAAGCAAGATGTATGATTAAAGAATGTATAAACAACTTAGTTGTAATAAAATCTAAACATCAGATCAGAAATATAAATTGCATTACAATGATCTAATTTCATGAAACATAAACAATATCAAAAACATAGACTAGCTTTCATCAAAAACACACGGTAATTTTTCCAATTTCAAATGTCACATATGCAAAGCATGTACTAAAGATAAAGTATGATTAGGTTCAACAAATGAATTTACTTTAAAAAACCTAACAATAATAACAAGATCTCAAACAATGTACTAATATTCAAACCCTAGGTTTAAGACTAGCTAGGCTTTTATGAAATGTAAGGATTTTGTAACCCTAATGATGAATGTAAATGCAAAATTTACTATATGTAATCAAGGAAATGATGAATGCAACTAATTTAAATCAGATCTATAACAATAAATAATCTTTTTCAGAAATGAAGAAGGATGTAAGAGTGTAAGAAGAGTCGGGTTCACCAAAATGTAGTGTAGAAAAGAGTGATATAGCCTTAGGAGTTAAACTAGGTCAAACCCTCTTCTACAAACATTTAGACACAAACTGAGATTAGCTTCTACCCTTAAGGGAGATCCAAACTACACGAGTTCTGCCTCTTTGTTATATAGACGAGTGTTAAACCAAATTCAACCAATCTAGCTAGGGCACAAGATCAAACCCTAGTTGAGAAAGATTAAGCTATAGACAACTGTCAGAAACAAGATCTGAGAAAATAAAAGAACAAAAAAGGTAAATAAATAGTTTAGAACCTGGATTTGGTGACCAAAATGCACAAGACCAGCGCGCTTGGGCACCCTAGGCCTTTTTTAGGATTTATAGAAACTGTAACTTTTGTCGGGTCTGCACCTGTAAGATCTTCCGTCTCTTAGACTGGTATCTCTTGAAACCTGTTCGTCTGCTCAACACACAAGAAAGAAGAGAAAAATGCTTATGGATATATAGGATCTTACCTTAGTTAAGCCCTTTTTTCAATATTCCTACCTCACAGATAGCCAAGATTAAATCCAAATGTCATGTGTGCTCAGAAATCCTAAGTGTGAGCAATAACATGCAAGATCTAATCAAATAATAACAAACCCTAATCCTATATTACTCAAGCAAATAGAAAAGGATGTCTCATCCAAGGAAGCTCACAACTTCACCTCAAGGATGGAGAGTCAAGTAAGGTTTGTAAAATAAGAAGGTGATGCAACCATACCCTTGGTCGTTACTCAAGCCAAACGCAAGTTGGTGGTTCCAACCCTTCTCCCAAGCATGCAAAGTGCTTCAACCTAGGAGCCAATGAGATAGACTCAAGATCTCATCTCCTAGCCTTCATAAAAATCTCTCTAAGAGAAAAGTAGAACTCCACTTGAACAAAAACCTGCAATAACACAATACCATAGAGAGCAAATAGCAATGGAGAGCTTTTCCACATTCAAAATCAATCTTGTCATCTAGTTTAAAATGAGGTAAGTCACTTACTCTTATACAAGGCTATAGAAAAAGAGTAATTAAGATTAAAATGCTGACATAATGTGCTAAAAAGTAAATTTGAATTTAGGGCCGGCCTAAGCAACATCAAAGCTAACTTGTAACTTAAAATTGCATCCCGAAACATGGGAGGGACCAGGACACCTGGGCACCCTAGGCTTGGGGCAATTTCAAGGCTTAAGTCTGCTCTTAATGTGGGGCTCATTCCAAATCTTAACTTATTTCCCAGGGTCATGATGAAACTTTAATCAAAATCATGACATTCTCTATAAACGGGGCCAAAAGAAGGTTTTAAGGTGGACCTAAAAATGGACTAGGCTTGGGATCACTAAAGGGAGGAGCTAAACATAATGAAATTGTGCCTACACCTAAGTGTACAGAATTTACTAAGCTACAAGAAAAAAAAGGGAGTGGCACAAGAGTCTCAAGACAACCCTATGGGCTGACAGGATCACCCCTAAAAAATCTTGGGAAATTCCCCTTATAGTTTGGTATATGGGAAGGACGATGTTATTTTGATATCATTAGAAACCCCTGTGCTTCAAATGATCAAGCAATGTGAGGTCCAATAACTCGATGTGATGGAGGTTAGGATACTAGAGTTGATTGAATTATAGGAAGAGAGAAATGGTGCTAGAATCCATGGCTAACCATCAACAAGTAGTCAAACACTGATTTGATAAGAAATCTGAAATTATCTAACCTAGATTTCAATGTCAGGGATTCAATATTAAAATGGAATGAGCAGGCATCAAAACTAGGACAACATGCTAAATTTGATTCATTATGGAGCATCCCCTTCAAGATCACCACCTGCAATCAACATAATGCCTTTGAGTTGGAAAACAATACGAGAGAGCCAGTTAAGATTCTAGTTAATAGAATCTATCTGAAGCATCACAACTAAAGGTGAACCCACCCCTGTGTATAGTTAGAATAGATTTTTATTTCTATTTTGGCAGATGGTGTGTTTTCCCGCCCTTTTTGTTTAAATAAGCATGCTGAGCACATAGTCGTTACGTGTAATTTTGTATTTAAAAAATGAAGTCTCATAAGACGCCAAGCGTTAGCATCCCTTAATGGAAAGTACCCAATCAAATCCCTAGAATGACCATGCAACCACTTGAAGATTGGAAATTAATGCTACAAGATCACGATTGATATAGCCATCATTCTTAAATCAGCCAATGGAGGAGACACGATGTTTCAACTGTGCAAAGTGACATCTTCACAGTAAGGGAGATGGCGTTGGGGCATGGTAACATAAATGTGGTTGATAGGGAAATAAATTCTTCCATGATTTTCTCCCTTATAAATTCAGAGCAGAGTACATTGTAGAAGTTTGTTTTAGAATCCATTAGAGCTCAGTCGTTAATGCTCTTTAGGCCTCAATTGTTTCTGTATACCAAATTGTTCTCACATAACAAGGATACTATTAGTAAAGAGACAAGAGCACCCAAAGCTTTAGAGCATGGATTTGACAAAGGACGTGTGGACTCTTGAGTAGTAAGACTCTGTGAAAGAGAAGAACATCCTCAAGGAGGCCAAGCCCTTTTAAAGTGATGTTGGCTAGCAAGGCATATGCAACTACACCATTGCAGCAAAAAAAAAGGATCCCTTAGGGAAGGAAACTAAATGGGGATCCCACAGTAATTCATCTCTTGTCTTCAACCCAACAGATAATGTGTATGACACAACTCTCTCCAAGCCTACTAAGACTCTCAAAGAAGGTGCCCACGCCCCAATGTACCAAAATGTGAAGGATGGTCAAGTAGAAACCTTTAGAACTTGATTCCGAAGCTCAACCTTAGCCCAATACAAGGTCCTGTGGCTCACTCCTGCTACGAAATTGTAGAAGCTTGTTCCAGATGCTACAACTCCAAAACAAGGATGACTCAAAGGAAAGTCTGCAAGTAGAGGTATCCACCAACGTTGTGAGGGTAATGCTAAGGATTGAATATGATCCCATGACTCTTTTCTACAACTATGCCAAGTTATGAAACATTTGGGAAACAAGGGAGAACTATCTTAGTTTCCTAAACACAGAGCTCAGCCGTGAAAAAAGATAACACAAAAATGCTAGCCCTTCCCATAGCGCTAACTCTATTCACAAAAGATGTGCAGGATGGCTGCTCTATGATGGCCTACCTTTTTGATGTAGACAATGATCGCAATGTCCATGAATATCAGCTAGGAGCCCTTTTCAGGCTCATAACTATTACCAAGCACAAATATTTCAGGCTTGATTTCTCAAATCTAATAGCCAATGCCCTCAATTTCCAGTTGGCCAACTTCCACACTTAGTAAATTTTCAAGTACTCCTTTCTGCTACACCTGATTCTTCTTTTTAATTGATGCGGAGCCAACAGGGAAGCACTTAAAACAAGGTGAAAATACCCAGCAAATCACAAAATTGCTCAAATAGCTTCTATAATATCCTTCTCAAGGTCCAAATGAGACCGAAATATTCATAATTCACATAAACATGAACCTTATGTCGACAACTTCCTTTGCACCGACTGTAACCGAATAGAATACACTGAAATGATTTCAAATTTAACAGAACAGAAAACTAACTAATAACACAGAGGTCATTCCACTGATTTCAAAGAAATCCACCAGTGGAATGACCCCAAACGATTTCCCCTACGATTACACTAGAACACAAACTATTTTTATTCCTTCACCAAATTGATTTACAATCTTTCTGATCTAACACTGTTGTTCTTGTTCTTGTTCTCTTTTTCTAAGATCGATCAGATCTCACATATTTATCCCCTCACGGGGTAGTATAGAAAATGACTCCCAGCAGCTGGGAGATGTAACCGCCTAACCAACTAACATTTGTCCAACAAACTATCCTAAAAATAGCAAAGCACGGTCAATTCAGACCTTATTACATTTAATGTCCGTTTAGGACTTCATTGAAAACATAAAAACAAACTTTAAGACAGCTAATGCCTCATGAAGGCCACTATAGATTGGGTGCCTCTGCACCATACTCCCCAAGTTGAAAAAACTCTTGTCCCAAGAGTTATGTGGTCTGTTGCAAACAACTTCATTTTGTCTTCAACCCTGACTTGATGCCTCCGCTGTTTCCTCTTTATCCTCCAACTATGACTCCTATCAATGGAGTTTGACTGACTGCCTCCAAATTGCACCTCTATCATCCAAAGTCCACTTCTCCTAGCTACACCAACACTCTTGTCCCTCACCTGGGAGTCCTCTCTTGCCTCTCTCCCCAAGACTTTTGGCAACAACCAATGGACCATCTTCTCTAGCCCTCTTGACAGACCTTCTTGTTCATCTACTGTAGCTAGTGAACATGTAACTACTCATCCCAAAATCCTAGTGTAGATTGCCTCCTTCGGCGCTCTATCTACACGCTCAGAATCTTCTGAGCTCTAATACCAATTTGATGCGGAGCCAACAGGGAAGCACTTAAAACAAGGTGAAAATACCCAGCAACCCACAAAATTGCTCAAATAGCTTCTAAAATATCCTTCTCAAGGTCCAAACGAGACCGAAATATTCATAATTCGCATAAACATGAACCTTATGCCGACAACTTCCTTTGCACCGACTGTAACCGAACAGAATACACCGAAATGATTTCAAATTTAATAGAACAGAAAACTAACTAATAACATGGAGGTCATTCCACTAATTTCAAAGAAATCCACCAGTGGAATGACCCCAAATGATTTCCCCTGCGATTACACCAGAACACAAACTATTTTTATTCCTTCACCAAATTGATTTACAATCTTTCTGATCTAACACTATTTTTCTTGTTCTTGTTCTCTTGTTCTGAGATCGATCAGATCTCACATATTTATCCCCTCACAGGGTAGTAGAGAAAATGACTCCCAGCGGCTGGGAGATGTAACCGCCTAACCAACTAACAGCTGTCCAACAAACTATCCTAAAAATAGCAAAGCACGGTCAATTCAGACCTTATTACATTTAATGTCTGTTTAGGACTTCATTGAAAACATAAAAACAAATTTTAAGATAGCTAATGCCTCACGAAGGCCACTATAGATTGGGTGCCTCCTCACCATTAATCCATGACTCTTTCAATCATAAATGCACGTCAACACATGCGGCAATTCAGTAGATGGCTAGAAGGTCATCCCTATGTCTACATGGACTCACATTCTATTGGATACCTCTGACTTCTATGATTTCATCAAATTCTTCCTCGTACCAGTTCTCACTAACCTCAACTAGGAGGATATCCCCTACTAGTTGAGTGAAACACAATAGGGTATGATGAACAACAATCAGATTCCAAGTGACTGGCTCTTCATTACTCACTATACGACGGTTCAGGTGCATGTCTTTAGAGAGGAAGTTTTTAGATTTCCTGGGATCCTCATAGATCAAATCCTAGCACTCAAGTTGATCCACCAACTGGATATCCTCAATGTGGCATTCTATGATATCCCTTTCTCCAGAGGAAGGATAATGGTGAACAAAAGAGGCATAGAAAGTCCAATGACAATGAAGTTGGTGGACCTTAGACTTGATGTCATAGATGATAAATGGTCCTACAAATCTACATGATTCATGGCAACCTAGCTTGCAAAGCTGAAGATTAAATAAATATTTGTTCATCAAAGTTGGCAAGCAATCGAAGCCAGGAAGTCTCCTCAAGTAGATTCTCTGGATGTCTACATTGAACTGCATGAGTTGCCCACCAAGCCACACCCTTCCTATGAGACCTTCTACACTATGATGCACACCTATAACCCCTCCAAGGTAATGACTCATGCTCTTAGGCAAGGCCCCAAGTAGAAAGACTAGAGTGACGAGAAGATTGGAACTTATTGGAAATATAGGCAAGAAATTCTTGAGCCTAAGAAATTGTTCAAGGCCTTGGAGATTGATGAAGCCTAGGAGGATCTATGGGATGGTGTGCATGACTCTCCTACATCCTCATATGACCCAAGCAATCTACCAAGAGGAGGGATGGCCATGACGTCTGTTGAGGAGGAAGTTGAAGCAACTTACGAGTCAGAGGAAGGGAGTGATTCAATGGAAATGTTTTCTGAGCCTCCTTCTGAAACAAGCCATAGGAAATAGCCCCCTCCACTACATCAGGTGAAGGGACAAAGCTCCCAAATTCTCACCCATTCAGTCCATTCAGCTACAGAAATTGGGGACCCTAGGGTGAAACTCGTGTAGGCCCATCAGGTCACACAACAAACATACCAATGTAACTAAGTCAAAAGGAGAAGGAACCTATGGAACAAGTTCCCCAGAAGTCTGCATCACAGGTAGCCC
This sequence comes from Cunninghamia lanceolata, assembly GCA_027924645.1. NCBI lineage: Eukaryota > Viridiplantae > Streptophyta > Pinopsida > Cupressales > Cupressaceae > Cunninghamia > Cunninghamia lanceolata. Next base: position 17,109,475 of record BSBN01000016.1, read on the forward strand.
CTCTCACCACCATAGAAGCATTGTGCAAACTTAGGAAACAACATAGGAGGCTAGCCTATCCCTAGGGAAACAATCAAAAAGGAAGAGAAGGAAGTTGCAGATGCAAAAGGATTCAGATGAGGAAGAAGAGTCTCTTTCAATGGCTAGGCCATGGATGGAGCCACTAATCCCTACTGCCACATAGGTAAGTATCTCTCCATCTTCTCCTTATATCACTTAGTCTATTATTGTTATGTCCTTAGCCACACCTTTGGCATCTGTTCTCCCAACTTCAATGTCTACTCTTTTGACTCTCCCTATAATATTACCTTTTAGTCAGCCTTTTGGGATGCCACAAATCCCTTTCCCCCCTCCATTTACCAAATCCCCATCCACACCTCATGTTCTCAACCTTCCTTCATTCTCTCCATCCATGTTCATAGTGTCCACTCCGCTACCTTAGTGGGCAGTCATGATTCCCCACCAACAACAGGTCAACATCCTCTACGGGCTTCCACAAGGAGTCTTCTTTGTTGGAGGAGTGATACAATCTCTGGGCACCTACCACCAACAAATGCAAAATATGCGGTAGGCGCACAAGGCCAAGCTCTAAGAAAGAAGGAAAAAGGAGGGAAAAGCTCCAAATCGACTTCACATGAGGTCTCTCTATGACCCTACACAAAATTTGTTGATGATTTCCCACATGACACCTATGGTTGACAAGCCGCAGGAACAAATGTGCACCAAAGATTATTCCATTCATATGGTTGGTATGAATCTCTCTCAGGCTCGCCCCTTAGACTGGGTGGAATTGATGAAAGAGACTCAGAAATTTGTTACAATATATTTCCTCAAAGATAGATGACAACTGGAGAAGAGGGAGACAGAGCTTACCCGGGTGAAAAATATAGTAAGCCAGCTCAAACAAGAGATAAAGGCTCAGGAACACGAGGTTAATAGGTTGACTCAAGAGAAGTAGGAAATGATCACAAGAGAGACCTATGTAGCCTTGCAAGTAAGATAAGTGGCATTACAGATAGAGCTTGACAAAATGAAACTCACTTTGGAGTGTCATAGACAAAGGACCGAGAAGGTCGAGGAGCAAGAAAAGAAAAGGGTTGAAGAGTTGACACAACTCCACAACACCTTAATCTAGTTGAGAGCCTCAAATGAATCATTATAAGCTCAACTTGCTACCAAGGAGTCCCAACTAGAGCAACAGAAGGCTGGGATTTAGGCCACGAATCAAGCGTCTCAAGTGATCTAGCTGGTTAAGGACTTGTATACGTCTCGTTGGATCATAATCACCAACAATACAACAAAACTTAAGGGAGCTCTTAAGTTTGTATCAATGGCCAAGCAACTCATTGCATAAGTAAAGACAGAGGTAGACCAGACCCTACAAGCCCTCACATATAAAGTGTCTCAGGCCCAAGCCATACTAGAAAAGTTTTACAACCTGCTAGAAGAGACTCTCCTGTCTACCAAAGTTGACGACCGATACATCATAGCAGCCAAGGTGAATGAGGTGAAGAGTAGAAACAAGGTTGCCCTAAAGTGTAAGACTCATTTGGTCACTCTTGAGTAGGTCATGACAGAAATGAAGGGGCATATCGAATCATTGGTCCAAAAGGGACTCTCCTCTCCTTTCTAAGATAATGATGTTGTTGGTTATTTTCCCAGACTGGGTGCTTATTCCCAGTAATCCCTACAAAATAGCCATTAATGATCAACAGGATTCCCGGGCCAGGGGCCAACAGTATAGGAGATAGACTCTATAAATATATCCTCTTCTTCTTTAGGCTCTGCAGAACCAAGGGGGTATTCCCTACTCAACATCTATGAAATGCATCCATGGATTAGTTGGGATGTTGACACAAAGCAGATAAATCCTCTCTTATGTAGACCAAAACTGTGAGATAAGTGCAAAGGGGCTAGCTTTGGGCCTATATTCAGTTGTCGACAGAGGATTTTGGTCCTAAAACTATTTCTAAAGTCCTAAAGGTTTGTATATGAAGTTTGAGTTTGTTTTTGTATTTGGATGCAAAACTAGGACTTTGGTTACGACCTCAATACAAGACTGGATCGATTCCTATCCAGGGCTCGAAGTCAATAGACATACACATGTGAATGTACACATAAACCCCTATTAATGACTGAGTTTCAAGGGGGGTGTTTAATATCTGCCTTACAGATACTTCCCAGAATTGAGTATTCAGTTACCTCTGCTTAGATGATCCTCACTGCAATATATTCTTCTTAACACTTTAACCAAAAACATTTAATCTACTCCTTGAGTAGAAGTAAAAGATCAAGCATTCAACGTAGCAAATCTATATTCAAGAATCTTAGACACCCCTTAGCTGTTTAGATTCAAAAGAAGAATACATTCAATTTGGAGACAAGTAACAGAACACATGCAATGAAGCATTATTCATTTAAATCAACATGAAACCAGTAAGTTTATGCATTAAACAGACAACATGAGATTCATAAACTCACAAAAACCATCCTAAACAGGGCCACCAATGAAATTGTATCTTGTCACAGCACCAAAACTTGTCTAGTTTTTCAACCAACACAACAAGTAACACAGTTTGGCTTTTATACCAAGTCTGTGTACCCGGCAAAAATTAATTACATGGCACATCAAAATTTCACCAGATACAATGCATGAGAAAATGGCGCTCAAAAATACTGCAGGCAACAGGCAGAAGGAAAGGCAAGGAGAAACAAAACTCGAGCCCCGTGCCACCATTTGGAGAAATTCATCATAAAACTGGTAGTTGGTCCATCACTCAATCCATCGCGCCTCTACACGACCGCCATTAAAGCCTCAACTACCCACAGGATGCAACAGCAAATGGATTTGGAGACTTTCCCGCTAAAAAATGGTTGCTCACGCTCAGGAAAAACCATCGCAGCAGGTTCAAAACAAGACCGTCGATCATCCCTCCGTTGCTATAATCAACAGTACCCAAAAATGTTGAAAATTTGTCGACCAGTGAAATCGTGCCACGTTGGCACCTCATGTTTCTATTGCTGGCCCCTTTCCTTCTTCAATTTTGTCTTTTTCGCCCTTGTATATGCGTGCTGAAATGCATATACAAACACTCCTTTTAAATCTTTGTATATGCGGGATGCATATACATGCAATAGTTCCCAGGCACGTGGCAGCTTGTGACTCATCCTTTGTCGTTGTGCATTTGATCTCCATCAGCCATTGGAATAACCCAAGAAAGGCTTGCCGACACATATGGTCTTGGCGATAATCTCTTTACATATCGGCTATTGCATAAGCATACAATCACTTTATACAACCCCCAGACCTCAAATTACTGTTCGTTGTATTTGACTCTTCCTCCACATCCAGGTTGTATATCTTTGTTTTGTATATCAGGTTGCATGCTGCATATACAAACCCAATATTCATGCTGCAGACCCCAAACTTGTATGAAGCATCTTGGAATTCTACTCGGGTCCGGAATGCATCTTTTCACTTGTATGTTTTGCATGTATGTATCTTTGAGTATCCACGGCACTGTTCACTTTGCATGTCGCGGGCCCTTTGTATATTTTTGAATGTACATTCTGCCTTGTATATTCACGGGCCCCACCACATGCATCTCTGCCTCTGCACTGTAGCAAATGTATATTTGTGCCCTTGTATGTCAAATATGCAAACACAAATATACAAACCCCTAATATACAACTGCAGAATCTTCTACAAAATATTCTAGGAAGGTATCTTCCACTCGCCACTCTGGCAATTGCATATTAGCACCTCCTTGTATACTTTGCTTTGTATATAGCCTGATATACAAAGCGGGAATATTCTCAAGAATCTACGAAAGATTCCCCCTTTGTACATGCACCTTTTAGAGCCCGATATACATATAAAATGCATATAATTCAATTTTTATCAATTTTTTGGAGGCCGATGGTGTACATTTGCAATGGCACATACAAAAACTTAGCATTTCTCATGAGTGTGACAGGAAAAGGCGGTAAATCATTACATGGGGGCCAGTCAACCAACGAAAACTAAATCATGAGGATGAGATTTAATAACCAGGAACCAATCGTAGAAGGCCACTAACAAAATAGACAGAACAATGCAAGACCCCATGACTCAAAAATTTCAAGGTTTGCAAAAGAAAAACTTGCAAACATTCAAGCTCAAAACCCTAAACATAAATGATTACCAACAGATGTAGTGATCGATGAAACAGAATACAAGGTGATGCTTGCAGGCAAGACAGCGAACCTGACATCTTTTTAGGGCTGGGTATAGATGTCGAGCATCATAGAAGTGGAGGCAGTTCTTTAGCCATTGGCTTAGTTGGAGCATGGGTTGAAGGTTGTTACAAAGAAATTGCAAAGTATCTCCCATGGCTAACTTTGAGGCGCTAAAGAAGAAAGGCTAGCCTTCAGAGGATGAATGGGCCCCTTGTAGACTATCCTAGAAAGTCTCTAAGGCTAGTATTTCTCCTCTCATTTTGAAAATTTGCTTCTATTTTGAGTCTGGTGTTTGATGTGCATGAGCACACTTCCCCAAAAGTTGCCAAGAACTGTAGAGAAATCTAGCTCTACATAAATTGTTTTGAGTTAAGGCAGATTGGCATCCATAGTGCTAATTTTTGGATCAGAAAATGGGTGGGGATCATTTTGGCCCTTATTAGGTTTGAATCAAATTTTGACAAGCCATCAAAGCCAAGGCCACCTCTTATTATGCAAAAGCATTTCACTTCGTTTTGGTCACCACATTGAGGGTTCTTGCAAGCCAAAGGAGTCATCAAATCTAAAGGCATCCCCATGTAGTGCTAGGCTACCAAGTGCCACTATGGCGGGCCCGATCCCTAAAAGTTTTAAGTGAGATGAGAGGTCGCAAAGGTTGCTATGTGTCGCCATGGCGCAACCTGAAGCCAAAGAAAATATAACAGTCCCTCTGCATTATGCCAAGGTTCCAAGTGTCACCCAGCTAAATTATGGTGGGCCCCTTTGCTCCTTCAACCATTTCAAATGTTGAAGCCTCTACTATCGCTAGGTGTCGAAGTGTCACACTTCCGAGCCAAGGAAATTCTGACAGCATCTTCTGTTTGTGTCAAGCTACCAAGTGTCACAATTTTGGCCAATGGTGGGCTCAGATCCAGTAAAAGGAACCCAAAAGGGAGGAACAAAGGAAATAAGGAGAAAGCCTCTACTTCTACCACTTGTCACATCTACACTTCCCTGTGATGAAATATTTTCAACACAATCCAAATGAAGCGCCATACTACCATGTGGTAGAGAAGCCCAAGGAATTCAACGAGGTTGAAGATGTTGTCGAAGTTGTTAGTCAACAAGGCTAAGAGATCCAACATCCCATGATTTATGAAGGACCTTTCAAAGGCCATAACAAAGGCGAGTCGAGACTCATAGCAGATGCTAGTGAGTCAGCAAGGGGTGGGAGAAACTAGAGGCATCTCCTAGCCATGAAAATGGCATAGCAGTACAGAGAAACATCAAAGGTGATGGTTGAGTCTCTAGCAACTTTGGTGAGCCTTCAATGCTTCAGACTGGCACCATAAAGATTCAATAGAGGAGGACAATAGAGTTAGGGCGATTCAATGCTATGGTGCTAGAATTAGTTGCGGTAGATATTTCCCACCCGGTGTAACAATTTGAGGCGGTTAGATTGCTATATAGTGTCATGAGCCAATGTTTATTCATTGAGCCAATTCTAGAACTTTGAGATAAGAATTGATAGGATTTCAAGCCTATGTAGATGCTTTTCAGAGGTAATTGAATACTTTGTAACTATGCCTTTGTGCCTCTTGCAATCTATTCTTAGTTCATCAATGAAGAAGAGTAACACCTTGTGCTTATTCTGTGTCTATTGAGTTTTCTTTTGAGTTACAGATGTTGATGTGCCTCTGTTTTTAGTTTCAATGAGTAAGTGGCTTGAAATCATGCCTTTGTGCTCTTGGCAGCCATGAGTTAATGTTATGAGTTAAAATAGGAAATCACTGTGTTCTGCCCGCATAAGCTAGAGTACTATTTTATAGCACATCACTTTAGATTAGTTTCCTTATTTTAAGTTTCTCTCTTCTCTTTCCTTCCCCAAACTTTCAAAAGAATTAATGAGAATCTTAAGAATATTTGAATTCTAAAATCCCAAAGGTTATCCTGTGATTCACAAAAGAGTCCCACGGTCGAAGGATTTCCCATAACTTTGGTGTCTTGTTAGTATATGGGAGAAATCCTAAGCACTCATCACAAAAACCCATCAATAGGCTCATAATCAAGCAAACCACATGTACATAATTTGAGAAAAATATCTACACCTTAATTTTATTTTTTAGATCTGCAAGTTTTAGCTAGTCAAATTTAGGGATGCTAGAGTCAAAATGTAGATGTATTGGCTATGAATATCGGGATGAATTTTTTGTTTTCATGTGAATTTTTATACTTTTTAGTTAATTTGAAATTTTGGTGGGCTAGTGGATGGGTTCACCAAATTTTCTAGGAATATAATCACAGACGTGATCGTAGATCAGAGGATTAGAAACCAATTGGGTGAACTCATGATCACCACTTGTGGAAAGGAGTGATTATGAACAAAGAGTTAAATTTTCTATTATTTTGGGTCATTTTTCTAGTTTTTAGTGCTTTTGTGTGTTTTTTATGGGTTTTACAATTTTTTTAGGATGTTTTGAGAAAATTTAAACTATAGTTGGTAGGTTTCATACATCTAATGGAGTGATGCATGAGAGTAGTTATGGTTAGCATAGATCCTAAGCGATTTTTGTTGATAATTAAGCCACACAAGAGAGGGTTGGTTTAGATTGAGTTTTGTGGGTTCCACTTGTCCATATTTTGAGCATGATTTTTTGTGACATCCTTACCTACTGGGATGCAAATTGGAGAACTTTCCAATTTTTAAGAGTGCCAGGAGAGTGAAGATCACCCTTTAAGATGTCTACCAAATTTTGTGGGTTCCCATCTAGGGGGGTTAACTTATACTCGATGAATGGACCACTAAGTAGTAGAGGACTACATGAGTAGTGTATATGGGAGATGAGGATTCCTAGGGAAGGAGAGGAGTATAGTTGACTAAAATGTCATATTTGGATATTACACCTCTTCAGAAGGAAATTATAGGACTAATTGCCTCTAGGTTATCTAGAGACAAGAAGGCAAGAATCCTTGTGTACAAATGGGTTCCCATCATACAATAGTTTGAGTAGGGTCAATTTTTTGCTTGGGGAAAGAATTATTGGCTTGAGTTTACCATGACTTGTATTGAATTGTGTAGTGTAGAGTGCAGTCTTTTAGTAGTCCCTCACTAATTATGGGATGAATATTTGAGCATATCAAATCTTTTCAATGACTCATGCCTATTTTGGATCAATCAACTCTTAGGGTAGTTAAATGAAGTAGTGTTGGGGACTTTGATGTAGGGACATAGACTAGGGTGATCCTTACTAATACAAATATGATTGTGGACTCCTATGATAACATGGTTGGATGGTGGATTAGGGATGATGTTGTGAACACCTCTTGTAGGGGAGAGGTCCTCTTAACACACAAGAGGAAGGTAGTGGAGATCTATCCCATGGGATGAGTTATATGATAATTTGGAGAGGTTCCACCTACAATGCTACCCATGTGGCTACATAGTGTAGGTCATTTTAGGATCCTAGAGAGATTTAATGGGAGTAACTTAGTGGTTCCCTACCACTCTAGGGATTCCTATTGTGAGTATTGCATGGAGAGGAGGGAAAGCACTTCCATAAGGACCACCTCAAATATGATAGACACCTTGCTAGGATCATTAGTTGGTGATTACAAGGGCTGGAGGAGAGAGTGGTTCAGATAAGGAGGATGAGGATTATGCCCCAAGTGAGGAGGCAAGCAAGAGAACTATAAAGAGAGGAGAGGGAGAGAATGGAGGAGAGGCAAGGAACTCCATCAAGATGCTCCTATACAACAATCTATCCTCCTTTTGACAAATTGAGTCCTTTACCTAGTGGACTAAGGAGCAAATGAGGGTAGGTGACCCCTCTTGACACATAGGAGATCTTCATGAGTATTTTTATTTTTAGTTCTTTACTTTCATTTCTCTTTAATATCTAATTCCAAGTGTCTTATGATAATTAGCATGTTTATCAATTATGCTCTTGATGTGATACTAACCTTATTGTTACCCTATGATTTAGTGATATAAGCATTGCAAATGAGTGGTGTGATGTGATTTCAAATTCATTGATAAACACCTTTTCCACCATCATAGGGAGGAGAGATGAGATCCTAGTAGATGCACACTTGGCTCTATTTGTAGGCCTTCATATAGATGTGTTTTCTCTTGCTCACCATACGAGTGAGGAGATCATATCCATGTATAGAGGGATAACATTGGTCTTCATATAGAGGTGAGAGTTTTGTGATAGATGATGGGATTACAATGTGGTCTTCACCATTGCACACCTTCCTAGTCACAAGCAAGGACCTTGGTTACTCTTAAACACATGAGCATAGAGAGATAACTCCAACTTAGTTGGAGATAACAAAGAGTGGGAGGAGGCAGAGGAGTAGGATCCCTAGACAATTTAGGTCTTAGAGATGAATTGGGTGTTTAGTGACTTGATTCATTTTTACTCAATATATTCTTGACTTTCCCCCTTGGATGGGGAGATTTTGTCCCACAATAAGCAGATGTTTGCATGCTTTTGATTCGTAATGCTTCTTATGATGGGGCTCTTATACTTAGACATTGATGCTTATATATGTATAGATTTTTTATTTAGAGTGACTTATTTCCTGTCATGATTGAATTCATGTTTATTGATCTCTCCTTGTGCACATGGATGGTTTAGAGTTTATCGTGCAAATGTATAGAGGTACATGTGTATGTGCTATGTTTTTGACTTGATTTTGAGTCATCTAGCTTTAATAGATGTTAAGCTTGAGGAAGAGGATTAATGTATCTTACTACTTTGTTCTTTACCTAAATCTTGAGAAAATTTAATTGTTTCTATTAAAGGTAGTGCTATAGAGCCAAAGATGGATGGTCTTATTGCTACCTTGATCCCACAATACTGAGTCCCAAACTTGGGACATCCTGATTTTGTCTGAAATCACATATTTTTTAGAAAAAATAATGATTTAAGCCTTGAGGGGTTCCATCTAAAGGGGTCTAATTGAAGGGGGTTAGATAAAACCCCCTTAGATTAAACCCCCTTGGAAATAACCCCCTAGTCTTTGTTATAAATGAAAGGCACAACTACACAAATAGAAATCTGATTCAAATATAATTTCTGCAATCTTAACTATGAATTGCCAATGGAGATTGCAACATGCAAAAGAAAATATAGAAACCCAGAAACATGCAAAATAAAAAATTGAACACAACATAGTGTTTACGTGGAGAAAACCCTTGCGGGTAAAAAACTCCACCAGGAAAGAGGCACAAGCTTGTATTAATCTATAAAACATTTGTACAATGCAATCACTATCCAACCCTCTCCACTAGTCTTCAATCTGACAGCATTCTGACAGCACCTGAGTACCTAAAATCTCACATGCAATAACAAATACAATGAAAAATATTTATAGAGGAGTTTTCCCTTCAATTTGGGCGTCCACTTTCTCTCTCCTCCAACAACCCCACATGCAAGCATTAAAATGGTGTCAACATGCAACCACCATGTGGCAATAACTTGCCCATGCAAGGTTGGGCGCCCAAGTCCAAGAATAGCATGTAAAAGCATCTTATGATGCATCATAACCATCATAGATACCACTAATAAAGAATCTTCCCAATATGGGCACCTGGGTCTAATAATAGCAACCACAACTAATAATGGGTGTCACATGCGTCATACATTCATGGAATCTTATGACAACTTGCAGCTGCCATAAATCCACTTACACCACATTATGACAAGTTTTCGTACATGCCAAAAATAGAAGATTCTCCAAGGGGAATGCCTACCCTCATTTACTCATGATTTTTACATTTGCCAACAATAAATATTACTTCGTAACTCCCGCCGGTAAGTCTGAAATAACCACTGTCAATGAGACTACCTCATTCCCTTATGGGTAATTACAAATTAACAAATAATAAATGGGATAAATACAATATTGGAATTTACAAGGTTAATGGCACCTTATTCCAACATTCTCCCACTTGACATTATACATTGTAAATCAACCCATAGGAAAACAAATGAAATATAATCAAACACTAGAAACGAGGCCCATGGCCTCTCTGCACCACATGAACTTCTCTATGCTCACAGGCTTGGTCAATAAATTTGCAACATTCTCCTGGGTGTCTATCTTCTTTAGCTCAATCTGTCCATTCACAACCAACTCTTGAACAAAGTGACACTGAACATCAACATGCTTAGTCTGAGCATGATACATGGGATTCTTGGCCAAATAGATAGCACTCTGGCTATCACAACCAATTTGAATGATCCTGCAATCAAATCCAATACTTGTACATAGTCTCCTCAACCAAACTGCCTCCTTAGAGACATGGGTAGCAGCCATATACTCTGCTTCTGTGGTGGACAAAGAAAATGTGGGCTGCCTCTTACTCATCCAACTCACTGCTCCTCCAAATAGAGGAAACACATAGCCACTAGTGGACCTTCGACTATCCAAGTCACCTGCCCAATCTGAATCAACAAAACCCCATATGTCCAAAGATTTATCAACACTATCAGTACCAAAGTAAACCAAACAATAATCAGGAGTACCTGTAAGATATTTAAGCACCCTCTTCATATAATTCCAATGTTATCTACCATGGTTAGACATAAATCTACTCAAAACTCCCACTGCTTGGGCAATATTTGGCCTAGTGCAAACCATTGCATACATCAAACTCCCTACAACACTAGCATATGGCACATTAAACATATCCTCAAGATCATCCTCAATCTTTGGACACATATCTAATGAAATCTTAGTTCCAATGGGTAAAGGAACTCTAACTAGGATACAGTCCTGCATACTAAATCTCTACAAAATGGTATTCACATATTTACTTTGTGACAACCAAAGATTTATGTTACCTTTGTCCCTTTTGATCTCCATACCTAGAATATACCTAGCAGCTCCAAGATCCTTCATGTCAAATGCACTTAAAAGTTGGGCTTTAAGCTCACTAATCATACCCTTAGTATTGCTGAAAAATAACATGTCATCAACATACAATGCAATAACCAGTATAGAATCATCAATACAATAAATGTAAACACAATGGTCCTCCTCACTTCTAACAAAACCCAATTTCAACACAAATGAATCAAACTTTTGATACCACATTCTGGAGGACTGTTTTAAACCATAGAGAGACCTCTTTAACCTGTAAACCCATTTTTCTTTTCCTTTTACCTCAAAACCTGTAGGTTGTTGCATATAAATTTCTTCCTAAAGATCTACATGCAAGAACACAGTCTTAACATCCATTTGCTCAATATCCCAATCATAAGCTACAACAATGGATAAAATAAATCTAATAGAAGTCAATTTAGAAACAAGAGAGAATATCTCACCAAAATCAACTCCCTCTCTCTAGGAGTAGCCCTTGGCTACCAGTCTAGCCTTGGACTTCTCCAATGACCTGTCTACTCCAAACTTCTTCTTGAAGACCCACTTACAACCTATGGCCTTTCTTCTTTTGGGCAAATGAACAAGATCACATGTGTTACAAGAGTCTAAAGCCATCATCTCCTCCTGCATGGCTAACTACCAAGACTCACTATCATCTGAAAGAATAGCTTCCCTGTAGGATCTAGGCTCATCATTAGTACTTAATAGAGCAAATACACAATAGAAATCTGGTGGGCTATACCTATCAATTGGATTTTGTTGTCTTGTGGATCTCCTCAAGGGTGGAATAAGAGTCTCATCTTATTCTTCTGCATGATCATCTGTACCAACTTCTTCTGTAACAACAGACTCATCTTAATCAAAACTACTTGAATCTTCTTCTTCTTCTTCACCCCCCAATCCATCATTCTATTCTTCCCGGGGTGCATCTTGTTGCTCTAACTCAAAGTGCACTCTCTTTACCTTTTCATCTTTTTCTTTTGGCTACTCAGGTTCAAAAAAAGCTCTAAGTTCCCTGAAAATAACATCTCTAGAATAGATAATCTTATGGGTTAGTGGATTCCAAAGCTTATAACCTTTGACATTATCACCATATCCAATGAATGTACATTTTTCAGCTTTTGGATCCAACTTAGAGCACTTTTCCTTAGGCACATGAACAAAAGCCTCATATCCAAAAACCCTTAAATGTGAAACAAAAGGTTTCTTACCTATCCACACTTCATAAGGTGTTGAATCAAGAGCCTTACAAGGAGATATATTTAACAAGTAGAAAGCAGTACACACAACCTCTGCCCAAAAGCATTTATCCAATTGTGCATCACTCAACATACTTCTAGCCCTTTCCATGATTGTTCAATTCATCCTTTCTGCAACACCATTCTGTTGTGGTGTATACGGAGTTATCTTTTGTCTGCTAATACCTACATGCTTGCAAAACTCATCAAATTCCTTAGAGCAATATTCCCCTCCATTGTTATATCTTAATATTTTTATCTTCAATCCTGATTGGTTCTCTACTAAGACTTTATAACTCCTTAAACTTAGTGAAAACTTTAGATTTGTGTTTCATAAAATAAATCCAAGTAAATCTAGACACATCATCAATGAAGGTGACAAAATAATGAGATTTTTGGATAGAATCATTATCCATAGGTCCAACCACATCCGTATGAATAATTTCTAACTTCTCTTTTGCTCTATTGCTTCCTAAAGGAAATGACTTTTTATTTTGTTTACCAAACACACAATGCTCATAGAAATCAAAGTGCTCATTAGAATAAGAGAAATCATCCAACAAATCTTTATTCTTAATAGTTTTCAAAATATTATTACTTGTGTGACCTGTTAGGTGAATATTTTGTCATTTAGCTAACTAACGCCAAAATGGTTATATCAACCGCAGTGTGATGAGATAAATCTCTCCTCTCAGCAAGGGGAGGTTCCCTTTTAACTATTACAAACTTATTTACACTAAATACTACCTTTGGGGGTGTGTTACATTCATCCTTTTCTCTTCTTTCAGAAAAGATGTTTACAATGTTTCACGGTAATATTCAATAATGCTTCTACACTTAAACAATAATCAACAATATTCTTGTAAGTTGAAGCACAAAGTCATTCAACTTACTTCACAAAAAGATTCACGAACCAAGTGAATAATCTCAAGTACAAAGTCTTCAAATTATACCCAGAAAGATTTTAAAAGTAACCATATCACTAGTCAGAGCACAAAGTTTGTCAACTAACAACACCACTGATCCACGCAAATGTGATTGAAAATCATAGCACAAAGTCTACAAGTTCTCAACATGATTCATATACAAAGTGAACAACTACAAGCTCAAAGTCTTTATAATCCTTCACCAAGAAATGCTTTCAACACACATAGATTCAAGGAAATAATATAACACAAAGTTTATATAACTTATCTTGAATGTCCTCCAATCGTAATAACCAAGCACCACTTTATCCAATCAATCAACAAGAGAAATCAGCAAAAATGCCATATGTATATCCTCACTCATATAGATTTGATTCAACACAAAGTTTGATATCAAAACTCACCTTCTTTATTGATTGGAATTGATCATACAATTTGAACACAAAGTCTCAAAGTTGAGTCTCAATTTGGGCAGCACTTTGTTGCATAAGATTAAAGATATCTATTACAATAGAGGCCCTCTTTATTTATAGGGAGGAGCTTTGAGCAAAAATAGGGAATTTACAACTACTTTGACTTATTCAACAAAAGAGTCCTATTTGACTTGGGACTTCCTTTGTCTCACATGTAATTACATTTTAGAAAAATACATGTGAAAATGTCCAAAACTGAAAATAAAGTACATGTGAAAATACAAAAATAAACTAAGGCGTGATCACTTTCATCAACTCTCATTCCCATCCTTCTTCAAAAAATCTAACATTGTCGACATTGTTTGCATCTCAAGGTTATCCGGTCTAGAAGTATTCTTAGAAATGATACAAGTCCTTGTTACTGAATCTTTCATGGAGGTAGCAGCCTTCTCATACTTATCCAGAACTACCTTGAGAATGTCCAAGGTCAACTGTATATCTGACAACTTATCCATAGAAGCCACTGAGAAAGCTTGATCTTCAAACTCCTTTGGATCATGTTATTAAATGCCTGTATCTTTTCATCTATGGAAAGAAACTTTTGGTCTCTTTGACTAGAAATTACAATAGCGAGGGAGAATTGAGCATTTGCATGGGCTTTGAAGGGCTAATAGTGCGATTAGAGCGAAAAGCTGAGTGAAAGTGGGCTAAAGTTAAAAACTTGAAAATTTTCCCAGAGTTCAAAAATTTTCAGGGAGTGAGTGCACAGGCGGCAAAAAATCACTGCCCTTCAATGTGGAGGAAATTGCTTTTGTGCATGAGCAGCAAAAATCGCCGCCCTTGCATGTGACAAAAAGACTAACATGCACGGGCGGCAAAAATCGCTGCCCTTGCATGTGACAAAAAGACTAACATGCACGAGCAGCAAAAATTGCCGCCCTTGCATGTGACAAAGGGGACCAACATGCATAGGTGGCAAAAATCTATGCCAGTGCATATAAAGATGCAATGGAGGCAAAAATTGCCGCCAGTGCATATGAAGATGCAATGGAGGCAAAAATTGCCGCCAGTGCATATAAAGATGCAATGGAGGCAAAAATTGCCGCCAGTGCATATAAAGATGCAATGGAGGCAAAAATCCCCACCATTGCATATAACAAAAAATTACTAACTCCTAAAAAGTGAAATTTTCAACTAGACTTGTTTTGCAAAATTCAAGAAACTGACACAAGTTGACGCTCAAAAGGATGTTCCAAGGCTAGGAGATCATGCACGAGGGCAAATGTGATTCACCTCATTTTACGTGTTTAGAGTTGTAGGTCGCCAGTGTATATAAAGATGTAATGGAGCCAAAAATCACCGCCAGTGCATATAAAGATGCAATGGAGGCAAAAATCCCCACCATTGCATATAACAAAAAATTACTAACTCCTAAAAAGTGAAATTTTCAATTAGACTTGTTTTGCAAAATTCAAGAAACTGACACAAGTTGATGCTCGAAAGGATGTTCCAAGGCTAGGAGACCATGCACGAGGGCAAATGTGATTCACCTCGTTTTGCGTGTTTAGAGTTGTAGGCTACAAAATAGATAAGTTTTGTAGGGGTCATCCTACAAATTGAGCGCAACTAAATTTGAGGATAACATGACCCAATCTATGATGCCACAACATACATGTATTTTTAGTACTGGCCTCAGATACATAGGAGGCATTACAAACTGTAGTGGCTTCAAGCTTGAACAGTTTTCCCAATCTCTTTTCCTTCACTACCACCAAGTTCCCTCTCACCAATTTGTAGCCATGCTTGTCAAAAGTCACATGCATTCCCAAATCATTCATCTTTGAAACAAAAATCAAATATCTAGCTAATCCAGGAACATGATAAACATCAAGGAGGGTTTTAATCCTCCCATCACTAAAACACAATAGTACCTTGCCTTTCCCAACTATCGGATATGTAGAGTTGTCTCCAAGGTAGATATTACCTCCATCATATTCCTCATATGTGGAGAACCATTCCTTATGCGGGGTCATATGAAATGAGCATCCTGAGTCAACCAACCAGTTTTCATTAGAAACAACATTGCATATAGAAAGTAAAACATCTTCACCTACATTCAAGGACTTATCTGAAGCACTCTCCCACTATTTCTTAGGGTTCCTGCACTCCTTCCTCACATGTCCCCTTTTACCGCAGTTCCAACACTTAACTCTATTCTTCTTCCGAGGAGTCTTAGACCAATCCTTGGAATTGTCCTTAGCCCCTTTCTGATCTCCTTTCGGTCCTCTTTCCTTAGACCTTCCCCTGACATTGAGAGCATCCCCTAAACTATCTAAACTCTTCTTCCCCAATTCCTATGACAGTAGCATTGAAACAAGAGCATCCAACTTCAGATCCATGAGGTTAGCAGTGATAGCAAGGATAACATTCTCCCAAGACTCGGGTAAAGAACAAAGAAGTAAGATACATTTATCTTCCTCACTAACATCAACATCTACTGAAGTAAGCTAACTCAACAACAAATTAAAAGAATTTAAATGCTCTGCAACTGGATCACCCTCTCTCATTTTCATGGAAATAAAATTTCTTTTTAAATAGAGTTTATTTACCATACTCTTGGCTTGATAGATTTCACCCAACCGATTCCACAATTTGTGTGCAGTCTCTTCCTTTGTGACATTCAACATGACAGAATCTGACAGACACAACCGGATGGTTCCTCGTGCCATCTTATCCAACCTTTCCCATTCATCTGAAGAGACTCCATCAGGTTTCTTCTTCTTTTTAATAGCCAACCACTGGTTTCTTTCTTCCAACAAATCCTCCATTTTTAACTTCCACAACTCATACCTCATTCTGTTGAACTTCTCAATGCCCAAATGAGAGGTTGATGCAATGGTGGATACAACCATAATAACAACACAAGATCTGCAAAATAAACACAACCAAATCTCCCACTACAGCTATAGCTTCCACACTACCACCCAAGAGGCAAAGCTGGTTAGGCTTTGATACCAAATGTTAGAAATAAAAGGCACAACTACACAAATGGAAATCTGATTCAAATATAATTTTTGCAATCTTAACTGTGAATTACCAATGGAGATTGTAACATGCAAAAGAAAATATGCAAACCCAGAAACATGCAAAATAGAAAACTGAACACAACACAATGTTTACATGGAGAAAACCCTTGTGGGTAAAAAACTCCACCAGGAAAGAGGCACAAGCTTGTATTAATCTGTAAAATATTTATAATACAATCACTATCCAGCCCACTCCACCAGTCTTCAATCTAACAACATTCTGGCAGCACCTGAGTACCTAAAATCTCACATGCAACAACAAATACAATGGCAAATATTTATAGAGGATTTTTCCCTCCAATTTGGGCGTCCACTTTCTCTCTCCTCCAACAACCCCACATGCAAGCATTAAAATGGTGTCAACATGCAACCACCAAGTGGCAATAACTTGCCCATGCAAGATTGGGCACCCAAGTCCAAGAATAGCATGTAAAAGTCTCTTATGACACATCATAAACGTCATAGATACCACTAACAAAGAATCTTCCCAATATGGGCACCTAGGTCTAATAATAGCAACCACAACTAATAATGGGTGTCGCATGCGTCATACATGCATGGAATCTAATGATAACTTGCAGCTACCATAAATCCACTTACACCACATTATGACAAGTTGTCATACATGCCAAAAATAGTAGATTCTCCAAGGGGAACATCTACCCTCATTTACTCATGATTTTTACATTTGCCAACAGTAAATATTAGTCCGTAACTCCCGCCGGTAACTCTGAAATAACCACTGTCAATGAGACTACCTCATTCCCTTATGGGTAATTACAAATTAACAAATAATAAATGGGATAAATACAATATTGGAATTTACAAGGTTAATGGCACCTTATTCCAACAGTCTTAAATCAAAACCTCAATGGAGTCTCCTCCGCACCTATCAAAATGCTGACAAAAAACTAATTTTTCTTCACCTATTGGGGGATCAAATGAAGTCATTTAGAAATTATAATTTGTAAGTATGTAGCCCTTAATATAAGATTTCCAAAAAGTATGATTTTGAATATATTTCATTTGATTATTATATTTATTTTCTTTTTTCTAGTGAACATAGGTTTTTCACTGAACATCAAGCTCTCTATTCCATAGACGTGAAAAAATAAAAAAAAATAAGAGAAAAATATTATGAAAAATATCTACACACTAGGTATTGATGTCCTTGTTTCAACAAAAAAAACAATTTAATTTGGATACATACATAAAACATTTATGTTGTATGGTATAAACCTATGTCTGAATTATAATTAATGTTAATTCAAAAATTAATAAAAAAATTATATGTAACAAAAAATTATGAAAAAATATCTGCGCACTAGATATTGGTGTTACAAATCTATGTTTAAAATTTTATAATTTGATCCTTTCTATAAAATAAGTTATGTTGTATTGTATAAACATCACTTTTAAAAAATGTTGTTAACTATTAAAAAAAAGTTATTAAAAGTTACGTAAAAAAATTCACAAATTATTTCTTAATTCTTTTTTTTAAAATACATTTAGAATCTACATATAAAATCTCAAAAATCACTAATCTATATAATCTTCAAGTTCTTAACAGTTTAGTTGCTATTGGTGTTAAAAAGTGAAAATTTGGTTAAAATGTTGATTTCAATGTCCTACTTTGGCCAAAAAGTGGGACACAGTATTGTGGGACCACCTGTAGCTACAGCTACAGCTTATATATGTATAGATTTATTTTTATTTAGAGTGACTTATTTCCTGTCATGATTGAATTCATGTGTATTGATCTCTCCTTGTGCACATGGATGGTTTATAGTTTATCTTGCAAATGTATAGATGTACATGTGTATGTGCTATGTTTTTTACTTGATTTTGAGTCATCTAGCTTCAATAGATGTTAAGCTTGAGGAAGAGGATAAATGTATCTTACTACTTTATTCTTTGCCTAAATCTTGAGAAAATTTAATTGTTTTTTATTAATGGTAGTGCTATAGAGCCAAAGATTGATGGTCTTATTGCTACCTTACTTCCAAACGAAAAAGAATGAATGAAAATAGTGCATTTTGAGACTAAGGTCGAGAAGTAGGAAGATGCACATGTTGAATAAAATGATGGATTAGAGGATGGAGAGGAAGAAGAGGGTTTAGATGAGAGTTCTAAGTAGAATGAGTATGTAGATAGATCCCCTTAGTCTAGTAATTAGATGATCCAAAAGACAACAAAATATAGTTGGCAAGTAAATCCCACTAGATTTCTATTATGTATTTTTCTTTGTTATGTAATGGTGATGAACCAATGTCTTTTAGGGAGGTTCTCTCTTTGGAGGATAGTTAGTCATGGATGGAGGCCATGCAGGAGGAAATGATGGCCTTGGATAATTGTGACACCTAAGATCTTGTTAGTTTTCTTGAGGGAAGGAAGCCCATTGGTTATAAGTGGGTGTACAAAAAACAATTCAAAGTAGATGGTTGGTTAGAGAGGTAAAAGGATAGACTAGTGACCAAGGGTTACTCTAGAGAGAGGTAGTTGATTTTGGTGATATTTTCTCTCCTATTACTAAATTATATTCTATTAGATTCCTTCTATCTATTGTTGCAACTTATGATTTTGAGATTAAACAAATGGATGCTAAAATTGCTTTCTTGCATGGGGATCTTGAAGAAGAAATTTATATGCAATAACTTGATGGTTTTATGGTTAAAGGGAAGGAAAATTTGGTTTGTAGGTCAAAATGGTCTATGTATGGCTTAAAACAATTGCCTCAAATTTGGTAGTAAAAATTTGTTACATTTTCTTTGAATTTGGGTTTTGTTAGAAGCGAAGAGGATTATTGTGTTTATATTAATTGTATTGATTATTAGATTCTAATTGTTTTCTTGTATGTGGATGACATGTTGTTTATTGGTAACAATAAGGCAATGATTGGGGAGCTTAAAACTTAGCTTTCTAAAGCATTTGACATGAAGGATCTAGGGTATCAAAGTTTATTTTGGGGATGGGAGTCAGTAGGGACCAAGCTCACATAAAGCTTTGGCTTAGTCAGAGTAAGTATGTTGATAACATGTTGCTATTCATAATTGTAAACCAAAAAGTATTCTTTTACCCATAGGCACTAACATTTAATTAGATTTGTTTCTTAAGTTAGATGATGATGTAGAGGATATGTATAATGTGTCTTATGCTAGTGCTATTAGTAGTCTGATGTATGCAATGGTTTATACTAGACTAGATATTGCCCAAGTAATGGGAGTTCTTAGCAGGTTTATGTCTAACCCTAGTAGAGAGCATTTGATTCATGTTAAGAGGGTTTTTAGATATTTGTGAGGGGATTATAATTATTTATTATGTTATCATGGTTCTAATGATGTAGGTGAGTTATTAGACATATAGGGCTTCGTTGATGCAAATTGGGAAAGTGACTTGGATAGTCAAAGGTCCACTAGTGGCTATATTGTTGGATTTATTACATCATTATATAGTTTATAATATATAGTTAGTATAATAAATAAATAAAAATTAGTTTGTAATTTAGTAAATAAAACATATGTTAGTTGGGAATTATTCTCGTAGGTAGTTTGAAAGTTAGTTTTGGTTGTTCACGGGGAAATATAATGGCTTTATAAGACAATGTAATACAATGTATTTGATATCCTAATTCAATTAAAATTAATATATCATTTTGTTCTACTATTCAAAAAATGGTATAGTTTATAGATGCAATCTACTCTTTATTTGTTCTCCATTCTAATATGGTATTAGAGCGTTAATTATTGTTGTGTGCCTATGATTGGAAAGTTGTAACGAAGTTACAATGAAGGATTATTATGTAGTCCATGTTGATTGATACTCTTATTGACTGACAACATGGGATTCCATTTGTTCTCATTGTGAGGCATCCAATTTGGAGATGAAAGAGGCATTGGAGTTGAATATACATTGCTAGAGAATAACAGACAACAACACTCTAATTTTTGTGTACCTATTTGAAGTATCTAAACTACTTAATCAAGTATTCAATGGCATGAGAAACGTGAAGTTCGTTAAATGTTTTTCCTTATGAAAGAATGATACAATGTCTCATGGAATATTGATTGTTGTGCATAGAAATATTTTGTTGATGTGTAAGGACAAAGGCATGAAAATAGAAGTGGAGAATGTTTGAAGTACTTCCAGCTTGTTGATTTCTTTCCAAGCGCTGGAAGGTGAGTTTGCAATCCACAAGAGAGATTGATTTTAGTTTGAAAACAAAAACAATAAATGCAAGAGCCTGTGGAAGGAGCTGAGTGAATCTATTAAATTCATTAAAAATAAATGATATCCCCTCTTTATGAAGTTCTTGAATAGGTTACGTGGTTTGAATCACTCTAATGGAATGAATAAATAAAGGAATCTTTCTACATTTTGTAATGTATTAGAGGTATAAGTAGAATTTATTTATTGGGAATATACATTTTAGAGTTTGGGTATTTTTTTTTTATAAAGGAAATTGATAAAAAATCAAAAGTTATTTTATTCAAGAAATATTAAAAGGGTGTGTAGCATGGGTGGAGAGAAGAAAGGTTAGGGTATTTATATTGAATTAAGATTGATTCATTGAAGGGAAGTGGTTTTGAATTTTTTAAACTTAACAAAGGCAACACAGATTCAAAATTGAAATTAAGGGTTTTATTAATGAAAAAATACATGGAGTTGATATTCCTTTTGTAATGGAGAAATAAGGTTTTCTTTATTCACAAACTTGTAAGCAATTGATTCTTTGCATCATTGAGATATTTTGGAGAAATAAGGTCATATTGTAAAAAGGTGCATTTTCGATTGAGCTCGACACCTAATGTCTCACTATGGATTCTATTTATCTTTATGTGTGATTCTTAAGGAAATAGGGCCCCTAAACTTTGACTATTTGGTGGAGCATGGTGTTCTAAGTTATATTTTGATTGATGCTATATGTCGCATGCAATATGAAGTAGATGTCAAAGATAATGGAGAAGTCAAAAAGAAAAAAAATTATCAAGCTTAAAGACTAAGCACACGTTTCTGTTAGAGGCAGGAGGCACCAGAGGTAGGAGATCCATTGTCATCTCGAGCTAGCTTCTTGCTCAGAGATGATACCTTGCATGAGAAGTACTTGTTTCATCTTGAGTCCCTTCAAGAGCAAGGGGGCATGACAGTGATTTGTTGTTTTGTGAGTAGTTGAGTATGTCTTGATCCACAGACTTGGTGAGTGGTACCTATGGATAATTGAGTTTGTCTTGATCCATAGTTTTGTAGGTTTGTATTTGTGGATAATGGAGTCATTCTCAATCCATAAATGGAGGAGAATTACTGTGGATAATTGAGTTAGTCTCTATCCACATTTGGTTGGTGGTTGTGTTACTATGGATAATTGAGTTAGTCTCAATTCACAATTGATTGGTGTTTTAATTGTGAATAATTGAGTATGCATCGATTCACGGGTATTCTACAGGTTTGACAATGAGGAAATCCACTGGAGAGTTCAGTTTGGTCTTTCTTGGGTGAGTGAGGAGAATTGGTGGATAATTGAGTAAGCCTCGATCCATCAAAGTTTCCAGAAGGTCTTCTATGTTCAGTCCATGTAGTGTTCCATCCTTTGTTCGGATTGATGTAATAAGGGGGGGAATGTTGGATTTATTACATCATTATATAGTTTATAATATATAGTTAGTATAATAAATAAATAAAAGTTAGTTTGTAGGTTAGTAAATAAAACATAAGTTAGTTGGGAGTTATTCCCGTAGGTAGTTTGAAAGTTAGTTTTGGTTGTTCACGGAGAAATATAGTGGCTTTATAAGCCAATGTAATACAATGTATTTGATATCCTGATTCAATTAAAATCAATATATCATTTTGTTTTGTTGTTCAAAAAATGGTATAGTTTATAGATGCAATCTGCTCTTTATTTGCTCTTCATTCTAATATATATGTTTTCTCTATTTGGTAGTGCTATTAGTTCGATGAGTAAGAGTCAACACATGGTTCCTTTATCTACTATCAAATCAAAGTTTATGGTTGTTACACATGCCTATAAAGAAGTAGCATGGTTATGGAGACTATGTTTAGGAGTTGGTTTTGATTGCAGGGTGGTTCAAATTAGATGTGATAGTTAAATTGCTATCTACTTGGCTAGGAATCCCATGTACATGATCATACTAAGCATGATGTTTAGTATCACTTTGTCTGTGCGATGGTGGAGAATGGTAAGGTCATGTTATAGAAGGTTGACACTTAAGAGAATGTTGTAGATTCACTTATGAAACCAGTGAGCACACATAATTTCTCTTGGTGTAGGGAGGTGATGGGCCCTACATCATATAACTAATTTATTTTATGATTCCTCTTATGTCATTGAAATGTATAATATCAAGTGGAAGAATGTTAGGATAGTGGGTGCTGCTATAATAGTGTGTCCCACTTATGGGACATCCTGTTTTTGTTTGAAATCACATATTTTTAGAAAAATTAATGATTTAAGCCTTAAGGGGTTTAATTAAAGGGGGTTAGATAAAACCCCCTTAGATCAAACCCCCATGGAAATAACCCCCTAGTCTTAAATCAAACCCTCGATAGAGTCTCCTCCACACCTATCAAAATGTTGACAAAAAACTAATTTTGCTTCACCTTTTGGGGGATCAAATGAAGTCATTTAGAAATTCTATTTGGTAAGTATGTAGCCCTTAGTATAAGGTTTCCAAAAAGTATGATATTGAATATATTTCATTTGATTATTATATTTATTTTCTATTTTCTAGTGAACATAGGTTTTTCACCTAACATCAAGGTCTCTATTCCACACACGAGGAAAAACAAAAAATAGAGATTTTTTTTTTGAAAAATATATGCACACTAGGTATTGATGTCCTTGTTTCAACAAAATTTAAAGAAGTTAATTTGGATACATATATAAAAAGTTATGTTGTATGGTATAAAGCTATGTCTGAATTTTAATTAATCTCACTTCAAAAATTAATTAAAAAAATGCAACAAACAATTATGAAAAAATATATGTGCACTAGATATTTGTGTTACAAATCTATGTTTAAAAATTTTAAAAATTTTCCTTTCTATAATTTAAAAGTTATGTTGTATGGTATAAACATCACTTTTTAAAAATACTGTTAACTATAAAAAAAAGTTATTAAAAGTTATGTTTAAAAAATTAACAAATTATTTCTTAAATTTTTTTTAAAAATACATTTAGAATCTACACACAAAATCATAAAAATCACTAGTTCACATCATCTTCAAATTCTTAACAGATTAGTTGCTATAGGTGTCAGAAAGTGAAAATTTGGTTAAAAATGTTGATTTCAATGTCCCACTTTGAGCAAAAAGTGGAACATAGTATTGTGGGCTAACCCTAGTGTGATATTTAATTACAATCCTAATATCTAATGTCAAATCTTTAAACATCTTAGAATAGGTACTTGGACACCCATGTAGGTGGTTCTGGGATATTAATATTTATTATTCTCCTTGTAACTTGCAAATATTAGTTGTAGTGGCATTAAGGAGGGAGGTGGAACATGATGGTGGTAGTTACAATTTGAATTGACTTCGTTTACACCACTTTCCCAATCCTAGGTACTAGGAGAGAGAGTGGAGAATCTTTCCATATTGGGTGGGGTTCACAATACATAATGGGGTGCATAATGGAGTGCTAATTTTGGGGATTTCTACCCACTCTTCCTATGGGTCAAAGATGCTTGAGGAGTTACATTTTCTATTCATGGATGAATTGATGAGTCATACAAGGGCATTGGGTTTTTTCCATACCATGGTTTTGGGGTGTTATTCTTTCAAGAATACACTTATAGTTTCCTCTCAACTCTTCTCTTTATAATTTATGTATTGGATAGAGGTTTTATGGGTTATTTTATAGGTACATGGATACTCCTAGAATGTTGTCAAATTGAAGGGAGAAGTTTTTTTATTATATACTCTTGATTCAAAGATTAATACATACATGTGCTCTCTTTCCTAGTGGAGTTCCTTGAAAGGGTTTCTCCACATATATTCAGTGTTGTGTCATATTCTCATAGTTTTTTTAATTTCAAATTTGTTGTTATATACTTCCATATATGATCTTAATGGTTAATCCAATGCATTAACAAATTTCAAATTTAAATACTCTGAAAGTTTACATTTGTAGTAGTTTACCCTATTTAACATCAAGAATAAAGATTTATTTATCATCTTGTGTCCTCTTATGATCCTACTACTCATCACTCTTTGCTATTTTAGGTGTTTCCTTGATTGTTGGTTTTACTTGTCTTCCTTAAAATTAGGATGTGGCTCTTAAGTGTTATTTATAAAATTGGTAGTTGATGTATGTTGCTTGGTACATTTTATAGAGCATGTATCATAGTTTCTCAACTAAGGTAATTGACTAGATGTTATGTGGAAATTGATTTTAATTACTTGATTATTTCTATATGATGTTAGAGATGCCTTGTCATGTTGTGGGTTTATGCTTTTACTAAAAGTCAATTAAAAGGTTAGGTGGTAGCTATTTTAGTTAATATGATCATGATTAAATATTATTTCTAACCTTGATTGAGATGTTAATTAGGTTGTTTGAAAGTCATAATACTTAGTAGGTTGATTTGAGTAAATTATGTGATTTTGGTTAAAACATGAATATCAATTGTGATTTAATGGAAATAATAAATTTAATATGGGAATTGTAATTATGTATTTCATGATTGAATTTAAGTATGATATGAGATTTTAAAATGTGGCTAACTTAGTTCAAGGTATGAGTTACTTAGCTAATTCAAGATTATGTTACTTGATTAAGTATTGCAATATTTCTATATAAGTGTTGGTTAATTAAGATGGAAATTATAAACACAATTCATTCAATAGTTAAAAGATATTGTAACATTACTATTGCGCTTCAAC
This sequence comes from Cunninghamia lanceolata, assembly GCA_027924645.1. Lineage (NCBI taxonomy): Eukaryota > Viridiplantae > Streptophyta > Pinopsida > Cupressales > Cupressaceae > Cunninghamia > Cunninghamia lanceolata. The sequence continues at coordinate 17,135,121 of BSBN01000016.1, forward strand.
TTTTATTTCCATGATGGGTTTAATGTGTGCAATGAGTGTGCAAGAAATAAAGGTTGGCTAGTGGGACATGAAGGTTGTTGGGGACCAAAATTACCATTTCACTCCACATCATGAAATAATGGGACTTGATTGTGTTTTCCTAATAAAAATAGAATGTCATGGTCAAGATTGACCAAGACGATCCTTTTGTGAACCATGTTGTATTTTCTAATTTTTATACTTTAATTTAATTTTATTATTTTAGTTGTATTTATTTATTTTTTGCTTCGTAAGAGATGAGTTTATATTAATGTGAGAATTTAGCCTGGCCTGCACTAGGGGAGATCACAGCAGAGGGATCTTGTCCTCAAGGAAAGAATATTACATCTAATTTATTCAGCCATGGTCATGCAAGACCATTTAAATCTCAACCTACTAGTTCCTGACGCCACTATCAAAAACCAAAACTACACCAGATTAATTTATGCTAAAGAAAACGAGTAGCCAAACTAGCCTACCCATCCATGGACCCTAAACAAAAGGAATTGTAAACCTGTGCAAACCATACCAGGTTATATACCAATATCATGGCAATTGCTATAACTCTTAAGAACCTACAAATCTACTTGCAGATTCACCGACTGAGTGACTGCAATTTATTCTTTATTTCCTTCAATATGAGGATGGAATCTTCTCTTTTTTGCATTGCATTTCTCTCCTTGCCCCTCTCAAAATTTGTTTCTCTTGAACCAAATTTGGAGAGAGACCACAACAACATACTCTTTTAAACATCCACACATTTGTTGGCACTCCTTTTCTTTTTATGAACTATTTACCATCCATTTCTCCATATCCAGCATTTGAATCCTTAAGATCTTGAGATGGAGCATGGGAGAGGGAGCTCTCAGCCCCAGAGGTGTGAGGCCTCACATCAAATACAATAGAACATGTAGGTTGTTTAGATGATGGAGCAATAGTGACCAAATAAGAGGGGGAGATTGCTTTGTTGCCCACTACACGATCTAGACACCCAAAGTCGCTCAAAAGAGGTAAATGTTGTTCACCCTTTGATTTTGAAGGAAGAGCTCGTTACTCTCCAAGCAGCTTGTATCACTCAGGCGGTGTAATTTCTAAATTACCTTTGGCTCATAAAGAAACTTATTGAGCGAATCCACATTTTTCTTCCTGGAGGCCAACTTTGAAGGAGAGATATTCTATTTGGGAGAGTGCATAATAGAATAATGCTTGGGGGAAGAGTCCTTCCACCAAGAGGCCTCCCGATTTGGCTGGGATTTGATAGCAGGGTATTCAGCAGCAATGCGCCTGGTATGATAACATCTCTTGCACCTAAAAATTAAACATTCATAATCCAAAGGTTGATTCTAACTTTGTCTATTGGCCCTCAAGATAATTTCTACTGGAAGATCCTTGGAAATGTCCAGTTCCACCAAAATCCTGGCATATGTTATGTGGATAAAATTTCTTGAGTTGTCATCTGTATACACAAAATTTCCCAAGGAGTTTCCAATTACTGCAAAACAAGATTTGAACTAGTAGTGAAGGGGGAGATTTGGAAGACGAACCCAAATCAGTAAAACTAAAAAAGACTCAGTAGACGGATCAAATTTTGGATGCCAAGATTTCAACTATAGGAAATTTGCTTCCCATAACCATACATAATTGAGAATGTTATTTTTGTCTTTTTTACAATAAAAAACCATAATGAAAAAACCTTTTGCGCTAGGGTAGATTTCTAAATTCTCTTCCATAAGAGGAAGCCAAGATTTTGAAATCCACTCATGGAGATCTGGAAGACTGGGCCAGAGATGATTGAACCTACCAATTAAACCATTATCTGAAAAGAATTCTTCATTTTCACGAATCTCCTTCATCAGAGTGGCATCAAAATCCAGAGATAGAGGTTTACTAGAGCACTGAACAATCCTTCTATTACTTGTGTAATTCTTAGGTTTTTGTGTAGAACCCAGAGGGGAGAAGGAACCTAACTTGGTTGCCTTCAAAAATAGGGTTTTAATCTCTATCATCTTTTGCCCAAAAGGCAAATCTCTACACTCTAGATCTAATCATTGTTGATCTACCAAAGGTGTCAAGCCCAACTCATTATGACCGAGACCATCACCAATCTCACCGTGGTCGAGCAGAGGTGGGGTGTTGATGAGGGGGGGTCATCTCCATGTTCTCCTGACCACCGAGAGAAGCTTCTGATGGCATTGCAGAGGCCATGTTGGAGGCAAAAACCCCTGGAAAAACACCCACCACACCTCGCAAACTTGAAATGCCCTAAAATCCCAGTCATTAACAACCTTCGTAGAGAATTTCACATTCATGGTAGCACCAACGATAGTGTTTCCATTCATGGTAGCAGCAAGCGAAGAAACCCTAGGATTGCAAGCATTCGGTAATTTCGGCATTATCGATAGGTTTTTTTTTTTTTTTTAGTTGTATTTATTAGTGTGAGTGATTTTTATAATTTAAATTTATTCCTAAGTTTTGAATCTCAAAATTGTCTTTTAGGGGCATTTTTGGAGGTTGGAAAAAGTTGGTTTCTATTTTATTTTATTGTTTTTGAGACCTTAATCCAAGAAGCTATGGGTAGAGTACATAGAAAAGGGTGTTGGAGTGTCCTTGAGTATTTTGGGTACCATTTGGGACCTTTGGGAAGAATTTCATAGATTTTTGGGTATGGGTAGCTTAAGTGTGGGTACTCAAGTCGACCCTTATCTTCAAGGGGTGGGACATGTGGAGTACACTCCACCCCACCATGCTTTGGACATGGTGAGCCCATGTGGGTGCACATGGGAGGTATTGGTTTTATTTATTATTTGTGTATGGTTATTTGGGTTAGTGGGGTGTTGTGTGGCTCAATCCCATTGGATGGAGAGGAGTGGCATGACACTCCCTTGTAGCCCTCCTCTTGAGCTTAGAAAAGGGTGGATTCTCTTTCATTTTTACACTTTTAATCTTATATTTTGTGAGAGAGCTTTGGGTAGAAGAGGAAACACATGAGATTTTGAAGTTTTGAAGGCTTGTGAAGGAGATGGGAGACTATATTTACTCTTCTTCAAGATTTTTTGGGAAGCTAGGCCTCCAGATCTTTGTATTTCACTTTTATGTGTTGAATGAATGCCTGGGATTTAAAGAGATAAGTTTTCTTCCTTTTATATGGTGCTTTTATGTGTTAGAATGCTTTAGAATATAAGAAATGGATTTTAATTATTTTGTAAATTGTGCTTTCATGAGTTTGGGGGTGATTTGATCTTGTGTTTATATTTTTGGGAGTGTCATTCTTGGATTTGTAGAGTGTACAAGAAAATGGGTATTGGGATTAATATTATTTAATGATCTTATGGGTAAATGAATCGTGAGAGCTTGGAGAAACATCACTCTTATTTTAAGGTATTTGTTAGGAAATTAGCAAGTTGATCAAACCATTTCCTACATAACCTTATGAGAGAAAATGATGCATGCAAGCTTACAAAATAACCATAATGCAAAGATCAAAGACATACCACAAGATAACACAAGATATACCCTAGGAAAACCCTCAAGAGGGAAAAATCCAACCTCCAAAAGCATCCACACTCAATGTATTATTTAGCAATGAAATATTATAATACACTTATAGAGTTTCCATGAATACCTCTGAAACATCAAGCTCCTCTAGTGCATCATCCATGTGTCTAAGCAACCACACATCCCATGCCATGCTTCACATATGCACTTACAAGAGAGCTCAATACAAATGATAACCAACCTCAACCACTAAACATGTGCTTTCTTTTATAGAATCAAGCTAACACAAAACCACCAAGTGGTATTGGCTAAACCATGTGTCTCAAAACCATGAAGGCACAAAACCATTGACCCCAAAATTAAATATTTACCACAAATATTAAGTATTTGTCCTATGTATCCCACACATAAAATATTTAACCAATGTTAAATTACAAATTTATAAGTGGACCTAAATAAATATTTAATGTGGCTAAACACATCACTAGAGATGCACCACAAATAAATATTTACTAACATAATTAAAAAAAAAATTCTTGTGCAAGGTGTACAACACCCTTTTCCTAACATTATTGTGGTGGCCTTTTCCTTGTGTTGTTCTTATTAAGGTGAGGGTGAGTTTGAATTGGTGGTACTCACCTTCCTCTCCCTATTTTAAACCATGAGTGTATGGTTAATAGTTTTATCTCTTCCTTTTTGTGTGTATGAGACATATGGTCTTGTGATGGCCATCTAACAAAATGTTGTGAGAGATGTATGAGTATGAAAACTTGGTCCTTAGATAATGCTCCCAAGCTAGGGGGTTAACTAGAATGTTATGCTTCTCCATAGCATTTGATGATGGTAGCTACTCCCATTGGCCTCAAGGTTATCTTGGAGATCTGTCATTGGAGATTTTCTTAAATGGAGTTTTGGTAACTTGTAATTGTATCTCTTGTACTTGTAATATTGTTGAGAAAAATAATTTAATGTGTATTTTGTGATGTATAATTTTTGCAAAGATCAAACCTTGGGTCTCTTTATAATTTCTGAGATGAAGATATAATTCTAGAAATGTTGTAAAAAATAATTGTGGGAAAATATAAATTGGTTTGACTAAATGGGGGTTATGCTAGATTTTTAGGAAATGAGTGGAATTAAATTTGTCTCTAGAATAATTTGTACTTTTTAAATTTTTATATGGGACTGTTGGTTGTGCAAAATTTTCTATTTAGTCTCTAGATGAGATAAATTAAGTTTTTTGGGTTCCTACTAATCTTTCTAATTATGCATCTAATTGATCTTGATGTAACTATGTGTAGTTAAGGCATATATGTTAAATTATTTGATGTAATTATCGAAATGCTTTCCCCATAGTGAATTCATCATATATTTATGAATAATATCTCTCTCCCTCTCCCTCTCTCTCTCTTCCTTCCTCTCTCCCTCTCCCTCCCATGAAGGAAGGAAAATAGTGAATTTTGAGACTAAGTCGAGAAGTAGGAAGATGCACATGTTAAAGAAAATGATGGATTAAAGGATGGAGAAGAAGAAGAGGGTTTAGATGAGATTTCTAAGTAGGATGAGCATGCAGAGGGACATGAAGAGCCCCTTACTCTAGTATATAGATGATCCACAAGACAACTAAATCTAGTTGATAGGTATATCCCACTAGATTTTTATTGTGTATTTTCTTTGTTATGTAATGATGATGAACCAAGGTGTTTTAGGGAGGCTTTCTCTTTGAAGGATAGTTAGTCATGGGTGAAGGCCATGTAGGAGGATATGATAGCCTTGGATAATTATGACACCTAAGATCTTGTTAGTTTGCTTGAGGGAAAGAATCCCATTGGTTGTAACTAGGTGTACAAAAATAAATTCAGAGAAGATGGTTGGTTAGAGAGGTACAAGGCAAGATTGGTGGCCAAGGGCTACTCCTAGAGAGATGGAGTTGATTTTGGTGTTATTTTCTCTCCTATTGCTAAAGTATCTTCTATTAGATTCATGTTATCTATTGTTGTAACTTGTGGTTTGAGATTAAATAAATGGATGTTACAATTGTTTTCTTGCATGGGGATCTTGAAGAAGAAATTTATATGCAATAGCTTGATGGTTTTATGGTAAAAGGGAAGGAATATTTGGTTTGTAGATCAAAATGATCTTTGTATGGTTTAAAACAATTGCCTCGAATGTGGTATAAAAAATTGTTGCAATTGCTTTATATTTAGGTTTTGTTAGAAGTGAAGAGGATCACTATGTTTATATTAAGTGTATTGATGATCAAATTCTAATTATTTTCTTGTATGTGGATGACATGTTGTTTATTGGTAACAATAAGACAATGATTAGGGAGCTTAAAAATTATCTTTCTAGGGAATTTGACATGAAGGATCTAGGGGTATCAAAGTTTATTTTGGGGATGGAAATTAGTAGGGATCAAGTTCACATAAAGCTTTGGCTTAGTTAGAGTATGTACATTGATACCACTTTGTTATCCATAATTGCAAACCAATAAGTATTCCTTTACCCATAGGCACTAAGATTTCATTGGATTTGTGTCCCAAGTTAGAGGACTATTTCTAGCCCCCAATCTCAGGTAAGCACTAGAAAACACATTGAAGACACGCAAGACACAATGAAGATAGTAAGAAGCATGCAAAACATAGAGAATACAGTGGAAGCATGTAATACACGATGAAGACATGAGAGCAGTCACGCAATACATGAAGAATACATTGATATAGCATTTTATATATGAAATAAAATCCTAACTAAGGGGCGGAGGGGGCTCATTGCCACGCACCTTTAGACTTCCAAAAACATGCAAAAAAAAAGACCTGAATGTGGAGGGGGCTCATCGCCACACGCCTTTAGACCACACTCGGGGGAAGACACAAACAAAGACCCAAATGTGGAGGGGTCTCATCACTACGTGCCTTTAGACCACACTCGGGGGAAGACACATCAAATACGCAAGGAAAACACACAGAATACACGAGCACTGCATAGCATGCCATAGACACACTATATGTCTTATACACAGCACACACGAGCAATGGAAGGAGCTTATTGCTAAGTCCCACCATCTAATACACGCCAAACACACTTGGCAGTTGAGCTACGCTACCATAACTGCCAAAGACATGCTTAAGGGAGGATGACTCAATATCCAACCCCGCCTCTGCGGAGGAATTTGTATAAAGAATGCGCACTAGCTCAAGAGATACACCATCCCTCCTCATAGAGAGGGCAATTTGTTGTTAAAGAGGATGTGCACTCACTCTGGAGATACAAAATCCCTCCTCTCGGAGAAGGCAATTTTATTTTTATAAAAAGGATGTGTACTAGCACCAGAGATACAACATCCCTCCTCATAGAGAAGGCAGAAACATGCCTTGTCAGTGTCAAAATAATCAAGCAGATACCATTATATATGCCCCCACCTTAGGGTGATGATGTCGCTCATCGATATCAAGCACATTAAGGTAGAGTAAAAACATGCAAGGGAACAAGAGCTCTCACAAAGCCCATGTGCCTAAAAGTGACATGTGCCATGATCACTGAATGTTCCCACAAACACATTGATAAGATATGCTAAGACAATCAACAAGAGATAAGGTTAGAACATCTTACTCTAAGATAATAACCAAATCAAATCATGAAAGCTATGTATGTATTAGATCACATCAAGAAACCAAGGCTACACTTATGGGTTTGGATCCGAGTATAGCTGTTGGGCTTATACTGCAGGTATCTCAGAACTGAGTGTAACAACAAGGTGAGATACAAAATAATCCAAAGTGCATAGATCGCCTGTATTGTAAAAGTTTGTTAGAAGAGATAAGACATCATGATGCATCACACAGAGTGATTCTACTAGTCAAGCATCAAGAGGGGTAGTTGATTGATTTTAAGGGTTTATGTTGATCCTCCTTTCACCACTAAACATTCAAGGGCATTTAACCAAGTAGAGAACTCTACTACAGATCTCTTGTCACTTGAAACATAGGGGAAGATTGGAATAGTGTGAATTTGTTGTTCTATTAAGTCCAATTATGCTCAAAACCCTAATTTCATAAAATCGTAAACAAATGGACAAATTATGGAAAATGATTGCACATAGAGATATCAAATGACAACCAATACATACTAGATTTTGAAGTTTGATGTATAGAAAAGTTGGGGACTAATGAGCGGGCACCCTAGTCCAGTGTGCCTACTTTTGTTGGGATCTCTAAAGAATGCCTACAACCTGTTCCTGTTGTCACAGAGATTTTACTGCTTCAGAATCTAGAGGACTAATGAGTGAGCGCCCAAGTCCAAGCCCTAGTTTTCTTCTCAGATCTGTAATTCTGACAGTTTGCACTGCTCTCCTGTAACTCCACTTCTTTCACTTCTAAAACCTATAACCTACAATCACAGAAAAGTGGGTTGGGGGTTGTGGTGTTTAGAGGCTTGCCTTAGCTAATCCCCGGAGAGACATTCAAGTCTTTCAAACACCATTTTTAGATAAAGAGTACATATCCCTGCAGGATAGAGGCAAAAATCCTAATGATAAAGATAGAAAACACAATTGATATCACCATGTAGTGTAGATCTCATGGAAGGAAGATGCTCTTCATGCCATGAGGAGATGGAGTCAAATCTGCAATCACAAACACAATAACAACACAAAATACTACTCTACAACATAATGAATGCCTTGAACCACCTTAACATAAGCTCATAGATCAAAAATGCCATCTAGTTTACAAATGAATCACTAATCATGCTTATATATGCAACTACAAACATTCCCGCTAAGAATTTTGTAATTCAAACTTGAGATGTCAGCATAGGACCTAATAACGGTCATAAAACTGACACCAAAAAATAGGTCCTGACCTAAAATAGGGCAGGACTAGGGCGTGGGTGCCCAAGTCCTCCCCCCTATTTCAGGTAGGATTCATGCTAAGCACACCCCTAAGTCCTTTTTACCATGAAACTTTAGGGTTTTCTCATCGGGAGTCACCATTAACATGCAAGATCACCTAAATGCATTCTAAAGGACCCGAGAGATAAACCTTAAGAGGGAAAAGCCCCCAAGGTAACATTTTCTGACATAACATTTAGCCCCTACTATAATGTATGTATAAACGCAAGGCCAATACATGCATTAAAGTATGGCCAGCAAACATAGTAAACACGCCAAGCACAGAGAAGACACACCAATCACAATGAAGATAGTAATAGGCATGCAAAACACATAGAAGACAGTTATAGTCACAAAGACATGGAGAAGATAGCATTGAAGACACGCAAAACACAGTGAATGCAATGAATGTAGTGATTATTTCTTTTTTCATTTTCTCATATATGAAATGCAAATGCAAGTGCAAGGAAAGTAAACACACAACCCAAAATGCAGGAGGGACTCATCGCCACATGTCTTTAGACTGCATATGGGGCAACAGACACGTAAAACAAATCTCAGAGTGTAGGAGGGACTCATCGCCACATGTCTTTAGACTACACTTGAGAACAAACACGTCATACAAATCCCAAAGCATAGGAGGGACTCATCACCACACATCTTTAGACTATGCTTGGGAACAAACACGCCATATACACACACATGGAAGACACAGAGAAAACATGGCAAACAAGTAATGGAAGAAACCTATTGCTAGGTTTGCAGCCATCTCAGGCACATTACAGGCACACACTGATGATTGGGCTTCGCCACAACAATCGCCAAAGACACACTTAAGGGTTAAGATAGTCTCAGATCCGCTCCCCGCCTCTGTAGAGGACTTTTTGAAAATGACAGGATGTGCAATCTCCTCAAGAAATACACCATCCCCACCTCACATGGAAGGCTTAAAATAAAAAGGATATGCACGATATCCCGCCTCCATAGAGGGCTTAAGTGATTGCAGTAGATTTCAAGCTTTACAAACACACTTTGCTAGCATCTAAATCAGACAACTTACCTTATATGTCCCCACCTTAAGGTGGTTGATATCATGTAACGATATCAAGCACGTTAAGGTAGAGAGAAAACACACAAGGGAACAAGAGCTCTCGCAAAGCCCATGCCCCCAGAGGTGACATGTAATTTACGATCGCCAAATGTTCCCACAAACACATTCCTACAAGAAAGAGGTTAGAAATGTTTTCATAAGACAATAACCACATCACATGATGAAAGCAATGCATCAAAAGGCCAAGGTTACACTACGGATTCAGAAATCGAGTATAACCGTCGGGATATACTACAAGATCTTGGAATCAGATGTAAACGAGATGAGATTCAAAGATAAACAAAGTGCACAGAGAAATAGTATTGTTATGTTTTATAAGTGTGATAAGACAGCATTAAGATCACACTGAGTGATTCTACTAGCCAAGTGTCAAATAATATATAACAACCCCATCGTCATGTATGGACTAGGTCCATTTTTTGATTTCTCACTGAAGGGACACTTGGTCTGTATCAATATAATAAGTTTTTCATCATCCGCTCACTAGGTAGAACCACTAGAGGAAGGTAAATAATAAATCAAGAGAAGAGAAACAAGTGCCTTAGGGACAATCACGTAGGAGGGTGCCCCCAAGTCACCAACCGCAACGCTATGTCCGTAAGACCAACACAAAAAAATGAAAATAGAGAAGTAATATAGAAGAATGATGATACAAATAGAAGAAGGGTCACAACATAGGTGGTCTCTCAGTATCCTTGAACTTACAAGAGTATCAAGGGTCATCCCAAGAGGCCTAAACAACACATAACACATCACGAGAGAAACACAACACGAGAGGGGAGGTCACATAAATGAGCCAATTATGCTATGACATAGGTGGCCACTAGGGTTAGAAATACTTACTTGTATGGACAACTAAACTAACGGTTGTCATCAAGCAAATCATCATCTTCCCACTCCCAAATGTTAGAGGAAAGTTAGACATAAGGTACCATATCCCAACTTTTATTCTTGTCTTCAAGTTGTCCATTCTTAAGATCTTCTTGGTTTGATTCAATGTTAGGTGAGATGTTTTCTTGTTGAGGTGTGTTTCGTTGGGCAAAATCTTGTCTTCTCCTCCTCCTTTATCTTTCTTGTCTATTTCTCCTTGTCTTACTGTTTATCTCTTTTAAAATAGTGTCTTGTTCTTCCATAGGTTTTTGTGTTTTAGAGGAGGAAGCACCATGGTCAAATCTCATTTGTCTCGGTGGAATTTTTGCTCTCGATGACTACCTCCCAATCCCTGTAAGGATGGCGAGGGAGGAACCTCAGCATAGGGTCATTTTCCTTTTGGTCTAGGATGCTCTTCAAATGCAGATTGTTCGTCTCTTGTTGCTTCTTGAATAGAAGGACCGGCCACTCGATGTAATAATTATGTTTTGTAATTTCTATAGCTCAAGAAGTTAAAATCTATCCATGGCTCTGGTTCCACTTCATATCATTCCCAAAATTAATCAAGGCTAAAGTGTTGTCTTGTAACCAAAGGTTTATACCTATTGCAAGGAATAGTATGCACTTGTCCATTCAAAGGAAAATTTACACAGTTATATATTGTTGAAGGGACAACTTTCATAGCCTTTAACCATGGGTGTCCTAATTTTATGCTAAAAAGGTCAGATACGAGGACAACATCAAATAATTGTTCTATGGATTTGTCAAATATAGTAACCAATAAAGTTATCTTCCCAAAATTTTTTATAAAGGTTCCCTTATGTGTCTTAATCATCATGTCCGAAGGGTCATAGAAGTCTTGTATCAAACCATGTGAATAAAGGAATTCTTCTATTTCTACATTAGTCATGTAGTTAGGATCAATAAGAATCCCATCCATAGGATTTCCCATTATTTTTACAGTGATAAAAGGGGTCCTTCAATGTCTCCAATTGTTCTATCATGAGGTGTAAACATAATTTCAGGTTCGGGGACCTTTCTTTTCATGTAAGGCCTAGGAGGGAACCTAGTGTTATTGTTGCGATTAGAGGCCATGTGTATATGTTTTTAAATCAATGTGAAATCATATTTTAAAATATTTTCAAAAGTTATGCAAGAAACAAGTGCAAAACTATATGTGAAAATGACCTAAAATGCTTGATTTTTCAACTTTTTTCAATGCAAATAAGTGAAAGAAGAGGTGTTGTGAGGAAATTAATGAGGTGAAGAAAGTAATAAGTCTAATATCAGTCCAATAAATCAATAATATCCTTCACAACACACCTTTGATGCAATCCTATAATGATGACAAGCTAAAACCTAGTGAAAATACACCTTAAATATGTAATTTTTCACCAATTTTCAATGCAAAGGCCCAATAGGAAGAGTGTTGTGAGGAATTCAAGGAGGGGAAGAAGATTATAACCCTAATAATAGCCAATTAATGCAGAAAAATCCTTCACAACACACTTGTGATGCAATTCTAGAGAGACGATAAGGCCAAATCTAGTGAAAATGCAAGGTTTTCAAACCCTAGACATGAAATTTTGCAAGAAAGCCACTATGATGAAACACTACAGTTAGAAATCAGTCCTAATAAGTGTTTTGAAAGGGTAGTAAAATCTAAAACAATATTTTGACTACAAACCCTAGCTAATGCAAAACTAGGTTATATGGAAAAATGCATAATTTCAAGCATTTTTTTTTATCAATTTAAGCATGAAAATGCCATGTAAATGAATGGTGAATGAATAATTTATGTATTTTAAATCAGAACTGATGATAATGATAGAAATTTATTGAAATTAATTGCCAACTAATTCAAATTATTTGAAAATGCAAGCTAAAAATGCTAATTTTTTCAAAATTTTCAAAGTTTTCAATTTTTTTTGTAATTTTTCAAATGCAATAAGATAAAAATGAAATGAATGAATGAAATTCTAAAGTAAAACACTCAGCAAGGTGTAAAATTCATTAAAAACACGGGTTCACCAAAATGTTTAAGTGTAAAAAGAGGGGTAGTTGATTGATTTTAAGGGTTTATGTTGATCCTCCTTTCACTACTAAACATTCAAGGACATTCAACCAAGTAGAGAACTCTACTATAGATCTCCTGTCACTTGGAACATAGGGGAAGATTGGAATAATGTGAATTTGTTGTTTGATTAAGTCCAATTATGCTCAAAACCTTAATTTCGTAAAATCGTAAACAAACGGACAAATTACGGAAAATGATCACACACAGAAATATCATATCACAACCAAATACATACCAGATTTCAAAGTTTAGTGTACGAAAAAGTTGGGGACTAATGAGCGGGTGCCCTAGTCTAGTATGCTTGCTTTTGTTGAGATCTCTGAAGAATGTATGCAACCTATTCCCGTTGTCACAAAGATTTCACCACTTTGGAATCTGGAGGACTAATAAGTGGGTGCCCAAGTCCAAGCCCTAGTTTTCTTCTCAGATCTGCAATTCTGACAGTCTGCACTACTCTCCTGTAACTCCACTTCTTTCGCTTCCAAAACCTATAACCTACAATCACAGAAAAGTGGGTTGGGGGTTGTGGTATTTAGAGGCTTGCCTCAGTCAAGCCTCGGAGAGACATTCAAGTCTTCCAAACATCATTGTTAGATAAAGAGTGCGTATCCTTGTGGGATAGAGTCAAAAATCCAAATGATAAACAATAGAAAACACAATTGATATCACCTTGTAGTGTAGATCTCATGGAAGGAAGATGCTCTTGATGCCATGAGGAGATGGAGTCAAATCTGTAATCACAAACACAGTAACAACACAAAATATTGCTCTGCAACACAATGAATGCCTTGAATCACCTTAGCATAAGCTCATAGATAAAAAATGCCATCTAGTTTACAAATGAATCACTAATCATGCTTATATATGCAACTACAAACATTCCCACTAAGAATTTCATAACTCAAGCTTGAGATGTCAGCATAGGACCTAATAACGGTCATAAAACTGACACCCAAAAATAGATCCTAAACTAAAATAGGGCAGGACTAGGGCGCGGGTGCCCAAGTCCCCCCTATTTTAGGCTGGATTCATGCTAAGCACACCCCCTAAGTCCCATTTTCCATGAAACTTCAGGGTTTTCTCATCGGGAGTCACCATTAACATGCAAGATGACCTAAATGCATTCTAAAGAACCTGAGAGCTAAACCTTTGGAGGGAAAATCCCTCAAGGGGACATTTTCTGACATAATATATATCAACCCCATCTTCGTATATGGACTAGGTCCATTTTTGCTTTCTCGCTAAAGGGACACACGGTCCTTATCAGTATTTTTTTTTCATCATCTGCTGACTAGGTAGAACCACCAAAGAAGGTAAACAATAAAAATGAGAGAGGAGAACAAGTGTCTTAGGAACACCACATAGGAGGATGCCCCCAAGACATCAACCACAACGCTATGCCCCTAAGGCATGACACACAACAATAAAATAAAGAATAGAAGGATAGAAGAACGATGAAACAAATAGAAGAATGGACACAATAGAGGTGGTCTCTCGGTATCCTTGACCTTACAAGAGTATTAAGGGTCATCCTAGGAGACCTAAACAACACATAACACATCACAGAGAAGGCCACGTAAAAGAGAAAAGGTATGCTATGACAAAGGTGGCCAACAAGATTAGAAATACTTACCTTTGTACACAACCGATCTAGGGGTTGTCATCAAGCAAATCATCTTCCTCCTAATCTTGAATGCAAGAGGAAAGAGGTACATAAGGTACAATTGCCCAACTTAGATCATCGTCCTTTAGTTCTTCAATATTAAGCTCTTTTTTACACTAGTATAGAAACAACAATATATTACTAAAAAAACTGCTTATAAATGACCAAACATGGTCACGTGACCATTAGTAGATTATTGTCAGTCATTTATAACGTGACCAAATTGATGACTAAACCATTTTTAGTCATTTATTGGTTGTTCTGATTGATCAATTTGGTAGTATATTTAGTTGTTGATTTAGTCATTGATTGATGTAATCTGGTCACTTATTTAGTCATTTATTAAATTCACTAATATATTTATTCATTAATTTAGTCATTGATTGTTGTTAACTAGTAACTTATTTAGTCATTTTTCTTCATTGATTTCTATCCATTGGTAGTGTATTTAGTCATTAATTTTAATCATCATTTTGATCAATTTGGTAGTATATTTAGTCATTTTTATTCATTGATTTAACATTGGTCATATATTTAGTCATATTTATTCACTGTTCACCGATTTCTATCAATTGGTAGTATATTTAGTCATATTTATTCACTGTTAATTATTTATGTCAATTGGTAGTATATTTAGTTAATTTAATTATTAATTGACGTCAATTAGTAGTATATTTAGTAGTAGACATGATGTTTCCACAGTCCATGATATAGAATAAAGCTTTTGGAGAAAACTGTGTGCAGCTTATTTGGATCGACATTTCGGATCACACTCCATGATCCATCATCAAGAAGAAAAGATGAGTATATTTAGTCATTTTAATTGACTGATATTTGAGGATTTAAACATAAAACACAGAAATACACATCAATCATCAATTAATTGCACACAATATAAAGACAACCATTGAGAAGGCAAAATCGATGAACTTTATTAAAAGAAAGGTGTTCTTACAGCTTGCACAAGTCTAAAATATCTATCTTGCTTGAAAAATGCTTAGAAATAGAGTAAATTACAATGTTTATTTTTAGTCACAAGACTGAAAATTTGAGTTACAATGCACAGAAATGACAAGAAAGAAACTTCTCCAAGTTTACAATGCTTTGTCAAAAAGTGAACTGTTAGTAACTGATTCTCAACCAGCCTAACTACTGCCACAGGTCATCTAATATGCCCCATCATTCTAGCACTTGTCCTTCTTGACTGCAACCAAAGGAAATACACTATCATATGTAGTCAGGTCTATGATAGGCTATTCATAATGTGAAACATGGACTAGACTAGGCTTCCTTAATGAAACATCACTGTATTCTTATGTCTTGTACTATCATCAGCACTTCTTATGGGACATGTTTTTATTGAGTTTGAAGAATCAAGTCCTCTTAGGGCATGGAATCATATTCTTCCTTCATTAATGCATCTTCAAAAGCCTCTTTTTGAGTCTAAACCATTCACTTACCCTGCCTCTATTACATTGGACACTTGGTAGGCAGTCATATTTAGTGTCCTTGGTCTTCACTCATGGTGACTGAACTGTGCATACTTGCTTTCTAGATGATTGCCCTGCAACTTTCATATACTTGACTTTTAATGCTAACACTACAGTCCTCTATTCCTTTGCTCATGCCACTAAAACCATGTTTACTATGCCTGTATCCCTGGGAACCATTGACCATTGCCACTCACCATCAACATCTTACCTCTATGCACTCATTATCTCTCTATTATAGAACAGTCACCCATAAGTATATAGAATTTAGACCTTCATTTGTAGATTGTCATAGGTTTATGAAACTGTCATACTCCTGCAATTATACTGTCATGTAGAATATATGCCTTGTAATAATAACATTATTAGTGGCTGTCCTTTTTTCTATTTAAGACTTCTATAAATTTGTCTACTAGTTGCCTCCAAAGTCTTGATGAAATGCTAACATCATCACCTTATGACTATAATCTTCCTCATTGATCTTTGTGCATTGCCAACTGCCCTTCCTTTCTAAAAAACTAACACACCACCCTTGATCACAATAGCTTAAGACTCATCTCACTTTGTCTATGGCATGAACTGTGTACTTTATCTCTTGCTCACTGTCATTTATGCTCCTTGAGTCTTCATGACATCTCATAAATGAAGCTCTCTCCTTTATGAATCTCTCTCATTTATGCTCCTTGAGTCTTCATGATTGAGTGTTGATCGTGTCCCATATATGAAGCTCTCTCCTTCAATGCAGCCAACAATAACCCTAGAATCTTTTCATAAAGGCATATAAGGCAGTGACGCTGAATGTTTAGGGAGGAAAAGCAACATAAAATCAAGTCCAAAAAACCCATAAGACTTAAATATGTGTCTTTGCTTTGAAAAATGTGTTACAAAATGTGTTTCTTAGTGTTGTGATTGAGAAAACTGAGTTACAATGGATTTTTTTGCTTATACAGCTCCAAAACAAACAAAAACACTAAGATCCCTGAACAACACATTCAAACTATTGCATAAAGCAGTGGGCCAAGTTGTCTAACAGCTAGTACATGATAAACATCAACTATGTCTTTTTTTCAAATATTTTAGTGGCCACCGTGTGAAGGTCCCTTCTTTCTCTTTCAAACGGATAGCTCCATCTATTTTGTCTTCATAAGCAAGGGGTATGTTACTTGTGACCTTTAAAATATTTACATTTGCATCTCCTATTCCTTTCAATTTGACTCCATGTACAATAGATAGTGAGTGAATCCACTCAATGCCCACAGTAGCATCATCAAGTGGATCCAACACCTGAACTTTATCCCCTTCTTGGAGTTTATCAATATTAAATGTCTACAAAAACAAAAAAAATACACATTATATTGAGATATAAAACACACATTATATTGTTTTTGACAATTGTATGTAATGTCTTATGTCTTGGAACAAATCAGTTTTTGTATGTACTTTTTTTTATTCTATTGAATAACAAAGAAGCAACTTTTTACTCTAAAAAAAACTAACCCATTGCAAGGTACAAACAAATGGAGGGCAAGACTACAATAGTGCTAGACTATACGAGTACTCCAAAAAGAGACATGGATTGACAATGAAGTCCCCCCAACTGAGGACCATGACATCCCCGAACAAAATGCACTAATGCATAGTCAAAATCTATGTATGCACTCTATTACAACTAAGCTCTAATCTTTCATATGTAAGTTATATGTTCTCCCTTATTTCCATAATCCATGTATACTATCTAATTACACTTCACTACTATTCTAACTAGCTTCTATCAAATAAGTAATGATTACCCTTATTTACATAATAAAACAACCTTTACTTACTTGAATAGTACTTACTTGCATGCAGTTTCATAGCACTCACCTCGAGCTTAGCACAACTACTACTATGAATATCATGTGCATGCTCATCGAGTTCATCATCATTATTATCAATATCAACATTAACATGAAGTTGTACAGTTTTGCAGAGAGCTCTATTGACAAGGCCTTTTTCTTTTCGTTTTACTTTCATATAATTGCTCTGCATGTGGTTTAATCATCATGCAAAAATTAATATAAGTCAAGTAAAGAATGCAAAAGCTATAAATTTTTGTCCAAAAGAACATTTTAAGCATGAAGAATTAATGACAAAACATTGGGATAGATTAACTTACAACTTAAAGAATGCAAAAGCTATAATTTTTTGTCCAAAAGAACATTTTAAGCATGAAGAATGACAAAACATTGGGACATATAACTGACAACTATTATATTACCTCAACTTCAGCATAACTATGACGATTGTGTTGCACATTCTTGTCTAGTTCATCATGATCACTATCAATATCGACAGCTCTGTTGACATCATGAAGGCATTTTTGCTATCCTGCTGCTTTGATAAAATTGCCCTGCATGTGGTTTAACCATAATGCAAAAAAATATACAAATCATTCAATAGTCAAGTAAAGAATGCAAGCTATAAATTTATCCAAAAGAACATTTTATGGATCACTCCAACAATAAAGAAACTGGGTTAGATTCTCCTACGCTCATATTTCAATAATCTACATATTAAGAGGCATTTGTATACAGAATTGCCAAACAAGAAGAAAGGAGATCAATAGAGCCTCTTACCTCATCTGAATCCATGGATTTATGCTCATTCCATGCAAAAACTATAGGGTTAACGGAGGCAACCAACTGTGAAACTTGCTAACTAAGACCGTATATGCAATTCAGTACATGTTGGTACCCTTCATTTGAGTTGACATGAGCTGGAGAGGCTGATCCTACTAGGTATGTGACAGATGGCTATGAAATCTATGTTGATGAACTAGATTTCCACTTCGTCCTACTCTTAGATTTACTAAGATCTAGTGCTGCCATATAATTGACAATATCTTCTACACCTGCTTCTCTATTACTGTTTTCCACCTAAAATACAATGTCAATTTCAACATATAGTCAGTTCAATAAAAAAACAAAATAAATAACACAATGTAAATTGAATGAAAAAGCCTTGCACTTACTCCAAATTTGTCCATTTTGGCCTGCAACCCGCCTCAGCCAAATGTATATCCAGCCCTCACATTATCTCTTGCTCTCTTGCCTCTATTACTCTTTGCAAAATATTCTTCAGAATGCATACTTTCTTTCAATACCTCCCACAGTTTGGGACATAGAGTGGAGTCTGACCTCTCTTTTCCCTCCATGATTATTTTTCTGCAATTGTCTTTACTTGTAATATTTTCTAGAGATTTGTCCACCAGTAGTCTCAAAATCATTTTCCATTTTTTGTATGACATTTTCCACAGATCGTGGATCTTGCTCTGCAAAACTTGATTTGCAAATATCCAAATGGGCCCTACATCTTACATCCAACTCAGAGGCCCACTTTGCAGCATTTGGCCCAATGGGCTCACCATCTCTCGATACCTCAAGTAAGAATGGATTCTTGCCTTCTAATTTTCTTACTTTTTCATTCCTCTTTGTAGATCTATACAAATCTTGACTCAATCTTTGTCTTTTGACAAAAGCATCCACATCTTCTATTAAACCACTACTAGTATTTATGGCTGACCCACTAGTTCCATCAAAATTTCTAGATGCAACAGGTGCACTCTGAGGCACAGCAAATGCAAGCAGTCTCTGTTCATGACTTTCATTAATTGGAACTTCATGCTCCTTGGCCACATCAGGTGTGGCATCAATAGGTAGATCATGAGTACCGGTCTCCACAAATTTCACTTCAAACATATCCTTTAATCTTGATTAAATCATCTGTAGACCCATTGTTCCTTTAATACTCTGATGTTTTTCAATAATCTCTCTTAGACTTTGTTCTAAGAGATCATCACAATGTTGCACATCACCATGTGCTATATCAGGCTGCACATGATCACCATGTGCTATATTAGGTTGCACATCACCATGTGCTATATCAGGCTAGACATCACCATATGCTAGATCAGGCTACACATGATCATCATTGCAACTATTGTTTTCACCAACTGTATTTGTTGAATCACAAAAGCGGTGGCTTCTACGAGATGGCAGCACTGTATCTTTTCTTTCCTTTTGTTTTTTCTACATATTTTATTTGCACTCTTTTTGTTGCCTATAAAACAAAAAATAATATCATAATATGTCTTATATACATAAAGTTCTTGCCTATAAAATTTCACTAAACACTATTAAAAAAATAATATACTACTTAGTGGATTTACAACTTGCTTGTTTGTCAAACTAAGACTCAATAAATATTCATTATTCTTGGCCACTTTTTCTCTACAAAGGTGCTCATAATTTGTCAGTGAAGTTTCAACATTATGATCACTATCATCTAATTTGTGCCTTACAACCCTTCTCTTCATTTCCTAAAGTCCAAATAAACAATAATGTATAAACATTATTTGTTTCCATCTCCAAGGTGTCTCTATTTATATCGCTCGTCGACTACTAGTTTAGTTGGAACTATAGGCACTTGGAAAAAGAAACGATATAATTAATACTTTGTTGAGTTCATAAGTTGATAACTATTGACTTTCCAATCTGCTGATAAATGCAAATGAAAACTTAAAATAGAATTCAGTTTACAAATTAAAAAGAATTTGCAGTCAAAAACCAAGAAGTTTATAATTACAAGTATAAGACAAATTTTCCTTAGGGATATATTCACAAGAAAAGAACTCATAAAAACATAACGCAAGCAGGATGAAGGAAAAACATAGTCTAGTTCATCATGAGGTGTGTTAGAACCATTCAAAATTTCACATAGTCCCACTCTGTTTCATACATTTTCCTTCCATAAATCCATAATTAGGGATTCATATTCCTTTTAGAATTGTTTCAGGAGTCATTTATGAGCATCTCATATCAGGTCTATGTGAAAGAAATTTATATTTTTGACCATTGATGTGTTTTTGTCTCGTACCGCGGCCCCGTAGTACATGCAAACAACCTTGGCGGGTGTGCGAGAATTAGAGGATGTGAATACACAGTTACCGCTTCCCCGTAGCATGCAGAAAATTTAGTTGCAATGTTGCAATATAAACTCAAGTGGCACATAATATGTTACCATGTCCCCGCGACAAGTAAGGAGATGACCGGCGGCAATGCGGTAGGAAGGAGTCAGAATGATGCAGGAGCATCCAGTGGTGTAAGGGCAATCTTGCATCACCCAAAAAAGATGTGTTTCAAAATTGTTGATGTTCTTTCCATTTCTTTTCAAAATTTGTGGTTCTGATTCCATAATCGTTTGAATAATGATGTAAAACTTTCAATTTTTCCAAACTGCTAAAAATAGCAACCTGCTAATTTTAGAAAGTTTGCATTTGGGCACGGAATGAAGCAAAAATTTACAAGTTACATAACTGAAAAATAAGACCTTTGGCAAAGGAATCACGCAAAGATCATTTGCGAGCTGAAAGATATTAAAGTTTTTGTTTCTCGAAAAATGCCTAAAAATTATTCAAACTTAGGTTTCAGGCACTAAATAGCTTCGTACGGGCCTGAAAATGGCTAGAACCGGCAGAGCTAGTTCTTGGCGCGTAGACCACTCCGCGAGCTTTCTGACACATAAAACGGTTCGTCACTCGGACACCTGGATCAAAAGTTATGGCTCTCAGAAGTTGACCTATTTTTGGAGGGAGATGCAAATTTTGAAATTAGGTTGTTGGCCACCAAAAAGGCTATTAATAACCATTTTTGGGAACCCTAGGTAGTAGTAGAGTTAAGGGGGAAAGTGTAGAGTTAAGAATAGGTCAGAAAACAGAAACCCTAATAGATTTGGGGTTACAGAAGGCTGATGATTCTAGAGTCTTGTGAGAGGAAGCTATAATGTGTTGCAGCCTGTGGAGGGTTGATTCCTCTTATTGTATTTGAGCTTCTATAATGTAATAAGTTGTCCAAATCAATAAAGAAAGTTCTATTTTCTATGGGCAATTTCTGTTGTTGTGCGTTTTATGATTTACCCCCTTCATCAAGTGGTATCAGAGCAAGGGTTCTTGAGTGTATAGACAGATTGCCGACTGTGAGGCAATTTACACTAGGACCTGAGGTTGTGGGTTTGCTGCGGAGATCAAGATGCCTCCACGAAGAAATCGTATTGGGAGGAATGCTTTGATGGAAGAGGGTTTTAGAGCCCTACAAAGGCAAATTGATGCATTGCAAGAGGAGCTACGAAGAGGGTTTGAGTCGAGGACAAGAGAAGAAAGAGAAGATGAAGTTGAAGAAGAGCTATCTGAGGAAGAACAAGAAGTTACAGGAGATCCTGCAGAAGTTAGGTTGTTGAGGGCCATTTCAAAGATCGGAAAGAGGCCCAAGATCGAAGTTTCTACATATTCTAGAGATTTGAATCTGAAACAACTTATTGATTGGATCAATGACATGGAGGAGTATTTCGAGTATGAAGATGTGAAGGACCCAGATCGGGTTAAATTTGCAAAAACAAAGTTGAAGGGCCATGCCAATATTTGGTGGAAGGAGGTCCAATTAGAGAGGAACAAAAGAGGAAAAGGAAAGATCACCAGATGGGATCAGATGGTGGAGAAACTGAAGAAGCAGTTCATTCCTATGGACTATGAGATGGAGCTACTGAAGAAGCTGCAAGGACTGAAGCAAGGTAACAAGTCTGTTAAGGAGTATACAGAAGAGTTTTATAAAATTACTATTAGGACAGGCCATGCAAAGCCCAACAAGGAGAAGGTAGTCTATTACATTAATGGGTTGAGGCTAAGTATTCAAGAGGAGCTGAGCCTGGTTAGAATGACCACCATAGAAGATGCATACTAGTTTTCCCTGAAGGTGGAAGAGAAGCTGAATAAAAGATTTGATAGCAAGCAAAGGGGAAGAGGTCAAGGCGGAAGGATAGGTGGAAGACCCTATGGAGGGAGAAATGAAGATTCAAAGAAAAGTGAAGAAGCTGGCACCAGTCACAATCAGAGAGGAGATAATACCTACCGCCCTCGTGACCATAACAATGGTGAGCAAAGAGGAAGAGGAAGAGGCAGACCTGGGCAAGGACCTGGAAGAGGAGGTTTCAGAGGAACATGTTTCCAATGTGGAGAAGAAGGGCATCGAGCATATGAGTGTCCACAACATCAAGGAAGGACAAATAGAAGACCTGAAGGTAATGCATGAGTTGCACATGTAGATGAAGATGCACAATCTGAGCATTCTGAAGATGCTGAAAGGGGAGAAACCCTAGCTGTCAGAAGAACTTTGTTGAATGAGGAGAAAGAACCCAATCAGAGGAAGAGTTTATTCCGCACAAGGTGCAAATGTGAAGGTAAGTGTTGTGATATTATTATTGACAGTGGAAGTACTGACAATCTTGTTTCAGAGGAGATGGTTGATAGGTTGAAGTTGACAAGAAGAAAGCATCCACATCCATATCGGATTGCATGGTTGCAGAAGGGCCATAGAGCTTTGGTCAATGAGCAGTGTTTAGTGAAGTTCAAGATTGGGGACTACCATGATGAGGTGTTGTGTGATATCATACCGATGGATGCATGGCATATGCTATTGGGGAGGTCGTGACAATATGATAGGAGCGTTGTCCATGATGTTCGTGCAAACACATATTCCCTAACAAAGGATGGAGTTCGTCATAAGTTGAAGCCCCTAAAAGAGGTGGAAGAAAAGGTATGTAGTACTGCCAGAATTTGCTTGGTAGATGTTAGGAGATTTTTGGAGGGTATGAAGTATGAGCGTCATTGCTTTGCATTGATTCTTAAGATCAGTTAAGAGAAATGTGAAGATGTACCAGCAAAAGTTTCAGATATGTTGGAAGAATTTTAGGACATTGTCTCTAATAATGTACCAGAAGGTTTACCACCAGTGAGGAAGATAAGTCATCAAATGGATTTGATACCAAGAGCCAGTTTGCTGAATAAGGACGCCCATAGAATGACTCCAGCAGAGAGTGAAGAGTTGAACAGACAAGTTCAAGAGTTGTTTAGGAAGGGATTGATAAGCGAGAGTCTAAGTCCATGTGTGGTACCTACAGTACTGGCACCAAAGAAAGATGGAGAATGGAGAATGTGTATAGACTCTCAAGCCATCAATAAGATCATGATCAAGTACAGATTTCTATTTCCCAGAATGGATGACATAATGGACTGTTTGAGTGGAGCCAAGTACTTCATGAAGATTGATCTGAAGAGTGGGTATCACCAGATCCAAATCAGAGAAGGAGACGAATGGAAGATGGCCTTCAAGACCAAGGAAGGTTTATATGAGTGGTTAGTCATGCCATTTGGGCTAACCAATGCATCGAACACATTCATGCGGCTCATGAACGAGGTACTAAAAGAATTTTTGGGAAGTTTTGTTATTGTTTATTTGGATGATATTTTGATTTTTAGTAAGACTTGGGATGAGCATCTGATGCATATCAAAAGGGTTTTAGAGAAGTTGAGGGAGGAGAAGTTGCTAATTAATCTGAAGAAATGTAGCTTTGCAATGAAGTTGGTATACCTGGGATTTGTTGTCTTAGAGGAGGGTCTTAAAATGGACCCAAAAAAAGTAAGGGCTATCATTGAATGGCCTACACCAAGGAGTGCCATAGAGGTACGATCTTTCCATGGTTTGGCAAGTTTTTACAGAAAGTTTATCAGGAATTTTAGTAGCATTTGTGCACCCCTAACTGAGACAATGAGAGGGGATAGAAAAGAGTTTAGATGGACTAAAGGAGCAGACAAAAGCTTTGATGCATTGAAGCAGAAAGTCACAGAGCAACCTATTTTGGTACTTCTAGATTTCAATAAGGTATTTCAGGTAGATTCTGATGCTAGTGGTAGTGCTATAGGAGTTTTTTTGAGTCAAGAAGGTAATCCCATTGCCTATTTTAGTGAGAGGCTTAATGATGCCAAGAAAAAAGTATTATGTTTATGATCAGGAATTTTATGCTATAGTTCAGGCTTTGAAGAAATGGAGACATTATTTGTTACTGAAAGAGTTTGTTTTATATACTGATCATCAGGCTTTACAGTATCTTAATAGTCAAGGAAAGTTGAACCAAAGGCACTTAAAATGGGTTTGAGTTTTTACAGAGTTATACCTTTGTTTTGAAGCACAGGAGTGGGAAGTCCAACAAAGTTGCAAATGCCTTGAGCAGAAGGCAAATTTTGTTGACAGAAATGAAGATAGAGGTTGTTGGGTTCGATGAGCTCAAGAGTTTGTATCCTGAAGATCCAAATTTTGCAGAGGCTTAGAAAGCTTGCCTGGAGCCTGTTACTTTGGATAGTACAAAATGGTTGAATTTCATAATCCAAGATGGCATGTTGTTTAAAGGAAGTCGGTTGTGCATTCCAAGGAGTTCCATGAGAGAGAACCTGATTAAGGAGAAGCATAGTGGGGGATTGGTTGGACACTTTGGTCGAGATAAGACCATTACTATTGTTGGTGAAAATTATTATTGGCCTTAGTTGCAGCAAGATGTGAGGAAATTTGTGTAGAGTTGCAGATTATGTCAGATGGCGAAAGGAGCAAGTCAGAATACAGGGCTATATCAGCCACTACCTATACCAAAGAAGCCATGTGATAATATTAGTATGGATTTTGTTCTTGGTTTACCAAGGACACAAAGAGGACATGATTCCATTTTTGTGGTGGTGGACAGATTCTCAAAGATTGCACATTTTATTCCTTGAAAGAAGACTAATGATGCTGTTCATATTGCTGAATTATTTTTCAGGGAGGTGGTGAGATTACACAGTCTACCAAAGAGCATAGTTTTAGATCGAGATACCAAGTTTGTTGGTTATTTTTGGAGGACATTGTGGAAGAACTTGAAGAGAGATTTAAAGTTTAGTTCTACACACCATCCACAGACTGATGGACAGATCGAAGTGGTGAATAGGAGTTTGGGTAACCTGCTACGATGCTTAGTAGGAGATAAGCCCAAGGGATGGGATTTGATTTTACCACAGGTAGAATTTGCTTACAACAATTCTATCAATAGGAGTATTGGTAAATCACCATTCCAGATTGTTTATGGGAATAGTCCAAGAAATGCTTCAGTGTTAAGGAATCTAGACAAAGGGGAAAAGACAAGTGCCGAGGCTAAAGACTTTGCAGAACACATGAAGAGGTGAAAAAGCACATTAATAAGATGAATATTCAGTACAAGGCTAAGGCAGATCAGAAGAGGAGATATAAGGAATTCTAGGTAGGAGATGAAGTCATGGTTCACTTGAGAAAAGAAAGGTTCCCAATTGGAACATACAATAAGTTGAAAATGAAGAAATTTGGACCATGCAAAATTTTGAAGAAACATGATTCAGGAAATGTATATGAGGTAGAGCTGCCAAGTGGGATCAACATTTCCCCTATTTTTAACATTGCTGATTTATCAGAATATCATGAAAGTGGAATAGAGGATGGACCAACAGAAGAATAGTGGAGTATTCCAGCATCTACTTCAATAGAGGAGATAGAAGAGATCTTGGATAGTCGTGTGGGAAGAAGTACTCGGAACAGGCAATATGAAGAATATCTGGTGAAATGGAAAGGAAGGCCTGTTGAAGATTCTTCTTGGTTGTCTAAGGCAAAGGTTGATCATTTATATTTTCCTCACACAAACACCTGAGACGTGACAGGGTCACTTCTCAAATTACCCTAGGTATCTGATGCAGGAGCATCCAGTGGTGTAAAGGCAATCTTGCTTCACCCAAAAAAGATGTGTTTCAAAATTGTTGATGTTCTTTCTATTTCTTTTCAAAATTTGTTGTTATGGTTCCATAATCGCTTGAATAATGATGTAGAACTTTCAGTTTTTCCAAACTGCTAAAAATAGCAACCTGCTATTTTTAGAAAGTTTGCATTTGGGCACGAAATAAAGCAAAAAATTATAGGAAGTTACATAACTAAAAATAAGACCTTTGGCAAAGGAATCATGGAAAGATCATTTGCGAGCTGAAAGATATTAAAGTTTTCGTTTCCTAAAAAATGCCTAAAAATTATTCAAACTCAGGTTTGAGGCACTAAACGGCCTCGTACGGGCCCAAAAATGGCCAAAATTGGCAGAGCTAGATTTTAATGCATAGAGCACTCCGTGAGCTTTCTGATGCATAAAAAAGTTCGTCAATCAGACACCCGGATCAAAAGTTATGGCTCCCAGAAGTTGACCTATTTTTGGAGGGAGATGCAAATTTTGAAATTAGGTTGTTGGCCACCAAAAAGGCTATTAATAACCATTTTTGGGAACCCTGGGCAGTAGTAGAGTTAAGGGGGAAAGTTGGTCTTGTGATGATGCAGTAAGGAATTAAATATTGAAATGACTTTAGTGCTGCCTTGCAATGGTTATCATTGATGCCTGCGGGATTCTAGTTTTCAAGGAAAGGACTGCAAATCTTGAAATACTCACCCAACCATTGGATTGGATCAAATCAACGGTCTATGTTTGAAAAGAATTGAATGTTGAGATTTGTTGATTTCATGGCATGAACTAGAGTTAATGGAGAAATGACCAACTTCATGGCACAATAAAACTTGGGATATCTTTGTATTTTTTCATTCCAGCGAATTCAGTGTTGATTGTAGAAAGTGAATTCAAGATTTGTGTGTTCTCCTTAGGCATTTTTCGATCGGGTAAGTCTGCCCCATCACTCTTTGTATAAAAGTTGGTGTTTGGTTTGTGCTCTATTTTCAACTAGTCTGGTAAAGCAAGTAAAATATCAAAACCCTAGTTCATAGAGGCACTAAAATATGGCACCTAAAAAATCTGAGTCTGTGAGTAAGAGCACTGACCCCCCCTGCTCCCAAGAAATGATCACTTCAACAATCATTGTTGGACATCCTGCCAAATTCAGTTGACAAGGGGTCTAAGAAATTGTTCAAGGATGTTGCGGAAGGATGTCATGATGTTGCAATCCCTATCTCTAGATGGAACCTTTTTTGGTATTTTTGTGAAAAGAAAGATGGACAGGGACCAGTTGGAAACCCATGGAATTTGGGTTTGGCAAAGCTTGTGGTGCCAAATGTATTTGTTGATGTGGATTTGATTAGAACATTGGCACAACACTATCACTCAGCCACCAAAACAGTTAGACTACCAAATGGGTCACCATTAGTGGCTATGGACATGAATGCAATCATAGACTACTGCATGTTGAGAAAGCAAGCCCTCACACAAGTAGATCTGCAGAAGAGTGAGCAGGAGTACAATAGTTTGAGAAAAACACACAAAAGGGATGAGCTGCCCATGTACATGAGGAAAGGGGCAAATAACAGAAGAATTGAAATCCCATCCACTGTAATTGAACCTTTCTCTGTTGAAGATTTTATTGTCTATTTCAAAAGAACATATTTTGCTTTGTGTCAGGTGTTGGGTATTGATGCCCAAGGTAGAATGCCTGTCGGCCTAATGATGATGGCCATGAGAATTCAAAATCTAGAAGTTAATGTTGAATATGATTTTGCATCATTCATTGAAAAGAAACTACATGATGGATTTTTGCAAATAAGAGAAAACAAAAAGCCCATGGATTTCAAATACTACTCTTTGTTATGTCATTTGATTTTGTATCAAAATAGAAGGAAGTGGCCCAGCAGAATGGATCTGAGCATATGATTGATCAAAAGGGACAAAGATTGCCAACACAGTGTTGGTGTTACAAATGGGATAGCCATTGCAAGAATTATGACTATGTTGTGTTTCATGGTGAATTCTCATTTAGAATAATGAATTCTCTTGGTAGCCTTTCTCCCAGATTGACAAAAGAGATCATGGAAATGTTGAGGCCTCTTGCCCATAGGCTAGAATATGGTCATAAGCATAACTATGTTGATTGGTTTTTCTTGCCAAATCATACTACAATCAGGGTATATGGGTGTACTCAGCCACCCCATGTGTTTCCCAAATTTGTGCCAAATAGAATTACATTCCTTGAATTCATGTGACAAATGATGTGGATGGAGAAGGATGTAATGAAGAAATAGAAGAAAAGCACATTTCTTCCTGATTCCACAGTGTTTGGTGATTGGTCCATTGGTTCTAATACTTTAGAGGATTTGCAAACCTATTTGAAGGCTAAATATTCTTTGAAATCAGGTGTAGAGAGGGTTTGTGATCCAGAGCGTCACATGAACTTTGTCAGACAAACCATCCTCACAAGAATGGGAATATCCCATCAAATAAATTTTGATGAGGATGTGTTTAGAAATCTTGTCACCTTTCAAGAAGTGTATAATAGGAAAAGAAAATGGGAGATTTTGAAAAGGATTGAGGATGATAGGAGAAAACAAAATCCTAATTTTTCTGGATTCTTTATTGAAGAGAGGGACTTTATGAGAAGAATAGATCTGATAATTGACAATTTTTAAAGAATATATAGCAAGTCTGAGAAGCAACCTTCAAAGGCTACCAAGCTCAGTGTCAAAAGACAACCAGGAGTTGTGATTCAAGAGTCTGGACCAGATGAAATGTCAATACAGGATCCAACTCATGTCCCTAATTCACCACCTGCCAAAAGGCAAAGGATTGAGGATGTTTCTCCACTGGTTCCATATGAATTGACTGAAGGAGGGGCTGACACTGATGAAGTGGCTAGTATCCTAAGAAATATGGGAGATGAAAGAGAAATAGATCAGCCACTTGTTGGCCAAGAAACAGAAGCACACAAACTAGAGGCCAAAATGGGTGAATAGGCACAAGGGGAGCCTAAATTAGAAGAAGATGAAAGAATTGTGGCTTCTATGAGATTTATGGAGGATGATGATTTCATTAATTCTCCTGAATTCAAAGATTTTTGGATTAAGATGAAGATGAAAGAATTTCAAGAACAAGTGGAAATAAATAAAATGGGTGCTGATGAATCTAAGCATGAGCAAATTGTTTCACAAACTTTCAAGAATTTGAAAATAGACGAAATAAGTGTCAACCCTGATTAGGCTAGACAAATGGTATTAAGGAGCAACATGTTGATCATTCATGGGCTTGAGTTGAAGAAAATGTTTTTGTTAGACCAAGACAGGAATCAAGATGACCCCATGCCAGTTTCTGAATTTGACTATGAGGATGGTGTCAGTGGTTGTGGTTTCAATCCAAAAACAAAGACTTTGGTAATATGGGCAACACAAAAGAACACCAGCAAACCAAGATTACTTGATGTGGTCCAAGAAATAAGGAGAACAGCTATGGTCAAGACATTCTAGGACACATCAATAACTGAATCAGTTACCCTCACTATGCATACTGCAATGTTTACATAAGCTGCTGTTAAAAAGCTAGAGCAAAGATTGTTTGATTATGAGAGAACTCAGATGGAGATGAATGATGAGGTAAATAGATTGTATCTTGAAATGTAAAGCTGAAAGAACAATTGAAGGGTGAGAGTTCTTCTCAGATTCAAGCCATTGTGCCATTTCAAACACCTATGCCACAAGAGACTGGTAATACCATAGTGACTGCTGAACAATTCAATGTTTTGAAATTGAAGTTGGAAAAAGAAATTGAGGAATTGAAAAGACAAAATGAGAAAACAAAGAATGAGGAAAAATTGAAAATTCTTGAAGTGTTTGAGAAAATTTTGGAATATATAGTGAAAATGGTTGTTGACAAGTTGAGAGATGTGCATGCATGCTATTCTTCCTTGTCTCGGGCCATGGAATGATTGAAAGTAAATTTTTCTATTTTAGATCCCTTGTATCAAAGATGGCAGTCAACACATCACACACTGATCACTCTGTGTAAAGTTCTACAACGAAATCTAGATGCTCCTACAGCTCTAAAACGAACAGAGAAAATGCTCAAGATGATATTGGATGAGTATCAGTATGTGAATGGTGAGAATAAAAAAATGCAGGCAAAGATTGATTCTTTTGCCACTTTCAAACATCAGTTCATTCCATCAATCCTAACAGAGGATGAAAAGATCAAGGGTTTTGATGCGTGGAAGGATGAATTTGGTCATACAGTTTCTAAGGTCATGCAATTTTTGAAAAAGGATGAAGATATCAATATTCTCAGCTTCAACATCATTCTGGACAGAGTAATTACTTTGGATGCTGGATATACAAAGTTTGTAATTGATGTCAAAGCATTGCTGGATAAAAGGTGGAAGGATCACCGGGCCAACTTGCTCCAAATTCAAGATTATAAGTGGCCTAGTGATTATGCTATGTTTCAATGGTAGTAGAAGTATCTTGAAGCTAATAAATAGATAGGTTATACGTGCAGGGGAGCAACGAGCATCATGGCCTCATGACTACACAGCATACTAATGGGAGCAAGAGTATTTGGCTCCTCCAGAAGAATAGGGCCTTGAAGATGTTGTAGTGGAAGAACTAAGCCTTCAAACACTCTATCATGGAGAGGGGGACTTTGCCAGATCGGGATGATCACGGGTCTCCTATGTTGATTAATGGACTACAAGTGTATTGCAAGTGTTGTGGGCTTCCAATCAATATTGTCTACTTTCTCCTGTTTTCTCTTAATTATGTTTTAAGCAAAATTAATGTTTAGTTTATATGAAGAGGCATGAATTTTGAAAAGATGCCATATTTTTTAACGGTCTAAAGCTTGTTGCTTCTCTTATAAAAGAGAAACCAAGACTGAATTTTGATATCATCATCATAGGCATTTATAGAAACATATATGAGGAGACTTCTGTTATATTGTAATATATATTTAAAGCAATCAATGGAGAAGAAGATTTAATCTGGTGCTCAAATTCTGGTTAAGATATCTAAGAGATCATCTCTTTGTTTGTAATGAGGAGGCTTAGTTCACCTAATGTTAAGATATCTATATGTATTATTAAATCATAGATGTTCGTTATTGTTTCCTTCACACAAGCATATTCAATGCATGTGGAGGCTAGAATCTATTTTACAAACTAAAGCTATCATTAGGACATACAAGAAAAGTCTAGCATCTAGAAAACATATAGGACATACAAGAAATTATATTCTAATTCAACAAAATTAATTTCAACCAAACTAAGACGAATGATTAAACCCAACTTTAAATACACTTCAAATCAGCAGTGAACATCTCAGGTTTTGTCTACAATGTACTAGCAGAATAATGATGATTACATTCAGAAATGTATCAATGAAACAATAGTGAATAAGCATACCTATACTTAGATCTTTATTACATTCAATAATAAATTACACCATACATATAACCAAAGTTTAGGTGACAAGCTAACCTCTTAAGTTGACAGGCTAGTTAAGGTGACAAAACATCATCATAATCATCTACATTGTCAAATCATCTGCATTGCCAACAAGATCAGAATCCTGATTACTCGTGTCTGCATTTGCTTGATTTTCTTCCTCATCCTCATCTATGACATGCGACTCATTCTCTCTCCCAGTCTCTTCATTGGTAATAAAAATCTCTTCTTCAAACACCCCATCATCATCTTCATCCACTTCTTCGAATGTTTCTTATAACTTAACATATTGCCCATCAGGCATTATATCGACAACTTCCATGAATTTTTGTTTGGAACGAGACTCTGTTTGAATCACATACAACTATCATGGGATTCTTACACCATCA
Organism: Cunninghamia lanceolata; assembly: GCA_027924645.1. Lineage (NCBI taxonomy): Eukaryota > Viridiplantae > Streptophyta > Pinopsida > Cupressales > Cupressaceae > Cunninghamia > Cunninghamia lanceolata. The sequence goes on from BSBN01000016.1 coordinate 17,167,230, forward strand.
ATTAGAAATGATTGGTTAATTTGAAGAGGGGAAACATATGGCTCATCCATCTCTAATAAAAATTGCCCTATATTTGCACGTATAAATCCATACTCATCAAATTGTACTGCGGATGGTCGGATCCACTTACATTTTAATAATATAGGACTATTTTCACCAAAATCCACTTGAATAATTTCTTGGATGAATCCAACATAAAATTTCTTCTTAGTTCCGTGAAGAAATTCAGCACTAACAACACAAACACAATTTGTCTTTCCTTTGTCTTTTTCTTCCACTCTTAAATGACTACCATAGGCCCACATTCCACTAAAACACATAGCCCATATATGTGGAGATTGTGAATTCTCACTTTCCTCCATTGTTACATCTTGACCTTCTTCTTTTGCATCACTGACTGCATTAGCAATCCATTTTTCAAATTTTGGAAAAGAATCACCTCCAATCAAATCATGACGTCTACGCTTTTGAGGTCGATGTTACATCCAAGTTTGATTCTCTTCTTCATATTTTCTACATAGAATATTAACGTACAAATAGTAATATTAATAGTATAAATGTGTAAATGCAATTGAATAAATAAATTATTGTGTAATTTTTTTTTTACCTATGCCACTTACCGAGTGAAGTTGTGTTTTGAAGAATATAAGCATGTATCACACTTCTTTCTTGATGTGATAGCTCAAGAAGCGACATCCATTGTCTTCTAATACTTCACCTGCAACTCCTTCATCTTCGTCATCATCCCATACATGTCGATTGACATTTTTAAAATCTTTCATATATTTTGTGCAAAATCCCATGGCCTCTTGCATTGAATATCCCTCAAACATGTTGCCTTCCAGTTTTGCCCTAGTACGAACACATTTTTTCAAAACCTTCATATATCGTTCTATAGGATACATCCATCTCGTTCTTACTGGGCCACAATGCTCAAGTTAATATTCTAGATGTATCAAAAGATGCATAGAAATGTTAAAGATTGTTGGTGTAAACTCCTGTTCCAATAAACAAAGGACTTCAACAACCTCCTCCCTCAAACTATCAAAGTTCGAAGGATCTAATACATGTAAACTCATTCTCTTTAATATTAGGCCTAACCTTATAACTACCAATCTCGGCCCCTTTTCCAAACTTGATATATTTACCACAATAGGTAAAATATTCTCGATTATGACATGATAGTCATGGGTCTTGAGGCCTCTTAAGCCATTAATGTCAGTTTGGCTTCTAATACTACTAATTACATAACCAGTGGGAAAGCAAGTCTGAGACAACAATTGTAAGAATTGTGCACGTTGTTCCTTTGTCCAAACATAAGGAGCACTAGGTTTTCTATATTTTTCATCAGCACATTTTTCAACCCAAAGATTTCGATGAATCTTTAGTTGTTGAACGTCTTCACATGATGAAATAGTATCAAAAGCACCAAAAAGATTTTCTATAATAGCATAGGCTATATTTTTCTCAGTATGCATAAAGCCAACAGTATGCCTAATGGCTATATCCTTAAAGTATGGCAACTTATAGAATATGCACAATCGTTTTACACCACTTTCACTACATGGATCATATCTACTACCAGCAATCCCATCATTTTCAATAAATGACATTATTTTTTGTCCATTCTCAACAATGTAATCACTTGTTATTAGCAATAGTGCTTCACGATTCTCTTCTTGACCATTGAAACATGTTTTTTGTCGATGATATGGATGATCCATTTTAAGGTAGGCATGATGCCCACAATACACTTACGCAAACTTCTTGAGTGCCTCACAAAATCCTTAAAGTTGCAAGCAGGACATCCATGGTATCCATAAACACTGAGACCAGACAATGTGCCATATACAGGAAGATCATGAATCGTAAACAATAAGGAAGCTCTTAAAGTGAATTTGATTGAATGACCACCCTTTAAAGATTGAATTGCTTCAATTCATTTCCACAATTCCATTAGCTCATCATATAATGGCTCTAGATAAGCATCGATTGTATCTAAAGTCACAGTTTTCTTTCCTGGTATAATCAATGATAGAATTAAGAAAAATGGTTTAGTTGCTAACCATGGAGGCAAATTATAATTTATTAAAAACACTAGCCAAGTTGACCATTTAGTACTTTGATCTGAGAATGGGTTCACCCCATCTAGAGCCAAACCCAACCTTATATTATGAGGATCTTGAGAAAAATTAGGCCATCTGCTATCAAATTCCATCCACATCTTAGAATCAGGCACATGTTGTTGTTTTCCATCGGTGCTCTTATTTTGGGAATGCCATTGCATAAGTTCAGCAATGTCTCTGCACCTATACATTCAGAGTAATCGTGGGATTTTTGGAAAGTGGCGAAGAACCTTTCTAGGAACCATAGCTGATTTCAACCCTTGTCTATACCTTGCTTCATGAAATTTCGGATATTCACTCTCACTTGCAAGATTATTGCGAAATAATACGCAATCATTCACACATGTGTGGATGTTTTCATACCCTAAGCCTAGCTTAGTGATTTACTTTTTACATTGACTTCATTTTGTTGGCAATGTGGAGTCAGGTGGTAACAACAAACTTAATAATGCCAATAACTGATCTACACTCTCATTTGTCCAACCATGCACCACTTGCAAGTTAAGAATTTGAAGGATTGTTGTCAAACGACTTAACTTGCAATTAGCATACACAGGCTTTAAAGCATCCTCCATTGACTTGGCCCAATCATCATCTAGACCCTCATTCAACATTCTATCAACTTCAAACCCTTCATCTAACATTGTTGCCTCTTCATCTATGTTTGGTGCCACTTCATCTATGTTTGTTGCCTCTTCATCTCTCACACTCTGCAATTCTATCATATCTTCATAATAATTGTAATCCCAAGGGCTTATACCACTATGCCCATATCTTATCATATGTTGAAGAATTAGGTTTCTTTTTCTCGCCTTTCCACCAAGATAGTATTTACATGGACATGGATATTTGTCCATGTCCCTCTCATTGGCTACTCTCTCATCAAATGCATGGTATTGATCCATAGTCAACCTTTGATGTTGATCCATCTGTAATGTTCTACACATAGAAACAAAAATCTAGCTTTCAAATGCATTTGGATTGGTAGAATTTCATCAAGTTTTATACCAGATATTGCATTTTTGGTGAGTGCAAGTCTAAACCCTACCTAAGGTTTCCAGGGAGCAAAATTTGATCATGGGCAGAGTTTCCACCATCCAAAAATCTTGAAAATTGGTGGAAAGCTCTATCCCATGCCTATCCACATCCTTGCAAGAGGACAACTCACGACTGGCATGTGTGAAGAAGATATGATTGACTGTGTGTGCAGATTTATTGTGAGACAGTCCTAAAACCCTAGGTTCTTTGTTGCTTTGAATAATCTATGCATTGTATGTCAATGGAGGGGTGAAGAATCATAGTGGCATGTTGTTAGGGCCTACATAGGCCTGGGAATTCATATGACAAGTGTTCTTACCTTCGTTTGGAGTCATCACCTTGAATGCACCTAGTGGCCCAACAAGACCTAAATTGCATAAATCGTTATGTTAATCACTTGGTTAGGTCATGTACACTTGGAAACCCCTACAAGATGTTGTAATAGGTCTGAATAAACCAAGTTGTCCATATTCCTTGTTGTCTTCAATGATAGGGTGTTGTTTCCATGTTTTAGGCTTAGAAGCAAATTGTCAAGAATGAACAAGGGTGCATATTTGCATCAAGTGTATTGAAACTTTGTTTGGGATGTGTCAAGGTTATTGTGTGTGAGTCCTTCCTTTGCATCATGTTTTGCCTCTACATGAATCTATGTGATCAGTTTTGTGCATTTTTTACTTTTAGGATTCTAACAATTAGTGAAAAAGGTAGTGTTCATTAAGGAATGGAAAAGATACGTAGAGCCTTTGAATTATACCCGTACTGTGCAATGACATTGAATCATTTAGCAAACCATTTTTTCTTCATAGGGTAGCATATTCTTGTGGAATAGTTTACTGAGATAGCTCTTGTTTCAATTGACCACCCTCTCACGAAATCTCATTCACATTATAATCTTGCACGATCTTATCATAGTAAAGGTGATTATGACACCACTGGCCGCTACTACATGGCATCAGTCAAGGAAAGCCAGAGGCCACAAGATTTTGTGGACAGGTTCAATTGAAGCTGGGAGATCTTAAGAGTTCTCTCTCAAATTTTGAAAAGGTTTTAGAGGTCCACCCTAAGAATTGTGAGAGCTTAAAAGATGTAGGCCATATATATGCTCAGCAAGGGCAAGAAGAGAAGGCTTTGGAAATTTTAAGAAAGGCAACTTGCATAGATCCACATGATGCCCATGCATTTATCAAGATGGGTGAGTTATTAATATCATCAGACCCTAGTGCAGCCTTAGATTCTCTTAAGACAACAAAGTCTCTTATGAAGAAGAGCAGAGAAGAAGTACCCATTCAATTGTTAAACAACATTGGGGTTCTTCATTTTGAGCGTGAGAACTAGAGTTGGCTCAACAAACTTTTATGGAGGCATTAGGAAATGGCATTTGGGTTGAATTCATAAATAAAAGCCCTAATGCCAATTCTATAGTTTTTCCTATGCTCTTTAAGGATATGAAATTCTTCCATCGACTAGAAGAAGGTGGTGTTTCACTTGAGCTACCATGGGATAAAGTCACAACAGTATTTAATCTTGCTAGGTTTTTTGAAGAGCTACATGATACTGAAAAAGAAAATATTTTATACAGGCTAATATTATTCAAGTGTCCTAATTATGTGGATGCATAACTACGTCTTGCAGCCATGGCTTAGGCTCAAAATGAGATCCAATTAAGCATAGAATTGATTGGGGATGCACTTAAGGTGGATAAAAACTCATCAAATGCTTTATCTATGCTTGGAAAAATGGAACTAAAAACAAACAACTGGCTTAACGCAAAATAAACAATTAAAGCTGCACAAAGTGAATCAGATGCAAAGAATTCTTATGTTGACATTTCACTTGGAAATTGGAATTATTTTGCAGCTTTTCGCAATGAGAGGAGGGATCCAAAGGTGGAGGCACAACATCTTGAGAAGGCTAGAGAATTGTATTGTAAAGTGTTGGCACAAAGACCAGGAAATGTTTATGTTGCAAATGGGGCAGCCATTGTGCTAGCTAAAAGGGGTCAATTTGATATTGCAAAGGAAATTTTTACATGGGTACAAGAAGCTGCAGTAGGAAACATCTTTGTTCAGATGCCTAATGTGTGGGTAAATCTAGCACATGTTTACTTTGCACAAGGACAGTTTGCGCTTGTAGTGAAAATGTATCAAAATTGTTTGAGGAAATTCTATTTTGGCTCTAACACCCAAATTTTATTATATTTAGCTCGAACACATTATGAAGTAGAACAATGGCAAGATTGTAAAAGAATATTATTAAGAGCAATAGATTGTAACTATTGTAAGTTGCCAATCACAAAGCTATAGATTTTATGTTTATAAATGTAATGAGGCTTTCGAATTACCTCTAAATTTGCTGCAGAGGGTGTCCCCAAATCTGACTTTGCTGCAGAGGGCCTCGCTGACTTCAAATTCATTGCAACAAACTCTAAATTCCTTGCCTGCCTTTTCAGAAGTTTCCAGGTCCTCTCCTTTTTATCGCCCATGCAAGTAGTTGCTATAACTCAAAATGCCTCAGTGCAAAGTAGCTCTGGGAAAGTACTTTGATCTCTACATTCCTGACCTTTGGTTTTTCAACATGTCCACCATAAGCAACTCTGAATAGTTGGAGATATTCCAAGCTAAGTGCGTGAAGAGCATGTTAGAGTGCCTGCAAGTGAAGAGTGTGATGGTGATGGGCCATAGCTATGGTGGGTTTGTGGGCTTCTGGATGGCGCACATCTGTTGCCTCGTAATTGTGAGCTGTGGTGTTTGCAACAATGATCTGTTCAATGAGCTCAGCGCCACCGATATCAGGGATGTTCTTCTTCCCACTAACAAAGGAAGAATTCGACAATGAATGTGAATAATGAACGCCAATACCTCCCGCTAATAATTTCCCCAAAACTTTTTAAAATTTTTTGTCTAATTTGTATTTGTGTGACTAACTATTTAGTCATTTTTATTTCTTTGACTAAATAATTTTTTAGTCAATGACCAAATTCTACTAGTGTTAGTTTGTTCAATATCAGGTGGTGGAATGTTCTCTTGTTGAGGTGTTGGTTTTCGAGCTAAAGCTTGTCATCTCTTCCTTCGTTCTCTTTCTTGTCTATTCCTTATTGTTTTGTTGGTGATGTTTGCAAAAGTATTGTCATGATTTTTCATAGTCTTCGACATTTCAGAGGAAGAAGCTTGTGCTAGATTAACATTTTGTGATGAATTGTTTTGTTCTTTATAGGTATCTCCTGGTCCTTGTAAGGATGAAGAAGGAGGGACCTCAGCATAGACTCCCTTACCTTTTGGCCTAGGGTGTTCTTTCAACTCAAGTGGCTCTTTGCTTATGATTTGTTCAGGAGGAGGTCCAGCCAATCTTGTTATCAATTTTTCTTTGTATTGTTGGTATCCCAAGAATATTTGATCTTGTTGTGGTTCAGGAGATTCAGTATGCCGTGGCCAAAAGTAATCAAGATTGAATTTTTTTCAAGTAACCATGGGTTGCCACTTAATATGATGAATAGTATGCACGCTTCCATGGGGAGGAAATTTTATACATTTGTAAATTGTTGAGGGGACAGCTTTCATGGCCTTGGGCCATGGATGGCCTAATTTTATTTGAAAGAGGTTAGATGTAGGTATGATATCGAATGATTGTTCCAAAGCTTTATCAAATACTGTGATCAATAAAGTAATCTTCCCTATGGCTAGGAGGAAAGCTCTAGTATGTGTTTTAATCATCATGTCGGTGGGTTCATAAGATTCTTGCATCAAATCATGTGAATAAAAGAACTCTTCAGTAGCCACATTAGTCATACAGTTAGGATCAATAAGGGCTCCCCTTGTAGGATTGTTCATTACTTTCACTACGATGTAAAGAGGTCATTCAATACTTCCATTTGTTCTATCATGTGGTGTAAAGACTAATTTGGGTTCAGGAGTCTTCCTCTTCATATAAACCCTAGGGGGAAACATAGTATTTTTGTGATGCGAAGCCATGTATGTGAGATTATTTCGCACTGAAGTACTTGTTTGAGGAAATTGGGTTTTTAAAAAGAAACACACAAATTTCACAACAAACCAAGTAAGTAAGATGGAAATAGCACTACACAACAAGGCGGGATGAGTGATTTGGAAGTTTGTTTGAAGAAAGTGTATACAACCTTTAGTGTTGAAATACACAATGTGTAATTAAAAATATGCAAATTTTCAAGAAAGAGTGCAAAATTTTCAAATGAGAAATGAAAATATGCCTAAGATGAATAAAAGATCTGAATTGAAAGATATTTGTGACATATGCAATGAAACAATGAAAAACTATGCTTGTTTATGAACCTAAATGCTTGATTTTTTCACTTTTTTCAATGTAAATGCACAAAAGATGTTATGAAATTATGCAAAATGATATATGAACTGAATCTAATTAGGTATATTGTGTAAAATAACTTAGATCTGATGTAAGAAGGATGCCAAAGTCCTACAATGCTCAATGCACATTCAAAAGGATGAAGATGGATGTTTTTGTTGAAATACACAATGTGTAAATGCAAAAAAAATGAAATTTTCAAAGCTAAAGATAGGATGAAAAAGTATGCACTATGATCCAACACTACACTTCAAAATCAGATTTGAATGAATGTTGAAAAGGAGTAGCAAAATCTGAAAATGAAATTTTGTCTACAAACCCTAGTTTTTGCTAAGACTAGGTTATATGAAAAATGCAACTTTTTAAGCAAAACCCTAGCAAATGAAATATGCAAATGCAAAATAAAAGATCATGAAATGATGAAATGTTGTAATTTGTCTCAGATCTAATGTAAATATCAGAAAATTAAATGTTTTCAATGATATGCAAGGAAAATAGTGTAACTATGCCTTAATGTAAGCCTAGCATGCTTATTTTTTTCAAATTTTTCAAATGTATGAAGATTTTTGAATGTATGATGATGAATATGATATGAATGAATGCAAAACTAATTACAACACTCAGAAATATGCAAGTTTAGTCAAAACACAGGTTCTCCAAAATGTTATGTAGGCAAAGGCGGGAAATATGGGAGATAGCGTTAAAGGTGTCCAATCAAACCTTCCTTTCACAATAACATTCAAGGACAACAATCGAGCCAAGTCACTACAGATGAAGAGGACTTAGGTACAGGTTGATGTCACTTAGGAATGATATGGAAAGATAGATTAGATTGATAGATTTGTCAAACCCTAGTTCAATTAAGCCTTAAACCCTAATTATATGAAATTGTATACAGACGAATGAAATAGGATAAATGATCACACATGAAGGTACTAAATATAGATTAGAAACATACCAAGATTTATATTTTCAGAGGTGAAAACTTTGGGGACAACGGGGCGGGCGCCCAAGTCTAATAAGGTAGTTTTTCTGTAGATCTGGAACAGTGCAATGTGTAAGACTGCAACTTGCTTCAGAGTTTTTGGAAAAGCCAGTCAGGAGGACTACGAGGTGGGTGCCCTAGTCCAATAGGTTTGATTCTCTGCACTTTCTTCTTGGATCCTGAATCTCTATCCTCTGCTCTACTTCTCTGCAACTCCACTTCGCCAAATCCTGCACATGTAACTTGCAATCACAAAGAGAGGGGTTTGGGGGTTGTGGTGTTTAGGAGCTTGCCTCGGTCAAGCCTCAGGATGATATTCAAGTCTTCCAACATCATTGTTAGATAGAGTGTGTGTCCTTGGAGGACAGAGGCCAAAGCAATGATGAAATAAAATGATTGAATAGATGTTACCTTGGAGGTGAAGTCCTCACGGAGATGAATATATTTCACACCATGAGGAGATGGATTGATGAAGCCCAATCTGCAACAAACAAACACAACAACAACACAATTCTACTTTGCAACACAATGAAAGCCTTGAAATCCCTTAACTTAGTATCACAAGTTCGCATTATCCTTCTAGGTGTAAAATGAAGACATAAACTCACTTATATATGCATTCCTGCTAACATTCATAATTCAAATTGAAAAGGCCGACAGAGGGAAATATTTTTAAATGTCTATGCCGACATCCTAAAATTTAGGTCTTGACAAATCAGCCTGGACTAGGGCGTGGGTGCCCAAGTCCCAAGGCATGATTTGGGTCATGATTAAGCATTAAAGTGGACCCCTAGGCGCCATTTGACATGGGTTTCAGGGGAAATTGCTTCAGGATGAGTTTTAAACATGCATAATGAAATTAAGGGGACCTAGGAGCTAAACTAGGAGGTAAAAAGTAATAGGGAAACTTTTTACAAAATAACAATACCATAAAATCAAAGTATATGGCTACTAAACATGTTTATAAAGAAGCAACATGGTTACAAAGACTATATTTAGGAGTTGGTTTTGATTGCAGCGTGGTTCAGATAAGATGTGATAGTTAGAGTGTTATCTGTTTGGCCAGGAATCATGTGTACCATGCTCATACTAAACATGTTGATGTTTAGTATCAATTTTTTGTGAGATGGCGAATAATGGTAAGGTCATGTTATAGAAGGTTGACACTTAAGAGAATGTTGTAGATTCACTTATGAAACTAGTGAGCACAAATAAGTTCTATTGGTGTAGAGAGGCCATGGGCCTTGCATCCTATTTATTTCATGATTTCTCTTATGTCATTGAAATGTATAGTATCAAGTGGGGGAATGTTAGGATAGTGTGATATTTAATTGCAATCCTAATGTCTAATGTCGAATCTTCAAACATCTTGGAATGGTTACTTGGACACCCATGTAGGTGGTTTTGTGATATTAATATTTACTATTGTCCTTATAACTTGCAAATATTAGTTGTAGTGGCATTAAGGAGGGAGGTGTAGCATAATGGTGGAAATTACAATTTGACTTGACTTCATTTACACCACTTTACCAATCCTAGGTACTATGAGAGAGTGGAGAATCTTTGCATGTTGGGTAGGGTCCACAATGTGTAATGGGGTGCATAATGGAGTGCTACTTCTAGGAATTTTTTTCCACTCTTCATATGGGTCAAAGATGCTTGTGGATTTATGTTTTTTTATGCATGGATGCATTGATGTGTGACACAAAGGAATTGGTTTTTACCCATACCATGGTTTTGGGGTGTTATGGTTTCAACAACCCACTTATAGTTTCTTCTCAACTCTTATCTTTATATTATATGTATTGGATAGAGGTTTATGGGTTATTTTATAGGTACATGGATACTGTCAGAATGTTGTCAGATTGAAGGGAGAAGTTTTTTGATTTAAATATTAATATAGACTTGTGCTCTCTTTGGTGGTGAAGTTTTTTCTGAAAGGGTTTCTCCACATATATTCAATGTTATGTGTCATATTCTCATGGTTTTTTTAATTTTAAATTTGTCATTATATACTTCCATATATGATCTTAATGGTTAATCCGATGCATAAACAAATTTCAAATTTGAATACTCTTTTGGAAAGTTTACATTTGTAGTAGTTTACCCTATTTGACATCAAGAATAAATATGTATTTATCATATTGTGTCCTCTTGTGATCCTACTACTCATCACCCATTGCTATTTTAGTTGTTTCCTTGGTTGTTGGTTTTACTTCCTTAAAATTAGGATGTGGCTCTTAAGTGTTATTTATAAAACTGGTAGTTGATGTATGTTGCTTGGTAAATTTTATAGAGCATGTATTATAGTTGCTTAACTAAGTTAATTGACTAGATGTTATGTGGAAATTGATTTTATTTACTTGATTATTTCTATATGATGTTAGAGATGCCTTGTAATGTTGTGGGTTTATGCTTTTATTAGGAAGTCAATTAAAATGTTAGGTGGTAGTTATTTTAGTTAATATGATTATGATTAAAGATTATTTCTAACTTTGATTGAGATGTTAATTAGGTTGTTTGAAAGCCATAATACTTAGTAGGTTGATTTGAGTAAATTATGTGATTTTGGTTAAAACGTGAATGTAAAATGTGATTTAATGGGAATAATAAAATTTAATGTGGGAATTGTAATTATGTATTTTATGATTGAATTTAATTATGATATGAGATTTATAAATGTGGCTAACTCAGTTCAAGGTATGAGTTAATTAGGTAATTCAAGATTATGTTACTTGATTTATTATTGCAATATTTCTAATTAATTGTTGGTTAATTAAGATGGAGATTAGATATAACACAATTCATTAAATAGTTAAAAGATATTGTAGCATTACTATTGTACTTCAACTTTTATTTCCATGATGGGTTTAATGTGTGCAATGAGTGTGCAAGAAATAATAGGTTAGCTAGTGGGACACAAAGGTTGTTAGGGACCAAAATTACCATTCCACTCCACATTATGAAATAATGGGACTTGATTATGTTTTCCTAATAAAACTAGAATGTCATGGTCAAGATTAACCATGACGATCCCTTTGTGAACCATATCGTATTTTCTAAATTTTATACTTTAATTTAATTTTATTATTTAGTTGTATTTATTAGTGTGAGTGGTTTTTATGATTTAGATTTATTCCTAAGTGTTGAATCTCAAAATTGTCTTTTAGGGGCATTTTTTGAGGTTGGAAAAAGTTGGTTTCTATTTTTTTTTTTGAGACCTTAATCCAAGTATGGGTAGGGTACTTAGAAAAGGGTGTTGGGGTGTCCTTAGGGGTTTTTGGAACCTATGGAAAGAATTTCATAGATTTTTGGGTATGGGTAGCTTAAGTGTGGGTACCCAAGTCAACCCTTATCATTTTTCAAGGGGTGGGACATGTGGAGTACACTCCACCCCACCATGCTTAGACATGGTGAGCCCATGTGGGTGCACATGGGAGGTTTGGGTTTTATCTATTATTTGCAAGAGGTTGATTGGGTTAGTCGAGTGTTGTGTGGCTCAATCCCATTGGATGGAGAGGAGTGGAATGGTACTCCCATGTATACCCTCCTCTTTGGCTTAGAAAAGGGTGAATTCTCTTTCATTTTTACACTTTTAATCTTATATTTTGTGAGAGAGCTTTGGGTAGAAGAGGAAACACATGAGGTTTTGAAGGCTCGTGAAGGAGACGGTGGTGGTACCTACATAAGCATTCAGGTTTCAGGCATTTAAATATGCAGGTACCTTTCCAAAAAATTCAAAAAATTCTAACTTTTTCGACCTTTGCAGTGGAAAAATTGCAAAAAATAGTTAAAATGCATGTCACTTTGTATATACAAGGGTGTTTGTATATACATGCAGGTCGAATATGCATTGGCAGGCTTGCAAAATCCAAATCGGCCTTTGAAAAAGTAAGTTATATGCATTTTTAGATGCATATCAGGCTTAGGATAGTGCATATACAAAGGGGGAATCTTTCACAGATTCTTAGGAATATTCCCTATTTGTATATCGAGTTGCATGCATATTTGGTTTGTACGTTCAGACATACAACAGCTATGTACAAGAGAAAAGATACATTGCAGGCATATTCCAGGAAAGATTTGCTAGTTGTATGCAGGGGTGAATGTATGTTCGGATATACAATGGTCACATGCAAGCAAAGGATACAAGGGCCGATGTACATTTGGTGGGGCCCGTGACATGCAAAGTGAATAGTACAAGGGTTCATCGCCAGCACATACAATGAAAAAATGCAAGGGATCTTGTACATTCGACAATATACAAAGCAGCAGAATATACAATTGGTGGGGCTCGCGGATTGTACATGCAACGGAAAGATACAAGGGCTGATATACAAATGATGGGGCCCGCAGACATGCAAAGGTTTTTGTATCTCCAACATACAAGTCACAATGTATATGTGACATGCAAGCAGCAAGCGAAAGGGGAGATACATTTGGTGGGGCCTGCGGATATACAAGTGAGATTGTATGTTCGACATACAAAGGAGATATGCATTCGTAAATGTGCAGGCCAGATTCCAAAATATTTCAAATGTGCTTTATAATTGTGGTGAAATTTGGGGGTGGTATGTTGCATGTATATGCGACATACAAGCAAATATACAAAGGAGCAATATGCAAGCCGAATCCGATTAGAAGATCAAATTCAACAAATTTAGGGTTGGCATCCGCGGCTTGTATGTTTGAGTGCTTGTATATGTGTGATGTACAAAGGGAAAGTGCAATGGTTAGGTACAAGCTAGATTTCAAGGCAGATGCAACATGCTTCATGAAAATTTGAAATCCGCGCCTTGTATGTATAAGGTGAATGTATATGCACATATACAAAGAGGATATGCAAGGAAGGAGGATGCAAGGTGGACCTGATTGAAATTTCCAATTTGCTCTATAACAGTTTGGGGTCCGCCTTGTATGTTGAACTGTTGTATGTATATGCATCCTGCATATACAAGGATTTGAAAAGTGATTGTATATGCATTTGAATATGCATATACAAGGGCGAAAAGGGCAAAATGAGGAAAAGGAAAAGTCAGTGATAGGTGCGTGAAATGCCTATGTGGCACATTTTCGCTGGTTGGTGACTTTTCAAGGGATTTTGGACCGCGAATTTCGGTGATGGAAGCGTGATCGACTGTTGTTTTTCAAGTTTGCTACAGCGATGGGTCTCTTTGTATGTGGCCGCATTTTTGAGCGGGAAATCTTCTGATGCATCCGTTGCTGCATTTCTGAAGGCCACGGGTATTTGGGCATTGATGGCGGATTTGCAGGGGCACAATGGATGGAGTGACAGGCTAGCTACCCGATTGAAGAAGAAAATCCTCAGGTGGCGGTGTGGGGCTCGAGTTCAACCACTCCCAACCTTTCTTTCTGCCTGCTGCATTAATTATTTTGAGCACCAATTCAAAAAAGCATTGAATCTGGTGAAATTTTGATTTGCCTTGTAAATTTTGCTGAATACACAGTCTAGGTATAAAAGGCAAATTGTGCTATTTTTTTGGTGGTTGAAGACCTGGGCATTATTGTGTGAATAGTGAAAAATAGGGCATTTCCTTGTTGTTTTATCTCATTTTTGGAGTTTATGAGTTGCATTATGAATGTGCATAGCAGATATCTTCAATTTCATTGTTGTTCTATATGAAAAATGCTCTTATGCATGTGTTTAGCTGCTTGTCTCCATGTGTTGCATGCTTTTCCTTCTTTTGAATCTGGCTGCTAAGGGTTTCTCAGGTTCTAGGGTATGGATTTCTATATCACATGCTTCATCTCTGACTTCCATTCAAGGAGTGGATTAAATTATTTTAGGTGAAGTATGAAGAGGGTTGTATGTTAGCCTGGATATATGTAAGTAGAGGCAGCTAAGTACCTATTCTTGGGTGATGTTTGTAAGACAAGCATCAGTCTAACCCCTTGAAGCTTGAATTCAATATGTAATCCATTCTCTTGTATACGTCTAGTTGACTCCTTGCCTTGAGATAGGCACTGGTCTGCTCCTAGGTCAGTAGTTATGATCCAAAACCCCTTGTCTTACATCCAAAACATAAAATCCAATCATTCCATATTTCCAACCTGTTAGTTGTAGGAGTAGGATTAGAGCCCCTGCATACTCTCAGCCTGAACCAGACATACATGTCCAAGAATGTTGCCAAACTTATGATTTATCATTCAAATCTTGGTCCATACATGAGAGTATTCTGCCTGTTATCACAAAGCTAAATCTTTATGTTATTGGGTGAGTCAAAAGTGTCAAATCTTTAGCAAATAGGGATACCCCCTTGGTGCAGCAAAACCAAAAGTGAAGGGGAGGTAGCTCACGCAACCTCCTATATCTGTTGGCCGAATCTGCCTGTGCATTGGAACTGGCAAACCCTCTGCTGATTCAAAAATAAACACCAACAGACGGGAGATCATGTTTACTCTTCTTCAAGATTTTTTGGGAAGGTAGGCCTCATATTTTTATTTCACTTTTATGTGTTGAATGAATTCCTTAGATTTAAAGAGATAAGTTTTCTTCCTTTTATATGGTGCTTTTATGTTGGCATGCTTCCAAATTTAAGAATTGGATTTTATTCCTTTTGTAAATTGTGCTTTCATGATTTTGGGGGTGATTTAATCTTGTGTTTATGTTTTTGAGAGTGTCATTCTTGGATTTGTAGAGTGTATAATAAAATGGGTTTTGGAATTATTGTTTAATGATATTATGGGTAAATGAAATGTGAGAGCTTGGAGAAAGGTCACTCTTATTTTAAGGTATTGTGGTGGCCTTTTCCTTGTGTTATTATTATTGAGGCAAGGGTGAGTTGGAATGAGTGACACTCGCCTTCCTCTCCTTATTTTAAACTATGAGTGTATGGTTAATAGTGTGTATCTCTTCATTTGTGTGTGTGTGTGACATATGGTCTTATGATGGCCTTGTAACAAAATGTTGTGAGAGATGTATAAAAATTTGGTCATTGGGCAATGCTCCCAAGATGGGGGGTTAACTAGAATTTCGTGCTTCTCCATGGCATTTGATGATGGTAGCTATTCCCATTGGCCTCAAGATTATCTTGGAGATCTTTCATTGGAGATGTTCTTAAATGGAGGTTTGACAACTTGTAATTGTATCTATTGTACTTGTAATATTGTTGAGAAAAAGAATTTAATGTGTATTTTCTGATGTATGATTTTTGCAAAGATCAAACCTTGGGTCTCTTTTTAATTTATGAGAAGAAGATGCAATTCTAGAAATGTTGTAAAAAATAATTGTGGGAAATATAAATGGGTTTGACTAAATGGGGGTTATGCTAAGATTTTTAGGAAATGAGTGGAATTAAATTTGTACCTAGAATAATTTGTACTTATTAAATTTTTATAAAAACATGGAAAAATAATTATTTTAATCAAATTTTGGTTGTTTTTTTTTTTTGGAAAAACCCATAGCCATACCACAAAATTCTAGAAAACCTATAGTTTGGTATTTGGTGGGATTATTGGTTGTGCAAAAATTTGCTATTCAGTCTCTAGATGATATAAATTAAGTTTTTTGGGTTCTTACTAGTCTTTCTAATTATGCATCTAATTGATCTTGATGCAACCATGTGTAGTTAAGGCGTACATGTTAACTTATTTAATGCAATTATCGAAATGATTGCCCATAGTGAATTTATTATATATTGATGAATACTCTCTCTCTGTGGGTAAGTGCAAGAAGATGAGTATAGATTTCGCGGAAGTCTTCCACGGATGGAAAATGCCACTTGGAATGGGTACCCATTTTAAAAATAATGGGTGCCCGTTTAGGATCGGGCTCCCGAAGCAAAACTGGTACTTGTTTTAAAATGGGTACCCATTTTCAAAAAGTATTTATTTTTTTATACATGCATATGGCTAATTTTTTTTATTTTTTAGAAACAGGTACCCATTATTTTTAGAACGGGCACCCGTTATGAATGGGCACAGGGGTATAATGGGTACCCATTTCTAAAATTTTGAAATTGCAAACCCACCAATTTGCATTGGTTTTAGGCTTGGAAACCCAAGCCTTAGCTATGGACCTACAACTAGGAGACCATGAAAATAGCAAGAGAAAACACTAGTTTCACCACTATGGCTGATAACTTTTTTTCAAAATATTTTAACAAGATTTAAACTCATTGTATATCTAAAAGTCTAGTTTTCAAATATGTAATTTTTTATACTATTGGACATAATTTTCTATTTATTAATTGTTTTTTAAACAAAGAGACTCATAAACTTGAAATAACCTACGTTACTATTTTTTAATAACTTTTTATTTTGAAAGTTTCTTTAAAAAAAAATCATGTCTGACCAATCTAGACAACTTTCCCTTTTTTATTTTGAAAGTTTCTTTTTTAGTGAATTGATTAGTTTAGCTCAAATTATGTTGGTCGTACACGAGGGGGTTTAAAAAACACTAATTAAGGTCATTAAAAAATTAATAAAAAAAGTATGTATCAAGCTATTACAAAAAAATATCTTGACCAAAATTCAACATCCTGTGCATCATTCCACAAAAGGAATTAGAAAAATACCTTCATTTAGGTCAAATTTTGTTGTTCGTACACATGCATGCTTTGGAAAAAAATAGGGGACTTTTAAAAAGCCACTTTTTGTACATAAAAAAACCAACTTTCTTTATCTAGGTATTAGAAAAAAATACATATTTGAAAACTAGAAACAAAATTCTACATTTCTTATTTTTACATCATCTTAATATTTATGTGCAAATGCTTCAAATTTTCACTCCAAGTATGACAAAATTTAAAAAATAGGAAAAACACTTCCACTTTTTGGCCAAGAAGTGTACTCTCTCTCTCTCTCTCTCTCTCTCTCTCTCTCTCTCTCTCTCTCTCTCTCTCTCTCTCTCGCTCTCCACACCTTGTTGCATTATAAGATAAGTGTGTTTAAAATGATATTGTATACATTAGAGAATGAAAGTAAACTGCATTATCTATATCTCTCCCTTTACTTTATCTTCTTGCTAGGAATGTGTGTGATCTTAAAATGAAAAGAATTAAACTTAAATTTACTTAACATTTAAATATTCCCTTTAAGATGATTGTGTAGTATGTCATGAAAATGTATGGATCCATTTATGATCTCTCTCCACCTTATTGAATTGGAAATATAGATGGTTTAGAATGTTAATAATACATTAGGAGACATAAGCAAAGTGTGTTATCTCTATGTATGTCTTATCTCATATACTCCTTTCAAAGGTTAAATTAGTTTAATGTCCTTATGATCTTTTCTTGATTAGAGTAGAAGAGAGAAGATCTATGTGGATGTTGTTAGTTTGGAGAAAGAAATAAATGTTCCTTCTTAATCCATGTGATGATGTTAAATGAACGAACCTTATAATTACATAATGAACAGGTCTATCTCATTATACTTGTAATTTCTCTTCCTTTATTATGCATTCTTCTTAAAGGTTAATCTAGGAGATGTGTCTTCATTTTGGGGAGGGTTAGCATAGATGAAGGGTTGGTTTAAACATGCATTCTTAAATTAGACATGTTTCCTTATGTTCATGTATGCTTAAAGTAGCATTTGAAGATGTTGTCCTCCTCTTCCCATCTAGAATCTTATGGAGTTGGATTATCCATAGGATCACACTTCTTTTGGTAACACACTCATTCTTTCCTCCTTTGTTTTATCTACTTACCCTCTTGTTTGTGTTTCAATACATATCTTTCATTCATACTTGGTATTGGTTAGAGTCACATCTAGTGGCAACACTTGTAATATTAAAAATCTAATATGGGCAAAAACTATATGCAAAACATGACCAACATTTTTTTGTTAATAAATCACTACCAAAAGCAATGCAACATGTACATAAATGTGTCATTATCACATGCAATTCCATATGATGCCAAACATGTGTGAGAGATATGTGTTAGCAATATGCAAGAGGAAGAATAAAAGAGAGTGTGGGTGGAACACAATCCCACTCAACACACTCTATGATGTGGAAGCTTCCTAAGAGGTGAGTGACATCAACATGTGTGATGCCTAAGGGAGGAAACATGCCCATGATGTCTACTCCTCTAGGTTCTCTATATGGAAGTGAGGGGCATGCTCTCTAAGGTGATAACCCAAGGGGAAATAAATCAATAACTACTTGTCATAATCTAATTGAGCAAAATTGAAATCAAATTATCTTCTAATATCTTCTAAGTATGATAGTCAAAATATCATCTACTAAACATTTCATTTTTCTTTTAATGAATGACTGAGCAATTATAACATAAGTCTACACTAATCCTAGTAATTTAACATAAGGCAAGAAGGAGATTAATATACTAAGTGAATTCATTTGTAATTTACATTTAATTCACTAATAGATTCAATTAAATGGAATATACAAACACTTGTTCCTTAAAAGTTGAATGATATCTTTTCTCTTCAAGCATATAATTTGTTATATGTAAAAAGAAGATAGGTTGAAATGTAATTAATATAGATTCAATCAAACCCTCCCTTCACATTAACATTCAAGGACATAAACTGAGCTAAGTCACTACTGATGCAAGAGGACTCAGCTATAGGTTTGATGTCACTATGGAATGATAAGGAAAGATAGAATAGATTGATGAATTTGTTAAACCTTAGTTCAATTAAACCTCAAACCATAATTATATGAAATTGTATTCAAACGAATGAAATATGACAGATGATCGCACAGGAAGGCACTAAATATAGATTAGAAACATACTAGGATTCAGATTTTCAGAGGCGGAAACTTCAGGGATAACAGGGCGGGCACCCAAGTCTGATAGGGCAACTTTTCTACGGATTTGGAATAGTGATCTATGTCGGATTGCAACCTGCTATAGAGTTTCTGGAAATGCTAGTCGAGAGGACTATGGGGTGGGCGCCCTAGTCCAGTAGGGTTATTTTTTTAGTTTTTCTCCAGATCCCAAATCTCTATCCTTTGCTTTACTTTTCTGCAACTCCACTTCGCCAAATCCCGCACATGTAACCTGCAATCACAAAGAGAGGGATTTGGGGGTTGTGGTGTTTAGGAGCTTGACTTAGTCAAGCTCGGAATGGCATTCAAGCCTTCCAACACCATTGTTAGATAGAGTGCTTGCCCTTGCAGGGCAGAGGAAAAATCTAATGATAAGATAAATTGATTGAAGCACAAATAGATGTCACCTTAGAGGTGAAACCCTCACAGAGATGAAGAGCCTTCAAATCATGAGGAGATGTGTTGATGAAGCCAAATCTGCAACAAACACATACAAACACAACACAATTATGCTCTGCAACATAATGAATGCCTTGAATGCTCTTTGCTTGATAATCATAAGTTTGCCTTAATCAACTTGGAGTAAAATAAAGTAATAAACCTACTTAAATATGCATTCCCACTAAACTTTTGTAATTCAAATTGAAAAGGCTGACAAAGTGAAACCTTTTTAAAGGTCCTATGTCGACATCCAAAATTTAGGTCCCAGCAAATTAGCCTGGACTTGGGTGCGGGTGCCCAAGTCCCAAGGCCCTTTTTGAGTCTTGATTAAACATTAAAGTGGAACCCTAGGCCACATTTGACATGGGTTTTGGAGGAAATTGCTCCGGGATAAGTTTTAAACATGCATAATGAAATTAAGGGGACCTAGGAGCTAAACTAGGAGGTAAAAAGTCATAGAGAAACTTTTTACAACATAACATAATCTAACCATAAGAGAGGGAGGGTGATAATGTTTAAATGAATCCCATTTATAAATATGCTATATAGCACAAATTATTTAATTAATATACAATTACATTACAACAATTTTATTCTACTTAAATAACTGATATAATATAAAAGTTACGTTAAAAAACAATAATGTCATTTTCAAAATTTTGAAATAATATAACTATAAAATTAAAATGATATAACACATAATAATCAACAATCTAATAAACATTTTAATCCGAGAATAAAATTAAACAAATTAATATTATAACTAAGATTAATCATATATATATATGATTTTATATTATTCAAATATATGATAGTCTATATATTATATACCATTTTAAAGTTAAAACTCTATATTATAAATCATTTTTAATTAAAATTTTATATTACACCATTTTAAAATAAAACCATATATATGTATATGCATGTACATATAATAACACAATATATATTATTTATATACATAAATATATGTATATATACATACATATACACATATACTTATACATATATGTGTATATATACATACACATACATATATGCACATATACATACACACACACATAACCCATAAAGCTTAATCTATTTTTTTAGGTCAATGTAGGCAATGACATATGAGAAGTAGTTTTTGATGCAGGAGCATCCCAGGTTTAAGAGCAATCTTGCATCAACCAAAAATATTTGTTTTCTTTTATTTTCTTTTCTTGCATTTCAGTTGCAGTTCAGTCATTTGCAGTTCAACATTTTCTACTGCATTCTAATGCATCTTCATTTCACAGCTCACAGAGTAGGATTTAGTTTCTATGCCATGTCAATTACATCATAATCAGATTTCATGAGATTTAGATTCATTTACAGAGAGATATCACTATCAAAAAATCATCAACTCTCACAGAACAGAGCATTCATCAATCAATTGGAGCATATAAGGTTTGCAGAGCATTTTCGTGACTTGCAGAGCCAAATGGAACATAACACAAGGCAATTTTGGACCAGATAGACCTTCATTGAGGACTGCATCAAGTTTCATTCATTTGCGGAGCATTACCAAGAGTTGTAGGCTGACCTACACGTTTCCTACACGTTTCATCATTCATTGGAGTTTGAGATCTCTTAAGGCCGATGCAGAGGATTCTTCGAGCTGGAGAATGATATATATACATCTCTTAGATGCATTATGAAGGTAGTTAGTTGACAAGATAGAATAGACAGATAGTTTCTTTTCAGAGGCACTTCAATGCCATATCTTTCATGTATGTTGTAACTCGGAGATCAGGCCTGCGAGTCCTTTGATTGTAGCCCGTATGTTGCCAGCATATAAGCATTATAATTGATAGATATATTGAGCATATAAATCTTCCATTGTATTATGTTATTGTGTTGTTTCTATTGTGTTTAATCTAGCTGCATGGTTGGACAGTCCCTTCTCAGGGCCCTCCATCCATGACTGCACCAAGTGGTATCAGAGTGAAGTTTGTGAATCCTTTGGGAGAGAAGGCATTCTAGAAGATCTTGCGGTGAACAGATCACCAACTTAAGGCAGTCTACTTGTGTTTGTCAATAGAGCGTTGATTGTGAGGCAGTTGCTACTTTGTAGTCAGATCACCAAATTGAGGTAGTTGCATCAGATCCTAGAAAGAGATGTCACCGAGAAGGATGCCTGTTATGGCCAATGTTGTTGGAAGAATGGATGAAACGATAGAGATGATGAGAACAATGAAAGTTAGATTAGATCTTGTAGAAGAGGATAGAAGAAGAGGACTAAACCATAGACATGAAGATGAAAGTGATGATGATGAATTTCAATTAGCCAACCAAAATGAAGAAACCCTAGAAGAAGAAGAATCAGGTCAGGTAAAGATGTTGAAGGCTATTTCTAAGATGGGTAAGAGACCTAGAATGGGATTTTTCAAACTATACCAGAAATTTAAACCCTAAGGAATTGATTGATTGGATAAATGACCTGGAGGAATACTTTGAATATGAGGAAATTAAAGATCTGGAGAGAGTGGGATTTGCAAAAACTAAGTTGAAAGGTCATGTTGAGCTATTTGGTGGAAAAAAGTTCAATTGGAAAGAAATAAGAGAGGAAAAGAGAAAATTTATAAAATGGGACATGATGGTGACAAAGTCGAAGAATCAGTTCATACTTGCTGACTATGAGTTGGAATTGTTGAAGAGATTGCAAAACCTAAGGCAAAAGGAGAAATCTATGAAGGAGTACACTGAAGAATTTCATAAGATGATTATCAAGACTGGACATAGTGAAGTAAGCAAGGAGAAAGTGGCATAGTACATAAATGGATTGAGAATGAACATTCAAGAAGAACTAAGTCAAGTAAGGATGACAATAGTAGAAGAGGCATATTAGTTTGCGTTGAAAGTTGAAGATAAGTTGAACAAGAGACATGAACAAAGGCAGAAAGGTGGAGGAGGTAAATTTCAAAGAGGTAAAACATATTCTAGAGGAGAAAGACCTTATGCGAAGCAGAACAAGGAGAGTAGCTCATACCGCAAAGAAGAAAAGGATATAATTCATACTACAAAGGGAGAGATGATATAAATTTCTACCGCAACAGCAGAGGAAGTCATAATTCTTACTACAATGAGGATACCAGAGAGATGAAAGAGGATTTGACAAGAGATCATTCAAGGGAACCTATTTCAAGTGTGGAGGTGAAGGACACAGAGCATTTGAATGTCATCAAGGGAGTACTAGCAAAAGGACAGAGAATAGTGCAATAGTAGCTTATGCGGAGGAAGAACCAATTGGATCACCTAGTTTAGTAGGAAGACCAGAGAAAGGAGGGTCATTAGTCATGAGGAGAGATTTATTTCAAGAAGAAACAACTGAGGAGCCACTACAAAGGAAAAGTTTGTTCCGGACAAGATGCAAATCAGGAGGTAAATTTTGTAAAGTTATCATTGATAGTTGTAGTACAAATAATTTGGTGTCAGAAGAGATGGTTACTAAGCTGAATCTCGAGAGATTGAAACATTCGAAGCCCTACAAGATAGCATGGATTCAAGATGAGCACAAGGTACTGGTGAGTGAACAATGCTTGGTGAAATTTCATATAGGGTCTTATGTTGATGAGGTATTGTGTGATATTATGTCGATGGTTTTATGTCATATATTGTTGGGAAGACCATGGTAGTATGATAGAAAGGAAATACATGATGGAAAGAAGAATATTTATACTATAACATCAAATGGGAAGAAACATATCTTGATACCTTCAAAAGATGAGCCTAAAAGTGAAGTATGTGGAAATGCTAGAATCTATTTAGTGGATGGAAGGAAATTTTTTAATGCATTGAGACATGAGAATATGTGTTTTTCTTTGATTCCAAAGAAGTGCGGAACTCTAAGTGTAGAAACTGCTACCGCAATAGAGGAAGAACCAATGCTGGAGGAGATAACTGAATTGTTGACAAAGTACAAGGATATAATTTCAAAGAATGTACCTGAAGGATTGCCACCAATCTGGAGTATCAATCATCATATGGACCTTATATAGGTGTAGAGCTAGTTTTCCTAACAAAGCGACACACTAGATGACACCAATAGAAAATGCAGAGATGAATAGACAAATATAGGAGATGTTGAGGAAAGGATTGATCAGAGAAAGTTTGAGCCCATGTGCGGTACATGCAGTACTAGCACTGAAGAAAGATGGAGAATGGAGAATGTGTACAAACTTGAGAGCAATCAATAAGATCACTGTTAAGTATAGATTGCCATTGCCAAGGATGGATGATGTATGTTGAAAAGCGCAAGACAACTAAGAGGGGGCTAAATCAGTTGTAACCAAAACTTCAAAACCATTAACACATCAACCACTTAGTCACTGCTATTGTATTTTAAGCATGAAAGCATGAAATCAAAAACTTAAACATATTCACACAATCAACACATGAGACACCAGATTTTTATGTGGAAAACCCTAAACAGGGAAAAACCACGGTGAGTGTTAACTCACAATATAATGTGTAATAACAATACTAAAAATTAGAGGCTCACTACCTTAGGGCTTACTGCCCAGAGCTCACTGCTTAAATGAAAAAGCTCACTACCAAAAGAAGAGGCTCACTACCAAGATGGGCTCATTGCCAAAGGTTGGTGAACTGAGATAGTAGCATCTACATCATGCCAAGGTTCAGTTCCCTTGAAGCGCAATATATCTCCTCTGCTCTGCTCTGCGTTTTCACTTCACACTTATCTTCGCATCCTCATCAATCATTCACGACTTCATTACATGTATTTATATAATTCATCAACCTTGGAATGAACATCAAGGTTGGCATTACAATCATCAACCATTGGAACAATCTCCAAGGTCGGCATACATACATATTTATCCCAATATTCAAATTAGGTCTAGACCTAAACGGATTTTGGTAAGAAGAGAAATGAATGTAGACCACGCCAATCCTTAGTTGGGACTCAAATGCAATCTTTCACGCAACAACACACTTTACAAACTTCGAAACATAACCGCAAGTAGTGAAAACAACCTTGTCGAGAAGTCGGCCAAAACTGTGTCAACATTAAGACTTTTAGAAACACGCTTCATGCATGATCTGGATTATACTTTGTGGAACAATTAAAAGGTAGGAACACGATCTAGAGACATCCACAAGCACGTTACAATCACCAAGAACGTCTGCACAACCTCTAAACACTTTATCCATAAGATTCTTCAACTAGAGCACTTGAACATTACTATCTTCCCACTGTCATAAAGGAAAGATCACTTGCAGAGCACCAAATCATGAACCATTTGAACTGAAGGCACATAACATCATCCCAGACTTAATTCTGAAACCATAGACTATAAAAATTAAATGCAGAGCATAATACATTCTCCCTATCACCATTAAATACACAGAAAACTAATTTTTACTTTGGTGAACAGAACTCGCTCAAATCTTCACACCGGAGGCTCAAACTTGAAACATAGCGACTACAGACATCTCTTAATATTAACTTCCAAACCGCAGGTAAAGATATTCAATCTACAGGATATGCGGAGCAAAACACTATATTATTCTTCTTAGATACTTGTTCAAACTCATTCAAATAATTTCCTCAGATGGCTGACCCCTAGGTGTTGACATCAATGACAACACTTACTACTCATACTTGCAACCAATCTCCCCCTTAGTCATTGATGGCAACACATGATGTGAAAAACCATCAAGACAAACAATCTTGCTTTGCTTCTTTGCTCCCCCTTACTTGACGCTTTCTCTGACTGTAACTTTCTTCTTAAGTTTTTCACATGAACTTCTCTCCCCCTTTGACATCAATAGAAAAGGGTGCCCCAAACCTTTTCTTTCTCTTTATTGTTCAACTCCCCCTGTCATCAATACTGTAACACTTACTGCTCTTGATCAGAAACTTATACCATCAACATCTACTAGCTCCCCCTAAGAGGTAGCCTACAAGACATCGATCCAAATCAAAGAATGAGACTTTGAGCACCACTGGACTAATGCATTTTCTTATGCATCTTAGTTAAGAGCAGGAGGGGTAATAACCCCTAACTTCTCCCTAAGATACTCAAAAGTATCCTTAAGCAGAGGCTTGGTGAAAATATCTACAATCTGATCCTTTGTAGACACATATTCCATCTAACTTCATTCTCTGTTACCTTTTCTCTCAGAGAGTGATACCTTATTGATATATTGCTTTGTCCTTGAGTGCATCACTAGATTCTTTGAAATGTTTCTAGCACTTGTATTGTCACAACAGATTGAAACTGGTTCTTCATACATACTCTTATGTCCTTCAATGTTTGCTTCATCCAAAGCACTTGAGTGCAACAACATGCTGCAACAATATATTTTGCCTCTGTAGTAGACAAAGAAACTGATTCTTGCTTCTTGCTTAGCCATGAAACTGATATGTTACCCAAGAGGAAAGCACCTCCACTTGTACTTTTTCTGTCATCAACATCTCTAGCCCAATCTACATCTGTATAGGTTCTAAGAGTGAAATCAGTAACTTTGGGATACCATAATCCATAGTCTGAAGTGCCTTTTAAATACCTCATGATCCTCTTGACCGCCATCACATGTGACTCTTTGGGGATTTTCTTGATATCTTGCCACAAGACAAACTGCATGCATTATTTCAGGTCTGGTATGGGTTAGATAAAGTAGTCCTCCAATCATAGACCTATACTTTTTCTGATCAGTCTTAGGTGATTCATCATTCTTGCTTAGCTTGAAACCAGTTACCATAGGAGTACATACTGGCTTAGAATCCTCCATTCCAAACTTCTTCAACAAACTCTTTCACATACTTGGACTGAAAAATGAAATTTCCTTTTTTTGGATTGAGTAATTTGCAGTCCTAGAAAGAAATTCATTTCAACAAACATAGACATCTCAAACTCCTTTTGCATTTCCACTGCAAATTTCTTACACATACCTTCATTGCCTCCAAATATAATATCATCAACAAAGACTACAACAATCAAAATTTGATCATCATTAATTCTGAAATAGAGATTATTGTCTACAGTACCTTTACTAAGCTCTAATTGCAACAAATACTTGTCTAGCCTTGCATACCAGACTCTAGGGGCTTGCTTGAGTCCATACAGGGCCTTCTTCAATCTGCACACCATGTCACCTTGGTCTGATGACTGAAATCCTTCTGGTTGTTCAATATAAACCTCTTCTTCTAGCTCTCCATTCAAGAATGTAGACTTTACATCCATTTGATACACCTTGAAATCTTTGTGTGCTGCAAATGCCTAGAAACATTCTTATTGCTTCAATCCTTGCCACAGGAGCATAGGTCTCCTCAAAATCTATACGTTCAACTTGAGAATATCCTTTGCATACCAGTCTTGATTTGTTTCTTACAACTTCTCCATTTTCATTCATCTTGTTTCTAAAAACCCATTTGATTCAAATCACATTCTTATCAGCAGGTCTAGGGATCAATTCCCAAGTTTGATTCTTCTTTATTTGCATTAGCTCTTCTTCCATGGATTTTACCCAATTTTCATCTTTGCATGCTTCATTTACTATTTTAGATTTACCCTTTGAAAGTAAACAAAGATTTACCTATTCATCTGCAATTCTTATTCTTATCAATACACCTTTGCTCTTATCACCAATGATCTGGTCTTTAGGTGTGATGTTTCTGCCCAAACCCTAGGAGTCTTTAGGAATCTTTTCGGAGCTTCTTCAACTTGCACTTCCTTCATCATTTTTATTCTTTACTACTTGAAGACTAATCTGATTCATATCCATTTGCCTCTAAGTTCGTCAAATATTTCAATCACCATGAAACTGCTCTATACTGGAAACAACTATGTTCTGTCAACCCGAACTTTCTGTTACTCAATACTCTCAAGCCAATCATCAAAATTAGATAAAATTCTGGATGTAGATGTAACCAATGATCCATAACCATATGCCAGAACCGTAGAGCATTATCTTCAATAACAGACTAATGTGAACCAAATTACTGGAACAATGTACCTTGATTTTACTAGATAGATACTTAGCCAAAATTTATACCCTGTCTTCTTTCCTGATTAAATCTTCTTGTACAAATAAACATAGTCCTCTATCCTAACTTAGACCTTTGTTGCTAATCCTTGACTTTGACTCTTCATGCTAAGGCATCATCACTAATCCTTTAGCAGGGGAGAAAAGATTTCCAATAAGACTACCCCTGAGCCAAAGCTCTAATCTTAGTTTCCAGAGGGGACATCTGCACCAAATACTGGTACAGGCTCATCCTTAATCTCTGTTGTATCCTTCTTCACCCAAATCTCATTCATCTCCCTTTTGATGTCTGCCAGAATAACCTTTTCCATTGGCTTCTTCAACTTTGCCTGATTATTCTTCTTCAAGTTCTTGTTTTTGCAGAACCTCGCAATATGTCCAAGCTTGTTGCAATTGAAACACACAGTATTTTTTGACCATTGTTCCTTCCATTCATTCTTGATCTACATTGGTTAGCCTTGTGTCCAAATTTATTGCATGTAAATCAATTGCCATTGAAGGATTGAGAATTCCTTCCACTTTTGAAGTTGTTCCTTATCTGACTTCTGCATTCACTAGCTCTATGACCAAATCTCTTGCATATAAAGCAATTACTCTGAAATTCCTTATCTGACTTCTGCATTCATTAGCTTTATGACCTACTTATTGCAAGTGAAGCACTGACCAGAAAAAGATGGAGCATTTTGATTCACTCTACTCCTACAATGAGTAGCCTTATGACCAAACTTATTGCATACATTACAATAACCATTGAAAGAAGGGTACCTTTGAGCATTTGGTTGCCTAACTGGTGGTCCTTCTAGGTCTATTCTTTAGATTCTGAGTCTGTTTGCCTTGTTCTTCTTGATCTCAACATTTCCTTTCTTCATCGGTCTTAGAACTTTTTCCTTTCTCAAATCCCAAACCTCTCATCAGGATTCTTTTGGCTAGCAAGCATCTCATCAAGTTTTGCAGAACTTATCTTAAACATTTCTCATCACTTTTTGCTTTCTCTAAATCTAACTTCAGGTTCTCAACTTCTTTTTCAAGCTTATCACATTCTTCTGATTTGTCTTTCACTAATAGATTTTAGTCTTCTTCTACTTTTGCTCTTTCTACAACTTCCTCTTTCAAATCATTTAAGTTTCATTTGCTGATATCAATTATTCACTAACCTCCTTATATTTTTCTTTGAACTTCTTGACTTGCTCTCTTAATTTTCTGATACATTCATCTGCTTCTTTGACATTCTCCTTTAGATCTTTGATTTCTTCTTCAGTTCTTTCAGGTCTTCAAGAGCAACCTTCTTGTGCGCCATGCTGGATCTACCTCAAGCTGTTTAGGCTTTCTTCCAAGGAAACCTTGCTCTGATACCAATTGTTGAAAAGCGCAAGACAACTAAAAGGAGGTGGGGTGAATCAATTGTAACCAAAAACTTCAAAACCATTAACACATCAACCACTTAGTCAATGTTATTGTATTTTAACTATGAAGCGTGAAATCAAACATGTAAACATATTCACACATTCAACACATGAGACACCAGATTTTTACGTGGAAAATCCTACATAGGGAAAAACCATGGTCAGTGTTAGCTCACAATATAATGTGTAATAACAATACCTAAAATCAGAGGCTCATTGCTCAAATGAAAAGGCTCACTGCCAAAAGAAAAGGCTCATTGCCAAGATGGGCTCACTGCCAAAGGTTGGTGAACTGAGATAGTAGCATCTACATCATGCCAAGGTTCAGTTCCATTGAAGCGCAATATATCACCTCTGCTCTGCTCTACTTTTTCACTTCACAATTATCTTCGCATCCTCATCAATCATTCACGACTTCATTACATGTATTTATACAATTCATCAACCTTGGAATGAACATCAAGGTCGACATTACAATCATTAACCATTAGAACAATCTCCAAGGTCGGCATACATACATATTTATCCAATATTCAAATTAGGTCTAGACCTAAACGGATTTGGGAAGAAGAGAAATGAATGCGGACCACACCAATCCTTAGCTGGAACTCAAATGCAATCTTTCATGGAACAACACGCTTTACAAACTTCGAAGCATAACTGCAAGTAGTGAAAACAACCAAGTCGGTTATAAACTGGTGTCAACACTAAGACTTTTAGGAACACGCTTCATGCACGATCTGGATTATACTTTGTAGACCAATTAAAAGGTAGGAACATGATCCAGGAGACATCCACAAGCATGTTACAATCACCAAGAATATCTGCACAACCTCTAAACACTTTATCCATAAGATTCTTCAAACCGGAGCACTTGAACATTACTATCGGCCACTGTCATAAAGGAAAGATCGCTTGTGGAACACCAAATCATGAACCATTTGAACTGAAGGAACATAACATCATCCTAGACTTAATTCCATAACCACAGACTATAAAAATTAAATATGGAGAAATGCGGGAGCAGAATACATTATCTCTGTCACCATTAAATACACAGAAAACTAGTTTTTACTCTAGTGAATAGAACTCGCTCAAATCTTCACACCGGAAGCTCAAACTTGAAACATAGCAACTAAAGGACATCTCTTAACATAACTTCCAAACTGCAGGAAAATATATTCAATCTACAGGATACGCGGAGAAAAACACTGTATTATTCTTCTCAAGATACTTGTTCAAAACTCATTCAAATAATTTCCTCATATGCTGACCTTAGGTGTTGACATCAATGACAACACTTACTGCTCATACTTGACAGCAACATCATTGATTGTTTGAGTGGAGCAAAGTATTTTACAAAGATAGACTTGAAGAGTGGATACCATCATATCAGGATTAGAGAAGGAGATGGAGTGGAAGACTGCATTCAAGACAAATGAGTGATTGTATGAGTAGTAGTCATGCCTTTTGGATTAACTAATGTACCAAGTACTTTCATGAGGTTGATGAATGAGGTTTAAAGAAATTCTTGGGTAAGTTTGTTATTGTATACTTGGATGATATTCTGATTTTCAGTAAGACAAAGGAGCAACATTTGTGGTATATTAGACAAGTATGGCAGAGGCTTACAGAAGAGAAATTGTTGATAAACATCAAGAAATGTAGTTTCATGAAATAAGAATTGTATATTTGGGATTTGTGATTTCTACGAATAGATTGAAGATGGACCCTGAGAAAGTTAGAGCAATTGTTGAGTGGCCAACACCTATGAACATTGGAGAGGTAAGATCATTTCATGGACTAGCAAGTTTCTACTGGAAGTTCATCAGAAATTTTAGTACTGTATGCACACCAATGATAGAGACAATGAGGGGTGACAGGAAGGATTTTAAGTGGACATCAGGAGCAAATAAGAGTTTGAATTGTTGAAGTAGAAGGTGACAGAGTAGCTAGTGTTAGCACTACCAGATTTTGACAAAGTATTTCAAGTTGATTGTGATGCCAATGGAAATGCAATAGGAGTAGTGTTAAGTCAAGAAGGGAGACTAGTAGCATATTTTAGTGAGAAGTTGAATGATGCAAGGAGGAGATATTCAGTTTATGATCAAGAGTTCTATGCCATAATTCAAGCCTTGAAGAAGTGGAGACATTACTTGTTGCCAAAGGAATTTGTGTTGTACACTGATCATCAAGCTTTGCAGTATTTGAATAGTCAAGGTAAGTTGAATCAGAGACACATGAGATGGGTAGAGTTCATGCAGAGTTACACATTTGTATTGAAACATAGGGAGTGGGAAGTCAAATAAAGTTGCAGATGCATTAAGTAGAAAAAGGAATTTATTGACAGAGATAAGAGTAGAAGTACTAGGATTTGAAGAACTTAAGCATATGTATGAAGAGGATCTTGATTTTTGCAGAAGCATGGAAAGCATGTAAGGAACCTATTGTGGCAGATAGAAGTAAGTGGTTGGACTATTTCATTCAGAAGGATATGTTGTTCAAAGGAAATCAGTTGTGTATACCTAGGAGTTTAATGAGAGATAATTTGATCAAGGAGAAGCATAGTGATGGATTGGCATGACATTTTGGGATTGACAAGACAGTTGCTTTGGTAAGTGAACATTATTTATTGGCCTCAGATATATAAGGATGTAAGGAAATTTGTTCAAAGTTGTAGAGTATGTCAAGTTGCAAAAGGGAGTAGTCAGAATACTGGATTGTATAAATCTTTGATAGTATTGGAGAGACCTTGGGAAGATATAAGCATGGATTTCATATTAGGTTTGCCAAGAACACATAGGGGATATGATTCTATATTTGTAGTAGTGGATAGATTTTTAAGATGGCACATTTCATTCACTTGTAAGAAGACAAATGATGTTGTACATGTTGTTGACCTATTTTTCAAGGAGATTGTAAGATTGCATGGATTACCTAAGAGTATAGTTTCAGATAGGGATACACGATTCATTGGATATTTCTGGAGGACATTGTGGAAGAAGATGAAGATAGACCTAAAGTTCAATTCAACATTTCACCCACAGACAGATTGACAAACAAAAGTGGTAAGTAAGAGTTTGGGTAACTTGTCGAGATGTTTAGTAGGAGATAAGGCATGAAATTGGGATCTAATTCTACCGCAAGCAGAGTTTGCATACAATAATTCAATGAGTCAGAAGTACAAGGAAGACACAATTTGAAGTTGTGACAGGAATAAGACCTAGAGGAATAGCAGAGCTCAGAGCTAAGAGACATCAGTATGGAAAACAAAAGGAGTACAAAGGTAGAAGAATTTGCAGGATACATGGAGACAATACACAATCAAGGTAGGAAGCATTTGGAGGAGATGAATAGTAAGTATAAGGAACAATTAGATGAGAAGAGGAGACATAAGGAATTTTTAGTTGGAGATGAAGCAATGGTATATCTTAGGAAGGAGAGATTTCCAGTGGGGACATACAACAAGCTGAAAATGAGGAAGTTTGGACCATGTAATATTCTTAATAAGTTTGATTTAGGGAATGCATATGAAGTGGAGTTACCGAAGACATTTGGTATATCACCTATATTCAACATTGTAGATCTATATCAGTATCATGAGAGAGAATCAAGTGACAACCTGGAAGATGGACTGAAGAATCAGTTACCACAGTAGCAACCAAAGCAAATAGAGTAGATTTTGGATAGCAGAGGTGGGTGTAGCACCAGACGCAAGCAGTATAAAGAGTATTTGTTTCAGTGGAAAGGAATACCGGAAGAGGATTTATCATGGATTTCTCAGGCTGAGGTAGACTTGGTTTTCCTGCTAGCCCTAGCAGAAGTGTGGGACTCACTTTTCAGCAACCCCGGGTGTTTGATGTAGGAGCATCCCAGGTTGAAGAGCAATCTTGCAGCAACCAAAAATATTTGCTTTCTTTTCTTTTCTTGCATTATAGTTACAGTTTAGTAATTTGCAGTTCAACATTTTCTACCGCATTCTACCGCATCTTCATTTTAGAGCTCGTGGAGCAGGACTTAGTTTCTATGCCATGTCAGTACATCATACTTAGATTTCATGAGATTTGGATTCGTTTGGCAGAGAGATATCGCTATTAGAAAATCATCAGCTTTCATAGAACAAAGCATTCATCAATCAGTTGGACCATAGAAGGTTTACAGAGCATTTCCATGACTTGCAGAGCTAAATGGAACATCAC
This sequence comes from Cunninghamia lanceolata, assembly GCA_027924645.1. Lineage (NCBI taxonomy): Eukaryota > Viridiplantae > Streptophyta > Pinopsida > Cupressales > Cupressaceae > Cunninghamia > Cunninghamia lanceolata. The sequence goes on from BSBN01000016.1 coordinate 17,200,547, forward strand.
ACAAGGAAATTTTGGACCAGATAGACCTTTGTTGAGAATCACATCAAGTTTCATTCATTTGTAGAGCATACCAAGAGTTGTAGGCCAATCTACACGTTTCCTACATGTTTCATCATTCATTGAATTTGAGATCTCTTAAGGCCGACACAGAGGATTCTTTGAGTTGGAGAATGATATATATACATCTCTTAGATGCATTACAAAGGCAATTAGTTGACAAGATAGAATACATAGATAGTTTCTTTTTAGAGGCACTTCAATGCCATATCTTTCATGTATGTTGTAACTCAGAGAGTAGGCTGTGAGCCCTTTGATTGTAGCCCACATGTTGCCAACATATAAGCATTGTAATTGACGGATATGTTGCAGCATATAAATCTTTCATTGCATCCTGTTATTGTGTTGTTTCCGTTGTGTTTACTTTAGCTGCATGGTTGGACCAATCCCTTCTCAGGACCCTCCATCCATGACTGCACCAGGTTTTTTCTATATAGGCATGACAAATTCACCTGCAAGGCAACAAATTTTATTTGAAAGATGAGGCAATTTTTATTGGTTAAGGGAAAATTGCATTTTTCGTAGGTGGATCTAAGCAGCATGCAATTCATTAAGAGAGGCCAAACCCCATTTAAGAATGGGCGTCATGGCTTATGAGTGGTTATGACCACCACAAGGTCGTGCCCCTAAGGTAAACATAAACACACATATCTAATTAATTATATATTTAGATAATGTATATATAATTGTTTAAATTTTTATATATACATAAATATACTCATGTTTATATTTAGATTTAATATATGTATACACACACATCCTTTCCATGATTTTGATGAGTACATGAAAATTTGCAACTCACAAATTTAATAAAACAAATCTAATCACTCATATGTCTTTCACATCATGTTATCTAATATTGCAATTTTTTATTTCATTTTTATTTGCAATTTTAACCTTCAAGTTTGTATGTAGTAATATTTTAGAATTATACAAACACTCATTCACATTAAAGAAACAACTCTAAAATTCACAGACATTGACACATAATATTGAAGCTTCACTACAACTAACTTATGTTTTATGAAATAAAGCATATAAGTTAAGAATTCCTTATCCCTTTTAAATTTTACAAAAGAAATGACTAAAATTAAGTTCTTTCCTCATCAATGAGTATAAATCTTTCTCCAAGGAGCTAACATAATATGATTACTTTTACAATCATTTACAAATTACAAATAAGGACCACAATTTTGTAATTAATGATCTCAATCCCTTCACATATCACTTCTACCAATAACAAGATCCAGCCTCATCTTCATAAGCTCCATGAAGAACCCAACATTGCCAAGGGGAGTGTTCACCTCCCAACCATAGGATTTGACAAAAATTCTACACTTGAGCTAGGAGAACCATCCGAGTATGAGTAGAACAATGAACAAGCCAAAATCACAAGGAATTGAAACATGACAAAGAGGAGAGGAGTTAAACAATGAACCAACTCATTGGGTTCAAAAATAGGGGAATCCAAGAGGGATTCAATCCTCATGGGAAGCATCATAAAAGGGGTACTCATACAAGCAATACAAAGCTTAATTTGGGTCTTAACCCATGAATGATCTCTTTCAAGTTTTCATAAACCATTCTATGCTCAAACTACACATATCAATTTATAGACTCCACCAAATTTTTACATTTAAATCGTGCCTCTAAAATCACAATGAACTCATAAATACTTTTTTTCCCTTTCATTATAAGTGAGAACATAATCAAGAATGTTTTCCATGGAGAGATCTTTGTGACTCTCTCAACCCCAAGCGCATTTGTTGCCCTAAATATCTCAAGAGAGAGCTAAACCCAAGAGGAAACCTTAACACAAAAATAACCAAATGGAAAAGGGATTTGGTCTACAATGTGAATTCCATCTTCCAAATGGGTGCACTCATGCTCCTTGACTCACACATAACCTAAAGCTCAAGATAAAATACAAATTTCACCAATCTCCCATAATTAACAAACATAGAAAGCATTCTTATTCACATACAAGAACACATACATGAAAATGGCAAAACAAGGAATGAAGGGGACTTACTTCTTCTTGTGGAGCTTGTTGGAGTGGGAGAATTCTTCTCTTCCTTGAAACTTTTCGTACATACACACCCAAGGATTCCCAAATTTGTAATGAAATCCTTCACTACTCAACAACTCTCTCTCTCTCTCTCTCTCTCTCTCTCTCTCTCTCTCTCTCTCTCTCTCTCTCTCTCTCTCTCTCTCTCTCTCTCTCTCTCTCTCTCTCTCTCTCTCACTCTCTCTCTCTCCTCTCTCTCTCTCTCTCTCTCTCTCTCTCTCTCTCGTCTCTCTCTCTCTCTCTCTCTCTCTCTCTCTCTCTCTCTCTCTCTCTCTCTCTCTCTCTCTCTAAAATGAGTGAATCCCCCTCCGAGCCCAAAATAGAAGATTATACGAACATGACATGTCATACATCATTATCTAATGGGATAAGGACACATGTCACTCCACTTGGCTCTCATCCACCATCTTACATGTTGTAAATGCAAGGTATGACCTTACATGTGCACACACATGGTGTGTACTCCACATGCATCTCTTCAAGGAAGAAGGGGTTGACCAAGGACCCCTCCATGCCTATGAATGGCATGGTCAACCCAAATGTCCTAGTATGGGTACTTTACTTACCCACCTCACTCAATAAATGGCATAAAGGACCCCCTAGGGGTTCAAAAAGACATAATGATAATTAAAATAAATAATTTTGACACTTAAAATTAGGTAAAAACATAGTTTGGGTTTGGGTATAGAAATAACAATAACATATTATTTAGGTACAGGCTATTGGTAACAAGGTTTGGAATGTAAGTGTCTTAACTACTTGTCGTGAAGGGGATTGGTTTCATTGGTTTTCACATGTGGTCAATCTCATTTACTTTACCATGTGAAGTGGGATGGATTTAGGTCCTTGATAATTCTTCCATTTTCCCCATTTGCAACTTGCAATTACCTACACACTTGATTCACATGTTAAATCTCATCACAATATACATGCATATAACCGAAGCAATTGGAGAGTTACACTATTTATTCATTATATGAAATCAACTCTTAGACAATATATTGTTGCTCAATCATAGATAATAATGAGATCACAACTCCTCATGACCAGACTATATCAATACACTCATTCAATTCACATTATCCATATTACTTAACTTTTTATAAAATCCACTACTCATGACAATACATGGATTTCAATAATTAAAAGAATCAACATCAATTCTAATAGAGCACTTAAATCATCACCTCATATATCTTTTATAACCTATTTAGATCACATTTAAATCACAATTTCATTTAAATTCTCCTTTAAGCAATTAATATAAAAATTAAGATTAATTATAACATATAATCATAATTACTTAACTTCAAATAATTGCATGAAGGTAATATCAGCTACCTAAATGACATGCATCCATAATATAATACAAATCAACATCTCCAACAACATATATACAAAAGTAATGGTAAGAAATTTATATATCTATTCTAGTGTCGGTGTATGAATCCATCTAGTAATCATGTATCAAAACATAAAATATGGTACAATGAGTGTGATTGTGGTCATAAAACAAATGGATCTTACAACACTTATTGTTTACATGTTACATTGTCATTGTGTGAAGGTTTTGCCTTTAAAAAAATACTGGTTACATTTTTATTAAATTTGTCCATGATAAAATATAAACATTACTCTAAAGGTGAATTTAAATCTAGAGAACTAGATTGTACCATAAATTAACATAAAGTAACAAAAAAAAATACAAAATATAAAATAATGTAGTGATGTCTAATAATAACTTATAGATTCTAATTAAGAGTCAATTTATTCACCAAATAAATCAAATCAGATGCCATAATTATACATTTAATAAGTGAAGTACCCTAAAACAAAATTATAAAAAAATGCAAAGTTGCATATTTCAATTTATTCACCAAATAAATCAAATCATATGCCATAAGTATACATTTAATATGCAAAGTACCATAAACAAAAGTTAAAAAAAAATGCAGTGTAACCGTGCATATTTACGCTATGATATCAACTCTAATTAGTACTACTATATTATTATTATTATTTATGTATGGTGTTAAACACACGAGGTGTAGTGCAATGCAGCTAGCTTGTTTCAATCTAGAAGTTCGCGTTATCCATGTCTGAAAGTCCTTGTCAAGGATGCCTCAATAGAACATCCATTCTATAAATGATTTCTTGAGGGTATCAATTTTTTTCATTGTCCTGTCTCATCTAATGCCTTTCAACGCTGAAGATAAGTATCAAAGTCTGTTTGAAAGGAGGCTATGGTATCATAAAAAGAAAAGTAGGAATTCAAGGACAGGGACTATTTTTCTCATAGGTCCACACGCCTTTACTTTGTCCACCAAGAATAGAACCAATTGTCATTGTGTCGGTGTCCAGACCGGATTCGATGCGCAATCCAATTTGGTTCAATTTTGTTCCGGGATGCCTACAGGCGTGAGGAGGCAGAGCCCAGTACAGCCAAAAATAAGGAATTTTTTATACTTTAGCAGATCTAACCGAAGAAAAAGGAAATGTTTAAGTGTTACGTGGCTCCTCGAATTCCTTCCTTGCAGCTATTCCGTAATGATACTATACTCTCTTTTTCCGTCAATAATTTTACGTTAATTAACACTGTTTTGATGAGTAATTTTAACATTAAGGAAGTATTGTTTTTATTATGATAAGCAGCAAACAAGAGTACTGATCCTTAACAAGAAGTCAATAGGGTAGAGAAAGTCAGACCACAGACAGGCCGCACACTACCGACCGAAAGTCATTAACCATGAACAAACCTCATAGCCAAAAACAAGTACTGTTTGAATGTCTTTGGGGTGGATGTGAATGAGGTGTAAAATTACTATTGATTGTTTAACCATTGAAGTGGATGATATTTAAGTAGAATGCTTTGGGTTCATATGAAGAAAGATTAAAATGAATTCAAAAAAAAAAAAAAAAAACTGTTCTAAAACAGTGCTGAGATGGTATAATTATATCGGCTGTTTACGCGTAATTGAAGCTACAAAAGAAGATTATTCGAGAATAGTTACAGCGGCTCTACGTATTTAACTTACTCGGCGTAGGAAAAAAATGAATGATTGAGATAATTCACACGTTTAGAATAAATGTGGTTGCAAATTTCCATTTGAAAAAGGTAAACCAACAGTTGTAATATTCTTTATGCCACCTAGTGGAATATGTAAGGCTTGGGGAGGTGGGAAGGCTGGGTATACAGCTAATCGACACGATCGTCGATGCTGATGATAAATGTGATGCGTACTTGTTCACCGACTCAAAGATTATAGAATAAATTAAACCATACTGTCTTGTATTCTTCATAAGCGTGTTGACTCTTTTGACGGTTCAAGAAGATGACATCTCTACCAGTACATCCACAATATTTCTAAAGGATTTAAAAGATTGACAGAGATATAGGCCTATGCGCGAATTATGACGCGTTTTGGGTGTAATAGGAGGGGAGTGAGAGTGCAAGGGATTTGAAGTGGATGCAATAAAAGATCTGCTGATTGATGAGAGAATGACAGCCGAGTTGTCCCGCACTGCCTCAATAAATCATTTCGTGGAATAGATTGGAGATGAATGAGTAGGAGTAGAAGTAGAGGTCTGTTCCAGAGTCAAAATCGCCACGCCCGCTGACGCTCACTGCACGCAACAGTGCAATGGGGGCAGTTAGGAATTTAAACAGCTGTTAAATGCTCTAAACTAAAAACCCAGTTTGATTGTATTTCTCAAGACCTGTTTTGGCGGTTGGCTGGTTATGCTTTGTAGTTTATAAATTGTGGCATATGTTTGTCAGTTCAGCGTGACAGGGATTGGAATTAGCTGGCCTGCACTGTACGTTGTGAAAATGATGCTCTAAGTATAGTTGGTATCATTTCAATCTAAGCATTCAAGAAGAGCCGCGGTCGTGGTTTCTATACTCGTCAACTTATTTGCCCATTCTGATGGTGGGTTTGGGTTTCAATAAATTGAGTGCTCCGTTGGGGTCTTTGTGTATTATTGGGTCGAAGAAGATTGGTTGGCAAGAAATATTGAGGATGGCTTTGTTAGTATTTGTGCTTGTGCAATTGTGGGCAGTGCAGGCATATGCTGCCAGAAATGAGGCCGAGATCAAGACTTATATAGTTCGTGTGGACGTGGATTCAAAACCGGCAGTTTTCCTCACACACGAGCACTGGTACAAATCCAGCGTTGCTGCTATCAAGGGGCTCAAGATGGATGCGCTACGACAAGAGGCACAAGATGATATGCTGTTACATGTCTATGACACGGTGTTCACCGGTTTTTCTGCCAGGCTAACAAAAGGACAGGCGTCCGAGCTAGAGAAACTTCCGGGAGTGCTGGCTATGTTTCCCGACCAGGCGCGCCAGATTCAAACAACGCGATCCCCTCAGTTTTTAGGCCTCAAGCCTGACGGAGGCGGGTTGTGGGCGGAGTCGGACTACGGTTCCGATGTAATAATCGGTATCATGGACACGGGCATATGGCCGGAGCGGAGAAGTTTCAGCGACCTGAACATGGGACCCGTGCCTGCACGGTGGAAGGGTGAATGCGAAACTGGCCCCGGATTCGAAAGTTCTGCATGTAACCGTAAGCTGGTTGGTGCCCGTTTTTTCTCCAAGGGCTACGAAGCGGCAACGAGGGGCGGTTTCTTGAATGATACCGTGGAGTTCCGGTCGCCGCGGGATTCCGACGGGCATGGAACTCACACGGCATCAACGGCGGCGGGCAGATATGTTGACCAAGCCAGTATGTTGGGCTACGCCCGTGGTCTCGCCACCGGTGTTGCGCCTAAGGCTAGAGTGGCTGCTTACAAGGTTTGCTGGGCGTCCGGTTGCTATGATTCCGATATTCTCTCCGGATTTGATCGTGCCGTGGCGGATGGAGTGAATGTGATTTCGCTTTCGGTTGGGGGCGGCGTGGTTCCGTATTATTTAGACAGCATTGCGCTGGGCGCCTTCGTGGCTACGCAACGAGGAGTGTTTGTATCGGCGTCTGCAGGAAACGAGGGCCCCGGGCGTGAGACTGTGACAAATGTTGCTCCCTGGATTGCTACTATAGGAGCCGGAACTCTGGATCGAGACTTTCCGGCCGATGTTCTGCTTGGCAACGGGCAGATTATACGGGGAGTGTCGCTGTATAGCGGGAAGGGCCTGAGCCGTTCGCGTCTTATTCCACTTATCTATGCCGGTGACGCGTCTAGGATGGATAACGGCGGTGATAGTTACTCCTCGTCGTTATGTATGGAAGGGACTCTTGATCCGAAAGTTGTGAAGGGCACTGTAGTTCTATGTGAGCGTGGGAATAACCAGCGGGTGGGTAAAGGAATGGAAGTTAAGTCCGCCGGAGGAGTTGGGATGATATTGACGAACAAGGCTTCGGATGGTGAAGGACTTGTGGCGGATGCTCATGTTCTGCCGGCGGCATCAGTGGGGGCCTCTGCGGGGAACACAATCCGCCGTTATATTCTGTCTACGAGAAACGCTACGGCAACTATTTTGTTCTACGGGACAAAATTGGGGGTAAAACCGGCGCCGGTTTTGGCAGCGTTTTCTGCACGGGGGCCAAACCCAGAAACGCCTGAGATCCTGAAGCCAGATATGATAGCGCCGGGTGTCAACATCTTGGCTGCTTGGACCGGTGCCACTAGCCCCTCTGGGCTGTCATCTGACCGTAGGCGTACAGAATTCAACATAATCTCGGGAACATCTATGGCGTGTCCTCATGTCAGTGGGCTGGCTGCATTGCTGAAAGGAGCCCACCCGGAGTGGAGCCCCGCGGCTATCAAGTCTGCGCTTATGACCACCGCTTACATTGAAGACAACAGAGTTCAGACTCTGGTGGATGAATCTACAGGTGAGGCTGCAAGCTCTTATGATTATGGCTCAGGTCACGTGGATCCACAGAGAGCTGTGGACCCGGGGCTGATTTATGATCTGACCCTGGATGACTATGTAAAGTTCCTGTGTAGCCTTAATTATTCAGAGAAAGCTCTAAAGGCTATAACTCACCAGCCTGTCGTTAGCTGCCCTGCTCCGAAAACTGAAGCTTGGAATCTCAATTATCCCTCTTTTGCGGCAGTTTTCGATCAGTCCCGCTCTTCCAAACTGTCCATGGTGTTCGTGAGAACAGTCACCAATGTGGGCCCGGCGATCTCAACTTACACGGCCAAGCTGCTTACCCCACCGAATGGGGTGGAAATTAATGTCAAGCCCAGCATTCTGCGCTTCACAAAAGCAAACGAGAAGCTAAGCTACACGGTGACTGTCAGCGCCGAAACCCTAAAACTAGATCCAGGTAATTCAAATACTGTTTCTAGTCTGCTGACGTGGACGGATGGGAAACATTCTGTACAAAGCCCAATCGTTGTAACCAGGCTGGAGCCTTACTAGTCTTTTCCAGTTTATTACTCTTAACTGAGCTATACTTCCGAATTCTTGGCTGAGATGTTTTTGTATTATGGCAGCCTGCAAATGCCAAGGATAAGGTAAGATATACTCATATGTGTATTGGAAGAATTTTTCTTTTTAGGGTTGTAAGACCCGGATTGAATGGAAATATCGATGGCTGTATACAGATTTAATATTTTTATGTCTGCAGAACTTTCCCATTTTCAAGTTTTGGTTTTCGAAATTAGTGAGTGTAATATATAAAGAAAGCTCAAATTAATTATATATAAAAGAAATTCAATCTCTGGTTTTTCATTTCGATGTACCAAAAAAAAAGTTGAGGGTAGATGCATCTTAATCTCCTCCCGATTTGGATAGAAATATATGGATTTAGCGTTGGGGAAGTTAATATCTGGACAAATAAACATGGTACAAATCTGTTCAAAGTTTGGTGGGCAGACATCCTTCTGACAAAGCTGAAAATCTCAAGGCATAGAGATCATGATAGCTGTAAGAGACAAATTTTGGTACATCACATTTATAACCAACTGACGAAAGCCAATAGCAACAGATGCCAGACAGGTAACCTACACATTAATAATTACTTTTTGAGGCGATCTGCACGCCATACGTACGTTTGATGACGAAATGACAGTGATTTAAGTCTCTGTCAGAATAATACTATTGAAATTTTTTTAAATTAATATTTGAGGGAAAATTTTGAACAGATAGTCAAGCATTCTACAGGATGTTATATATAATTATTTAAATAGTACCTGATTTGTCATTTTTTAACATGGACTGAGCTAGCATTGGAAATGCATTAAATTACTGACGGGCGGGGCGTCGGCAGTCTCTTCAAACAGTCTCCCAGTTATAAGTTAAAAGAATTTGTGTGAACAGCCTCAATTTTCCTCGGTTCTTGTGTACGTGCACTGCAACTTATTGGCACCGACATTTATAATATATCTATATTAAATGGAATAAATAATGTGACATAAATAAATGTAAGGTTAATTAAATTAGTATATATATTTTAAATACATCTATCTGAAACACATCCAAAGATATTAATTTTCTCTTATTTTATTTTAAAAATATTTAAGAATATTTTGTTTTATTTACCTATTTGTTTTATTTATATTTAAAGAGATTTTTTATTTTATTTTTATTTTTAATTTAGAATTATTTGAAGATTATTTTATATTTGTTACACTGTTTACTTTATTTTTATTTTTATTTGAAGAGCTATTTTTATTTAGTCAAGAGTTATTTTATTTTACTCTAGAACATTTTAAGAATTATTTTATTACTTATACACAAACCTAAATTTATACTTACAAGAGTGAAGTGATGACATGAAGTTATTGAAATTTGTTTACTTTGATCTTCTAATGTCTAAATCACTGTAAGGTATTGATGGTGTTTATAAGCATCTTTGGAGAATTTGTTGAAACCAGAGTCATGTTCTCTTTAGTCAAACCTCTAGAAGGATTGATTCAACAACTTTGAAACAATAATTGAAGACAAGAAGCAAGTATGCACATGTCTAAGATGATGTAATAATATGCCACCTATAAACTTGTTATTACATAATAGACACTCTAATCAAAGTGGGCCAAAACATAAGTAAAAATGGTAAAATGTAATGCCCATTTATCTTTGTGGCCCTTGTCATACCTATTGTACCCTATTTTGATATTGTTTTGGACTCTTATATAGATACTCATATAGATGGTTATCATTAGTCATTTATTGTTTTTTATATAGGTTGTTTAGTAATTGCTCATATTCAGTTAGTTGTTAGTGATTTATATGCATCTAATTTGATTTAATTTAAATAGTTCTGACCATACGTTGATACTAACCCTAATTTGAATGTTGTTTATATATTTTAATTAAATATTGGTTTTGAATGTGATTCCTTTAAAATGTGAAAATGAAGTTAAAGGTGAATAATAAAATTTTACATTTTATAGATGTATAATATGATGAATTTATAATTGGAATTCATTAAATTTCTACAGTCCATAGTTGTATAATGAGTGCTTCTGGATTTGACCGTGATCAAGATTTTTCTCTCAACATTTCGGATCACACTCCATGATCCATCATCAAGAGATAGAAAGCAAGAGAAGAGACAAAATGATAAACTGCGGACCCAATCTCAATAAAAAGAGAGGAAGCAAATTTATAATTTTAAATGATATGATTTAATGACATTGGTATGAGATTAGTTTATATCTATGTTGGTGACTCAGTTGAATTGTATTTTCAAAGTACATTAAAATTTTAATTATTGAATTATTGATGAGTGAATAGTGGAAGTACATTGTTTTGTTTTACTGCATGTTTTTTTGATAAGATTTGATATGCATATTGAGTGTGCAGGTAAGTATAGGTTGACTAATGAGAGTATTGGAGGTTCGTAAAAAACTCTAATTATCGTTTGCTTCTACTTGGACAAGATCAAGAATCACTGTCTTGAACAAGATCAATTGCCCTATCTCCTTGGACTCGTTCCTGAGCCAAGTGACTATGAACATAAGAATGCATGGTTCAACAATAATGACATGGTCTATGGACTAATATGACTCAATGTTTTTGAGGATATTCTACATCACATAGAGCACACTGTGTGCCCTTTCATTGCTTGGACCATCATCCAGCAGTTGTATGGAGACTTTGGATCTTCATCTAATAGTGGTGTTTCCTTGGATGGCTAGGCTCTTGTGGATGATACTGAGACTTCTATTGCCCCATCTTATGTGGACACATCCCCATGGGATGACCATTCTATTTGGTTGACATACATTGATGCCCCATCTATAGTTAAGGACATTCCTACTGTACCTGTTGCTACTTCAGAGTTCAGAGTTGCTTCTTCGAGGGCTTCTAGTGATTTTTTGCAATAGGGTCATATACGTCTTGTAGATTCACTTCATTGGGACCAATTCTACCAGACATCTCTGGTTTGTTTGTAGAGTCTCTCATTTCAGATCTGGATGACACTGTTGAGGACATTCAACTCCTCTTTGATGACAATCATTTCATCACTGCTATCCCATCTTCCTTGTCTTTGGATCTTATACCTCCTGGTTCTACACATGGGATTGAATTGCTTCTACTTTCATGCATTAAAGCATCTTTTGATATTCACATGGGGACACTTGAGTTGAGTTCGAAGACATGATACATCATGAGACTTTTTTCCTCACCTTGCTTCTTTGAGTGGGAGTTACTTCAACATTCACCATTGGAGTTGTTTCTTCCTAAGGGGAGAAATGTCATTTGCCACAAATGGATCATCTTCAACATTCATATATGGGCATTCTCTTTTGGCATAGAAGCTACTTTGTTGTGGGGTGGTTTCATAGTCTCTTTCACTCTCTATTTTGGGGGGTGTTCTCTCTACTTTGAATGGGGGGGGGGGGGGGGGGCTTCTTCTCTTTGGGGGGTAATTCATTGTACATGGGTACCTCATCAAGCTTGATTTGTCAGGACCCATCTTTTGACCCACCTAAGCTACACTTAAGGGGGGGTGTTAGTGTAGGTTTTTACTTTCCTAGTTGGGTTATTTATTTTTCTATATTCCTAGGTTTTTCCTATATTAACCACCCATGAAACCATGTGCATGTGACCACACTAGCCTAACCACCAATAGTTTGTGTGATCATCAGGCCTAGACTCCTCCCCTTCAAGCCTAAAAGAGTACTTTTTCAAAATGGTGTAACTTTTTGTTCGTATACCAGACTTTTGCATTTTATAGGTGTCAAAAAGTTGATTCAGAGCACTACATAGTGGTGAATGCGGTTTTTTCAGATTCAACTTAGATTTTCAATTATAATTGTTCAAACTTGCTCTTTGTTTTTAAACTTCAAATGCACATAACGTTTGCATACAAAAGAAAAATTAAACATTTTTTAAAAAATTGCATAGAAAATCATGAAGAACACTGTGGTGACATTTATTTTTCTATGTGCTAACATTTGTTTCTTATTTTGTAGAGGTTTAAATTTTATTTCTAATACATCTTGCAACAAATCGTTTATCAAAGGCTCCTATTTTTGAATCTGCTAATGTATTTGTTGCAAAACGTGTGTTGAAGACTATCTTTTAAGCACTAGTTTAGTTGCACAATTATTTTATGCTTTAATGGGAATGGACATTGTTTGCTGTATTTTTAAGAACTTTTAAGTGCATATGCTCTTCCCTCGCACTGAAAGGTGATCTTGGGAATAAAAAACACTTTCTAGTTCTTCTCTTTGTTGTGTTAATCCTAAGAAATCAAGTTATGTATGCTCTTCCTTCATGCTAGAAGGTGATTTTAGGAATCAAAAGCACTTGATTTTCTTTTCCTTTAGCAAACCTACCTAAGGATTTCATCACCTTAGGGGACACCCTGAATCACATTTTTCGGTGGGGTATACAAAGGGGGAGAGCAAAAATTGTACATCAAAGGAGGAGCATCATGTCTAGCACATCCTTGGGGCCCCTTTTCATAAGGACACAAGATGAAGTGAAATTTGTTTGCGCTTATTCCACATGTTTGTAGATGGGCTTTGAATCACAAATTTTGGCCTCATGTACTTAGCGCATAATGAGAACATCCTCTAGTTTATTATATTGCATATATAAGACCTTTCAACTATCTTTTTTGTGGGGTAAGAGCATAGACTTGTGTCACACTTTCAACCAACAAAATAATTTCTATCAAGAAAGTTTTAGGTGAATAAGTTTTTCCTGAAACTAGGTGGCACTCACATGGCACATACGTGGCCTATTATATTCGGGTAAGAGAGTTTTGCCTGAAACTTTTTCGGTCAAAACAAACATAAATAAAAAAGAAAAAAAGGGGGTCAGACATTTCGCCTAAAAACTTTATGTGGAGAAATGTATCGAGTGTCCACACAACCATCCTATGCCACCCTGAGCTGCTCAACCATCTTGCAGCACCTAGACTTGCTCGGCCATCCCACACAACCATCCTGCGAGGTAGGCACTGGTGTTTCCATTATTGATAATATTTTTTACAACAAACCCTAATATTATCTTTATCTAATCTGTGGAAGGATCAGAGGAAAGAAATGTTATGTCTCAATGTAGTTTTCCTCATGGCAAGTATAAACTGTCATAATATGAAGTGAGTGAAATTTAATGGCACAACACTGCCATGCATATACACCCTACAACTCCACAAATCACTAGACAAAATTTAAACCCCCAATTATTATCATGGCAAAGGTTCAGAGCACATAGAAAGGGAAGTTAGAAAACAACATTGACATCTACATAAAAAATGTATCTATTTTTTTTGTTCTTGTGTCTAATGAGTGCAAAGATAGATACCAATGCTAAATATTCTTAAGAACATTTGTAAACCAACACAAGCTTCAAGTTCATGCAACTAGATAGAAGAGACTTCAGAAGTCAATAGGCCCTTTAAAGGCCATGCATTTACCATGGCTTATGTTAGCTTCTTTCCATTTTGTTGTGTCTAATGAGAGAAAAGATAGATGTGAATGATAAATGTCAAATGGAATAACATTTGTAAACCGACACAAGCTTCAAGTTTATGCAACTAGACAAAGAAGAAACTTCACAAGTCAACAACCTCTTCAAAGATCATGCATTTACTACAAAATAAAAAATAAAAAATTGATTGGTCAAAGTGTAATATAAAATTGGGACAATGGGATGCATTTAGTTGCCAATAAGAATATTGTGAATACTATTGTCTATATAGCAAACAACTCAAATAATGCTTGTCCATTTCCTGTCAAGGGCATCCTCATGCTAGCTAGGTCATGACCTTTAGAAGCTCCTTTACCTTTTGACAAACATCCCATATTTTAACAAACAATTCATGTGCTCAAATAGTCTATGTGCCCTGTTGTGCTCACACATTTTTTTGAGTCATTTTGTCAACCAAGTCACAACTTATCTGTCTAAGCATTTCCAACTATAATATTTGACAATTTATTTTTCTGAGCATTTCCAACTATAATATCTAACAAAAAAATGCCTTCCCTTTTCTTTGTTGGGCACTCACTACTTGATCATGTTTGTTTGAGGAATTTTGATGAAACGGTTCATGCCCCTAATGATGCTTCCAATTTCTTTGGATATGTGTTGAAGAAAGCATTTCCAATTATAATATCTAACAAACTCCTTCAAGTATTACAGCCTAGGTGCAAAGGATGCTGCTAAAGATTTTAGAAATTAGCTTTGCATTATGTCCTTAGCATTTGATGAGACCACATTGGCAGGCTGTGGGTGCTGGAAAAAGTTGTGAATTCAACCTATCCATGGACCATGGTGTTATTACAGGTGGAGGATGCTAGCATTTGATGTGGTGCTTAGCTTTAGATCAACCTTGTAATTGGTTAAGTGCTTTGAAAGGCCTTTCAATATATCCAATTTGTGTATATGCAATAGTGATGACATTTTAACCATGACATTCCAACTCTCAAAGTTGCATTTAGTATCCAAATTGTTCGGGCCTCAATTGAGAAAAACATTTTGCACATTGTGTAATCCATATTCCAGCCTCGAGAAATAGTTTTCATGACTTGCAATGTGTTAAAAATTTCATCAAACAATACATCTCTTTTGACAATAATTGTGTCTTTTTGAAGATCATACAATTTATAAGCTTTAGACTCCTTAATGTACCCAATTAGAATGCTTTTTTTACTTTTCTTGTCTAGAACTTTTTCCTCTTTTCTTCATGAACAAGGACATAAGCATTACAACCAAAAATTTGCATATGAGACACAATAGGCTTCCTAGGTCACTTCAAGCTTCCTTTGAAGTTAATTTAATTTGATGTATTAACTACTTCTACCCAAAACTTAATATCCAATTCTAAGAAAAACTTAATAGCCATTTCCTTATAATAGTAAATAATACACATCTTGCCATGTTCATTAAAGATATATATTTTTCCTTTTTGTAATACCATTTTGTTGTGGTGTATAAGTAACCATTGATTCTCTTTCAAAGTTCATTTTCTTTGTAGAAATCTACAAATTTCTTATTCACATACTCTATTCCTCTATATGAGCTAATTATCATGAGCATTTTTTCACATTGTTCTCAATTTTTTTTTAAATTACTTGAAAATTTCAAACACTTCATCCTTTGCTTTTAGGAAATATACCTAAGTTTTTCTACTATAATCACTTGATCCTTTGTTTTTAGGAAATATACCTTAGTTTCTTCTAGTTACTATACACTCAAAATCATGACTCGATGGCCTGGGGCGATTGAGTCAGCTTTGGCGTACACACGGACCCTCTCTCCTTGCCATGGGGTGAACCTCCATGTCACTCTCACTCTCATAGAAGTAGCCAATCGAGAGGAGGCAAGACACGGGAGTGGTCTGGCTCATTGGAGAGCTCGATTTCACAGAGAGGGGTCGTTCAATCCTAGGGCTTGTGTTGTTGTGTATTTGTTTGAATGCAGTGTTTTGTGACTGTAGTTGTGAAGATAACTATATGACCCAAAGGGTCACTAGTCACTGTTCCCCTGTTTGGGTTTTTGATGTTCCAACGTTGTGTGGGTTGACTATTGTTCTCATTGATGCTTTGTTGTAGTTCATGTTGTTGGATGACTGCTTGTTGTTGTAGACACTTAAATTTGTCCATGTCTTGACCATGACCTAGTCGACACATTATTAGAGACATCTTGTAGCATTTTGTCCTAATCCCACTCCTAATCCTATCCTAATCACCTAGCCAATTAATTAAATAAATCTTATTTATTCAATTAATTTCCCTTTCACATGTCCCAACTAATTCAAATAAAATATTTGAATTATTCCCTCACCTTTCATCACATTGCAACACATGTCACATGACTACAACCCTTCACATGCACAACTAATTTAAATAATCTTTTATTTAAATTAGGCCTACCTTACACTTGTCACATGACTATAACTCCTCATGGAGTTGGAAACCCTATTCGATCCTAGCCATCCATATCATTGAAATCAACTTTCAATCGCAACCATTCATTCAAATCAGCATTTTCTATAAATCAACCCTCTCACAAGCCATTTTCATGATATTAAGTTTCCAAGCACCGTTATGTTGCTAGAATGAGCAATCAACAATCCTTCGAAATCATGGATTCCTATGCAAGATTGAGAAGAGCAACGAAGATAAACCAAGTGTAGTGTGGAGATTCGGTTTACATTTGCTTTGTTATTTTGATTTTCATGCTATCTTGTGCTCTATTGTGCTTGTTAGGGTTTGATAATTTGTTGTTTGTGCATTACCCTTGATTTTTAACTCTAGCTACATTTGGTGAACCTGACATGAATCTTGCAAATATAATATTTTTTATAAATTTTAGGAACTTGACTTTTGCAAGTGACCCCCAGGCCTGAAACGGACCTCGCTATTGCGTCTGGGAGGCCTTGCAGGCGAAAAATGACATAAAATTTGCCCTATTTCACTTTCAATTTTTTGAAAAATTTTTAGGGCCTACAGGTCTGTACAGTGTATGGAACCATATCGTATAGACCCGCAGAAATCCTCTGTTTGACTTCGATTTTGGCTTCGTGTTTTGCTTGTAGGAAGGATTAACTGGTCGGTGATTGGGAAATAAGTTTGTTTCTCGAGAAAATCATAGTTTTGCTGTTTGAAACCCTACCTCCACCCATTCTGGGTTGGGTCACCTCCCCTGCGACCTCGTTGCCACCGACCTCCCATAGTCACCACCACGACCGCTGCTCATCTAAAGTTGGTTGCCTCTCCTTTAGATCATGTCACCACGCTTTGTCATCGCCACTGCATTCAAGGTCACCACTGTCAAGCATCTGGTCGCCACTGTCAAACATCTAGTCGCCATTGTCCATTATGGGGAAAAGATGAAGGAAACTTTCTATATGCATCACTAAGAACTTTATATTGGACCCTAGGTATGCACAAAGGGCTACCCATTTAGCCAAATCTCCCCAAGATCTAATTCATCTCAAAATGTGCAATAAACCAATGAAATTGAAAGCTTGTACCAGAATAACCATCCATGCCCTCCTTCTAGCACCAATATGTTGATGGGTTTTTTTGTACACAACAACTTAGATAAAATACTAAGTATCTTATCTCTCCTAAGAAGAATCAAATCCCAAAGAATGGAAGATGACTACCCCAAGGTCTATACTGCCAGGTCTTGGCCTTCACAAGATAACTCAGTTGTATGATGTTCTTTGCTATTCCAATCAAGGGGCTTACATGGATTTGGACAAACTTCAACAAACAAGGTTAGAATGTACATAAACCAATCAATTTTCAGATTTAGTGATACATAAGCAAACTGATATAAACATATATTTCCATAAAATGCATCATTTTAGCTCATAACCAGCAATACATCAACTTGCATTCATAAAATATCAACTCTATAACAACACCATGCAAGTTTAAGAATCCTATTCTAACGCTAAATTAACCAGATTTGATTAAAAAAGTGCAAAAGCAATGCAAGATAGAGAAAGGATACTAAGAAATCTAACTAAATCTTAAACTTGTTCAATCATTTTTGCTTCAATAATCGATAGACATGTTTGCAAACACATTTAACCATCCTTGATTTGATCACGAAAATTCAACAATCAAGATTCAAGGAGGTGCAATCACCAATGATGAAATTAGGTGTTCAGGCTAACCACACAAGGTAATTTACAATCAACAAACTACGAGTGGTATGAACACTCTGCAAACTTGTCAAACATCCATGAATCTTCAGCTGAAAATGAAAGAAATACTTCATCTTAGTGTTTAGAAATCATGAAACAAACTTTGTAAGATGACAAGTTCAATGAATCTCAACAATTTCTATTCACTATCTTGATTAGAAACTATGAATTAAACTTGTTTTAAGCTCAAAATATTGACAAACATCAACAATTTCCAAACTTGGTGTAGAAAAAGTCATGAGAATTTGACATGAAAAATCAGAAAATACTATGTATTTGCCCTCAAATCCCAATAGTACATATGTTGTCCAATGAGTTTCAAAGAGTTTTTCTCAAAACACCAACAAGAACTCCATAGTTTTTCACCAATTCTAACTTCTTCTAACAAATTATAACTCTTTACACTAAGTTTCAACTGCACACATATTCAAATCAGTTTTACCATAATAAGTTTTCACCCTAAGATCCAATGGCTATGATCAATTTGATCCAATGGCTCACATTTGATGCTCCAACACAAAAGTCAATTTTAGTGGCAAAAAATATTCCACTTCATCCCATGTAGCTTCCTCAACAAGCTTCCCTTAGTATCAAAAAGTAATATTTTATTTACTTTTTTACTAAGTTTTCCAATTCTCTCAAAAAGTAACTCTTTTGGAAGCTAAAAATATTAAATAATTGATACTATATCTCCAAGCATTTAATTTTTGCAACTACATCTCCAACAAGTAGTTGTAGTATGAAAAATCTTCATAAAAAGAACATGTGCAGCTCTAGCTTGTCATTTTCTCCATCATAGGCAGTTATAGCTCTTCATTTTTCATGTACAAATGAGTATGCAGTTGTAGGTGACCAAATCTATCATGAAAAATGCATTTCCAGCCTTCATACTTCATGATTTCTCCATTTTTCTACCTCAAATCTCCATCTTAGACCTAGAACAACATGTTGGGCACTTGTAGAAGGTTGTATCAGTCATGTTTGAGGTTGCAAATCAGGTATAAGGTGGCACAATTCATCTTCCAACAGCTGCATGGCTTCATTCTCTTCCTTTTCCACCATTTTGGGCTCCAAATGTGCATGTACAATAGTGATGTAGGTCTGATTTTCATGTTGCAGCAGCTCCTAGGGTTTGTATTCATCCTCCCTGACATCATCTCCATCTCATCTTGCAGGTGCAGCAGTGATTTGGGCATGAAAATCAAGTTTCTCCATAGCTTGGACAACAAGGTGTCTCCTAGGTTTCATTGCTCCATGGTGGCTCCAGCTGGTCTCCTCATGTTTTAGCCTCTTGGATCTATAACCAGCAAATCCAAGCATCAAATTATTCATAAAAAAATCAATTTAAGTCATTAGAACTCAAAATACATTCACTTTAAGCCATGGATAAATCGGGGACAGCTTCTTGTCAAATTTGTTGCAATAGGCAACTTCACAAATTTGGTGTTTTCCCATAATTTTCTTGGTTTCTCCATGTCTCCTCTTGAATTTTCCATCCTTACTACTTGCTCAATCCTACCATCATCTTATAAATGCCTTTTGAATCCATTGTAGAGGTCAAAACAAAATCAGAAATATGAATCACCATAGCTGTCCTAGGGTTTCTGAGTTGTCAAAATTCAGTTTCAGTCATGTTTGGACAGCTCCTAGGGTACTTTTGAGGATTAGGACAATCATCTTCACCATCTAATCAAGATCTATCAACAGTCCTCCTAAATCAAGCCATCTATAAGAGTTCAAAAAGTGTACATAGCTGTTCCAAGGTATGTATGGCAGTTTGAAGGTGATTTCAAGGCTAGGACAGTTTTGTAGGGTAATAAAATTGTCCTCAGTAATCTCATGCATAAGAAGTAGCTCTTAATGATTGGGTTTACAAGGAAACAATCTTTCCTAATTCATGGCAAGAGAATGGAAACCATTGATTAAGAACCATTCCAAACATGTTGTTGACTTCATAGTTGTCCTAACAGTCCTCTGACTGTTTTGTTCAAGAAGACTGTAATCACTGCTTCCTCTATCCTAACTTCATAGTCTTGCTCCATGTCTTATGAATATGTCTTTGTACCCAATAGGATAGTCTTTGCTAGGGCTGCCTTCCTTAATAGCAAGATAGAACAACACAGTCCACTATAAACCTTTTCTCGTTCATACATATGCTTCTATGAAAAACACGAGACTCCAAATTCAAAGTAGATGCAAATATGACTGTCTTCTTCCTCATGTGAATGTATCTTGACATTTAGGAGTGACAGAGGTATTCCAATGTGATAACCTTGTTTGCAATAGGGTATCTACTCTTTATCATGACAATTCAGTTATGAAAGTAATCATGACAATCCTTTAGGACAGATTACATGGCATTTTGTCTCACAATAATGAGTGACAGTCCCTTGATCTAAGATCTGCCCTCTTTCACTGCTGTAACAACCTTGAGACTGTCCTATTATCACATTGACCTCACTCTCCATAGTAACCCAAATGTGATGCTTATATCCTCCGTGGATGTGGGCAGTGTTATAATAAATATTTCTCATACTAATTCTCCAGTATGCCTGAAGGTGCATAACAACTTAACATAACTGTAGTAGTACCAATCGTTGCCCCACAAAATAATGACTTTTTTTCAACTGGGGAGGCATAAATAGAAGCCAGTAACGTTGATCTGATGGTAACTTCCACACCCTATTAGATTGTATGATGTGGCAGTCCACTGAATGGCATGACTGTATCTCACTTCTAACTACTCACTCCAAAGTAGGCCCATGGCCTTGAAGCTGTCCCCATCTCAGATTTGCCCTTGTGCGAGATTAAGACAATAAAGAGTAAGTATGACAGTCCTTGCATTCAAGAGGTTACCCCTATCACTCCTTGTTACACAACAAGTTTTCACCATGATTTAGGTTTCATTTACCATGTTTAAATAACTCTGTCCAATGCTGCACTGTTTTAGACCATCCCTCAAATGTATCCTACTCGTATCTACACAATAGTGTGCCAAATAGGACTGTGACAGCCCTCAGAAGATGTGACAATCCATCAACAATAGCAGTCCTGTGCCTGTCCTTCCAGACTAGTGACTATCTTGTTGTCATTTTGATCTCATTCTGACCTCACAGTCCTTAGTCAATGAAACGTATCTCTAGGACAGTATGTGGAATTAAGACTTGAGGATTGTCTTTTTGTCAATTAGTGACAATTTTAATAGTTACTGGTGTTGGGACAGTCCTCTTTCACATCTTATAAATCATTCCAATGAACAAATCTTTTAACAAGCCTTCTCCAATAATCCTGTATGGGAGTGCTTTAGGCCTTGGTATTAGGTGATGCCTAACAAATCAAAGAGTAGTTTCTTGTGACACACCAAGGTACAGTCCCCACTGCACTTGACTGCCACTTTCAATACCCCGGCAATTGTTAAGAAGGTCTCCACAACTTTGCTAATCTTTGAGGTCACATGGACTATACACAAACTCCATGGTGCCCTTTATTGGCATAACACTATAACCCTGTATCTCAATGGTGATGAATCCAAGTGCATGTATGATTTTAAAACGACTGTCCTAACCTTGCACTTAGATCTGCCATATGCAAATTCCTCACTGCCTCTTCATAACTGTTTGCCTTGCATGACGGTGGTAGTAGACTGGCAAAATGCATCTCCAAGTTGATGGTTGCTTCTTTTAATGGCAAACGATAATGATTTAACCAACATGGGTGTCTTATATGTATTTGAATGACTATCATCTTTAGGAGAAAATATCAATTTTATTAATGAGACAGCCCTCATAATGTTGAGAGTACAGTGTTCGAGGTGCAATATATTGGTTTCTAGGGTTTAAAACCAGAGTGACTGTCCGTATGATGCTTATAAGGCAACACATTGCATTCATTTAGTACCTCTATGTCATCACTTAACCTGACAGTCTCATCATTTGGCATGACAACCCTAGATCCGCATATAGTCTTGTGTGACAGCTTTGAATGGTATATGTCTCACATACATGTAGTCTCCTAATCCATCATGATTATCTTTCTTCACTCAAACCCTAGACAGTATTAGGAATAATGCAACCTTATCACCAAGTTGAGATGGCTGTCCTGAACAGTGATGTTAAGATGTCTTTGTTGCACATATGAGATGATAGTGATGGTTTCTCCTGGCCATAACCCTTGACTGTACTCGAACAAGCAGCAGCACCTATGGTATCTCTCCCATTCATTAATCCTTCTAGGTAGATTTGATGAATGGCCATAGGCCATCAAATCTCTCAAACACTCATGAAACCTTTCTCAATCATTCACGACATTCTCAAAACTAATAAGAGCATAGATAAGGTGAGCAGAGAATAAGTAACCCACTGTGGGCCTGACTGCCTCCTTTGTTTATAAAGCTCCTTCATCATTGACAACCCCTTATCACCTCATATGATGAACCTCATACTTTACAGCCTATAGGCCACTGTAGCACCATGATGGATCCAAAAATGTAGTTGAGACTATTTTATTCGCTGCCATAGTTTATATACTACCGAACCATTAGTCTGGAATTCAATCATGACTATTGCAGGTCTAGAGGTAGTGACATTTAACACCTTCCCACGGTAGTATTTATGAATGAGGCCATGAAACCTTAGGCAGATTTATGAAAATCCATTGGACACAACATCTTCAGTCACATCTCTTGCGAAATCTCCAGAAACAGAAACCCTTTTTGCTGATCTATCACGTTCTGCACAGCGAAAGGATGTAAATCATTAAGAAAAACCATACATGCATGTGAATAATGTTAATGAAATACTCAAATAAAAAAATGTGCGTAGAGTGATAACAAAACATCAAACCCTCATATATAATTCAAACAATTGCTTCGAAAAAACAATGAATGGGCAGTTTTGTATTGAAAATAACACTTAGGTAGTGGTTTTATGCCCAATAGTGCTTCATAATAGCTAAAAGAGGGTTATGACTCCCGAATGAGGTTTTGCCTTCATAAAGGGGAGCCTTAAATTTAATCCAAAAGGTGACACAAGGATAAACCCTGAAGTGCTCTCTTCCATAATTTTAAAACTTTATTAGCGCCAAGACTTTCTTCAAGTAGTTCAAGGGCTTGCAAACAACTTTAGGAATACTTTTGAGCTGACTTAAAGGTTTGTATGATTCATTTTGGAGATGGTACATGACCTATTTTTGTTCCAAAAGATGGTTTGATCACTTGAGAGCTAGTTTGATGATCCCTAAAGCATAATATCACTGATTCAAGACTATTTTGATAAATACCTAGGCTTGATAAAGGGTTTTCAAGGTATTGTCGAAGGTCTCATGGGAATTAGAAGGCTTGAGCAACCTAACAAAGATAATAGACCTCATTTAAACACGGGTAACATCAAGACAATGAACGATTTAAAATTTAAAATCTCATCAAGGTACTAACAACCACTTAGAACTAGATATCCAATTGTCACAAAATGGACTCACCTACCTTTGTCAAGAAGGTAATAAATCATCATACCCTTCTATGTAAGTTAAGAAAACATCTATACAATGCATCATTTGATCATAAATATAAGTCCTTACTAATCGCTTCATAACCCAGAAGGGACTTTCTTCCATCATACTCAAAATCCCATGCAACTCAACTACATAAAGGCTTGAAGGACTGAAATAACACTCATTATGGACTTGTCAAGGTGAACAAATTAGTATGACAAACTAAGAAAAGGCTAATCATGAAGAAGCAATGAAGTACATTATTAATCCAACATTCTGCAAGTCAAAGCACATCAAGACCAAATCAAGACTCAAGGCAAATAAAACTAGCTTGAATGGACATATCATGGAAAATACAAACTCCCAAAGCATATGAGACCAAATTAGGACCTCATGAAACCGATCATACCCATGCAAATAAGACCTCTAAGGACAACTGAATGCACCTCAAAACCATGCTAGGCAACCAAGATCCTAAAATCATCAAAATATGTCAAATTAATTCAAATGGATCATTAGCTTGTAAAATCAAACCAAGCTGCTCAACCAAGACCTAGAGGGCTCCAAACAAGCTGAAAACATCAAAAGAGGCCAGGAAAACTCACTGAAAGCCAAGCGAAAAAAGGGGGTCCCTATTTTGCTCATGCAGGTCAAATGTGGATATTTGATAGGTTGGATGTGTATAAGTTTGACGAGTCAGATGTGTAAAGTCTAAGAAGTCGAGAGTTGGACTCTCGTAGGCTAGTGAAGAGGAGCACAAGGCTCAAACTGGTAACATTGTAGAAGGTAGGGCCTCTAGCAGTTGGAGAATGGAGTGGGACTTCATGAAGAAAATCTCCTTTGGAAGGAGTCATTTGTCTTGGAGAACCGTTAAGGATGGGTTGGTGAATAATGGAGAAGTCAAGGGTTGGAATATTGTAGGTCAGATGAGCTGAAGCAAGGCTCATGAGTCTAGGAAGTTAGGAGTAGGACTCTTGCAAAGTCAGTGAAGTGGAGAGGGCACATGTTGGTGACACTATGGAAGGTAGGACCTCAACAATTTGGGAGTGGAGTAGGACTTCATGAAGTGAATCTCCTTAGGAAGAAGCCCTTAGTTATGGTGTAAGTCTTTAGGGACGTATCAGTTGGGATGGGGACTCAGGTCGACCAGTCTAGCACCGAGGGCATCACCTACTTTAAGTGGGGCAGAATATAGAGGCTACCTCTCATTCAGGTGGTTCTGGATAGGGGATGAAGCTAGGTAAGCCAATTTCTGATACACTGACCCCCAAGAACAGAGGAGAGTAGTCCTACAACCTAGGCTTAGAGCAAGGTGTTCTACATGGATCCTAGGGGTGAAGGAGAGTAACCTAGCCTCCCGATGGGGTGGTGAGGTTTCTTGAGGAATTTGCATGTTGTCCTGAACCAGTGAAGTGGAGTAGCTAGAGGGTCCATGGGATAACAATTGGGCATGTTGTGCATGGAGTGAAGGTGCTTATGGAGCTAGGTTAGGGGAATATGGGTTCTTGGGCTGTTTGGGTTGCATGTTGAGTTGAGCTTGTGGGATACATGTGAAATTTGGGTGTTGTGTTAGGTGCACACTCAAGGTTGCTTAGAGATGGAAGGATGTTGGAAGAGGTTTGGGACCTCAATCCCATGATAAAGGGGACAAGGTGACTTTGGGGTTAGGGTTGTAATGTGAGGGTCTGTGATAGAGCTCGCATGTACTCTAGAGTTGGGTACAAGTCAAGAGGCAAGTTTGTAAGGGTAACAAGGTGCTAAGGCTAGTAAAGAGGTGGTTCATAGGCGAGTGGCTCATGGAGTAATACCGAGTTGAAAATGAGTTCTAGCATACCAGGAGTGTCTGGATGGACTATAGATAGAGTTTAGGGAACTTGGTGAGGCAAGCACAAATGTTGAATGAGGTTCATGCTAGTGTGGGTCTGGGACAAATTGGACTTGTGTGTCAAGTGGGCATGGACACACTAGATGCAAAGAGGATCAGAGATCCACTAGCTAGTCAAGGAGGGACAGAACTTGGAGTTCATAGCCAAGCTATTGAAAGAGGCTACGAGGCTCACTTAGGGAATCTATCCATCTTGAGGAAAGGGAAAGAGGCTTGAGCGGTTTGAGGAACTAAGGGAACCAAGTGAATGGTATTACTAGATCAATGTGGAGATAGTGTTCGGCCAACTCAGGGAGTCTAGCAAGGAGGGATCTAGGGATGCAAGAATGCAAGTAGGCTTAGGGAGTCCTATCTAGTCATGGAGTTAAAGAAAGCTCATGGAGTTAAGGGAAGCTCACGAAGTTGTTAGGCTAGAGAAGCAAAGGAATTAGGAACATAGTAGGATACAAGAGAATCTATCTATGCTATATCTAGAAGCTTGTGGGGGAAGTCAGGAACTGTCCTGGGGTGTAAGTGGAAAGGATAAAGGAGTTAGTCCAAATACGAAGGGAGGACTTGGAGTTCCAAAGTGAGCCCATGAAGGGGCCTTAAGAGTTGAGACATGGTTGGACCATGAAGGGCTAGGCATAGGGTGTTGTAGCGATAGTCTAGGAAGGTCAATAGCAGTACAAGGGGGACTTAGAGGTAGGAGTGGCCATGAGTTTAGGGTATAGGTATCATAGACTAGGTCATGGGACTGGGAAATAATAATGTATAGTTGGACCAAGGTGTAGAGCCGCATGGTGGGACCAAGGTGGAGAATCATGACAAGGTCATGAAGAATGAGGAGCTTGATTGGTAAGGCTATAGAGCAAGTCCAAGGGGAACTTGGTAGCGGGGCCTAAAATGATGAGCTATGGGGCTTGGCTCTTCAATGTGTTGCAAGTTTAGGGGGTAGGACAATGAGAGTAAGGCAAGTTGGGGGAAGGAGAGTACCTTGTTCGTATAAGATGCGGTCTACTTGGAAAGGGTGTTAAGGACATGTCGATGGACTGATAGGGTGACAGGTTAGTTTGTGAGTTTGGGGGACTTGGCAGATGGATGTGTCATGAGGTCGAGAATGGAGAGAGAGAACATGGCTTCAAGGAAGTGCAT
Source organism: Cunninghamia lanceolata (assembly GCA_027924645.1). NCBI lineage: Eukaryota > Viridiplantae > Streptophyta > Pinopsida > Cupressales > Cupressaceae > Cunninghamia > Cunninghamia lanceolata. Next base: position 17,227,255 of record BSBN01000016.1, read on the forward strand.
GGAAGACTCAGGGAGTTTGTAGGATGAGCTAAGGATGGCGAGTTGGTGAAATATCAAGGGATACATTGGGCACAAGAGGTTAGTCAATGGAGAGAAGTTGGGGCTCTGGGTTGGGATGTCACACGTTGGACTAGACTCAAGGAGTTCTCATTGATAGGGTGATATAATATTAGAGTAACGCAACATAAGGAGGTTGGTGAGATGAAGGTGGAGGATGTGAACTTGAGAAATCTAGCAGAGTTAAGGAGGGTCGAGAGGTATGGGACTCTTAGTGCTTGGGAGCCTACACAACTATGTTGGAGGTAGGTCAATTTTTAGGGGATTGCATAGGAAGGGCCTCTCGCAGTTCATGGGATATCAGAATTGGAGTTGAGGTGCCAGGGACATGAACCAGGTGGAATGGTGCAATGCATGCAATTCTAGTGTGCACATTGTTGGCCAAGTTGCTAGGAGCACTTGAGGGGAGAAGGCATAGTTTGGCTTTTGTGAAAGGTTTTTCCCATAATGGGGAATGTAGGTAGAGATCGCCAATGCCGTGTGGGGCCGTGCTAGGGGCCATCCTTGTGACAGTTCCATAAGCTCCACTATGTCTAATAAATATGGAAATGTGTTCCTTTACTACTGCATGCTTTAGAAAGTTGCCATAAACTATGAATAGTGAAACTGGACATCTTCTTGTTATGCTAGTAGTAAGTTTGGAAGTGAATTACACCTTTGCAATTATCATCATCTCTTGAGAATTGGATAGGACATTGAAAGATCAATGTTGAACATGTATTCCCAATGGTGAGATGAAATATGAAAGTGTGGTGAAATACAATAGAATTTGTGGTGATTAAAATGGTATTAAAAACCTACAAATAAAGAAAAATAAATTATTTTGGGTGATGCAAGATTGCTCTTACACCGTGGTATGCTTCTGCATCAATTGGTATCAAGGGATTTCATTTTCTATTATTCTGTATTGAATAAACAAGAGTTATCTAAATGATTTAATCTAAATGCATGAAAAGAAGCATTACTCTATCTTTTTTGTGTTTTCCCAAACTTAAGTGTGATCTAATTAGCTATTTGTAATTTGATAGAATCTATATGATTTAAATGCAATTTAGAAGTTAATTCTTTTGGATTTTCAGTTTTGGTTTGATATGTGAAAGTTATGAAATGCCTCGTGTTGTTATCAAGGGATTTTCTCTTTTGAAATATAGAACTGAAACTAAATTTAATCTTTAATCTACTTAATTGCATAAATAAATCTATTCTTGCTATTCTAATCTGTAATATAGTGATATAGTGTCACTTATCTAGGAAATATTTGAAGCTATTCTAATCTATTTATAATTTTATTCTAATTCCTTTAAAAAACTAAGCTAAGTATTGAAAATGATAACATATAGCATTTCACAACTAGAAGTTAGTAGATGCTCAGTGAAGTTGTAGTAGTGTACAGTCTAGTGTACTCCAAATGATGGAAGAAGGAAAAGGGGTAAAAAGCTAGGCTTGAAAGAAATGAGATATGAGATATTGTGATAAAGACAATGGAAGCTTTTGAAGCTTCAAGAAGAATAGGCCATGGGTGGTTCGCTAGGAGTGTTTGACACTCTATAAATTTAGCTTTGATGCCTAAGAATGAACTTGCTATTGTACTTGAGAAATTGTGGGTCGAGAGGAAATAAATAAGATTCACAAAGAAGGCAATAATCAATAGCCAAAGACCATTTGTGAGGAGGATTGTGTTGTATTTATAGGTTGGGAAATGCTAGTTGCAGTCATGATTGGGGGAGGTAACTAACAATCATATTTGTGGTTGGAGGAGAACTTAGGGGGAAAAAGAGGTAGGTGCAATCAAAACTCAACTGGACTCCCAATTAGGGGCCAAATTGATGGAGAAATGACCAGAATAAAAAATTCTCACATGCCAATCTGTGTCTTCAACGTTGCATAATTTACTAGGGTGAGTTAGGCCTATTTTTCCAAGGTAAGCACCCAAGCGACCCTAGAGGTACTTAGGTGACCCTAAGAAAGATTAGACAATCTCATAGCTTAAAAGGGTAAAAAGTAGGATAAGGCTAGGATGAAGCTACAAATGTAAGGCTAAAGGCTATGGAGGTCAAAATAAAGGCAAGGAGAGGTCCTAAGGGTTAAACAAACACTTCCATTAAGGTCAAGAAGAGCTGAACTTCTAGATCATCATCAAACTATCATCTATGCCCATACAATTTTAGGCACTTACAATGACTGGTATGGTAGAACTTAGGTGGTTAGCGAGTAAACCTAATCAGAACTCAACTCTAAGTTTCTACAACACCTGAGTATTCTGAGTATCTTGATGACTCTTGCAATATGAGAAGTTGGATATATTTATCATGGATAGTAAGTCCTAGTATCATCTTCTTTGCTTCATGTTCTAGCATCTAAGAGGTCATTATCTCATAATATATTTTTGGCTAGAGGATTGAGCTTGTTGTTCTCACTAGATTCATGTTGCACAAACTAGGCTATAGTACTCTTGTTGGTAGAAGGTCTATAGGTTGTTTATGCATTGATTCTTACCTCCCATCATTAGAGCTAAGATATTCTCCAATATAGACTTGTATCCTATTTTATAGCATGTAGACTAATACTACATATTAAGGTAGTGTGTTTTGTGGGTAATATAGTTTTCCTATACTCTAAATGATGGAAGAAGGGAAAAGGGATAAAAACTAGGCTTAAGAAATGAGTGATGAGATGTCGTGATAGAGGAAATAGAAGCTTTCAAAGATTCAAGAAGAATGGGCCATGGGTGGTTTGCTAGGGGTGTTTGACACTCTATGACATTAACTTTGATGCCTGAGAATGGACTTGCTATTCTACTTGAGCAACTATGAGTGGAGAGGCAATAAATTGGATTCACAAAGAAGGCAATAATTAATAGCCAAAGACCATTTTGAGGAGGATTTAAGCTATATTTATAGGCTAGGAGATCCCAATCATAGTCATGATTGGGGGAGGTAACTAAAAATTAGATTTTTGATTAGGGGAGAAATTAGGGAGAACAAGAGGTGGGTGCAATCACAACTCAAATGGACTCCCAATCAAGGGCCAAATTAATGGATAAATGACCAAACTTGGAAATTTTCATGCACCAATCTGTGTCTTTGGGGTCTTTGTTGTTCAAAATGTGACTTAGACACAACACGAATAAGTTAGACTTTGACGCAACACATGAGATATATTCTTGTAAAGGTAGCCTCCTAATTACTCATGCTCTCATGTCAAAGGCTAGTCAAGTGGTAGGGGTATTGAGGTTTTGTTCTATTCCCCAAGGAGCAAGATGTTGTGGATCATAGTTGGGTTGATTGCGTTCATTTGTTGAATGTTTTTGTTGTCATTGTTGTCATTGTTGTTGTTTAATTATTGTCATTGAGCTCATTGGATTGGTGTTGTTGTGGTTATTCTTATATGACTGGAGGGCCACTCACCGTAATCTTGTTTAACACATTGTTTGCAAAGAGGTGAAATGCATCAAGCCTCCTTTGTTTGAGATCAGTTAATTCTTCAAGGAGCTTGAGTTCCTCGTCAAGATTTGCTCTAATTTCTTGCAAGACTAATTCTATCCAATCTTTCCTCACACTAGAGCACATCGAGTGCTTAGCAGAAAAGACGGATGTTTTGAATGTTTTTGAGTGTTCAAGTTGATGAGTGTTCCATGTCTTGTGGTGAAGCTGAGGGTTTGTTTTGAAATGTTGAAAGTTGAATAAATGCCTTGTGGTGAAATCAAGGGATTCAATATTGTGTTTTCAATTTTTTTAAAATGAAACTTCTAAATGTAATTAATCCTAGATGATTTGATTCTTTTTTCAAATTTTAATTATCTAATTACTATGAAGGGAAGTATGAATGTAATTCTAAATGAATTTTCCTAATGCAATGTAACTATGTTTATGTGTTTTCGAAGGCTCAATTTTAAAATGAATTAATCTAATAAAAATATATTTGTAATTAATTTAACAAATACAATAAACTCTAATCTAAATTTAGAAAAAGTAATGTAAATCAAGAGAAAACAAAATAGAGTTTTACTTCCTCAAGATCAAGGGTATTTGCTAATTACTAATTCTAGTCTATGTAGAGAAATAAAGAACTTGCAATGGCACCAGTGTCGGGTATGAGTCCTCAAGGATCTAGCTATATGGTAACCTTCTCTATAACAATTGGGTCCTTTTCTTGATGAAAAGAAGGGATGAGGATTTGAGATTCACAAAATAGGAAAGAATCTCAAAGGCTTGTCAAGCATAAAAGCAAAAGGCTCAAAATCCTGTGTGAGAAGCTTAGAAGCTTCTATCCTAAACTAAGCTAAGATTTAAAGAAGTGAAGATTTCAAAATGCAATGAGAATTCAAAGATTTCTAGATGATATGAGATATTTAAACTATGTGGATATCTAAAACTAAATGTGATAAAGCAAAAGGCTCAAAGTCCTATGAAGAATCTTGTGTGATATGAATGAGAGATATGAAAGAGATCTTGATTTAAAGATTAGAATATCTTAAACAATGAAGAATGAAGGGGGATTTATAGATAGAAATGTGAGGGAGTAGATGAAGATATAATATTGAAAGAGTTAGTTAACTGAAGAAGAAATGGAAACTTTACTAAGAATAGGCGAGAAGAAAATAGGAAAATAAGAAAACTAGAGAAAGCTTGAAGAAGACAAAAGAAAATAAGAATGAACTTGAAGAGATTTGGGAAACAAATTGGAAGAGATAAGATTCAATCACGAGTTCATAATAGAAGAAAGTGGGGAGAGGAAGAGTTCACATGGAAAAATGTGAGAAAAATGGGTTAAAAATCAAGAAGAAAAGCTAAAATTGAAAATTATTTCACATAATAAAAAATGATAGGGATGTCCCTTTCAAAAAGTGGGTCACTTGTTTCACCAGTGACAGTTTCCTAGGTAACCCTACAACTTAAAGATAAGTTCCCTAAGTGACCCCAGAGGTCTAAGGGGCAACCTTGCTGAAGAGGTTTGAAAGGGTTAGCTAAGCAAAACATAAGGTTTGGAAGGTTATCTTGGAGGTGGAAAAAGGTGGATAAAAGGACAAAAAAGCTAATGGTTGCATCATCAAGACATGATATTACTGAGAGAAGTATAATCACACCTTCGAGGGTCATGAGCTAGACCACCACATCATCATTGGACTACCATGTAGGCTTGACATTTAGAGGGTGCTGCCACAATAGTGTATCCCACTTATGGGACATCTTGATTTTTGCCCAAAATCACATATTCTTTAGAAAAATTAATGATTTAACCCTTGAGGGGTTCCATCTAAATGGGTTTAATTGAAGGGGTTAGATAAAACCCCCTTGGAAATAACCCCCCTAGTCTTAAATCAAACCCTTGATGGAGTCTCCTTCGCACCTATCAAAATGTTGACAAAAAAAAAAATTGCTTCACCTTTTGGGGAATCAAATGAAGTCATTTAGAAATTCTATTTGTTAAGTATGTAGCCCTTAGTATAATCTTTCCAAAAAATATAATATTGAATATATTTCATTTAATTATTATACTTAAATTTTTTATTTTCTAGTGAACATAGGTTTTTCACTGAACATCGAGGATCCTATTCCACACACATGAAAAAATAAAAAAAATAGAGAAAAAAATTCTAAAAAATATTTGCACACTAGGTATTGTTGTCCTTGTTTCAACAAAAAAATAAGAAGTTAATTTAGATACATATATAAAAAGTTATGTTTTATGGTATAAACCTCTATCTGAATTATAATTAATCTCACTTAAAAAATTAATTAAAAAAATATGCAACAAAAAATTATGGAAAAAAATATCTATGCACTAGATATTGGTGTTAAAAATCTATGCTAAAAAATTATAATTTTATCCTTTCTAAAAAAAAAATTATGCTTTATAGTATAAACATCACTTTTTAAAAATGATGTTACCTATAAAAAATAAGTTATTAAAAGTTACGTAAAAAAATTCACAAATTATTTCTTAAATTTTTTTTAAAAATACATTTAGAATCTACACACAAAATCTCAAAAATCACTAGTTCACATCATCTTCAAATGCTTAATGGTTTAGTTGTTGTCTAGGTGTTAGATAGTTAAAATTTGGTTAAAATGTTGATTTCAATGTCCCACTTTGGCCAAAAAAGTGGGACACAGTATTGTGGCCTGACCCATGATTTTGGTACTTTTAGGGTCACCCAATTTACTAGGGTGGGTTAGGCCCATTTTTCTAGGGAAGGCACTTGGGTGACCTTAAGAAAGCTCAGGTGACCTCATAACTTAAAAGGTCAAAAGAAGGATAAGGCTAGGATGAAGCTACAAATGTAAGGCCACAGGAGGTCAAGAAAAAAGCAAGGAGAGGTCCTAGGGGTTAATAGAACACTTCCATTAGGGTCAAGAATGCTTAAGAGAGAGTTTGTATTCATACCATGTGGGTTGTGAGATTAACTGTCAAATCATTTTCAAACTATGATGTATGCCTATACAATTTTAGGCACTTATAGTGACCACTATGGTATGTTAGGTGGTTAGTGAGTAAGCCTAATGGGAACTCAACTTTGAGCTTCTACAACAACTGAGTATTCTAAGTATATTGATGAGTCTTGACATATGAGAAGTTGGATATCCTTGTCATGGATAGTAAATCATAGTACCATCTTCTTTGCTTCACACTATAACATCTAAGAGGTCATTGCCTCCTAAGATATGTTTGGTTAGAGGATTGAGCTTGTTGTTCTCACTAGATTCACATTGTACCACACTAGGCTCTAGTGCTCTTATTGGTAGAAGGTCTATAGGTTGTTTATGTATTGATTCCTTGTCTCCCATCACTAGAGCTAGTATATTCTCCAATATAAACCTATGACCTATTTTATAGCATGCATACTAATACTACCTATTAAGGTAGTGTGCTTTGTGAGTGATATAGTTTTCCTTTGTTCTAATGTGAAGCAATTGGTTAACTACATAGTTGGGAAATAGATTTTAGTTTGGTTGAGATATATTTAAAATATTGTATTATAATTTTGTAACATGTAGAGGTCCATGTCTTGTCTTGTATGTGTCTTGAACTATGTTCTTTGTGTTCTATATGCTTATTATTGTTGGAAAATGTGTGTTGTAAAGTCTTGGTTGTGTTGGTATGTTGTATTGTGATGTGCTTGAGGTTGTTGATATGTGTTGTGAAAGTGGATACTTTGGTTAAGTTATGTGGCTTATAGTTTTGGTTGTATAACTATGTGTGAAAAAGTGAAATGAGTGTAAGAAGATAATTATTAGACTTGTCTTTGTACTTCATGCTATATGATTATATGTTTGTTAACTTCAAGCCAAACTAATGGCGAGGAGGTTTGGGTTCCTTTAATGTGTGGGTTTAATATACCTTCCCCATATACACCATGAGCTTGGAGGGAGTTACTTGGATTCAATTGATGACTTCACTTGATCATTGTCCCATTGTATTGAAGTACTATTGCATATGTGGTGGATTGACATATTGGCCTATGCACTTGATGTGTATTATTGAGGATTGTAGTTGTGACCCATTGTACTATTAGATATTATATCCATTGGGTGGTTACACTACAGCGAAATAGGCAATTAGCACCTAAAATAGAGCCAGAATTTAGTGCATTTCAGTCCATGAATTAGACACTTTTGTCGGTGCCAAACTCACCCAATTGCATTTCACTTTTGCACCGGATTTGGCGCTGGGTTTAGCGCCGGTTATAACGCTAGGTTTAGCACCGGTTATAATGCCAGGTTTAGCGTCGGATTTTAGTGCCAGGTTTAGTGCCAGATTTTGTTGCTTCCAGTTTGGCTTCCGATTTTGCTTATGGTTTTGCTTCTTGTGTTGCTTCCGGTTTTGCTTCCAGTTTTGCTTCCGGTTTTACTTCCCATTTTGCTTCTGGTTTTTCTTCCACTGTTGCTTCCAATTTTGCTTCTGGTTTTGCTTCCAGGTTGGCTTCCAGTTTTGCTTCTGGTTTTGCTTCCAATTTTGCTTCTGGTTTTGCTTCCAGTTTTGCTTCCAATTTTGCTTTTGGTTTTGCTTCCACTTTTGCTTCCACTTTTGCTTCCAATTTCGCTTCCAATTTTGCTTCTGGTTTTGCTTCCAGTTTCGCTTCCAATTTTGCTTCTGGTTTTGCTTCCGGTTTTACTTCCAATTTGGCTTCCAATTTTGCCTCCGATTTTGCTTCTGGTTTTGCTTCCAATTTTGCTTCTGATATAACGTCGCTTGTTGCTTCCAATTTTGCTTCCATTTTTACATCTTTTATTGCTTCTAAAATTGCTTCTAGTTTGGCTTCCATTGTTGCTTCCTTTTTTGCTTCTAAAAATGCTTCTTGTTTTGCTTACATTTATTAATTTAATATGTTTTATTTCAATTTAATTAGTTAAATATATCATGCCTCTTAAATAACTCATATGGTTATAGAGTAAGTAATTTAATTATTTAACTCATATGATTAAATAACAAGATAATTATTATAACATGATCATCATCTATAATTAAAACAAGTGAGTCAAATATCTATAATTTAATTGAATTTGACAACATCCATCCTGAGCAGTAAATTAAAATCATCATACGTAATAAATATCCATCCAAAAATCATCGACCACTTTCAATATATATAAATTGACAAGTCAATATTGATAAGATCATCATCATATATAACTAAAACAAGTGAAAGTCAAATATGTCAATAGATCAATAACATGTCAAAATGATACATGTACAAATGACATAAGTAAAAATGATAAATTATGTAACTCAAAATGATACAAGTGAAGATGATACATGTCCAAATGATATAAGTCAAAATGATACATAAATTTATGATACAACTCATTAATATGGTATTGCAGGCCGTGAAAATGATAAATATGATTGTGACCATGAAAAGAGGTATCATAACGATATATCAACAATGATCCATGATGCAGTCTATATGATCATGAATGTCACTGGATACTACCAGCAACTGCCTCATCATCATCATCACCATCGTGATCATCATCACCGTCGTGTTCATCATCATCATGATCATCATCGTCGTCATCATCATCGTCATTGGCCTTGGTGTCTTCTGTATCTGCGTCATCATCATCCTCTGCCATGTGATCTGTACCAGAACCAACATAATCTGGATCTCTATCATGAGGATCATCTTGATCTTCTGGAAGACTCGTGTTTTGCAAAAAAAATATTTAAAATGAAAAGTTATTATTTATTTCATGCAATAATTTATTTTTCTGTTATATATATAATATTACAACATATGAAATGAAACCATAATCGTATTACATCATATCAAAGTGCACATACCATAATAAAATTTCAAAAATGTTACAGCTAATATGTCATTCCAATGATGTAAAACATGCAATAATTCTAATAAACGTTAGTAAAGATCATAAAAAAATTTGTTATAAATTTAACTATCAACTATAAATTCTATTACATAACCTTAAGTGCCACAAATTGCTTGGTCCATATATGTTCTTTTTCACTATTAATCTAATAACCTGCATTAGACAGAAACATTAAAGAGTTTTTAAGTAGCAGTTGATTAAATTCTCTTACATGTCATTAAGGAATGCACAGTTTTTTTTCAATAATTATTTATCTTAAGGTTCATGAGTAACCTTAACATAAAGGTCTATTTTGTTTGAAAAAAAAATGAAGTTAGCAATATGGCTTTATATGGCCAATTTTAGAAAGAAAAAATGTTAGCCCTATTCCCGCTCACAGGTCTTCAAGGTGAGCAGGAATAGGGCAAATTTGGGGATTTAGAAAGAAAGATAAAGTTTAGGGTGTCTTCAAGATAGCCAGCACGAGCAAGGAGGTCAACCATGCACACATAATGATCAAGTGTAGGTGCAATGCAATAAGGGTTACAAATGTGATTGAAGTATGTACATCTCTCATCCATTAAACCTGCATGGCTGCATGCACCTAGAATACAAGCAAAGCTTACAATGTTAGGATATGTTCCAGAGTGCTTAATGAATTCAAATATTTTGAGAGCGTCCTTGCAAAATCCATTTTGTACATATCCTGCAATCATTGCATTCCATGAGATGACATCTCTTTGAGGAATTCTGTCAAACAATTCACATTTTTTGTCTATGATTCCATATTTTGTGCATATCCTACAATCATTGCAATCTATAAGACCACATTTCTTTGAGGCATTCTGTCAAACAATTCACATGCCTTGTCTATGATTCCACATTTTGCATACATGTCTAACAGGGCAGTTGCAACTACAACATTTGACAAAATTCCTCTATCCTTTTATGTTTATGATGAACAAAGTGCCACACTAAGGGGCATACAACTACAAACTATCTAGTGGTGGGAGCTCAAGCTATTAATGCCATATACTTCCCTCTTGCTCAACAGATACCTAATTGCACCATATGTCATGAGACTCATGAAATTGTCCACTATTGCAAAAGTGAAAGAATGTTCCTATCAATTACTAGTGCAAGGTTTGTCACACATCAATCTCTTGAAGGCAAGGACGGAAGTGAGTCCGAATGGAGGTAGGCGGAATGAGTACAGAAGTACTACTAAAGTGCAAATCAGTTGCTAGCCTTGGGATCTGTAGGCTTTGATGAAGCCTCTCAAGGTTTCTATAAAACAAGAGGCTGCCATATGAGAAGTAGAAGAATCCTCAAGCAGGATATGATGGCAGACTCTAAGAATGAACCTGCAAATGGAGGCGGTCCAAATGATGTGAATGTACCACCTTCCCATAGGTGGCAAAATCCCGCGCATGGAATGGTGATCCTCGGGATTGGAGGTCGGGGGAGAATTTGCCCACAGGCTTCTTTTTAAGCTAAGGTGAGATTGAAGCAGATTATGCTGTTTGTTCTCAGGAATGGTCTAAATGAAGCGATGCCTCAACATTTCAGAGTGGATTGCCACTGCAAGGAGGATGAAACCAGAGGGCAACAAATTGCGTACCTGTTCAACAAAGCCTCCAATGAAAAAAAAAAGTGGCCATCTTGAAAGTGATCGGGCCTGGTTTCTGGTCAGGAGGGCACACTCATGATGAACAAGTGCTTGAACATTTTTTTGAGAACTATGTACAGGTTGTGGGAGCAAGGCTCTAGGGGCTAAGAGTTGCAATGAGATTGGTGAAGGAAGATTTGATGGACATGGTCAGGACTGCCATGGATGGTGTGGCAGTGGAACTTGAACAGGGATTTGCTCTTGCCACCCTTAGCCTGAATGAGGAGAAGAAGAAGGTGAAGCTGCACAAAGCCTGGGCCCTCTACAAAAAGGGCGTGGAGAAAGAAAATAATATAAGAGAGTTTTTGAAATTCCTGGAAGCCAACCCGAGTCTGATTGATGAAAATGTAATAGCTAGGATGGTGGATATTGCTGCAGGCATAGGTTATATATATCACTAGATGTAATGCCTCAGCTTTCTATGTAACTTTTTATTTTGATATTTTAATATAGGGAGCTACCCCCATATCTGGTAGTGTTTACCAAAAAAAAACATTTCTTTGAGGTATTCTGTCAAATAGTTCACGTGCCTTGTCTATGCTTCCACATTTTGCATACATGTCTAACATGGCAGTTGCAACTACAACATTTGACAAAATTCCTCTATCCTTTATGTATTGATGGATGTCCATACCCTATTCCAAAGCTGCCATTTTGACATAGGCAGGGAGGATGGTGGCAAAGGTTGTGGAATTTGGCTTTACACCAGCGAATTGCATTTGCTTTAAAATTTCTAAAACCTTTTCAACAAATCCATTTTGTGCATTTCCTGCAGTCATTGCAGTCCATGAGACCACATTTCTTTGAGGCATTATGTTAAATAGTTCATGTGCCTTGTCTATGCTTCCACATTTTGCATACATGTCTAACAGGGCAGTTGCAACTACAACATCTGACAAAATTCCTCTATCCTTTATGTATTGATGGATGTCCATACCCTATTCCAAATCTCCCATTTTGACATAGGTAGGGAGGATGGTGGCAAAGGTTGTGGAATTTGGCTTTACACCAGCCAATTGCATTTGCTTTAAAATTTCTGAAGCCTTTTCAACAAATCCATTTTGTGCATATCCTGCAGTCATTGCAGTCCATGAGATCCCATTTCTTTGAGGCATCCTGTCAAACAGTTCACGTGCCTTGTCTATGCTTCCACATTTTGCATACATGTCTGACAGGGCAATTGCAACTACAACATCTGACAAAATTCCTCTATCCTTTATGTATTGATGGATGTCCATACCTTATTCCAAAGCTCCCATTTTGACACAGGCAAGGAGGATGATGGCAAAGGTTGTGGAATTTGGCTTTACACCAGCCAATTGCATTTGCTTTAAAATTTCTGAAGCCTTTTCAACAAATCCATTTTGTGCATATCCTGCAGTCATTGCAGTCCATGAGACCACATTTCTTTGAGGCATTATGTCAACAGTTCACGTGCCTTGTCTATGCTTCCACATTTTTCATACATGTCTAACAGGGCAATTGCAACTACAACATCTGACAAAATTCCTCTATCCTTTATGTATTTATGGATGTGTTGGGACAAAAATTTGAACCCTAAAGAATTCACCCATAAGATCCATTTCCCGCCATGTACTTTTCATTTATTTTTATCAGCGTCTCCACCATATCTACCTTTGACCCATGAAAAATTCATATACGGTGTGTCAAAGCCTTAGTTTTTATGGAAGAACCTTCGACATATCAGCAGGACTTCTTCGAAAATCACTTCGACACCCTGAAAAATGTTAAAAGGTGATCGGGAGGTCAGTGTGACACCTTTAATGTGTGACACCGATAAAATGATTAAATCAATATCCGCATACATGAACATTTGACAAGTATTTCGAGTTGACATTTCGAGTTCAAAGAGACAAATATATCAGAGTGTCAGGATGAATCTTTCTGAGGTCTCTTCGACATTCTGGCCCGAAAGGAACCTATCGATGAGATTTCAAAATATAGAAGTAACATTCCATTTCGGCATGACAGGGTGACTTAGAGATATGTCCTGCCGAACGACCGATATTTCGAAGTGTCGAAGGGAGTCCATATTGAGTCTCCCCCCAAAAATGAACATGCCGATAATTAAGAAAACATTAAGGAAAGGCACATATATCGAAAGGAGGGGATTTCAGCAAGACCACCATTTGAGCTATAACGAGGTCCCGATAAATAAAAAAATAATAAATCCTTCAAACGAAATGATTATTTTGGTGAGGTGACAAGAGGTGATATGTTGCAAAAATTTAATGTTTCCCTAATGATTTGAAAGCTGCCATTAATGATCAGAGTAGAGTAAAAGGGGAAATCTTGAAATATTTGGTTCAATACACAAGCAGGGGAGCTGGGGAAACCATCTGCAACTGATACAGTTCAGTTTTCCAAGTAAGTATTCTAAAGCTTAAGCTTTCTAATTCAGAATTGCATCTAAGAAAAATCTCTTGCATTCCATCATGGAAGAAACATCTGATAACCCTAAGGCTAAAAGGAAAAAGTTAAACGAAAGACACATGAACAAGGACTTAATAGACCAATGTCCAAAATCAGGGCAAAAATCCTAGAGGAATGCCCAATTAAATCCAAATGTAGAGAAATTAAGGATGAATACAAACAAGTAGATGTGTGGACTCCCATAAGGGGGTATGATCTTTTCATCTACCACTATAAGAAAATGCATAGGCGTTCCCCTGTGTCAAACCCATGGTGGCTAAATTTAGGAAAGTTGGTAGTGCCATGTTTTTGTGAATGTTGAATTCCTGAAAATGTTAGCTGAAAGCTACAACCTGCAAAACTGCATGATTGAATTGAAGGATGGTACAGGATTTCTCCCTGTCACCCAGGACTACATTTCAATGGGGTTCCAACTAGATAGTAGCTTTGATGTGAAACTCAGAATTAGGGATTTAATTGGTGAATATTATAACTTGAGTAACAATTACAAAAGATGGAGGTTGCCTATGCACCGACCTCGTGATGGAAACAACAAATTAAGGGTTTTTTTCAGTTGCAGAGGATGCCCCATTTTACATTGAACTGTTTGAAGAATACTTTTAGTATACTTATTTCTCTATATGCCAATTGTTAGAGTGGAGGCTAAAATGTTTATGGAAGTAGCTCCCATGGTTTTAACAGCTGATATCTAAAGCCAATAGGCCCTGCATTTTGATTATGCTGAGTTCTTAGCTAGTACCCTTCACAACGAGATGGTTTCCATCAAGGGAGGAGGTAGTAAATTTAGGCATTACTCCCTATTAATGCATCTGGTTTTGTATGAAGGCCAAAACTGGGGATTGTGGGACAAATACCTGGGAGTAAGGGACTTGGATATAAATGGAGATGTGAAGCCTGTCCAAAGATGGATTGCCATATGGGACAACAGGTGTGACAAATCCCATTATATATATTTTGAAGAGTACTTTGTGAAACCAGTGTATAAACACTTAGGGCATCCTTATAATTATAACCTATCACCTAAAATTCATAAGTTTTTGAGACTAAAGGACAAGTATGAGACTGGAAAATTTGCTCATAATTGGGGAGATTGGTATTCTTACACTGACTATACAAAAATAAGAGTGTTTGGGTTTGAAGAGTCTCCTCTGCTACTACCAAAAACTTGTCCTGACAAGGTGGCTTATTTGGAGATTGTAAGACAACTTGCTCTTTCTGATTTATGCACTTAAAAAGACATAATAAGCAGTCTTTTATGCCAGGTACTCTATGTTTTGGTGATTTCATAGTTATGTCCAACAAGGGGTACCAGTTAATTGACAAAAAATTGGAACATTATAGGCTACCATTAGGGAGTTACAGAGAAAGATTTGATCCAGAAGGTTTCATAAACAGTGTCAAGACAAAACAAAAGCTTAGAGGATATGACCATGTTTTATTTGTTGATGATGACCTGGTTAGAAACTGTGATGAGCAAGCTGCAATTGAAAGAAGAGTTTTGTATTATAAGATAACACTTGCTGAGGCTTGGAGGGTAGCCAAAAACCCCACTTATAGCGGAGCCTTCATGGATGTGAATGATCCTATTGAAAGGCTGGATACATTGATAATAAATGCTGCAGATTTGATTCAAAATGTCCCGTCCTATGTTTTTGAAAGAAAAGGAAAAGCTATTAAAGGAACTCAAGTAGAAGATGAGATTCCTATTTGCCAATTATTTCCTCAACAAACTCCAAAAATTTCTTTTGAAGAAGAAAGTGAAGAGGGGAAAAATAAAGACTTGCAAGCATCCTCTTCACTTATTGAGGAATATGAGCCCCCTATGGATAGAGAGGAAGTCAGAATAGAAACTTCTGATGAATTAACAGATGATGTGAGATATTTGGCTAGTCAAAAATTCATTGCAGATGCTTATTTCATTAAAACCTTAGAATTCAAAGCCTTCCTTTACGAGTACAAAGGAAAATAGGCCAGGGAAAGGATGAAGGACATTACTCCTGAAGTTCAAGAGGAAGTTCTACAAGAACTTCAGTCAGAAATAGACAATGCCATGAATGACATGACACCAGAGAAAGGTAGACAATTTATCAAAGAAGCAGGAGTGGTATTGGTCCCTGGGTGGGACATGACTTCAGCCATTGTTTTTGATACCTTCAGAAAGAATCAAGAAAAGAAAATGCATCTTAGTATTGATGCATTGGATAAGATTAAGAATGGATCAGGCTATGACCCTGTTTAAAAAATAAATTGCTAATATGGTCCCTCTATCCCTCACATAAGAAACCTCATATTATAAATAATCCTGATGAAGCATTTGGCCATTTGTTGATCTAGAGAGTTGAGGACACAGACCCTCTTGAAATTGCTGACCTCAATATCAATGTGGCAAGATTTACTAAGGCTCAGATTGAGCAGTTGATAAAGAAAAACAATGATTATATGGCTGAGAATGCAAAATTAAGACAAGAGGTGGCCACTTACAAGGATAGATTGCCTTCAAGTTCTTATTCACCCTACCTGGAAAAAGATCAAAAGATCCTTGAAGCAAAAGCTGATTCAAATTACTGGAAGATCAAAGCAGAAAAGTTTCAAAAGAAGAGTGAACAACCTTAGGTTGAGATAAAATCAATCAAATACCACATGGCCTCAACATTGATCAAGAGAAGATTTGATAAAATAATGAAGTTCAGTGATCAAACCTAGAGTATGCATAAAAGGACATATCTTGCACATCAAGAGCATAAAAGGGTTCATTTGAGGCTATTAGAAACAAAAGAAGAATTGAGTGCTAAGTCAGGTCTCCAGGGTCAAATACTTGAGGAATATAACAATTTAATTGTCCAGTATGAAAAGTATAACTCTACATTGACTGATGACCTAAATGATTTTGATCAAAACCTTGAGTTAACATTTCCTAACTTCTTTTCTGGAAGTGATCTTCGAGATAAGGATGACTGGGTAAGGGAAATGAGCCAGATGCTGCAACCACTCCTGGATAAGGTGAATGATGAAGAAAAAGTATTAGATAATACCTATCAGTGCCTCGAGAAGCTGTTCGCCCTGGAATTTTCTATAAGTGATATAATTGCTTCAGATACATGTGTTGAATAGGAGTACATTGATCACCTGGCTAGAGTAAACATGTTTATATCCAGGACACAGTGAATATACAGGAGTGTGGAGATACATTTTTTAGTAGATACCTTGGACATGCCAAAACTGATCCTGAAGAGATGACTTTGCCAGACCTATGGATCACGAGTCTACCTCCGATGAATAACCGAGCACAGTATTGATCGCCTTACGTATCTACAAATTATTTTCTTATTTCCTTAATCATTGCATTAGTTAGGAGTATGTTTATGAAAAGGCATGTCCTTTCATCCTGAAGCTTGTTTTGCATCCCATAAATAAGGGATACCAAGGCTGCTTCAAATTATGAGAACAATTACAAGACTCTTTAATATATATATGCAAATCTAAAACCTACAATACTTATGTTATGTTATATTCTCATGTGCTCTTATAATTTAATGCAAAGGAGTAGAAGTTATCTGGTGGATTATATTTTTGGTGCTCAATTGCTGTGTGGAATTTCATGTTTATGAGCTGTGTGGTTGTCTCCAGAATGATTTCTTAAATCAGTTCAAATTAATATATCAAGGCTATGTTTAATTTTTCAGAGCACAATTGTTGTTTCTGTGTGATTAATTTGATTGTTTTATGTGGAAAGTTGATTTAATTCCTACTAAAGATACCTGTGTTTATTGGTCTCTGCCTAAGAGTTAAAAATCCTTTAAGACTGGTCATCTTGTTAGGTTTCCTTTCCACTTGAATAAAAATCCTTTTTTACGATCACAACGATTTAAGAAAATATCATTGGGATTAGTAAGAAGAACCTTAAAACTCAACATCTTTGCACATCTACATAAGGTGTAGATTCACCTAGTCCCTAGTAATCTGAGTTAAACCAATTATAGGGATCCATATACCATTAACTTTTGACTCTATTGCCCAATAGATGAAAGCACTGGTCATCACAAATATCATTTCACAATCCTATTCATAATTTTCAAACTTCAAACACTTTCATTAGGAACTAATAGGTATTTTGTCAAACAGTTCACGTGCCTTGTCTATGCTTCCACATTTTGCATACATGTCTAACAGGGTAGTTGCAACTGCAATATCTGACAAAATTCCTCTATCCTTTATGTATTGATTGATGTCCATACCCTATTCCAAAGTTCCCATTCTGACACAGGCAAGGAGGATGGTGGCAAAGGCTGTGGAATTTGGCTTTACACCAGCCAATTGCATTTTCTTTAAAATTTCTGAAGCCTTTTCAACAAATCCATTTTGTGCATATCCTGCAATCATTGAAGTCCATGAGACAACATTTCTTTGAGGCATTCTATCAAACAGTTCACGTGCCTTGTCTATGCTTCCACATTTTGCATACATGTCTAATAGGGCAGTTGTAACTACAACATCTGACAAAATTCCTCTATCCTTTATGTATTGATGTATGTCCATACCCTATTCCAAAGCTCCCATTCTAACACAAGAAGGGAGAATGGTGGCAAAGGTTGTGGAATTTGGATTTACACCAGCTAATTGCATTTGCTTTAAAATTTTTGAATCCTTTTCAACAAATTCATTTTGTGCATATCTTGTAGTCATTGCGGTCCATGAGACAACATTTCTTTGAGGCATTCTATCAAACAGTTCACGTGCCTTGTCTATGCTTCCACATTTTGCATACATGTCTAACAGGACAGTTGCAACTACAACATCTGACAAAATTACTCTATCCTTTATGTATTGATGGATGTCCATACCCTATTCCAAAGCTCCCATTCTGACACAGGCATGGAGGATGGTGGCAAAGGTTGTGGAATTTGGCTTTACACCAGTCAATTGCATTTGCTTTAAAATTTCTGAAGCCTTTTCAACAAATCTATTTTGTACATATCCTGCAGTCATTGCAATCCATGAGACCACATTTCTTTGAGGCATTCTGTCAAATGATTCACGTGCCTTGTCTATGGTTCCGCATTTTACATACATGTCTAACAGGGTAGTTACAACTACAACATTTGACAAAATTCCTCTATCCTTTATGTATTGATGGATGTCCATACCCTATTCCAAAGCTCCCATTTTGACATAGGTAGGGAGGATGGTGGCAAAGGTTGTGGAATTTGGCTTTACACCAGCCAATTGCATTTGCTTTAAAATTTCTGAAGCCTTTTCAATAAATCCATTTTGTGCATATCCTACAGTCATTGCCCTGCAGTCATTGCAGTCCATGAGACCACATTTCTTTGAGGCATTCTGTCAAACAGTTAACGTGCCTTGTCTATGCTTCCACATTTTGCATACATGTCTAATAGGGCAGTTGCAACTACAAAATCTGACAAAATTCCTCTATCCTTTATGTATTGATGGATGTCCATACCCTATTCCAAAGCTCCCATTCTGACATAGGTAGGGAGGATGGTGGAAAAGGTTCTAGAATTTGGATTTACACCAACCAATTGCATTTGCTTTAAAATTTATGAAGCCTTTGCAACAATCCATTTTGTGCATATCCTACAGTCATTGCAGTCCATGAGACCACATTTATTTGAGGCATTTTGTCAAACAGTGTATGTGCCTTGTCTATGCTTCCACATTTTGCATACATGTCTAATAGGGCAGTTACAACTACAATATCTGACAAAATTCCTCTATCCTTTATGTACTGATGGATGTCCATACCCTATTCCAAAGCTCCCATTCTAACACAGGTAGGGAGGATGGTGGCAAAGGTTGTGGAATTTGGCTTTACACTAGCCAATTGCATTTGCTTTAAAAATTCTGAAGCCTTTTCAACAAATCCATTTTGTGCATATCTTGCAGTCATTGCAGTCCATGAGACCACATTTCTTTGAGGCATTCTATCAAATAGTTCACGTGCCTTGTCTATGGTTCCACATTTTGCATATATGTCTAACAGGGCAATTGCAACTACAACATCTGACAAAATTCCTCTATCCTTTATGTATTGATGGATGTCCATACCCTATTCCAAAGCTCCCATTCTAACACAGGCAGGGAGGATAGTGGCAAAGGTTGTGGAATTTGGCTTTACACCAGCCAATTGTATTTGCTTTAAAATTTCTGAAGCCTTTTCAGCAAATCCATTTTGTGCATATCCTGCAGTCATTGCAGTCCATGAGACCACATTTCTTTGAGGCATTCTATCAAACAGTTCATGTGCCTTGTCTATGCTTCCACATTTTGAATACATGTCTAACAGGGCAGTTGCAACTACATCATCTGACAAAATTCCTCTATCCTTTATGTATTGATGGATGTCCATACCCTATTCCAAAGCTCCCATTCTGACACAGGCAGGGAGGATGGTGGCAAAGGTTGTGGAATTTGGCTTTACACTAGCCAATTGCATTTGCTTTAAAATTTTTGAAGCCTTTTCAACAAATCCATTTTGTGCATATCCTGCAGTCCATGAGACCACATTTCTTTGAGGCATTATGTCAAATAGTTCACGTGCCTTGTCTATGTTTCCACATTTTGCATACATGTCTAACAGGGCAGTTGCAACTACAACATCTGAAAAAATTCCTCTATCCTTTATGTATTTATGGATGTCCATACCCTATTCCAAAGCTCCCTTTCTGACACAGGCAGGTAGGATGATGGCAAAGGTTGTGGAATTTGGCTTTACACTAGCCAATTGTATTTGCTTAAAAAAATTTTAAGCCTTTTCAACAAATCCATTTTGTGCATATCATGCAGTCATTGCAGTCCATGAGACCACATTTCTTTGAGGCATTCTATCAAACAGTTCACGTGCCTTGTCTATGCTTCCAAATTTTGCATACATGTCTAATAGGGTAGTTGCAACTACAACATCTGACAAAATTCCTCAATCCTTTATGTATTGATGGATGTCCATACCCTATTCCAAAGCTGCCATTTTGACACAGGCAGGGAGGATGGTGGCAAAGGTTGTGGAATTTGGCTTTACACTAGCCAATTGTATTTGCTTTAAAATTTCTAAAGCCTTTCAACAAATCCATTTTGTGCATATCCTACAGTCATTGCAGTCCATGAGACCACATTTCTTTGAGGCATTCTGTCAAATAGTTCACGAGCCTTGTCTATGCTTCCACATTTTGCATACATGTCTAACAGGGTAGTTGCAACTACAACATTTGACAAAATTCCTCTATCCTTTATGTATTGATGGATGTCCATACCCTATTCCAAAGCTCCCTTTCTGACATAGGCAGGGAGGATGGTGGCAAAGGTTGTGGAATTTGGCTTTACACCAGCCAATTGCATTTGCTTTAAAATTTCTGAAGCCTTTTCAACAAATCCATTTTGTGCATATCCTGCAGTCATTGCAATCCATGAGACCACATTTCTTTGAGGCATTCTGTCAAACAATTCATGTGCCTTGTCTATGCTTCCACATTTTGCATACATGTCTGATAGGGCAGTTGCAACTACAACATCTGACAAAATTCCTTTATCCTTTATGTATTGATGGATGTCCATACCCTATTCCAAAGCTCCCATTTTGTCACAGGCAGGGAGGATGGTGGCAAAGGTTGTTGAATTTGGCTTTACACCAGCCAATTACATTTGCTTTAAAATTTCTGAAGCCTTTTCAACAAATCCATTTTGTGCATATCCTGTAGTCATTGCTGTCCATGAGACCACATTTCTTTGAGGCATTCTATCAAACAGTTCACGTGCCTTGTCTATGCTTCCACATTTTGCGTACATGTCTAATAGGGCAGTTGCAACTACAACATCTGACAAAAATTCCTCTATCCTTTATGTATTGATGGATGTCCATACCCTATTCCAAAGCTCCCATTCTGACAGATGCATGGAGGATGGTGGCAAAGGTTGTGGAATTTGGATTTTTCATCATGGGAACCTAAAACTTTTGCAAAAAATGGTAGGAAATTTTAGGTTCCAACAAGTCCATTAGTTGGAGGCAGGCAAACAAGGGTTAAATTCTGTTCATTATTAGCCCATTAGACTTAAGCATATGAGATAGCATGGCACACACAAAATGTTGTGGATAATGACCACAAGATTAGGTTAATTTCAACCATGTTTTGTAAGCAAGCACAAGACTAGTATACTCATTATGATCCTAATGACACCAAGAAGGGTCCCCAAAGATATAAGAGTAAGCATTTGTTATCTAAAAGAAATCTTACATTTAAGGGCGCTAGGACCAACAAAGAAGCACTTTAGAACTCATCCTACGCATCAATAAACAACTCAACACAAGAAATGCAAATTGACATATTAACACAACAATATCCAACTAAGTTATTAAAAGTCAACTATTGATACCTCGTTCTCCATCCAAATTACAAAATTGGTCCACTTTTTGCTTTGTAACATATCCTTTTCAAATTGAGTTGGATGCCGGCCATATTTCTCCTCCTGTCAAAACATGGCACATGGATTAGTTAAAGTTATTAATATGCAATCATTTACTTTTCCTAGGAAATAAAAAAAATATCATTTAACATATTAAATATACTTACAAATGTACAGATCAAGGCTTGTAAACCTTTCTAGCCACTATGATGCATGGCACGAAGTTTGTCAAGCCTAGCCTTGGAGGCCTTGTCCTGAAACATATACTAATTCAATTTAACTATGCACAAATAAAATTTAAAAATCATTTAATAAATTTGATATAATCTTATGACCAAATTCAAATACCTGTATACTCTCCTCACTGGACTTCCTCCATGCATCAGACTTCTCATATGCTTTTACAAGCTCTTTCCATACTTTCACACTTACATCGATTGGCCTTTTTTTGAGCCTTAGCTCAAGAGTGAGTTTTTTTATCTTCTTTTTTTGGTTGCACCTAAATCTCTTGCAGTTTTGAGACATTCGTAGCTTTATCTTGTTTACAGACCAACCTGTGCCAAATTTAGTCTCCATGTCTTGGATAACTGCTTTTTGCAAGTGCATGGTTATCTTTGAGAATGGCAAATGTAGATGGTCTTTGAACCGTTGAAGGCATGATTCCTTCAACCCATTCACAAATTTTTTTCTAGCATTTGTCATTCGGACTTCCCTTGAAACCACATCGTATTCTATCTTGGTATCGTAGGTACCAATGCAAGATGCAAAACATGGCATGGTGGTCGAAGAAGTCTATGTCCCAGGAGTGGGTGGGACATTGGAAGCCTCTGTTCCCTGTTCCACATTCTTAGAAGTTATTGTTATTGATTTCCTCCTGGATCTTTTGCTCGATCCAGGACTGGTTGGGGAATCAATTGATTCCCTTTGACATTGTTTATTTGGTTGTAATGTTTCAGGGGCTTTACCAAATTGTTTTTCTATGTATCTGGCAAGCATTGTCAAGTCCACACCATCCAATTTGTTCACTGCCTCTACCCCCAATATGGAAGCCAATGCCTCTTTATCTTTGTCAGTCTCATGTTTCTATATATATATATATAATTTCTTGTTTTAAATTTACAAATAAAAAACTAAAAACTAAAAATCAAAGAAACAATGGAAACATCTACAAATCTATAAATTGACAATGAATTACCTCATTGTGGCTAGAGTCTGCTCCCTTTGCTCTCTTCCCTCTATTGCTTGACATTTTGAGGCAACCTAGGGCAAATTATTTTCGTTCAGTCTGTGGAGGAAAATGAAGTACACACTGCTAGGTATGCAAGTTTTCATCCAATTTTTTTGTATTCCTCAAGGTTTTTGACCTTTACTTTTTAGAGCAAATCATGAAGCTATTTTTCTATGAATCAATTGGTGCCTTGGGAGGGAATCTATAGTTCCGGGCCTAATTTAGTTTGCTCGCCCTCATCTCAAAAGCCCTAATTTTAGTTTGCTTACAATCGACTTGTCTTAAAGCATTCGACTACTTTTTTAGGAATGAAGCGAGAAAGTTGTCTTCTGAGAAAGGTATTGATGGGAATGATAAGCAAACTTGGGCATTGGGGTTTGTAATTTGCGTTCACTACTCTCGGATGCAGAGGAAATAATGCAATGTCTACAATTTTACCATTCTCCTTTGCAACCACATGAGACTTGAACGATTCGCCTATAAACAAAACAATATTCACAACCCTTTCTTCACAATCCTCTCCATTTAATCGAAACAAAAATATTTTTGGAAACAATTTTTTTTTCATTGTAATTGTAACCTTACCTATGGTGTCGCAAACTAAATCAAATTTCTCATCTCCTTGCTTGTTTTTCCCTTTTTTCTCCTCTCTTCGCGCGACATTTTTCTACCTTTTTCTCCTCTAATTCACACAGCATTTTCTACTGTAATTATTGAATTTCTCATATAATTCAGGCAGGAATTTTTTAGTTTTTGTTTTTCCTTTACAGGTCCTACCATTGCCAAAATAAGGGTGAACACAAAAACCCCAAACGCTCGATCTCTGCACGCCAAACGCTCGATCTCCAAACACAAAATGAACACCAAAAATCAATAAAGTTTTGTTTTTGTTTTGGGGTATGTGCAGGCGGGAATTTTAAATT
This sequence comes from Cunninghamia lanceolata, assembly GCA_027924645.1. Taxonomy (NCBI): domain Eukaryota; kingdom Viridiplantae; phylum Streptophyta; class Pinopsida; order Cupressales; family Cupressaceae; genus Cunninghamia; species Cunninghamia lanceolata. The sequence continues at coordinate 17,251,312 of BSBN01000016.1, forward strand.
TTTTTTGATCTAGTAGTCGGCGCTATAGTCGGAGCAGTTACCGCCAACTTTAATGCCAACTTTTAGGCCTAAATGTAATCTTTTTGGGGCGCAAAAGGTAGCACAAAGTGCGCCTAATTTAACGTCAATTTTTAGGCCTAAATGTAATCTTTTTGGGGCGCAAAGTGCGCCTAATTTAGCGCCAATCAGTGCAAAATGATGTATTTTGCTTGGAAGTTGATAAAAAAGTAACCTCACCAAATTTGGATTGTCCTTATTATAAGTAACTATATCTTGTTTCCATGATAGCATTTTGACTTCATGCTTCTCTTATGATTAGCTCAATAATGACTCACTTTTTCACAACCTTACACAGATGGTTGGTGACAATCCTTATGCAAGTGATATGGCTTTGGAAAAACCAAACAACTCTTTTCTTACTATAATGATGACATGATATTGGGACTATATTGGCAGCTTATGGAGTGTGCTTATGGTATTGTGATTTTCATTTCTATGTTCTCATTAACCTATTTTAGGTTGAAGCATGGTAACTAACCCACTAGCTATTATGATAGTCATACAATGACTAGACAATCCTCTCCACTTTGACTATGATAGTCCTATGCATGGTGTTTTCTTCATGACAGTCCCCAATAATGTGAATTATTGATAGTAGCTAGTTCAAATGGAGTTTTGGATGGTGCAGTAAGTTGTCCCTATGGCTCATGATAGTGCATGCCTTGGTTATGTCCTTGTGACATTACTCTCTAGATATCTCCTCTTTATAGTGACAAGGTTTCAAGAACATGACAACTTAGGTAAGGTATCAACTTGTCTCTTTAACCTCTGGATTGTCATTTTTCAAGAATTGATCTCATTGAAATGCAAAGACAACATGCTGATTGATGACTAACTACATTGTTACTATGATAGTGACTTAAGTTGGTCACAAGATTAATGAGACAATTTTATAGTAATAACTCTATGGATGCATACCTAGCTATCCTAGGTGTACTATGACAATAATTTGATGTTGCTAGTGTTGCTTTTAAACCTCCTATGGTTGTTACCTATGCCTCATGGTATGACAACCTCTACAATGTTAATCCTCATGATCCCACTACAATAGTAGATCAACACTATGATGGTCCCTTGACTTATCATTTTGACACCAATTATTTTAGTTGGAGCCATGACCTTCCATCTAACATTTGAGAGTTGGATTTGGGATTAAGAACAACCTTAAGATATGTGATAGGAGATTGACAATATTTTAGCCAAGTCATGACAATCTTTGTTTATATTATGTGACTTCACTATAATCTTGAGGCCCAGTTTAAGAGGCCATGAACTATCTCCTTCACTATTTGACAACCTTCCACTTCCTCACATACCTGTGATAGTCCTATTTATACATCTAGATATTCCTTAGATCTTGTCAATCCTTAAGGCATGATGACAACATCCCTAAATACAGATGGTTGGGGTTATGATAGCTAATGGAGGGTTTTCTTTTCAAAGGAAACCATTAATTTTGGAGTGAAAGGTAATGGTGAAATATAACATAAAGTCCCTATAATTAAAGAATATCTAATGGCTAGGATTAACCTAACAAAGATCTAACGATGTGATTTCAAAATTAACATCCAAATTATCCTTACCTCCATCAAGAATTTAAAATTTTGGTGCCAAAGACTCTGTGAGACTGTTTTGAGGGTTTTATGGCCACTTGGAGAGATATAGATTGCCTTAAAATGACCCATAAAAGAAAAAGGAGAGTCAAATATGAAATAAATAACTTTTTGATGTGAATTTGTAGTCATCTTGTAATCATAAGATTTGAGCTCTAGTCATCAAGATTCCACATGTAAACTTTTTCTGAAGAGCAAAATGTTGCAATGTCCTATTTTGTTTTTCATAGTGCATCTTAATGAAAAGTGAGTGTATTAACAAGATAAATTCAAGTGTATTACAGGATCCAAAGGAGGCCATGGAGAGAGGATGTGGATGACATAGAACTACTAAATCACAGAGAGGAAAGTGGGTGGAAATAGATATGACAATGGAATCTGCAGATACAATAGAGGTAAGAAGAGAAAGCAACCTCAAGCAAAGGAGGAAGGTGTTTATGAATTCACAAATGCTACAACATAGAGGAGATAAAGTCATTTTTCTGTTCATGAGGCCTCTAAGGTCAAACTTATTGGTTGAAAATGCACAAGAATGGTGATTAAATGTGATTCTATGATCAAGGGAAAAGTTTGAAAATTAGGATGGCCAAAACATGATATCAATATGTCAAATATATGACTAAAGTGAGGTTTTGTGTTGGATAGCATATTCGTTGAAATGATATAATTGGTGTACTAAACATTATTTACTATGTTGTGTATTATAGGGTCCAGACGAGGCCATGGCAATAGATCGTGTCATATCAAATGAGAACACAATGGATGAAGCGGGAAATCAGGTACTCAAATCTAATTTCCTTAGGAAAAAATGATTTGATGGCATTTTGTGATACATCCATCTTTTTTCACAGTATTATTGAAATTTATAATGTATTATCCAATCTTGACATAAATTAATGCACGTTGTTGATTATTTTAGATGGAGATTGGAGCAAATGCAGAGCCTGAGCCTTCAACTAGCAAACGAAAAAGATATGTACATGGACGTGGAGCTAAAACTGTTAAATCACATAGACGACAGTGGGTGGAAGAGGATATGACAATGGATCCTGCAGACACAACAAATGATTGCACTAAACAAGAGGTTGGTCAGGACTATAGTACATGGGATCAATACTTTGAGAAAATTGTTGTTTGTGGGTGTTCTGTGTGTCGTGGAAAAAAATAATTCAAACGAGCGATTGTACAAAGACATTACATATATGATGAGCTTCTAGTCGGTAGTATGCCTTCTACAATCGATTCAAATCCAATAGGAATTGTGGTAAGGAATTTTCCAAATTGATATAGATAACATGTATACTTCGTTTAAACATTGTTTTATATTATTTAAATAACTAATTTTTTTCTTAATGGATACTTGCAGGATAAAGTTCTTGGTTTAAAGTTTCTTGGATCACTGACTTCCAGCCTAGAGGGCAATGATCATTTATTAGATGATACATCTAACAAAAATATGTGCCAATATACCAGCTCAGAAGATGAGGAATTGATGAAAACAAGCAACATAACAAGAACCGGTTTAAAGATGCATAATTTACTTAAAGACAAGGGGAAGGTGGACTACATACCCTATGAGAGTGAATGTGATGGAGATGATGACTTGCCCCTGAGTTTGAGTTCAATTTACAAAGAGACATTTGATCGTTGACTATATTGCGCTTGGCCTAGTGATCAACAACTACCTAGTGTGTACGAGGTGTTTCAATTTTGGGGATACAGCTACATGATACAACCCTCCAATATTCTTGGAGCGAATCTAGGCCTCTTTATTGTCCAAAATGTACATGTGGGATCTAAACATAAAAACAATTCATAACAAACCACTAGGAGATTAATGCCATATTATGGTCCATCCTATTATAGTGGTGAATGGAGAAGGCTAACAGAATATAAGCCTAGCATGTCAGTATATGGTCTAAATTTGAATATGTATACACATCGTCTCCAATTGGAAAGTGGAAAAGAAATGAATAGAGGTCATCTTATGTATATAGATGGACGTGCATATACACACAAAAATATTGCAGGATTTATAAATAGTAGTAAGGGAAGGAACCCTACTGTAAGACCGAATTGTCAATTTGTTGAGGATATAAATGATAAAGATGGAGAAATGGAAAGAGATGTTGATAGATTGATAATGGTTGAGGCTACTATGGACCTTACCATTGGGGATGAGTTATTGATTGATTACCCCTTCTTAAAACGCACTCCTGCGCAAAAGAAGAGGGAAGAACAAGGTCTCCCTAAGGATGTTCTTAAGGGCAGAAAACCAAAGAATAATAAATGAGTCTGGACTGATGTTTTATAAACTATGTTGTCACAATTATGTTTTATTTGAATTATTGTATAAAAAAGATAGTCTATAAAATAATGTTCCATTATTCAATTGATGTATATATGTTTATACAATTTATATTTTTATTTTTTAATCCATATTTGATTATATTTCTTTAAAATTGATACATTTATGATTTATCCAATTGTTGCCAAACATTAAATAATGGTTGCGTTTGTTGATAGGTAGAATATGTTGATGAAACACATACTAATACCCAAGATCCAACTGGGTTATTAAGATTTGGGCGGGATGATCCAAACCATCCTTTAAACAATACCAGGGCGAAAAGAGTATTATTGAAGAGAATACTACCCGCTGACAGATTTGAAGAACTAATGAGATCTGCATACACTGATGACATGCCACCTATCCTTAACGATGATGACCATGATAGTGAAAATGCACTACATGAACAAAGATTGAATGAAATGCTTACAGATTTCTTTGGGGATGAAAACAATGATGACAATAATGATCATATGGTTGACAATAACGATGATAGCAGGGGTAATTACCACCAACGTAATGTTGATAATAACAACCTAAAAGACTCCATCAAGCAAGCAGCGAAGACACCCGTGTTCAAATCGGGTGCAAGTAGAACCTCAAAACTAGCATGCACATTAATATTATTAGAAATCAAGTCACTATTTGGTTGGTTAGACAAAGGATTCACTACCCTACTGAAGTGAGTTGAAATATATTTCTTACTTTGCAATTGTCAATTGGTGTACATAATTCGTAAACATTCATCAACTTCGTTTATATTTCTTTAAGGGGATTTTAAAACCATATATTGTATATAAATAGTCCTAGTATAGATTGACATATCAAACTTGTTCATCATAAGTCAAACATTCAATTGATTTAATCTCTGGCAATCTTAAGGGGCACTAAAAACTAAAATATTCCCTAAAGAGAATGTGTTGCCATCAACTTGCAGAGAGGCGTGTCTATTGTTGGTTGAGTTGGGGATTGAATATAAGCAAATTCATTCATGTAAAAATGATTGCATTTTATACAGAGATGAATATCAAAACAAGGTAAAATGCCCTATATGCAAAGAGAAGAGATATTGTACAGATGCACAAGGTCCTATAGTTCCAAAGAAGGTTTTACGTCACATGCCAATTATACCTAGACTTCAATGAATGTTTTGTTGCAAGTCACTTGCACAATTGATAGACTGGCATGCAAAGAACAGGAGTAAAGATGGATTCATGTGAATTCTGACCGACTCCAAAGCAATGAAACACATAGAGGAAAAATGGCTAAGAAAATTCAAAGATGAACCCCGTAGTATCAGGTTTGGTCTTGCAATTAATGGAGTGTGCCCATTCTCTTTCCTGAGCTCAAATTATAGTTTTTGGCCAGTTGGATTGATAGTATACAATATTCCCCCATGGATGAGTGTTAGAAAGGAGCACCTTATGCTAACTCTCATTGTTCCAAGAAAACATCAAGTTAAAAATATGGATGTTTATCTTGTGCCTTTTATTGATGAGATGCAACTGCTATGGAAAGGCATAAGAATGTATGACATATCACGTCACCCATCAAATATGTCCTTCATGTTGTATGGTGTGCTATGTTGGACTATTCATGATTTCCCAGGACTTGGTGTTTTTTCTGGTAAGATAAAATATTTACGTATTTACACTCATAATTTATTTTCATCCCAACTTTCATACTTAGTTTTATACTATTTTTTTGATGTTATTAACATTACTTATTGAATAGCAAGGCTTCAAACAAAGGGGTTATTTGCATGTCGAAGATGTGCAAAACAATTTCAAGGGCGGTATTCTAAAGATCTACATAAATTTATTTACGCAAACAATAGGGTTTTTCTACCACTAGATCATAAGTTTAGAAACCGCTTGAAGAATCAATTTGATGGAAAAGTTGAAAATAGAGGCCCTCCCATGATTATGGGTCCAGGTGATTGGCTTAAGAAGTATTGAGATGCTGAATTGAAAGGTTGGAAGGATTTTTTTGATCAGGGTGGTTCAATTGAAGAACCAAAACAAGTTGTAGTTAATATTCCAGAAGGAATGAAAAGGAAATCCATATTCAATGAGCACCCTTACTGGAAGGATCTATTAATATCTCACCTATTAGATCTTATACACATCTTCAAAAATGTCCTAGTTTCTATATTTCAACATATATCAGGCAAAGAGAAGGACACCTTGTCTTTGAGGAGAGATATTGCTCTTTTGCGTACCAAAATTGATAGAAAACATTTGTGGCCAAACAAGGAAAATGAAACATATGCAGAAGCTCCATGGATTTTGAAAAAAAAAAGAGCTAGACCAACTAAAAAATGTCATCCGTTCAATAAGGACACCTACTGGCTATGGGTCATCATTGGCTAAAGATTTTACAGTTGATGGACATATCACAGGATTTAAAACACATGATTTTCATAATTTTATGAAGTTATTATATATCATCATTTAACATTTACAAAATGTTGTTTCAGTACTAAATATATTTTGATATTTTGTTGTGTGAGAAAAAATTACTGATGACCTTTTCATAAATGTGTTTGATAGCATATCATGCCATTGGCAATTGGGGGGATTCCTGTCTTACAGTTGACTTAAGGAATGCCATAAGTCGATTGTCATCATTTACAAGGTATGTGGTTATATGAAATGTTCATGTGTGAGAGACATAGAGATGTTATATTGAATTTTAATTTTTGACTAAAGGTTCATACTAATTTACTATTCTTATAGTAGGTGGGTGACCTCCAAGGAGATCCATGAATGTGAAGTGCCAAAATGGAAGAAGGAAATTGTAGAAATTGTATCTGTATTTGAGAAGGAGCTCCCTACAAGTTTCATGGACCTACAAGTCCATTTACTTATACACCTAGTCGATGACATTGAATTGGCGGGTGTCGTATCAACGAGGTGGATGTTCTTCTTTGAGAGGTATATGAAAACTCTAAAAAGATATGTCCGACAAAAGGCACATCCAGAGGGTTGCATGGCTGAAGGGTATGTATTGAATGAAGCATTTTTCTTCCTGTGTGAATTCCTTAGTAAGGATTTTGAATATGGGCCACACTTCTGGGATGAAGAACGAGCATCAGATATTATTGATGCAGAAAAACCACAATCTAATGGTGTTCAAGTAGAAATTAGTAAGTAAATTCATGATCAGTGTGGTTTTTTTTCTTGCAATCATTAATTTACTTTGTAATTTATTTGTCAAATTAACAACATGACATTTGGAGTTTGAAATAAACATGTTGACATGTAATAGGTGTAGACGAAAGTGGTATACTCAACAAGTTCATTCTGTACCACATGGACTTTATGAACAAATGGATTGATCTGTATGATAAAAAGAGAGAAGAAGTGTTAGAAGCAAAAAGATAATTTAAGAGATCAAACCCAAGAAATACTCCACTTCCCACTGATCTGCTTGGGGAATGGGGCAAAGATTGCACACTAGAATGGGTTACTGAACAAATTCAAAATCAAATAGAAGATGCAGGTATAGATTCAAACATAATAGAAGATGAAATCAACATGTCTAGAGGATGTGAAAGAAAGGTACAGTTGGAATTTTACAAAATGTTGTTTCCTTACAATTTTGACACCATTAACTATTTTAATATTCGTCATTATATTTGTTTTAAAAGAAATAAATGGTCTTTCACAGGCGAGGAAATATCCAGCAATGTGGGCATATGGTTGACGTTATCGTGTAGAAAGTGTAGATGTAAAGATACGATCCTTCGATTGTGGCATCATGGTTGACTTCAAGCAATCTAGTTGATCAAGCTCAAAAGATAACAATATAATTGAAGGGAATCTACAATATGTTGGGAAAATACAAGAAATTATTGAGTTGGATTACCGCTCTTTTAAATGTTGTATTTTTTAGTGTAGATGGTATGAAGCATTTGAGAGGACATGAAAACATGATACCCATAGTGGATTGTTTTCTATAGATTCCTCATGTTTCCTACTAGAGGATAAGGAGCCTTATGTTCTACCAATTCATTGTGAGCAGGTATTTCTTTAACTCAAACAAGAAGCGGTAGTGATCATTAATCTATTAATTCATAGTTTATTGCGAATATATACATGTGTTTATTAATCAATAAAATTGTTATACCATATGTCTAATATATGTATGTCGTTCATGTGCACGTATTTTTCTATGAAGATATTTTGGACTTGAAATGGATATTTGTCATAAATTATGATCCAAGATTAAGGCATGTATTTGACGATGCATTAGTGGATACTGAGAAAAACAATGATGGCCAACAAAATGAGAGAGAGGGATTAGAGAACATCGAATAAATTGACATCCATGATGATGTTGAAGATGGTTATGTTCAAGCACAAGAAGACAACAATCCAGAGTTGGATGATGTTATGGAAGACAACAATATGGATGGTATACAAAATGGTGATCCAAATACATCTGGTAACAATATAGATGGTCTACAGTCATATTTCAATGATGATGAAGATGATGTAGGTCAAGATGAGGATGATGATAATATTAAATACTTGAAAGAACATATGAACATTGACAATGATACACTGGATGACATTGTAGCAGACAATAATGTTAATGACCAAGACTTCTAAATTTTCAAAATTATTTGCAATCCATGTTTAAAAAAGGATGATTCTTATGGCCTAAACTTTGAAATGCTTCAGTAATATTATTTGTGTCGATACAAATTATCTATTGCAATATCCTTAATTTGTTTAATCTTTAGTATGAATTGTTGGCATAAAAAATTAGGATTACTTGGATGCAATTTCCTTTTCATTGCTTTATATTTTGCTTGAATGTCAAGGTCTCAACCTAATCCTCATTTTGTGAGGAAGTTATGATTGAGGATTTGATGACTACCACATATTTTAATGGGGAAGATGTTTTTCATCATGATGCACATGTTGCACATATGGATAGGCAAGACATGAATCTTACTACACAAATACTTATATCAAACCTTTACGAATTTGAGCAATAATGTTACTACACAAATACACTCCACGTATTATCTCATGTTGCCACTTCTACTCCCATTTTAATCATAACTCCTAATGTTCATCCTTCCAACATAGATGTCATCCTTAAAAGAATTGATGAGATGCAAAGTAAAGTTGATGCATCACCCCTAGTAATCAAAGGATATCATAGGAGAAATCAAGTATAATCCACTTTCATTTGAGTTATTTCTTATCCATTTCTAGCTTGCAATTGTTTCTTTAATTTCACATTTTCAAAATACAATTTGTTTACTTCATCATTCATTACTTTCTGAGTTTTCTCATAATCTTCCAGCCTTTGTTCTAACTTCTTCACAACAACATGAGTAAACATAGCAGTATGAAGATTGAGAGTAGCTGCTTCTGTTGTTGATGTATGTTACCCTAAAGATATGCCAAATCTTATGATTAGGTTTTATATGTGAATTTGGCCAACTAATAGAATTGCTCAGATTAATCAAAATTCTCTGCACTTTAGGATCTGTTGAAGCCTAGGTGGGTGTTACCTTGTTTCACCAATGACAATTTACTTTCAAGTTTCCTGGTGACTTCAGAACAGATTAAGGAGCTTAGGTAATTTTGTCAATTAAATCATCCACTTCACTTAACCCAATCTGGCATATGATTTGGATTAATGTTTTTTATAAATCTTTAAACCCTACTCCTAAAACAGAAAAACAAAATTGGATTTTGAAAATATATACAAGGGAATGATTTTCAAAAGAGAATGACCGGTGCCTGCCACATGAGGAGTTTGTTTATCTTTAATTATTTTCATATATATCCTTAATTATATCTATGCCATGTTATCTAATTGTGATAAGTACTTGAGTAAGACCATCAATGAAAAATGAAGTGGACAAATTATCATCTATATTAGCTAATTGATTGCACAAATATTTCAATTTATCAACGATCTCATGTTTCTATTCATTTTCAACACTTTGAATAAAGACATCATGATCATAATATTCTTCTTCATCATTAGAATAAAATATTGAGATATTAAGTAATTAAGATAGAGAAATAAACATACAACTCATAAACTCACAACAATTTAGATAATAAAACAACCCAAAAAGCTTTGCATTTTCCTTAATTCTTCAAAAATTTTCAAGTCTTCAACAACAACAAATGAGTCATACAATTCCATTATATAATAGGAACGTGTACCCTCGGTAATTAATACATTGTCTTTCAAATTCAATGAATACAGAGAAGCACCTAAAGGCATTGGAGAAACATTGATTGCATTGAAGGAAACAAAAAGGAATGAGTGGTTGGCCTTGAGAAACACAAGGAGCTGCCTGGGGATCTGCATTGTTGTGGTTGGAAGATGATAGCCAAGTTGCCATTATTTAGATCCATATCTATCCTCCCACCCACTGTATGTTCTTTCAGCTAGCTAAGGAAATGAGATGATTTCTTCTATCTTACCATTGTGGCTGACATACTGTGCATCTAGGATACCTTTGACACTTTTACCAAATAATTCAAATGTAATGTCTACCATGTGCAATCTTTCAAGTGTCCAACTTAACACATGTTGAGCTGGGTCTCCTTTATCGTAACAAGCTGGAATTAACTAATTACCATTATCAATGATTTCCTTCCTCCACTTATTCAAGTCTTTTGTAGTCTCATCAGCTTCTAAAATATGAGGCAACCATTTTTTGTCCATCTTTTCAACTGCCTGCATTTTATCCTTTAATATTGTATCCAATTTTAGTTGATAAGTAGCCACCTCCTCAAAATTTTCTAGCATTCCCGCTACCAACTACATCTCAGGAGGAGCCTTTAAATCATATCTAGAACACCTGAGAAATTCACTGATTTTCCTAGTCCTTGGCAGCCACTTGGTCTTCATAGCTGATAGCCTCTGTTTATCTGACTCATGTTTTTCACATGCTATCCTTAACAGGGAGTAAGACTTATGGGTCTCCTCCAACCTGGCCAATATCTTGTTAACTCTATACTTAACTAAATTTTTGGCCACATCCTTCATTTTACCTTCCATTCCTTCATTCAAGTTCTTATTCTCTTCTTTCAATTCCTTTATCTCTTGAAGCAGGGGTTGTGTGTCCACTGGCAATGATTCTGCAGTCTATATGATTGGGGGAGTTTGGGATGGACTAGCTTCCAATTGAGGTTGACTCTCATAGACACTAAGCCTAGCCATTGCCTCTGTGTATTTCCCCAATAATTCATTGTAATCATTCTGCAGTTTAAGTGTTGCTGCCTCTGCAAAATGTGTTGTCTGTACATTCAAGTTGGCTGCCTGAGGAGCAGGGGTGTCTGACACCCTCTTGATGATCACATTACCAGTTAGTTCCTCCAAGCCTACCTTTGGTTTCTTATCATTTGGGGCCAATGCCTAGGTAGCCAAGGTATCAAATTTAGGGTCAAATATAGCACCCTGCAATGCTCTCTTGGCTTGTTCTCCACTTACATCTGCATCATCCCTGGTAATGGTATCAAATGTGATAGCATCTGATAATGTCCAGTGTGGCAATAGTAATATTTTTCTTTTCTTCACAAGTGCTCTCCCTTCTTCAGGAGTCATGGCACTGTTATCCTTTTTCATCTCACCCAAAACCCTCCTTGTGATAGCATCATATTCTGAAGGGTTTGCACCACTTTTTGCTTCTTCTATCCTTCTCTGGAACTCTTCACTCCTTGTTCTCAACACAAAGGATTTGAATTCTAGGGTGGCAATGAATGCATCATCAGAGATAAATTGATTGCATGCCATTTCCCTCATATCTTCAGTGTCCACCTCATTGTTGATTGTGGACCTTATCAACCTATTCTCTAGGGAGGCATATGGTGCTATCCTTGGGGGAGAATGTAATTGATGTGGGGGTTGTGGATCTTGTTCCTCTGCCACCTCTTCCTCCAAATTCACAACTTCCATTTTATCTTTTGTCTCAGGATCAATTATCTTTGCTCTTTTTGGGGTAGGGGCATCAGGGGAGTCAGGGGAACTTTTCCTAATATATTTTCCCTTTGAACTGCTCGGTTGATAGTTGGGCCTTTCGTCTCCAATAGGTGCCTTAGCAATCAATTCATCTCCCTTTTCAAAGAACATTTTGATTCTTTCAATGGGGTCTTGAATTTCAATGAATGCCCCTTGATATGCAGAGTTGGCATTTTTCTTCCTTTTCTCTGCATCCATTATCAATTTCCATTTATTTCTCAAGAAAAACACTTGCTGCATTGATTCACAATTTATGACAGTATCCTCATCAAGCAAGACATGGTGTAGATATTCAGGCCTGCCGATTTTACGCCTTGTGTCATGAATAAAGCCTTCAGGATCAAAGAGCCTTATTGCCTCCATATTCATCATATAACATTGCAGCATGAAACTGATCTGGTCTAAACCATTCTTGTCAATTGTAATAAAATCATGAAGCTTCAGAGATGCTAGGATAAGAGATCCCTTCTTATGCTTTCTAAAATGTTCCTTATCTGTTGCATTTAGCTGTCTGATGATCTCCATAAATCCTATTCTTCTAGGCACAAATTTTGGTAAGGAATAGGGTGGAGCCTCACACCCATAGATTCTGATACAGGTTGTATTTTCATGTAAAAACCAATCTCCCCAATTGTGATTGATATTCAGATGGGGGGTTCTCTCCATTGGTCTTAGAAAGTCCTTAATTTCCTTTGGTATCCTTTCTGCAGCAGGCTCCAGGAATCCCAATACTTTCCTCATAAAATGCTCCTCAAAGGTGACATAGCTAGCATATTTGAAGTGCATGTCTAGCATGCAGGTCCACATCTGAACTGGCATGGCATTACCTTCTACATCAGTCATTCTCAAATGCAAATCCTTGCCCCAATGGCCAGACAGAGAAAATAGAATCATGTGGAACATTAATGAATACCAAGTGAACCTTACATGGGGGCCTGGAGTATACATATTGTTCTTAATGGCCATCATCTATTCATGCATCTTCTTTGACAAGTACCCTGCATAATCATATGGCTTGTCAGCTTCATAATCTTGGATATATACTGCCATCATCATTAGAGGCACCGACATTCTATCTAATGCATCTCTCTCGAGCACATGACACAAGCTATGATAAGTTTTAACAAAATTTTCCATGAACAGGCTGCATCAGAGAGGTTCCTCTTCTGTGATAGGGATTTTGATTAGAGCTCCATCAACCCCCTTCAATCTATGCGTGGCCAAGTTGTAAGATCTGTATGCATAACTAAGACCTCTGTATTTTTCTCTAAAAGCATTCAAGTCTATAGGTATACTAGCAATAGAATTAAGATTGAAGACAGTAGTAATGTAGGCCTTTATGAATCTAATGATAACACTACCATTTCCAAACAAGATAGACATGGTCTTAGGGCCATACCTAGTTGCTACAGCTCTCACTAAGTCTGTGTTTATGAAGACATTAGGGCATATCAATTTGGCCAAGTCTAATGTCCAAGCATGGAAGACTGGGCCTCTGTAGTCACTTTGTTTGTGCCAATGCTCAAACAGACTCCAAGCAGACACAGGGAGCCTAGCATCTCTACAATCTACACAAAGGTCGTATATTTTATCATTTCTACCAACCTCTCCTAAATTTGTCAAAGGTATTTTAGATGAGCCAGGACACTGAATCATGATGTCTTCATCAAGGCTACGTTTGGAGGTCGAAGCTTCACCGAACTGACTCATTTTGTATTTTATGTAGGCAACCTAGGGTTTTTGCAATTAACGGCCGCCCTAAATGTTTCAGAGAATTCTTACAGATTGAAAACTAAGTGCAAGGGAGAGACAATGACTTACTGGTTTTGGACGTCACAGAGGCTTTGAATTGCTTCTCTTTGCTTGTTCTAATGATTCTTCAGCTCTGAATACGATTGCTTCTTGAAGAATGACAGGAAATAACTTGAATATTAATGGAGGTCGCAGTAACCATAACTCTACTCATGCCACAGTCGTTCAAAAATATTCATTATTTTCATTTTTGAATATGGACCGTTGATCTTTCATTACCTTTCCTGAAATCTACGGCTTTGATTCACTGACTAGATTTGACAATCTTAGTCATCTTGGTTGACAAGTCATCGTTCAATGGGAATGAGCCAAGTCTTCAACACAGACTAGATGCGTGTCACCTCTTCGCGGCGTCGCAGTCGAGGAGGGCCCATGCACCTTTATGACACTTACTTTTTAATCGGTGGATGCCACATGTCTCTATCTCGCCATCTCGTGGCGAATATTTCTTCTGAGAAGATTCTCCTGCGCTGGTGCGTAGCCGTTGGATCTAAACACTCAACACTGACAGGTGGCGGCTTGTCACGGCGTCGCGACCGGGTATGACGTCATCCTGACATGCTCCATGACGGTGCGATTTTCATTTTATAAGACTTTAGGAATTACCGCTGGGAACAGGTAACGACTAGGCTAAGGGCCAGTCAACCCACGGACATCAAGACTTAAGGTTGTGACTTAAAGGATTGACAACCGGCAACAAACAGTCAACACAAGAACATAACAATGGATTAATGTTTTATATAAATCTTTAAACCCTACTCCTAAAATAGAAAAAATAAATTGAATTTTGGAAATATATACAAGAATAAGGATCCTAGATGTTAGGAATGCAAAATTAAAGGCATTGCATTGTTTCCAACAAATGCAAACCACAAAAATCTCAAAATAAAAAAATCAATCTTTTTTATCCTAAACATAGGCATGGAAATTGTGAGTTCAAAAAAATGTAGGGAAATAAATCATACCCTTTAATATAAGATTTAAGTCCAATCCTAGATTTAATTGAACTTTAAAGTACAAGGAGTTGAGAGTAGAATAAAATATTGAGATATTAAGTAATTAAGATAGAGAAATGAAATAGTTGAGAAGAAATACAAAACTTATTTGATCTTTTTAGCATGATGTCAAATGTGAAGTGTGTGATTAAATAATGCATTATGAAAAAAAGAATGCTCTCTCTCTCTGACCTATCTACCTCCTAGTTAAATCCTTTTCCTAGCTTTCGTAGCTAGTTTTCCTTTTCCTTTCCAATTTCCCTTTAGATCCCACCAATTTTTCCCTATTTTACTATTAGTTTCCACCTCTCCTCTCATCATTCTTCCCATCCAATGAACTTTAGTTTTATCTTGTTTCCATTTCATCCTGCCAATTTATATCCTCATCCCTCTTTTCATGTCCTAGTTTTCTTGTTTCCATTTGCTTTGTTGATAAGGGAGACAGATAGAGGCAAAGAGGAAGAGACTAGAGAGAGAGAGTGTCCTAGTTTTCTTGTTCATTTCCTTCATCGATAAGGGAGAGGGAGAATTAATAGATTAAGGGAGAGATAGGAAGATATAGGTCGAATGATAGGGGGAGAGAGGCAAGAGATAGAGAGATAGACAGAGATAGCTAGGTAGAGAGAGATAGAGAGGAGACATATAGGGAGAGATAGAGGAGACAGAGGGGAGAGATAGGGAGATAGAGAGTGACTAGAGAGATGTCTAGAGAGGCAAGAGATAGGGAGAGATAGATAGGTAGAGAGACTAGAGAGGAGATAGATTGGGAGAGATAGAGGAGACAGAGGGAGAGATAGGGAGATAGAGAGCGAGTGAGATGTCTAGAGAGATAGGGAGAGAGATTACGAGGTAGAGGGATGATAGAGAGTCGAGGGAGATAAGGGAGAGATAGGGAGATAGAGGTTTAGGGTTGCTCAGGCTGTTTAGGGTTTAGGGGTTAGGGGTTAGGGATTAGGGGCATTATTTAAGGTTGAGGGATTTAGAGAGAGAAAGACTTATTTTGACATGCAACTGTAAACCCTAAATAACTCCCCTAAACCCTAAACCTCTAAACCTTAAATAATGCCCCTAACCCCTAACCCCTAACCCCTAAACCCTAACCTCATTCTCTATCTCCCTATCTCTCCCCACAGTCTCCTCTATATCTCCCTATCATTCCTCTCTCTGTATAAAACCTAAACCCTAAACCTCTAAACCCGAACCCCTAACCCCTAAACAATAAACCCTAAACCCTAAATTATAATGCCCCTAAATCTGAGAAACCCTAAACCCAAGTAACCGTAAACCTCTAGCTCCCTATCTCTCCCCTCTCTCCCTATCACCTTTATCCCTCTACCTCTCAATCTCTCTCCCTATCTCTCTGGCCATATCCCTCACTATCTATCTCCCTATCTCTCCCCTCGATCTCTTCTATATTTCCCTATTGGTCCTCTATCTCTCTCTAAATCATAAACCCTAAACCTCTAAACCTTAACCCCTAACCCCAAAACCATAAACCCTAAACCCTAAATAATACTCCTAAACCCAAGTAACCATATATTAGGCACCAAATTAGGTGCTACATTTGGCGTTAAACTATGCGCTAAGTTAGGTGCTAAATCAGGTGCTAAAATAGGCATTAAGAAGGTGCTAAATTAGGAGCTAAATTAGGCGCTGATTAGAGCCGAAATTAGCGCCTACTTGATTTGATTGGTGCAAAAAATGCCAAAAATAGTGCCATCCCGATAAATAGCACCAACTTTTTGAAAAAATTGGAGAAAAGTACATTAAAACAGTGGGTGGAAGCAAAAAAATGGAGCAAAAAAGGGAGCTAATCACAAAGATTTGTTGCAGTGTTATACTATTCTTATTCATCTATGTATTGATGTACTTGTGAGATTATATTGTTAATTGGTCACTTTATATTATCTCATTGTATGCGTACATTTATAATATTGGATTAATTTATTTAATACTTAAAATTAGAAAAAAATTGTAGTTGCATTTGAGGCCACTTTACATTTCCTACTAGTTGTTATGTGTTGACTTTGATACATTTTTGTGACATGTTGCTACATCATGGCATTTAAAGACGTTCAATGTGCAATTAGTTCATACATCAAGGAGAAAATTATTAGAACACAATTCAATTTATAAAGGACAATAAAGAATCAGATCCACATCATCATTATATAGGCCATCTACGTGTCTGTGTATGTTGTTGATATCATTCATTTGACTTGCCAAAGGGCTTTCACCTTAAAGAACCCATTCACCTATCAAGTTGGCAAACTCTTAAACAATGCCGCTAAACACCACCTTGACATGTTCAAATAACAAGAGGGCGAGACAAACAAGGTTTTATGCATACATTCTAACATATCATTCTTAAACATCATAGATAAGATCTATGCAATATATTAGATTCGTGGTAAGTGATGATTAAACCCACGATGTTACGGTTTGAACTACAAAATTTTTAGAGACAATATAAATTTGTAAATCCAATCTCTAGATCAAAAATATTAATTTTTAGATAGTAGCAAATTAATTATGCATAACTTTAATATTATCCTTTGATTATTAATTTTAAAGCTAAATACCACTAACCCTCTGACATAATTTTCATAAATATGTATCTCAACTTGCCTTTATTTCATTAGCCTAAATTTTATGTAGAAGGGTTTTAATTTCATCACACATACATAGTTCATTTGAAGATACCTAGGAGGAGTGACTAAAGAAAACTACATTTATTGGCAGGACAAGCTACAACTCATCGCGTGGGGCTGCATCAGGAGAATACAATCTTGTTTGGAAGAGTTCGTTGAGGTTAGTAGGTTGTATGACAGCATGGGATCCTCCCCACATTGCCTCTGCGAACTGTTTATGAATGCTCTCTGTGACGTGGTACGAATCCCACCATACATGACGCGTTGGATCCTCACAGAGCTCATATTCCTTCACTTCCCTCTGCCCCCCGCAGTTGAATATTCCTCCATAAGCTCCGCTCCCATAGCACGCCTTCACACCTTCCTCAAAACCTGTAGCACAAACAGACAGAGTACAAAATGTTGGGTTCGGTGAAGCCCAAATATTCCCTTTCAATGTAACCGCTGGTTCCTTCAATTTCTTCTGACAGCATCTCCATGTTTATGTAACCGTTGTCTTCTAACTGCCAGCTCTTGATTTTCTCTGGCTATTCTGAATTCGAATCATCTTGAGCTGAACGGTTGGTGTGAGAGAATATGTTCTTTCTGGGCTGAATGTTTGGAGTGGGAGTTAGTTTAGAGTATTGTATTTAATCTCTGTAGCCAGAGTGCAGCTGCATTATATTACTGAAACAATGTTTAATATAGAAGAATCCCCTGTTGTTCGTTGTGGATGTAGCCATTTTAAATGGTGAACCACGTTAAACTTCTAGTGTCTTGTGTTTAATCATCTTTGTGTGTTCCTTTTATTTCCTGCAATTACTTTGTCTGCATTCTTTTAAATTTACAATTGGTATCAGAGCTAATGGTGGAAAAGCTATTTTGGAAATCGTGAAGAGTTTCCAGGAAAATGGATGTAGCAGCTTTGGATGACTGGGCTCGAGCTCTCATGTCTTGGTCGTATGGCTCTAGAGAGAGTTTTGATGAAGTGGGAGCTGTGGTGACTATTGCAGACAGTGACACAAAGCTAGATGAAATTGTGCCAATGGACATAGATGAATCCCCTGTCTATTTGGCTACTGATCCTGCCACTGAAGTTCTTATGGGTGATGTCAATCCTGATTCCCCAAGCACTGCCCAGGCGAGGTATGTGTGGGAAAGGCCTTTGCAAGATTTGAGAGGCGAGGATTTTGACATGCCAGAAGAATCAGAGAGCCTACACAGGCTGAAGGAAACAGAGGACACAGCAGCAATAGATGTTGATGTGAAAGCTAAAACAAAACGTCGTGTACATTGGTGGGATGGCTGGAAAAGTAAGGAGGGCTGGAAAAGTAAGAAGGATTCGACTGAAGAGGAGAAGGATGATGAATTTGGAATTGCATCTGCACTAGAAGAGTTTTTAGATCTTAAAATTGAGCTTAGAGCACTTCTTGAACGCACAGGTGATGCACAACACAGGAAATCCATCATGGCGGAGTTGCGGAAGAGGGCAGAGGCAGATAAGAGTGGTAAGTCTGTAAAGGACCTGGTATTGCTCCTCTATGAAATGGTTTCTCTCACTTCTGCCTTTTGCCTCGATGATCCAAATACCTTTGCTTCCAGTGTTCATAAGATGTTGAAGTAGGGCCTCAACATTCATGAGGAAAAAGATGTGCAGGCGGACATCCTGGTTCGAACCCCGGATGAGGAGGTCGATGAAGATGTTTCTCTTTTCAAGATGCAGCCGGAGGTAAGAAAACAGGTTAGATTTAATTTGGCTGCTCCTGTTTGTTTCGCTGCTCCTATCAGGCGCAGAATGGAGAAGGAGCGCGTAAAGAATTTCATGAAACGCAAGGTGAGAAATTATGGTTTTAGTTCCACAGCTAAGAAGTTAAAAGTATTTTGTGAGGAAACAACTGCTGTTGTTGCATGTGGAATTTTACCAATGGAAATCGATGAAGCTCCAGCCTGTTTGGCTACTGGGTACAATGTAAAAGAACCCATCACAGATGATTGTGCGAAGGTTGCATCCTCACAGAGCTCAAAAATATTAATCAAAAATATTAATTTTTAGATAGTAGCAAATTAATTATGCATAACTTTAATATTATCCTTTGATTATTAATTTTAAAGCTAAATACCACTAACCCTCTGACATAATTTTCATAAATATGTATCTCAACTTGCCTTTATTTCATTAGCCTAAATTTTATGTAGAAGGGTTTTAATTTCATCACACATACATAGTTCATTTGAAGATACCTAGGAGGAGTGACTAAAGAAAACTACATTTATTGGCAGGACAAGCTACAACTCATCGCGTGGGGCTGCATCAGGAGAATACAATCTTGTTTGGAAGAGTTCGTTGAGGTTAGTAGGTTGTATGACAGCATGGGATCCTCCCCACATTGCCTCTGCGAACTGTTTATGAATGCTCTCTGTGACGTGGTACGAATCCCACCATACATGACGCGTTGGATCCTCACAGAGCTCATATTCCTTCACTTCCCTCTGCCCCCCGCAGTTGAATATTCCTCCATAAGCTCCGCTCCCATAGCACGCCTTCACACCTTCCTCAAAACCTGTAGCACAAACAGACAGAGTACAAAATGTTGGGTTCGGTGAAGCCCAAATATTCCCTTTCAATGTAACCGCTGGTTCCTTCAATTTCTTCTGACAGCATCTCCATGTTTATGTAACCGTTGTCTTCTAACTGCCAGCTCTTGATTTTCTCTGGCTATTCTGAATTCGAATCATCTTGAGCTGAACGGTTGGTGTGAGAGAATATGTTCTTTCTGGGCTGAATGTTTGGAGTGGGAGTTAGTTTAGAGTATTGTATTTAATCTCTGTAGCCAGAGTGCAGCTGCATTATATTACTGAAACAATGTTTAATATAGAAGAATCCCCTGTTGTTCGTTGTGGATGTAGCCATTTTAAATGGTGAACCACGTTAAACTTCTAGTGTCTTATGTTTAATCATCTTTGTGTGTTCCTTTTATTTCCTGCAATTACTTTGTCTGCATTCTTTTAAATTTACAATTGGTATCAGAGCTAATGGTGGAAAAGCTATTTTGGAAATCGTGAAGAGTTTCCAGGAAAATGGATGTAGCAGCTTTGGATGACTGGGCTCGAGCTCTCATGTCTTGGTCGTATGGCTCTAGAGAGAGTTTTGATGAAGTGGGAGCTGTGGTGACTATTGCAGACAGTGACACAGAGCTAGATGAAATTGTGCCAATGGACATAGATGAATCCCCTGTCTATTTGGCTACTGATCCTGCCACTGAAGTTCTTATGGGTGATGTCAATCTTGATTCCCCAAGCACTGCCCAGGCGAGGTATGTGTGGGAAAGGCCTTTGCAAGATTTGAGAGGCGAGGATTTTGACATGCCAGAAGAATCAAAGAGCCTACACAGGCTGAAGGAAACAGAGGACACAGCAGCAATAGATGTTGATGTGAAAGCTAAAACAAAACGTCGTGTACATTGGTGGGATGGCTGGAAAAGTAAGGAGGGCTGGAAAAGTAAGAAGGATTCGACTGAAGAGGAGAAGGATGATGAATTTGGAATTGCATATGCACTAGAAGAGTTTTTAGATCTTAAAATTGAGCTTAGAGCACTTCTTGAACGCACAGGTGATGCACAACACAGGAAATCCATCATGGCGGAGTTGCGGAAGAGGGCAGAGGCAGATAAGAGTGGTAAGTCTGTAAAGGACCTGGTATTGCTCCTCTATGAAATGGTTTCTCTCACTTCTGCCTTTTGCCTTGATGATCCAAATACCTTTGCTTCTAGTGTTCATAAGATGTTGAAGCAGGGCCTCAACATTCATGAGGAAAAAGATGTGCAGGCAGAGATCCTGGTTCGAACCCCGGATGAGGAGGTCGATGAAGATGTTTCTCTTTTCAAGATGCAGCCGGAGGTAAGAAAACAGGTTAGATTTAATTTGGCTGCTCCTGTTTGTTTCGCTGCTCCTATCAGGCGCAGAATGGAGAAGGAGCGCGTAAAGAATTTCATGAAACGCAAGGTGAGAAATTATGGTTTTAGTTCCACAGCTAAGAAGTTAAAAGTATTTTGTGAGGAAACAACTGCTGTTGTTGCATGTGGAATTTTACCAATGGAAATCGATGAAGCTCCAGCCTGTTTGGCTACTGGGTACAATGTAAAAGAACCCATCACAGATGATTGTGCGAAGGTTGCATCCTCACAGAGCTCAAAAATATTAATCAAAAATATTAATTTTTAGATAGTAGCAAATTAATTATGCATAACTTTAATATTATCCTTTGATTATTAATTTTAAAGCTAAATACCACTAACCCTCTGACATAATTTTCATAAATATGTATCTCAACTTGCCTTTATTTCATTAGCCTAAATTTTATGTAGAAGGGTTTTAATTTCATCACACATACATAGTTCATTTGAAGATACCTAGGAGGAGTGACTAAAGAAAACTACATTTATTGGCAGGACAAGCTACAACTCATCGCGTGGGACTGCATCAGGAGAATACAATCTTGTTTGGAAGAGTTCGCTGAGGTTAGTAGGTTGTATGACAGCATGGGATCCTCCCCACATTGCCTCTGCGAACTGTTTATGAATGCTCTCTGTGACGTGGTACGAATCCCACCATACATGACGCTTTGGATCCTCACAGAGCTCATATTCCTTCACTTCCCTCTGCCCCCCGCAGCTGAATATTCCTCCATAAGCTCCGCTCCCACAGCACGCCTTCACACCTTCCTCAAAACCTGTAGCACAAACAGACAGAGTACAAAAAACTATCATATATCTTGGGTAGATTTTTATTTGTATTTGGGAGAATGATGCATTAGCAGGGATGGATCCATACCATATTTAGATGGTTGCTCCAAACGATCGTTCAAAAAGTCGAAGAAGTTTGAATCGGCAATGGTAAGTCCCGGTAAAGCATAGGCAAGGGCTCTGAAAGCTATGGATAATGCAGCATTATGCGATCTGGCCAGAACAGAAGCCGCTTCAAGACATCCGCCATTGGGATCGCTGGCCATTGCTCTAATGATGGGTAGGCATCCCAACGGTGACAGCCCTAGGTGCCCAAATTTTCTGGCTCCCTTGGAATACAAAATCTGCATTCAGTGCCACAAGAAAATGAGATCATCTCTATGCAAATTTTATAATTATTAATCTTAAAATTTGAGATCTGTGGAGGATGGTCCCAGCCTGGAAGGCTGCCCCTGCTTCCTCTCCAGGGCGTGGGGCTGGCTGGCCTGACACTGATTTGTCTGAGGAGATTCCGGAAGAAGAGGGTACTCTCATTGGTTGGGAGCCAATTGACGATGAGATGTGTGGAAAAACTTGATGGGGTTGGCTGGCCTAACACTGATTTATCTGAGGAGACTCCCGAAGAAGAAGGTACTCTCACTGGCTGGGAATCGATTGATGACAAGATGTATGAAAAAACTTGATCATCATTGCATTAGCTGATTAGCTGCTTGGTTTTATGTGTGTTTAGCCTATATATTTGTTTATCTTTGTTTAGGCTGTTAAAACACTGTGATGTGTGGAAAAACTTGATGATCATTGCATTAGCTGCTTGGTTTTATGTGTGCTTAGCCCATATATTTGTTTATCTTTGTTTAGGCTGTTAAAACTGTGGGTGTGCATATAATGTTTAATAAGGAATATTCCGCAATGAGGATCTTAATCCAAAGATTAATGCAGCCCTCACAGTCTGTAAGCTTTTTACTACTTTGAACTGAAATTCTTTAAAGTAATTTTGGGATCTGTATAGAGGGAGACAAACAACTTAATTTTTATACTTAGCATCTCACCTGTATTGCCTTGGTAATATTTGTGACCACCATGCCCACATACTCTTCTGGAGGATGCAGCTGCTGCATCTTGGGATTTCCAAGGTACCCACCAAGATAGTCATTGCTACCAATGCTAAAGAAATACACCCCCTCGGAAAATATTTTCTCTGCTTCAACAGACCCCAATTTTTCCACAAGCTTGTTTTGAACCTCTTCAAATTGATCCAATTGTTTCTTCAAGTCCACAACCTGAATACCCCACATCCCACAAGAAAACAAGAAAAACAAAAGTATTTCAGTAGCTTCTCTTATGTGAATTTCCAAATCAAAGTAGAGCAAAAGTAAAGAAACATACAAATCCTTGATTGGTCTCAGGCAGAATTCCTGCTCCACCCGAGGCAAAATTGGCCCCTTTAGAGAAATCAGCCCCAGGTTGTAAGAATGGTGGAATAGGTGCTAGTTTGGCATATTCAGCTTACACAACAGCCATATGAATTTATCAGGCACCCAGTATGAAAAAAACCAGTAGAATAAAAGACTCCAAAACATATTTTTATAATTAATTGGTACCTATAAAATCCACAATTATTCTTCCTTCGGAGAAACGCCCTGTTGGTTTCTCAAAAAAACCATTGTTTCCATATGGAGGATGATCTGCTCGGAACTGGGGAACAGTAGAAATGTAATTATTGTTACCAGAATCAACTGTAGAGTCTCCAAATATGAACAAGGCAACTCCATCTTCCTCTGCTGCAAATGTTTCAATCTGTAGAACAAAGAATACAGTAAGGCAAAGGATTGCAGTAAACTTATTCATGGTAAATTCTATGACAGCTAACATGCAGGGTTGTATAAATTTTACACGGTAAAGCAATTTAAGACTTTCTGAGGGTACTTGTTCACATAAATGGCATATAAATACCCACCGCTACACTGACAGACGTAGTTATTTAGGTGCCTTTCTGTAGTCTGCGGAGACAACCAGGCTGCACTTCTCTAGCAGGCGGAGATAACTACGCTGCTAAAGAACAAGTCTGTGTTTGGTAGCCAAATATTTACTCACAATTTTATGAGGCCGTCAGCAATGTTTTTTATTGGTGTGGGTATATGCCACCAACTTCCTTTAATACAATTGTGTAAATCAAAAACAATATTTTTTTAATGCAATGAAAAATGAATGCTTTCAATTTATGTATCATAAATAGTTAGTATGGATATCTTAAATACCTTGTTAGAGATATCAATTTCGAGGTGTCCAAATTATTTTTGTTATTTAGGATGGATAAATAGGGATTACGTATATTTCTTGGCATCTTTTAAATAGATGTATCTAAGATATCCATACTAATTTAATCACAATTTCATTTTAATGTTATAATATCAATAATATTAACTTTCTTAATATCCATTTTTAGGTGTCTATATTAGTTTTGTTATTTAGGATGGATAAACACCAATTAGGTTATCTCTTGGCATCTTTTAAATAGATGTATCTAAGATATCTATACTAATTTAATTACAATTTCATTTTAATGTTATAATATCAATAATATTAACTTTCTTAATAATCAATAAATAGATGTTTTAATATTAAATCAACATTATTTTTTATATAGACAGATTTTTTTTTAAATAATTATTTTATTTAATAATACCTATTTTATTTAATTAAGAACTATTTTGTTTTACTTCAAAACTATTTTATGTACTATATAAACATCTAGATATATAAATTTTATTTTTTTTATTAATGAGCTATTTTATTTTATTTTATTTTTTATTATTAAATTTTAATATCTATTTCAACTATTACATATATACATGGACACATAAATAAATAAAAAGAATAAAGAACTATTTTTTATTAACTTAAAAGTTACTTTATTTTACTTTAGAGTTATTTTAGTTACTACATATTTTTAAAAAATGGTCTTTACTTTATTTCACTATAGAGCTCTTTTATTTACTACCTATTTCATTTATTTTAGATTTAGCATCTTTATATTTAAAAATAAATGTTGGCTCTAAATAGTCAGGGCAAATGTTTCTCTTAGCATAATTAAACAAACTCATAATTTAAGAGCTTAGATTGATAGTTGAAATAAATTTTAACTTATTTTTTTATAATAAATATGGAAGTTGAATGAATTAAATGTTGGATATTCAATTCTAATTTTGATACAGATATCTATGTTTAAATGTCAAGAAGTCATTCTTTAAGGTTATGAAATTTTACAATATGTTGCTAATGTGTGAATCTAATTGCACATTGTCAAGGATCCCTTTTACAAGTGTGGACATGATTTGTGTGTGTGGACATGAACCAAGTGTAGAGATCTAAACCTACAAGTAATGGATTCAAGATCTAAAACAATTTTGCAGACTAGAACTTGTTTGTCTTATTTTTGGTATTTGGAGTTGTGTAATGAGAGGGGGTATTTACAAACACTGTTGGAGAATCTATCGAATCATGAGGGTCAAGTTCTCCTCAATTAGACCCTTAATGGACTAACTTCGGGACTTTGAGTGAAAGATTCAAAGACAACAAGCAAGCATGCAATATCCCTAAGATGATGTCACAAGCATATAAATACAAAATAGTTTTTCTTTAAGAGCTTTTTAATCTAGATATTCTTTTCACAATTTCAACATGATTTTAAATGATCGAATGAGTGTCTTTAAATACAACAACTAAGAACATAAATCAATAAAACATGCACTAATAAGTTGGCTCACATCAACTAGTGGGAATGTTGGCAAGGTGTAAATTTAATTTTTGAATTTTAGAAAGTTATGGTTTAGATTTAAAAATGTAGAAGCGACTTGGGTTGAGTCCACACGTACGGGTTTGATCCATCGTGATGAATGATAAGTCTAGGGATTAAGAATAAGTCTCTGAGGGTTAGTGATAAAAGAGGATAAGGTGTGATGTCATGAGCTAAGTTCATGCAAGAATATATCACTTATAAGCTAGCTATTGCATTTAGGACACTTTAATCAAAGCATGCTCAAAACATAAGGTAAAAGGGCATGTATATGATATTTTGACCATTACATGTTGCCTCCACTTTGATGTCCATGAAAATTACTAGGTATATGCATGTCAAAGTAAAACAAGCTCAGTGAACATGTAAATTAATTTTTTTGACACACTCAAATGATTTAGCTTTGTGTAAAGTAATAAATATGGAAGTTGAATGAATTAAATGTTGGATATATGCAATTTTAATTTTGATACAGATATCTATGTCTAAATGTCAAGATGTCATTCTTTAAGGTTATGAAATTTTACAATATGTTGCTAATGTGTGAATCTAATTGCACATTGTCAAGGATCACTTTTACAAGTGTGGACATGAACCAAGTGTAGAGATCTAAACCTACAAGTAATGGATTTGATCTAAAACAATTTTGCAGACTAGAACTTGTTTGTCTTATTTTTGGTATTTGGATTTGTGTAAGGATAGGCAGTATTTACAAACACTGTTAGAGAATCTGTCAAATCATGAGTCAAGTTCTCCTCGATTAGACCCCTAATGGACTAACTTCAGGATTTTGAGTGAAAGATTCAAAGACAACAAGCAAGCATGCAATAGCCCTAAGATGATGTCAAACATATAAATACAAAATAGATTTTTCTTTAAGAGCTTTTTAATCTAGATATTCTTTTCACATTCCAACATGATTTTAAATAATTGAATGAGTGTCTTTAAATACAACAACTAAGAACATAAATCAATAAAATGTGCACTAAGTTGGCTCACATCAACTAGTGGGAATGTTGGCAAGATGTAAATTTATTTTTTGAATTTTAGAAAATTATGGTTTAGATTTGCAAATGTAGAAGCAACTTTGGTCGAGTCGACACCTACGAGTTTCATCCATGGTGATGAATAATGAGTCTAGGGATCAAGAATATGTCTCTAAGGAAATTAGTGATAAAAGAGGATAAGGATGTGTGATGTCATGAGCTAAGTTCATGCAAAAAAATACCACTTATAAGCTAGCTATTGCATTTAGGACAATTTAATCAAAGTATGCCCAAAACATAAGGGAAAAGGGCAAGTGTATGATATTTTGACCATTACATTTTGCCTCCACTTTGATGTCCATGAAAAGTACTAGGTATATGCATGTCAAAGTAAAACAAGCTCAATCAACATGTAAATTTAAATTTTTACACACTCAAATGATTTAGCTTTGTGTAAAGTAACATATATCATTCTTCAATTCTTCTTGCATTGAGCGTTCCATAGAAATCTACAAAACAAAAAAGTATGCCTTGAGTAACATCAATTAAGCATTTAAAATTTAACATAACCACAACTTGCTAAAAGAAACTAGCTCCAAAAATAGTAAAAAGTAAAAAAAGGGATAAGGATGAGAGATTTTTCCTATTACGGAAATTGATAAAAGATTCAGCTTTATAGAAAGAACTCCAACCAAGTAGGTAAGATGCCAGGGGACTGTGATCACACAAAAGAAAGATTTTACTCTATAGGTAATTTGATAAATGCTCCCCAATGTGAGAATAAATATGACCTTGTCACTACACAACACAACTCACACAAGAACATTAGTGACATCTATTGCCCGCTTAAATTGGTTGCATATAAAGGATGCACAGATTTGGAGGAGATGATAAAAAGATACAAGCATGATAAAGTATGTAATATAGTAAAAGATAGCCTCATATGATAATAATGTAAGAACATAAGTAGGAGAAGCATTAAGGAATACATAATAATGTTGCCTCCAATGTAGGTAAATGATAGTATAATGATTGCCATAAAGCCTAGCTAAGGAATGTGTAGTCACAAATAGGATGTAAAAGTTGTGGTCATGACAAGGGTCATAACATGTAAGCATAGGATCTAAGCATGATAAGGATCATAAATATGAATATGATAAGCATCATAAAAATAGAATCAAAACATGATAAGTATCATAAACATAAGTTTTAAGCATGATAAGGATGATAAACATGAAATCATAAGACATAACCATGTGGAAACATGTGAGTGTCATAACATAAGATGTAAACATAAAATGCATTATGATCATGATAAAGATAAGCATAATAAACATGGCATAGAGATAATGTATCACAATCATGAAATATAAGAAGCATATAGATGTCATAAAATCATGTAACTAGGAACATAACAAGGAACATATGATATCTAAGGTGGTAAGTGTAGCACATAAGAAGCATGTGAGGCCCACAAGTGTATGTGCCTTATCTTGCTATTGGTTTTGATTTTGATATTGATACCATATTTATTAATGACAACATTTTATATTTCCATTGAGATGTTAGAATGTGTATTTTGTATATTTTTATTGTGATTTTATATACATTTGGACTCTAGCAATGTCTGTCTTCATTGTTTTCACTTTATATGTTGATTATGATTATATTATCTACTTCAACTTTATGGATAAGTGGTGCAGAATATCCTCAAAAATCATGTTTTCTTTTGTAATAAGGTCTATTTGACCAATGCATGTCAACAGTTTGTATCTAGGTTCATTTTGTAAGTCCCAAGTGACTTAGGACACTTGTCAATTTGTAATCACATAATGCCAAAATAGGGTAGTAGGGCAGTTGGAGGCTATTTTAGATGGCTATCCCCTAGCCACTTGGATTGATCTCCCAGTTGCTTGGAGTCAGTTCGGTACTACTCAGGGCGAGTTGATAAATGGCCAGAGGATTGAACCAAATAGCGATCGAATGTAATCAGATCGAAGAAGGGTGTGAATGTGATTGTATTGTGCTCAGGAGAAATAAAGCAATTATGTTCTGTCCATTTGATTTCTGTTTCTTATAATTGTAAATCGTGTAACTGTAGATTTCCATTCATTCTGCATTTTCCATTGTTGTCGTATGTCGTCGTGAAGCATTCCACTGGTGAGATTTCTGTCGAAATCAGTGGAATGGCTTCATTGTATGAATATTTGTTTTGCTCTTTGTTTTGTTTTTCTTGTTCACCGGTGCAGAGGATCCAGACAGGGCGTTTCGCATAGTAGGATGACCTAGCATCTCCATGTGCTAGGGTTCGCGGGAAGTAGACTATGCGACAACATATTGGCACATCAGCCAAAGGTTACAAGTGTTCATCGACGAAACGAGTCTCACCAAAGGCAAATGCCATCGGGGCATTGGCAGAAGGATGAGAGACTTGGCCGATGGAGTTGAATTAGTGGCTCATTTGTTAGTTTGTCGACTGTGAGAAATTAGGGCATCTGGTTGTGGTTTCCGTTGTGCGCTCCCCATCATATTGGTATCAGATCTTGGAAAAAGATTTGGGCGGCAAGTCGAATTAAGGATTTGCAGGAGTGTTGGCATTTGGGTGCTGTTTGTGAATGTTTATGTCAGATAGAGAAAGTGAGACAGAGGTGGAGAGGATGCCTCCCAAAAGTATGTCGCAGGACGCCGTTAAGAAGTTGATCAAGGAGATGCTTGAATCCAAGTTGGGAGAGTTCAAGCAGTCCAAAAGCAAAGATAGGGAGGATGAAAGTGACATCGATAAAGGAGATGCAGAAATTGCTGAAACTAGTAAAAAGATAGAGGAGATACCAACAGACCAGAGGGCATTTTTAAATGCATTAAAGTCAGTCAATAGGGACACCATAGATGGGTTACCTATGTATAGTGGAAGTATGGAAATTGAAGAGGTGATTGACTGGATTGAGGCATTGAACAATCATTTCGAATACAAAGAAGTCCCTGATGATAAGAGGGTTAAGTTGGCAAAGGCAAGATTGAAGGGATCTACTCTTGCATGGTGGAATTATGAGCAAGGAGAAAGAGTCAAGGAGGGGAAGAATGTGATAACCTCATGGGAAAGAATGAAGACCAAAATCAAGGCACAATTCTTACCCCTGGACTATGATGTGCAGATGTATAAGAAATTACAGAACCTTAGATAGAGAGACCTTGATGTGAATGCATACACACAAGAGTTTCATAAACTCAGTCTCAGATCAAAGAGACAAGAAGAAGAGTTAGAGAAGGTGGCCAGGTATTTGAATGGCCTAAGGATGAACATCCAAGATGAGATCAACATCTTAGCACCAGAAATAGTGAACAAGTGTTTCCAAATGGCCTTAAGGGCTGAAGAGAAGATAAAGAGAAAGAGTGAGCAGAATAATAGAGGTAGAGGTGGAAGAAATTTCAGAGGCAGAGGCATTTTTGGAGGAAGAAGTCCTAACTAGAGGCCTAGTGGTGAGTCTAGCCAAGAAGAGCAAGTTGGGGACTCTAGTAGCAAAGGAGGCTATCGAGGAAGAAGGCTTAATAGAAGAGGTGGGACAAGTGGATCAGGTAGAGGATCCAAATTCTCCAATATGAGATGTTATAACTGCAATCAGATAGAGCACCCGACATACAAGTGTCCAGAGAAGGCCTCAACTTCTCATGGTGGTGAGAAGAGAACCACTTTGATTCAAGAAGATGCAAGGAGTGTGACATGTCCTGAAGTGAATCTAGCATCAGAAATAGGAGAGAATCTGATGATCAAGAGGACGTTGCTCAAGGAACCAGTATAGACTGAACCATTGCAAAGAAGGGCTTTGTTTAGAATCAACTGCAAGATCCAAGGTAAGGTTTGTAAAGTTATTATTGAATTTGGTTCTACTGATAACATTATATCTTTGGAAGCAGTGAATAAGTTGAAGTTAGAAAAGATACCCCATAGTAGTCCATATAAAGTCAATTGGTTAAATAAGGGGCAGCACATACTCATCAATGAACAAGCATGGGTAGATTTCAGTATTAGGGGGTATAGAGATAAAATCTTGTGTGACATCCTTCTAATGGATGCTTGCCATCTTTTGTTAGGTAGACCATGGCAATTTGACATAAAGGCTCATCATGACGGAGAAAAGAATGCTTACTCATTCCAAAAGGATGGTGCGACTTATAGGATACAGTCATTGGTAGAAGAGGATCCATAGCATGTAGGGTCTAGTGTAATGCTGGTAGGAGAAAAAGAATTCAAGGATACATTAAAGGAAGGTGATGAAGTGGGTTTTGCTTTGATTATAAAGCCTACGGAAAAAAAAAGAAGGAAAGTGTGAGAGAAGTAGGACCTAAGGAAGTTAGAGATTTGCTTGAGAGTTACAAAGGAGTGATTGCAAAGGATATACCTAATTCCCTACCACCAATCAGAGACATTAGCCATCAGATAGATCTCATACCAGGAGTAGTACTTCCTAATAAGGCACCATATAAGATGACACCTCAGCAGAATGAAGAGATAGCAAAACATATTCAAGAATTCCTAAACAAAGGGCTAATAAGGAAGAGCCTTAGCCCATGTGCAGTACCTACTATTTTATCACCAAAGAAGGATGGGAAATGGAGACTGTGTACTGATTCTAGGGCAATAAATAAGATAACCATCAGATATAGGTTTCCTATTCCTAGAATAGAAGATCTAATGGATTGTTTGGGAGGTGCTACCTATTTCTCTAAGATAGACTTGAAGAGTAGGTACCATCAAATAAGAATAAGAGAGGGGGATGAGTGGAAGACAACTTTCAAAACTAATTAAGGGTTGTATGAGTGGCTTGTGATGCCGTTTAGTCTTTCAAACGCCCCTAGTACCTTTATGAGGTTGATGAATGAGGTGTTGTAAGAATTCATGGGGAAATTTGTGGTCATCTACCTTGATGATATCTTGGTGTTCAGTAAGAGCAAGGAAGAGCACTTGAAACATTTGGAGATAGTCTTGAAGAGGCTGCAAGATCAAAAGTTAATGATAAACTTGGAAAAGTGTGACTTCATGAAACAAGAATTGGTTTACCTAGGTTTTTTCATCTCTAAGGGTGATTTGAAATGGATTCTTCCAAGGTAGAAGCTATTTTGAATTGGCCTACACCTAGGACAGCAGGAGAGGTCAGAAATTTTCATGGCTTGGCCACATTTTACAAAAAAATTATTAAGAATTACAGTGATATTTGTGCACCTATGCTAGAGACCATCAAGGGTGGAGGAAAGATGAAGTTTGTGTGGACAAAAGAGGCTGATCAGAGTTTTGAAAGTATGAAACATAAAGTTGCCAAGTATCCTATTTTAGTACTTCCTGATTTCAATAAGGTTTTCACAATTGAATGTGATGCAAGTGGGTTGGCCATAGGAGCAGTGTTGAGTCAAGAAGGCAGACCAGTAGCCTTCTTCAGTGAAAAGTTAAATGAAGCCAAGAGGAAATACTCCTCTTATGATTTAGAGTTGTATGCTATGGTACAAGCTCTGGAAAAATGGAGGCACTACTTGCTTCCTAAAGAATTTATTATATACACTGACAATCATGCTCTCAATTTTTTGAATGGACAGGAAAAGCTCAGCCATAGGCACATGAAATGGGTGGAAAGTCTTCAAGCATACACCTTCATCATCAAGCATAAGAAATGAATAACTAATAAGGTTGCTGATGCTCTAAGCAGAAGGGTGTTGACAGTGCAAGAAGTGCAGCTACAAAGCATGGGTGTTGAGTCACTCAAAGGGTTGTATGAAGAGGACCAAGATTTCAAGGAGATTTACGGGGTATGCAGTGAGTTTGCCAATGCTTTCTACAGTGAATTTTTAGATTATACATTGCAGGATGGACTTTTGTTTAAGGGTAGTCAACTATGTATCGCTTAGTGTTCAATGAGGGATAATATTATGAAGGAAAAACATAGTGGTGGTTTAGGAGAACATTTTGGGCTCAATAAGACCTTAGATCTTGTATGAAGGTTTTACTTTTGGCCAAGGATGCAATCTGATATCAGAAGGTTTGTTGAGAGTTATATGATTTTCCAGAAAGCAAAGGGAGTCTCAACCAATGCAGGCCTGTACCAACCTTTGCCCATACCAAACAGACCTTGGGAAAGTTTGAGTATGGATTTTGTGATGGGATTGCCCAAGACAAGGACTGGTTATGCCCATGTGTTTGTTGTGGTAGACAGGTTCAGCAAGATGGCTCACTTTATTCCTTGTAAAACCACAAATGATGCTAGTTACATTACAGGTTTGTTCTTTAAAGAAATTGTCAGGATTCATGGATTACCTTTGAGTATTGTATCTGACAGAGACAACAAATTTGTGGGACATTTCTGGAGAACCTTGTGGAAAAGACTGGGTACAAATTTGTCTTTTAGTTCAACCTATCATCCTCAGATTGATGGCCAAACTGAGGTTGTCAATAGGTCATTAGGCAATCTACTAAGATGTTGGACACGAGAACATGGCAGTAGTTGGGATGTGGTACTCCCACAAGCAGAATATGCCTATAATGATTCTACAAACAGAAGTACAGGTCTAAGTCCTTTTGAAGTTGTTTGTAATAAGGTCTATTTGACCAATGCATGTCAACAATCTGTATCTAGGTTCATTTTGTAAGTCCCAAGTGACTTAGGACACTTGTCAATTTGTAATCACATAATGCCAAAATAGGGCAGTAGGGTAGTTGGAGGTTGTTTTAGACGGTTGTCTCCCAGCCGCTTGGATTGATCTCCTAGCTGCTTGGAGTCAGTTTGGTACTACTCAGGGCGAGTTGATAAATGGCCAGAGGATTGAACCAAATAGAGATCGAATGTAATCGGATTGAAGAAGGGTGTGAATGTGATTGTATTGTGCTCAGGAGAAATAAAGCAATTATGTTCTGTCCATTTGATTTCTGTTTCTTATAACTATAAATCGTGTAACTATAGATTTCCATTCATTTTGCATTTTCCATTGTTGCCATATGTCATCATGAAGCATTCCACTGGTGAGATTTCTGTCAAAATCAGTGGAATGGCTTCGTTGTATGAATATTTGTTTTGCTCTTTGTTTCATTTTTCCTGTTTGGCGGTGCAGAGGATCTAGACAGGGCATTTCGTGCAGTAGGATGACCTAGCATCTCCATGTGCTAGGGTTTGCGGGAAGTAGACTGTGTGATGGCGTATTGGCGCATCGGCCAAAGGTTACAAGTGTTCACTAACGGAATGAGTCTCACCAAAGGCAAATGCCATCGGGGCATTGGCAGAAGGATGAGAGACTTAGCTGATGGAGTTGAATCGGCGGCTCATTTGTTAGTTTGTCAACTGTGAGAAATTAGGGCATCAGGCTGTGGTTTCCACTGTGCGCTCCCCATTAATAAGTTATTATAAAACTTTGATATCTGGATCATGCTAGTCTTAGATGATTTTAAGATAGACATATAGCTATACGATATCGTCTTATATATCATATCATATGAAATTTTTATATGCTATACTTTGGGTATCCTTGTATTGTGTAGATACACCTATTTAAACTGAGTGTGTACGAAGAGGTTTTTCCAACAATGATTAATCTAGAGATAATCTACTTGGGTAAATGTGTATGCTTGAATTCCTTGTCTTACTCGATTTGAGTTGTGAGATGAGCCTTGTGTAACCATGTGAATCATCTATCCAAATTGATGTTGATTTTGGATTTCTATGTTGTTAAAACCCATAAAACGTACATATGAGTGTTTAATGTAGGATTATTAGCTCTTCTTGTGTTCATATTTATTTAGTATTTGTAATGCTTGTGAACTATTTGTGAAATGACTAATACGTTGGAGTCAAAAGAGATGGAGAAATGGTTGGTGAAAGCTCAAGTCATGTGATTAATGCCTTAGCGTACAAGGTTCTATGCAATATATTTAATTGAATTATTTGAAATGAAAATTAAAAGGTTGAAATAAAATTTAAAAGATAATGTATTAGTCATTTAAAAATAAATGTATGTTATGAAAAATATCTACATTGAGAATACCTAGTTCTAATGTGAAAGAGGAAAAAAGTGAATTTGGAGGTAAGGGATTTTTGACTAAAAGGAAAAAGAAGGGTTATTTTCAAACACTTGTTCATTTGCTTGTTTTTAAACTTCTCTCCTCTCCTCCATTACTTGATTTGTTCATTTTGCAAAGGGTTTTATTGAAAATTTGTGTGTTCTTGGAGCTTGGATTTGGAACTTGGAAGAGAATTGCTAAAGTTTTTTTTTGGATTGCTTACAAAGAGATAACTTCCATTGATGGAAGCTTGCTAGATTAAAGGCAGATTTTCTATATCTATGTATATGTTGAATAGCTTTAAAATTTATCCATGCTCAACATTAGGTGTATTTCATATTGCTTTCCTTGTGTAGGGATACATTTCAATTAAGATTTATAGATTTGTTTGTTGTGCATTTTATAGTTTTAGGTTTTCATTTTTAGAAAATTGCATTTTATGTTGGAACTATGGAAAAATTTCCTCAAAATGTTATGTGATGTGAAAAGTATGTTCTCTTCATTATTGTTCTCTCATTGTAGCTTTTGATTTTTAAAATTTTGTGTTTTGAAAATTGAAGAAAATATTAGGGTCATCAATGGAAGATTTGATGTTTTGCATGGTTCTTGAAATTTCTTAAAAATGTGATTTTCAAAATTTAGATCTTGATTGTGCATTATATTTTTCAGTGATAACTTTAAGAAACCCCTCTTGAAAAAATATATAAAATCTTGGTGAATCTTCCATTTTTTTGGGAAAAAATATTAATTTCTATTGGCGAATCTTTCCTTTTTTTTGAAAAAAATATTAATTTTATTGGCGATTTTTTTTAAATCACTAGAAATTTGTAGAAAATCTCAGTGAATCTTGACAAAAAATAGGAAAATGCATTAATTACCATGGAAAATCCTTCCTAAAAAACAAATTAAATTCCTATGGAAAAGTAAAGGCCTAAAGGTGGCAATGATTGACTAGTTTAATAAGGTGTAGTGCTCGTGTCTATAATTCCATAATATTTTAAATCAAACATTGAATATTTTAAATTGACCCTAGATTATTTTTCACCACCATTGATTTTGTTTATAATCTTATGGTTTGGGTTCTATTCTGCAGACCAAAATGTACCTGCGGAGCTCTAATGCCCATGGGGTATGAAATTGCATTTGGGTCATTGATCTCAATGGAGATCAATTGCCCAAATGTAATTTTGGTCCCCATGGGAATTGGAGCTCCATGGGTACATTTTAGCCCATTAATTTAACCCCCCTGCTATTAGATTATAAATTGAGACCAACAGCCCAAATACAATCTCGGGCTAGATGAGCATTGGTGCTCCATGGGTACATTTTAACCCATGGAATACAACCGTAACTATTAGATTATAAATAAAATCAATGATGGTGATTAAAAATTGGTGACATGTCCCTAAAGTAACCAATAACTATATAATATTATTGGTGAATTAATTTCATTTTCTACTAAAACTTATAAAATTTAGGCGAATCTGATCTAATTAGGTATCAAATATTGTGGCAAATTTTTGAGTTTAAAAATTTAATAAAATAAATGTTCTGGAGATTTAACTAGGACTAAAATATTGTCAAAACGTGGTGATTTAGGTCACCTTATAGCTTGTACTATTAGCCAAATTTTGAATTCCCAATTTCAACTATTAGCTAATTGGCGAATATTAGCCACTAAAAAAATCACTAATATTTTGTGGAGTGAATTGGTTTCCCATAGAAACAATATTGCCTAGGGCTTGACAACACGTGCCATTGTTTATGCCTCATTTTCTATGCCAAGATAATTTTGTGTAAATTGATCCTTTTTGGATTTTGAGGAATAGGAACTAGAGTAGGAGTAGAGTGGACTATCACCAACCATCTAATTGAAATAAATTTGAAGGATGGGGCTCATCAGAGGGTCAAAAATTTAAAAGATTAAATTTAATGGTGTCTACACATGTATAAGTTTAATTAAGGTTTGATTTTCCTTTAGTACCAAACATCCCATTGTGGGTTGATGGAATGATTATGTAGGGAATTATCACACTCCCATAGTGATTTTTGAATATTATTGGGGATAACCTATTCTGGATGGGATCACACTCCTCAACATTTGCACAATCATAGTATCAAGCTTTGACACTCCACCATACAAAGCCTAGTAGTCTCTTCCTTCTTGTTTCATTGAATTTATTTGTATCTAATCAATGTTAGTGATATCCATGTGTATGCATTGATTGGTGCTTGTGTATCCTTCATGTATACTTTTCTTGGAAATTCTATCTTTGAGCTATGGTTGGTATGTGTGAATGTTCAACCACTTTTTTTTGCATGAGTGTTGGACTACCCTATCAATGATCTCCTAGTTAAGAGGTGTGGGCCCTAGGGTCACACATTGTTAGGTAGTGTTAATAACCATTGGAGGGAATGGAAGACCCTTGTGGAATCTTGAACTATTTTATCTATCCATTTTGGTTTCTTGGAAAAGCTATAAATTAGGATCTTGTGATCCTTGATTAAAATTCTAATTTGTATATTATTAAACTCTATTATTTGGATATTTAACCATCCATGTTTGGGATGAGAACCACTACATTGTAATATGTTTATGTAATCATTGGAGTTAATGTTGTGCCTCATCTTGTGAAGGATTTACCATGATTTGTGATGTTTAAGCTTTTTTATTAGTTAGAGTTGAAATGGTACTTGTTTATTTAAAAAAAAATCTTCATGATGCTATGATTATGTTAGAATAATTAGTAGGATGTAATTTCTTATAGCCCTATGGGTTAGGTTTTATGGGTGTTTCATGTATTTCCCTTGTCGCATTGAAAGGAAGAGTACATTGGTTATGAATATAATCTTCCAGTCAAATTTAATTAATATCTTTTTATGAATTTGGAATATGATATACTATGGTCTTGTTATGTTAGAATTTAGTAAATCAAACCATTCTTAAACACCACTTAAATTAAGGTGTTTATGCCTTGTCTAGTGTAGGGGTGTTGATGCAGGAGCATCCAGTGGTGTAAGGGAAATCATGCATCACCTAAAAAAAAGATGTGTTTCAAAATTATTGATGTTCTTTCCATTTCTTTTCAAAATTTGTGGTTCTAGTTCCATAATCGCTTGAATAATGATGTAGAACTTTTAGTTTTTCCAAACTGCTAAAAATAGCAACTTGCTATTTTAGGAAAGTTTGCATTTGGGCACGGATTGAAGTGAAATTTTATAGGAAGCTTTGTAACTAAAAAATAAGACCTTTGGCAAAGGAATCATGCAAAGATAATTTGCAAGCTGAAAGATATTAAAGTTTTCGTTTCTTGAAAAACACCTGAAAATTATTCAAACTCAAGTTTGAGGCACTAAAATGTCTTGTACAGGCCCAAAAATGGCCAAAACTAGCAGAGCTAGTTCTTAGTGCGTAGAGTACTCCATGAGATTTCCAGCGCTTAAAACGGTTCGTCAATCAGACACCCAGATCAAAAGTTATGGCTCCTGGAAGTTGACCTATTTTTTAAGGGAGATGCAAATTTTGAAATTAGGTTGTTGGCCGCCAAAAAGGATATTAATAACCATTTTTGGGAACCCTGGGCAGTAGTAGAGTTAAGGGGGAAAGTGTAGAGTCAAGAATAAGCGGGAAAAAAGAAACCCTAGCTAATTTGGGGTTATAGAAGGTAGATGATTCCAAAGTCTTGTGATATGACACTGTACTGTGTTGCAGCCTATGGAGGGTTGATTCCTCTGATTGTATTTGAGCTTCTATAATGTAATAAGTTGTCCAAATCAATAAAGAAAGTTCTATTTTCTATGTGCAATTTATGTTGTTGTGTGTTTTATGATTTACCCCTTTCATCAGGTGTTTAAAACTAGCATTGACCATGCTCTTGTTTCTTGGTTTTGAACTTTGTTCATGTCTTTGGGGATTAGATCTTTGTTTTTAAGGTTATGTTTGTTACTAGTCCTTTTGAGGAGTCATTTGACGCCTTTAGAATCAATTTTTGGGCCTTAGAGAACCTTGTTGTGAACTATCTAGAATTTCCCATGTTGAAAAGGGGTGATTTGTAATAGTAAAGGGATGATTTGCACTGGTAAAAGGGGAAACCCTAAAATAGGGGGTGTTTTTCGACCACTTATGGAAAATTTTCCTAAACAAAAGTTGTTCCATATAGTTTTCCTTCAATTCCTATCATCTCGGTTTGGTCAAGTGTTATGTCCTCTTGCATTTTTTCTCCCTTTTGAGTCATAATTCATTTGGTACGAGGAAATGGGTAGTCTCTTGTGAGATTACGATGAGGTAGTTACTCTCCTTACTCATTCAACTTCTTAGTTATACTTTCTTTATGTTTTTATTATCATTTCCACATCATTTGGGATGTGTGTTTGTTGGTTTGTGTATTGTGATGGGACAATGCTTAGGTTTCCTTTGACTAGGAAATGGTGTTTGTTCTCATCTTTTCCTTATCTATTTGTGAGAGATGGGGATTATGGTCTAATACTTGATCATAATTTCTAGAGGAAACTCTATCCTCTCATTTGGTTGTCATGTTGGGGTCATCCCATAATGGTGTGTAACTTCCACATGTGTAGTCATGCTTTGTACATTGATATTGCATGCCTAAGTGTCATTGTGTTGTGTCATGGTATCTCTAGTGCATAGGTGTGCATTGTGGCGTATTTGTGTCATAATTGTATCTTGTTCATTTGTTTGTTAACTATTAATGTCTTGGGAAAAAGCTTGGGGTATTTCATTTGGTATCAAAACACCATATTGTAGCACTAGTATCTATGGGTTGTGCATTTACTTGTATTTGGTATGTATTTTTCATGATTGGACTAATGTGTGTGTTATAATTGAAGAAAAATTCTTGTGAAGGAGGATACCTCCTAAGTACTACATACTCACCAATATGGCTAGTGTAATGCCCCAAACTTTCACTCAAGACATTAGTAGACAAAAATTGATCAAACAATTTTTTTGCAATACAAAAGTGGTAATAAGCAGCCACACAACACTCTAACATGCCAAGGTGCCATAATAATCTATGATAACATGCTTAGCATGCACACCATTTCATAACACAAGGTAACACAAGCAAAAGACTTAATGGTACCATAGGACAAGGCACCATGGTTGGCACACAAAATGACATGTGGAGGAGATACAAGATTTCCAAGATCACTGGAAAACCTTCAAAACACCTTTGCTAAACCATTCCTCAAAATTCATAGAGCTATGATAAGTAGACAAGCTAAAACTACCAAATTTAAAGATTTCAAAAGGAACTTGTAGATAGGTTGTGTTTTGGACCCAAGTTGCAACTTGCAACCTGCATACTAGCTCAAGTAAGGTTTTAGGCCGTAGTTGTAAACTACATCCTTTGGGTTTTAGGTTCCATCTGCATCATCCAAAATGCTAAGTGACAACTAACCCTAGGACTCTGACCATGGAACATTATCGATCTTTAAAAACTAACATCAAGTTCCATGTCAGCAAAGTGTAGAAGAATCTCTAGATCCTAGATCCAAAGAAGACTTAGACTTCAAAAGACATTTTCAATTACACATCTACAAAGTGAAATTAGGCTCCAAACTCCATGTTTGACATCACTTTAGATTTTGGGGAACATCAACAATTTTTCCTATGCAAAGTGCAATGGAGTTCTAAACTTTGGACCACTAGCTAATTTAGACTCCAAAAGCATGATGCAACTTGCATTGTGTAGTGGAATTTTAAACTCTAGACTTATTGCATTTTAGGTTTCAGGAACTAACTGCAACTTTTAATTTAAACTGGTAGACCAATCTTACATGAATTTTGGACTATTTTTCTTTGTAAAAATAGAGTTTGAAATACTCCTAAGCCATGAAAATAGCAACTTGGTTTTTTTCACTCATCAAGGTGTAACTTTCTCCATTTTAGAGCTATTTAAAAATGACCAAGTCCAAATTCTTAGAGGATTGAGGGATCCAACTTGGCCTCATGATAACCTCCTAAATGGAATAAGGTGTAAAGTGAATTCCACTTTCAAAAACCTTAATAAAGTAAATTGCACAACTTAAAGAAATAAAGTAAATACATCTATCACTAAGTACTCACCATGCTGTCAAGATGGGTTGAAGGCTCTTGCCATGCTCTCTAAGTGGCTTAAACATCCATGTTGTCCCCAATGGTGGTACAATGCCACCCAACCATGTGGAACCCTCACGCCCACCCTATTGAACTTAGAGATGGTCCCATGGGTACAAGAGACACTCACACAATATAAGGGAGGATGATATCACACATGCCAAGAAAAAAATGTATGTGTACTAAATCTACACGAATCCACTAAATGAAATAATCACAAGGCAACAATATACACAATCACAGTCATGTTAATTTGACTAAAAGAAAGGATGAGAATCCTAGAACTTAGACAAGGAGTGTCATCATAATAGCACAATGGCTATGCAAGGTTTAGGAGTAGAACTTCCTTAATGAAGCCACTCGATGACATTCACCAACTACCATGAGTTGTGACTGTAGACACTTAAAAATGTCCTCATGTCGCAAATGTGACATGACAATTGTTTCTTCTATAATTAAATAATTAATCTTAATTGATTATTTAATAATTCCTAATGTCCCATTTCATTAATTTAAACAAATAAAACGTTTATTTAAATATCCCATCACCTAATTCCCAAAATCCTCTTTCACATGCATCATTTCAATAAATTAAATAAATTGGACAAGTTTATTTAATTTGAGTTCCCATTCCATCTCATCATTTCTTCTAATTTAAAATTCACTTTTGTCCTTTAGTGGTGAGAGAACCCTAATCGATCACAACCCTCCATTTGCCTCAAAAGTCAACAATGAATCCTGGCCATTCATTCAAATCAGGTCTTCTATAAAATGCCTTTTTCTATCTCATTTTGCTCTCTCTTAGTTCATTTTTCATGCTCTCTAATCTCTCACAACTCTCCAACATCTTGCCATTCCCATTTGAGCTTCTCATGATTGTGCAAAAATCTACAAGACTGAGAACAATAACGGAATATTTAGGAGAACAATGGAGATAAGACAATACTAGCTTAGCTTTTAGTTATTTTTCATGCTTGTTTGATTATTTTCT
This sequence comes from Cunninghamia lanceolata, assembly GCA_027924645.1. Classification (NCBI taxonomy): domain Eukaryota; kingdom Viridiplantae; phylum Streptophyta; class Pinopsida; order Cupressales; family Cupressaceae; genus Cunninghamia; species Cunninghamia lanceolata. The sequence goes on from BSBN01000016.1 coordinate 17,293,444, forward strand.
AAGTTAGATTGCTCTTCATTGTAGTTAGGGTTTGAATAGTTTGTTGTTTTTAACATTGAACCTAATTTTTCCCTAGCACAAAATGGTGAACCCGACATGAGTGCGTGTGAAATCTAACCTTTTTGGTGATTTTTGAAAATCAAAATTTGCAAGTGACCTCTGGAGCTCAAATGAACCTCACTGTTGAGTCTGGGAGGCCCTTTCTGTGAAAAATGACATAAAATTTGTTATGTTTTGGTGACTGTAAAATTTTTATATATTTTTTTAATTTTTCCAGTCCATACCATACGGATCCGTACGGTATGGACTAGCTGTGCGGATTCTATGTAGTGGGTTTTGGCTCTTTTGAAGTTGCAGGTTTCAAATTTCTGGTTAAAAATTATTTATTGTAGGCTAATGTTAGATTGCAGGTTTAACATTGTTATCTATTATAGGTCTTGTTTTATTTGTTGTGGGCAATATTATGTTTCTCTTTTTTCTTGTGTTGCAGGTAGTATTTGGTTTGGGGTTGACTCTCAAAAATTAGGGTTTTTGTTCTCACCGACCACCTGTCAAAAACCATAACTACCAACACTGTGAAGACTCCCATTGGCACCTCCGATAAAACCCTAACTCAACCTTGTTATTCTCGTCACATCTTTGAATCCTTCGTCGTAGTCTTCCAAGTTGGTCACAGTATCCAACGCTAAGATTCTACAGTCTTTGATGACCGTTCTTCAAGCCTTAGCTACTCAAAAAACCTTAGGTAGCCACTCGAGCTCCTCCTAGTTGCTGGCCTCCTAAACTCTGACCCTCACCACTCACTCGCTACTTGAAGCTTCATCTTCACTGCTCGTTTGAATCTCTGCCAGCCTCTATTGAATCCTCCCATCGCCACTGTAAGGAGTCGACACTGCCTCTTGGGCTTTTCCCTCCGTTGCCACTCACAGACTTCTGTCGACGCCTTCATCATCAACAATCTTAATGCCATTCGCTAGGTCGAAACCTCCTCAACACCACATCACCATCGCCCTTCACCGGTTGAAGCCCTAAAACTCCCTTCGTCGGTCCAAAAACTCAATCGCCACTTGAAACCATGGCCGTCGCTCATCTCTTTCATAGTCATCACTGTCGGGAGACCCTCTAATCTCCTCTGCCACCATTTAGGGTTTTCGGTCACTGCTTATGGTCCTGTCACCACCATTGGAATGCATTAAGGTGAGCTGAGGTCGTTGTTCGTTAAACGTCCGCTCCTGGTCAACGTTAGACATATGTCCTAAACTACCAATAAGACCCTAAATGCAATACTTTGCATCTGCTAAAAAAAACCTAGGATTCTCCTTTCAAGCATACGGTCACATCTATGACCAAGCGGGAGGGGGGGATATGCTCCCCATTTCTATTTCTTTTTAATTTTTTTACTTTGACCTCACCCCTGGTCATATGGACGACTAGGGGCTGGTCTAAAGTTACTATCATAAACACTAACCACTGGCGACTTAACTGATCATGTGACCAGAATATATGCTAACCTTTGGCGGTCAGTTGACAACCAGTTTGACCCCTTTTCACCTCCACATGTCGAAATAGGCATTTTTTTTCAAATTTTCATAACTTGGGCTAAACATAATGAAATTTCACAAAATTTGTGGCATTGGAAAGAGGATTCAGCCGGCTTCGCAGTGATAGGATGATTTCAGGTGATGGTACTATTTTATCAAATTTTTTGGTCAAAGTCAACGGTTAATTTGAACTTCAAACGCTCATAAATCATGTAAAATTGATCTGATTTTAGTGCAATTTTTTTTAAAGTGCATGAAATTTCCTCAATTTTTTGATTTTGCTCTCTGATTTTCTATAGCTGATTAGATTTTGTAGATTTTTATCAGATTCCTTTTTTTGATCTCTTTGACTTGTGGCTTGCAAAATAAAGTGTTTAGTCAATATTTCATGTTCTTTACATTGTCATGGGGATTTTCTACTACTAATATTCTGATTTTCAACTTGTGGCATTCACTGGGAGAAGACATTCAATCTGAAACTACTAACACATTTTGATGCAGGGTTCCTTTCATTCTCATGCATGTGCTTGGTTATCATAGGAACATTTGGTTTTGGTGCAATAAAATGAACATAATCTTGTTATTTTCACACTTGGTTTGGGCTTAAAATGAATCACTGCCTGCTTTGCTTGGTGGCTTTGCTTAGTTTTTTGAAGTGTGTATGCTCTTCCCTCATGCTTTAAGCGATCTTGGGAATCAAAAACACTTCTTGAACACTTGCATTTGTCACACCACACATTTAATTTCTAAGGTCAATGAATATGCGAGTGTGACCAAGTAAATGTGTATGCTCTCCCCTCGCGTCTTAGTACAAACTTGGGGATCAAAAACATTTACTTATGTTGCTTTTGTTGAACCTTTAGAGGGTCTGCCTCCCAATTTGTGAGAGGGAATGAACCAAGCGGTAACAAGCTAAATCCAAACTCTTTCGAACCGCTATATAAAAATGTGTTTGTGATGAAAGTCATAAGCAACAGGTGTTGATGTGTCATATCGATGAATGTCTCCCTTAGTACCCCTTGTGGTGCATGAAAACCTATAGAGCGTAACCTCTACATCCTGGGAGGCCTCCTAAATGAAGCGAATCATTGCATGTATGGCCACCTAAACGAATGCCCTTACTAAGAACCTTTGTGTTAGTGGCCAAAATCCCTCTATTTGCTAGCGCAAGAGGTCAAAATATAGACCTCTGAAGCCATCCTACATTCTCATAGTTTAAAGTAGAGATGACAAATTTCTTGAGATCTTCAGGTCTTTAGGAATTTGAAGCTTGGTGTGCCCGAGAAGTGAATGTCATGTAAGGGGGAGCCAGTGCCACCAAGCTTCTAAGTTATCCTCTTTAAATAAGTGTGGCTAGAGCAATCCAAGTGGGAATTCAACAAATATTGTCTTTTCCAACCTAGGATCGTGCATATTTACAAGCATTTGCAAAACATCAAGAGTCACCAAAAATAGCCAATTTGAATGCCAAGTGTCTTCTATGATTGATGTGTGTGCTTTCCAAATCATCACCCTAAACATTCTATCCATTCATTCCAAGTCAATCATATCCTTATCACTCTTCCAAACCACATCATCCTTGTCATCCCATCTTCCTTATCATTACACATAACCCTAATCATCCTAATCACCATTCTAATCATATCCTATTCATCATTCCTAACCATAACACCTCATATCCTAATCATCATTCTTAATCATTCTACATAGTCATCTACTTTCTAATCCAATTAGCATCATTCCTATCATTTTCCTACTCATTTTCCTCATCCATCCAAGTCACCATATCCTATTCATCATTCCTAATCACCCTTCTAAGCCAACCCATTTCATCCTAATCACATTATCCTATTCATCATTCCTAATCATTTCACCTTATCCTAATCCATCCAAGTCATCATTCCTAATCATTAGACATCATCATCCCCATCTAATCAACATCATCCTAATCATTTCCTAATCAATCCAAAATCATTCAATCTCGTCACTCCACATCATCATCATTCATAATCCAATCGACTTCTTCCTAATCCATCCAAGTCATCTAATCTAGTCACTCCACATCATCATCATCTTCATTCTAATCCAATCAACTCCATCCTAATCACAGCCCAACAATTTGTTCCAATCCAATTCATTTCATCCTAATCATTCCCAATCACAACACACCATAACCGTAGAGAAACCTTGGAGCATCTACTCTCCCTATCAAATTTGATTGCAACTGTGTCAAAACCTTATAGACCTATTGGTTCTATTCACTCACCACATATTCAATTTCATTCCACTACATATTCAATTCATTTAGCCTTTGACATCTATAGAGAACCCTAAACATTAGTCTTCCTAAGGTCGAAACATAGGGAGAAACTGTCAAAGCTTGACTGTATTACAAGTACAAATCTTGGACCAAGAGACCTTGATATCTTTTTTTTTTCAAATCAATCAAAAATTGGACTTAATACTCCAAGGCTAGTTTAAGTCCATCCTTCCAAGTGAATTCTAAAATTCATGGGTTCACCTTAATCAATCATTCCTTCCAAGTGGAGTATGAAACTCACAACTTCATTTTAATAAATCATTTCTTACACACCTCAAGGTCTTGACAAATCCAATTTATACTTTGACAAGGTCATTAGTAGACAAGAGTACCCTCTTGGAGCTAGAAGTTTTGAAGACTAATATCATTAGCCTCTATCATAGTCTAGGCCTCATCACATTGCATTGACATCCACATAGCATCCCACAATTCACAAGTCTCATTTGATAAAGACATGGTTGCAAAAAATGAAGAGAAAGGGAATAGATCCTCCTAGTCATCCCTCATTCTAAACATTTCAAATATTCCTTCCAACACATAATCCAATCGACATCATCATAATCGCATCCTACTCATATCTACACCATTCAACCTTCACATTATAATCACCCCTTTCTAACCACATCATTCAATCAAATTCATCCTAATCACCTCACCCCTAATCTTACCCTAATCTAATCATACCCAAGTCATCCTTATTACAACCCTAACCATACCCTGATCATCCATCTCATCATCCAATCAATCCCATACTCTATCACATGTTCATCATTTCATCCTATCATTTCTAATCATTCCAAACCATCGTTCATCCTAGTCAAGCACTTGTCAACATGGTCCTAATCCTACAAGATGACATACAACAATATGAAGACATGTGTCATTCCATGGCAATCCTAGAGAACAAGGTTCCAACACCCCAAGCCTCTTCACAAGTCTATCCAAGTCCACCTTGGTAGCAAGACAAAGTGCCTTTAAATTCTCATTCTACCTTTGACAAGGTAAACATAAGTCTACCTCATCCATCTTATAAGTACATTCTACCACCGTACTCTAATCCTACAAAAATTCCACGTCCCAAAATCAAACATTACAAAAGCAAACCTAAGGGGTTGTCTATACCCACCAATTCATCCAATCCCTTTTCATCTAGTCAAAATACTAATCATGAGTCCACACCCTCTACCCTCCTTGTCCATCCACTATATTGTCCTTCCACACATGCATTTGCAAAGGATGTGATCCAATGGCTACTAGCAGGGAATCAAACATCGCCATGTCATCCAACACATATGTTTGAACCTACTAAGGAACCTCCCAATAGCATGCCTGGTCTTACAATTCCATCATGTCACCCACAACCCCTTGAGCCTATCCAAGAGCCTTACACTTCCATTTCCATTCCAAGTCAAGAGCTATGTCTAGGGTCCAATCCTAATCACGTGGAAACATTAGTCCCTAATTCTAATCAAGATCAAAGCACTCCTATTGATCCCATCCATAACACACTTGACCCCATTCATGATCAAGCTCCCATTTATGATCAATATCCACTCTATGATTAAGAAGACCATGATGACCCTCTTAGCCAACTCTATGCATTCCATGGTCAACAGCTTGCCACCTCACCCATCCATGATGCGCAAGCTTCCACTTCCCATGATGAGACACATGCCTCCCAAGAAAAAATAGAAGATCAAAAAAATAACTTGGATCTTAGTGAACCTAATGCTAATAAAGATCCTAATGATCCTTCTTCATCTGCCATCGATCCCATTTCAAGTCCACCATCATATCCTATTGGTCTTTCCGCTCTCATTCATGAGTGTTTGTCATTAGGACAAAACCAACATTTGTCCTCCACCTCGTCGTCTCCATCCAATAATGAGCTCAAGTCTAGTGTCCAAAACATAGCTAGTCCCATAGTCAACTGCACGCTCCAAAACATGAACTACCAAGGTAAAGGCTTAGGCCTTCATGAACAAGGAAGTTTAGAGCTAATCCATGTCAAAGTCCCCCCACGCTCATATGGCCTTGGATACACACCCCAAGGTAAACAATCAAAAGATGTTGGTACCACCTCCATGCCTCATAAGTCCACCACTTTCCATCACAAACCTTATCACATTCCCAAAACATATGTCACCATTCCACCTCCCTCATCTTGTTAGGGTTAACCGACATAAGATATCAATTAAATGCAAATAAAGATTAAATAGAGGAATGAAAATACACAGAAATAATAACAGCGAGAGACAAGTTTTAACGTGGTTCACCCAAACTCGGGATACATCCACCAACAAAGAGTCCAATATTATTATCTAGTAAATCAAACCAATTACAACCAGTAATCCCTGCACTCAATACCACTGCAAATGTTATAATACAATGTCAACAGAAACCCTAACCCTTAGCCATTTTTATCATGACTTTTGTTGGTTACAAAATGGGGTTTTTTTTTATGTCGGCCAATGAAAAAATAACTCCTGACGCCTTAATAAAATAATAAAAAACCATGTGAGGTTTCGGGGGCGCTACGCTTGAGCCCCTGTGAGGGCACTGCCCCTTGACCCTGCCCTGTATTGCGATAGGGGCATTGCCCCTGGACCATACAAGGGGCATTACCCCTTGACCCCATCTTGGGGGCGCTGCCCCTAAACCCCCGCAAGGGGTGCTACCCCTTAACCCTGTAGGAATTTGGGGGGAAACCGTGCTGATAAAAGTAGAGTAAATTTAACCTCCAAGTTTGATTAGGCTCCATATAACAACAATCTCCCACTTGGAGACTAATCAAACTCCACACCATATCATCTCCCACTTGGAGATTGATCATAACACCGCTGACCCTATAGCTCCCATTGAAATTAAGTACCTTGGACTCTGCTGTTCTATTTTTGTTGTGTTTAGTCTAGAAGACCAATAGAAGCTAAAGATGAGCTCAGCTTCTCCCTTGTCGCTGCCTTTGTAAACATATCCACTGGATTTTCATCTGTATGTATCTTTTTGAGCCATAACTGTCCATCATCCAACACTGATCGAATGAAGTGATACCTCAACTGTATGTGTTTGGTCTTTGAATGCAAGGTAGAATTCTTTGCAAGATGTATGACACTCTGGCTATCCGTAAACAAATCAATTTTAGCCTATTGCTTGCCCAATTCTTCCATGAAAGATTGCATCCATATCATCTCCTTGCTTGCCTCTGTTGCAGCTACATACTCTGCCTCTGTGGTGGATAAAGAAACCACCTTTTGCAACTTGGAAATCTAACTCACCGATGTCCCACCTATAGTAAAGACATAACCTATAGTACTTCACCTGGTATCAATATCCCCTACCAAATCTGAGTCTACATAACCTACTAAATCAGTATTAGAGCCCCCAAAACATAAGTGTTTATTGGATGTACCTCTCAAATATCTGAGAATCCATTTTACTGCATTCCAATGCTCCAATCCGGGATGACTCATATACCTGCTTACGACTCCTACAACATGTGCAATATCCGGTCTTGTACATACCATGGCATACATTAAACTTCCTACAGCTGAAGCATATGGTACCTTGGACATTTTTTCTTCCTCCTCTGGTGTCTTAGGACACATCTCCTTAGTCAATTTCAAATGAGTAGGCAAAGGTGTACTGACAGCTTTTGCATTCTCTATATGGAATCTCTGCAACACGTTTTCAACATAATCAGCCTGAGATAGAGTCAATTTTCTGCTTTGCCTATCTCTGCAAATTTTCATACCAAGGATTTGTTTTGCTGCCCCCAAATCCTTCATAGCAAATGACTGTGCTAACTGCTGTTTTAACTCTCGTATGTAATCCATGTTAGACCCCACTACAAGCATGTCATCAACATATAAACATAAAATAATGCAGCTGTCATTATCCAACCTCTTAAAATAAACACAATGGTCAAAATTACACCAGTTGTAGCCTTGTTCAACCATAAAACTATCAAATTTCAAGTACCATTGCCGAGGTGCTCGTTTCAGGCCATACAAACTCTTCTTCAATCTGTACACCAGTTTCTCCTTAATTGTGACCTCAAATCCTTGGGGCTGTTCCATGTATATCTCCTCCTCCAAATCACCATGGAGAAAGGCAGTTTTCACATCTAGCTATTCCAAATGTAAATATTCAGTAGCTACAATACTTAAAACAGTACGAATAAAAGTCATCTTGACAACCAGAGAAAATATCTCATCAAAATCAATGCCCTTTTTCTGTGCAAATTCTTTTACAACTAACCTGGCTTTAAATCTTTTCTTACCTCTAGCTTCCTCTTTCAACCTATAAACCCATTTGTTTGGCAAAACCTTTTTACCTACAGGCAACTTACATAATTCCCAAGTTTGATTTTTCAACAAGGAGTCCATTTCTTCTTTCATTGCAAGCTCCCACTGAACCTGTGTATCCACCTGCATAGCTTCATCATACCCTTCTGGTTCACCAGCATCTATTAATAGAATAGAATACAAAGAGGGAGAAAACCTTTCAAGAGGTATACTTAGCCTTGTTGACCATCTAACATTCATTGGAGTTTGTGGTATTTCTTGTTGCTGTTGCAGAGCATGAAGAACCACTGGAACATCACTATTTAGAGTATCATCCAGCACCACATAATCCTTTTCTTTCTTCTCATGCTACTGCAACTGATCTTTGTATAACACCTTCTCATTGAATACAACATCCCTGCTTCTCACAATTTTTTAATTTTCAAAATCCCAAAGCCTATAACCAAATTCATCAATGCCATATCCAACGAAGGTACAATTTTTTGATTTTGCATCCAGTTTGGTTCTATTTTTAGAATCTACATGTGCAAATGCTTCACATCCAAAGGTTTTGAGAAAAGAATAACTCACCTTCTTACCTGTCCATGCTTGCTCTGGAATACCACAACCCAAAGGAACTAAAGGACCTCTATTAATTAAATATACATCAGTGTTGACAGCCTCTATCCACATGTTTAAAGGCAACCCAACATGCAATCTCATGGTCCTTGTACGCTCCATTATTGTCCTATTCATGCGCTTAGCCACTCCATTTTCCTATAGAGTCCCTGGTACCATTTTCTGCCTACGAATTCCATTAAAGGAACAATAATCCTTAAATTCTTTGTTACAATACTCACCACCATTATCAGATCTAAGACATTTTAATCTTTTACCCATCTCATTCTCAACCAAGCTTCTCCATTTCTTAAATGTTTCAAATACATCAGATTTCTGTCAGAGAAAATAAATCCAAACCTTCCTAGCTGCATCATCTATGAATGTAACATAATACCGAGAGCCACCAAGAGAAGATACCTGAGCTGGTCCCCATACATCTGTATGCACAAGCTCCAACTTTTCATTTTTTTTTGCTTCCCATCCTTGAGAAAACTAACTCTCTTTTGTTTTCCATACACACAACTTTCACATAAATCCATAATAATACATTTTAGACCTAGTAAAAATTTCTTAGAATGAAGTACCTTCATACCTTTTTCACTCATATGCCTAAGTCTGTTATGCCACAGCGTTGTCTCAGAACCTGCAACAACTGTTTCAGTCTCTTCCTACAAACCTGTAGCAACTATTCTTGAAAATGTTTGTTTTTTCTCTACAACAACTAAAGTAGAAGGAACAATATGACCTGTACAAAGATATAAGGTGTCTACTTTCACACCTTTTACTACTATTAAGGCACCTTTTGAAACCTTCCAATTTTTATCAGTAAATGTAACAATGCAACCTTCTTCAGCTAGCTGCCCTGCTGAAATTAAATTCCTACTAAGCCTTGGAACGTGCCTTACCTCTTGTAGTAGCCAATGATTCCCATTCTGCAACTTAATCTTAATTCTTCCCTTTCCAACAATTTGACAGGGTTCGTTATCTCCCAAATAATTTAGCCCAAAATCCCCTTGGACATAATCAAGAAAATAACTTCTATGGGGTGTAGCATGAAATGAGGCCCCTGAATCTAAAACCCATGAATCATCAACATTATCTAGGGAAAGAATCAAAGCATCATCTTCAGATTTATTACTTACCACATTTGCCTCTTTATTGCCTTCTTGTTTGTCTCCTTTATTTTTCCAAGACTAGCAATCTTTCTTTAGATGACCTAGTTTTCCACAGTACCAACAATCTTTTTGTCCTCTAGATTGGGATCCCTTGTCCTTTGATTTTCCTTGTGACTTCCCATGACCTCTAGAACCTTTTCCTCTCTCCTTTGATCTGCCCCTGCTTTCTGCATTCAAAACACTACCTGATGTGGACCCTCTTGAGCTTTTCCATCACATTTCCTCACTAAGGATAACACCAATAACATCATCAAATTTTAAAGTGTATGAACCAGAGACAGAGTTACTTACAACCATTACCAAGCTATTCCAACTTTCTGGCAAAGAACATAAAACCAAGAGAGCCCTCACCTCTTCATCAAATTTCACTTTTACAGAAGTTAACTGACTGATAATTGTATTAAACTCATTTAAATGATCTGTCACAGATCCACCTTCAATCATTTTCAGATTAAACAGACACTTCATGAGAAATACCTTATTTGAGGCTGAGGGTTTTTCATACAATTTAGCCAAATCTTTCATCAGTTCACTTGTTGTCTTCGCTTCTATTATATTGAATGCCATAGATGGTGCCAAGCACAACTGAATGGTTCCCAGTGCCTTCTATCCAGAAGTTCCCAATCCTCATCTATCATTCCTGTCAGGTTCTTGGATACTCCTGTCAATAGCCTCCATAAATCCTTCTGATAGAGGTAATCCTCCATCTGCATCTTCCATAACTGATAGTTTTGCCCATTAAATTTATCGACCTTTAATTTACCCTCATCCATCATTGCTCCCACTCAACCGTGAGACCTTCTTGTAGATGATAATCAAACACAACTCGCTCTGATACCACTTGTTAGGGTCAGTCGACAGAAGATATCAATTAAATGCAAATAAAGATTAAATAGAGGAATGAAAATACATAGAAATAATAACAACGAGAGACAAGTTTTAACGTGGTTCACCCAAACTCGGGCTACATCCACCAGCAGAGAGTCCAATATTATTATCTAGTAAATCAAACTGATTACAACCAGCAATCCCTGCAACTTAATACTGCTGCAAATGCTACAATACAATGTCAACAGAAACCCTACCCCTTAGCCATTTTTATCATGACTTTTGTCAGTTACAAAATAGGTTTTGTTATGTTGGCCAATGAAAAAATAACTCCTGACATCTTAATAAAATAATTAAAAATCATGTGAGGTTTTGGGGGCGTTGCCCCTCGACCCCACCCTGTATCGCAATAGGGAGCGTGTCAGGGGTGCTGCCCCTGGACCCCATCTTGGGGGTGCTGCCCCCAAACCCCCACAAGGGGCATTGCCCCTTGACCTCATAGGAATTTGGGGGGAAACTGAACTAATAAAAGTGGGGTAAATTTAACCTCCGAGTCTGATTAGGCTCCATATAACAACACATCCTACAAAAGTCAAAAGCATGTGACCATACACCTTCCACCATCCACTTTGCCTCCACTACTTCCAACTCCTAATTTCTCTCCATCCACTTTACCACCATTGATTCTGACACCTAACGTCCCTATCATCCATAAATTCCCTCACATTCCTAATCATGATCAACAAATGCACACATTGTCAAAACAAGGAGCTTCCACTCATTCCACCCGCCACATGGGATTCAAACATAAACATTTGGATGCTTCCTTTAATAAAGTAAAAAATCCTAAGGGTCCTAATACCTTAGGAAATCAATCCAAAAATTCAAAGCAAGCTGCACTCAAAGATCCATCCAAACCCATACCTCCACAAGGAAAGTCCAAAACCAAAATGGTATGGGTACCTAAACAAAAATCAAACAATTCAAATGAGGCATCCACCTCTCAAAAATCCCAAACATCCTCTTCCATCCATTCCACTCAAAAGTATCAAATTCCTTCATCCCACATAAAAGGCAAAAATCATAAAAATCATAAGTACATGTGGGTCCCTAAAATCCCACATCATCCATCTCCTAAGCCAACATCACCATTGCTTCCCACACCACCACCTAATCAAAAGCTTCCATGTTTAACACGGTGTGTGCAACCGTTGGTCATGATTCCTTTTCACACCTCCATCACCCCATCAATCAACTATTACCCTACATATTTGACCCATCACTTCCCTATGGTCCATGCTTTGGCATAAGCCTTTCATCCATCTTTTCATAAACCTACATAATCCACATCATAATCCATCTCACTTTCATACAATCCATTACCAACATCCATGAGCATAATGAGATTTGACATGGTCCATGCGATGACACCTGTCTCTAATAGGACTATCACCTTTAACGACACTAGGCATTTGAGTCTCTCTCATCCATATTCCACCTCTCCCATCACAATAGTCAAAAAAGTCAAAAAAAGAGAAAAAAATTAAAAAAGCAAAGAGAAATCCCTTCGTCCAACAGTGAAAACCAGCCTTGGTGGTGCCTTGGATAAGTACCATGATGAAAACCTGGCAAACAGGCATCATGTGTAGGTTGATCTTCTATGGCACTTACACTTGGGGGGCACATTGTCTCATCCGACCTATCATTCCTTCCATACCATTTCCTATTCTATCCTACCATCTTTATCCATTACATACCTATCCTATCGAATCCATCCATCCTCATCTTCCCTTCTTCTTTTTGATCTTGATAAAGATTGGGGGGCAAAATGTTGAAACATGCTTTAGATATCTCTTGGCATACCTCATCCTTTCCAAATAGTCCTATCATCCTCCTATCATAAGCTTTGCCATGTCAAATCCTAAGCATACTACCTACAATGGGGCATTTTATTCCTATGCGACATAGTCCTTGGAAATCACACCCTTGCTCTCTTACATGTACATCCATTCCACTATCACCCATCCTTCCATTCATCCAATCCATCCTACCTTCTTGCACCTAGACTTGGTCCTCCCTTGTCATTTGGTATCTAGCACAAAGGCTATTGAAATTACAATCCAATGCCATTTCAAAACATATCAAAAACCTAAAAAAAATCACAATATATCAAAATACAAAAAAATCACAACATTTCAAAAACACAAAAAAATCAAAACATTCCAAAAATCCAAAAAAATCACATTTCAAAAAATCCAAAAAAATCAAAACATGTCAAGAATCCAAAAAAATCAAAACATTGTAAAAACTCCAAAAAAAATTAAAACATGTCAAAAATCCAAAAAATCACAACATTCAAAAACACAAAAAAGCAAACCATGTCAAAAACCCAAAAAATCACAACATTCAAAAGCACAAAAAAATCAAAACATCAAAATATTCCCCAAAATTCAAAAAAATCAAATATCCTACAAAAATCCAAGCAATAAAATCAATCAATCAACCCATCATATCAATCCATCAAATTAATCAATTCATTTCAAGTCAAATCACTTCTTCAAATCAATCAAATCAATCACATCATCATATCATTCAAATCCATTTCTCAAATCATCCCAAGCAATAAACAGTGTCAACCACATGGTTGAACTATGTCACCTCTGAGATTTCATGTAGGCAAGGCCATCTTCGATGAGCCCCCCAGGCATTAGGTTAGTCCCTTAGGGCCTATTGAGTCAACCATCATAATAAGTTGTCCTTTCATGAAATGGACACTTTGGTCAGACAATCAATCTTTCAAAGAAATCTGCACTTCAAACCAATCCCAAAATCAACCAGACAAGCTATCCAATCAGTCAAAGCAATCCATTGCCTCGTGATAATCATATGTCACTATCAAACCATCCTCATCAACCATTGCATACCTTGTACAAAATGGGGCATCATCAAAACCAGGATTATGTTCCTTATATGACATGCGTTATTTATCAAACATCATCAATCAAACCTTGGTGTTGCTCGCATGGCCGACAACACTTGTATCAATTAATCAATCACTTGCCTTAGATAGGTAGGGGCATTGTCAAAACAAGACCAAGCATCTTATACGACATGATTCCTATCCTGAAACTAGGCCCCCCTCATCCATTCTTAATCAATCAAACACATATCACTTGGCAAAAGGTCCAAATAGCTGTTGGTCTAGTTAGTCTTATTTTACTGGATTGTTTTGCAATCTCGTTCTTATGGTTCTCAAGGTAGTCCCTAAGTGATGAAGAGAAGCGAGGATAGAGTGGGACCTTTTTCTTTGATTGTTGTTTGTAGTTTGTCTTGGCAAAATGACTATGACAACTTGTGCCTTGTGTGTGATCATGATTCTATTGGGTGTGAACCAAAGACATCCTACGCATTGGAAGGAATACACGCTTCCTTGCATAAGGACTTGCACACCTCATAGTTATCTCATCACATGTTCTGACAAGGTACCACAGTTACTAGTCTGATTCAAGCATCCCTTGTCTATCATGTGCCTGTTTTGCAAGGGATCACATTTCTACAGTTTGGCCTCTATCAAGCCATTGTGTCTGTCATCCCTTGACATAATAAGTTCTATGATGATAAGAAGAAAAATTGCAAGTGAGAATCTCAAAAATCTATCAAAGCAAGATTGCATTCCCATTCTTCTATCCAATCTCTCTCTTTCTCTCTCGCATCTTCATTCCTCCACCATCATTGCAGCCTAACGTATCATCCATTTCGTCTATCCATTCCTCTATTTTTCTTCCTTCACCACTCCCTTTCATTTCGAGAGCCTACCCGTGTTTGTCCAACCCGCCTATCCTCTCCAGGGGACATCATCATCCTATCTTTCCATCATCATCCTTTTCCTCTATCCATTTCCTTAGCTTCTTTGAAATGATGTTACTCAACATAAATCGCATAATCTAGAACATCATCTCAAAGAGGGGCAAAATGTAGACACTTAAAAATGTCCTCATGTCGCAAATGTGAAAGGACAATTGTTTCTTCTATAATCAAATAATTAATCTTAATTGATTATTTAATTATTCCTAATGTCCCATTTCATTAATTTAAACAAATAAAACATTTTTAAAAATATCCCATCACCTAATTCCAAAAATCCTCTTTCACATGCATCATTTCAATAAATTAAATAAATTGGACAAGTTTATTTAATTTGAATTCCCATTCCATCTCATCATTTCTTCTAATTTAAATTTAACTTTTATCCTTTAGTGGTGAGAGAACCCTAATCTATCACAACCCTCCATTTGCCTCAAAAGTCAATAATGAATCCTAGCCATTCATTCAAATAAGGTCTTCTATAAAACACCTTTTTCCAGCTCATTTTGCTCTCTTAGTTTATTTTTCATGCTCTTTAATCTCTCACAACTCTCCAACATCTTGCCATTCCCATTTGAGCTTCTCACGATTGTGCAAAAATCTGCAAGACTGAGAATGATAATGGAAGATTTAGGAGAACAATGGAGATAAGACAATACCGGCTTAGATTTTAGTTATTTTTCATTCTTGTTTGATTATTTTCTAAGTGACATATCTTTCATGATCGAATTAAATCCATCTAAGGTATTTAGTATGGCACGTGTATCTTAGTTAAACATGTTTTAATTACCTAATGAAATTATGTAATCAGTTGATTAGAACTCTCCCTCGCTCTAGAATCATCATGTATCACTCTAGATCACAGTGAGTGTTAAGAGCCACTCCTATCCTTTTCTAGACCTCAGCCCCAAAGTTTGATCACTCCAATTCTACCAATTGGGTGTGGCATGAAAAAATAATGCACCATTTTCTCACACATTTCTAAAAGATGCAAAATGCCATTTAAAAATGGAGATAACTCGTTTCATTTAATAACTCATTCAATTAAGTTCTAAATTACAATTTTATACATTTCTCATAAGGCTTGCGAAACCATAAAATTTTCCATACCTCCATTAATGGAGTATATGCAACCTTCAAAAATTCCATTCTTTTGATTCAAAACAAATCTTCAAAAAATAGAAGTACCCTCTTTCTTAGAAAATACACCCAACACCACTATTCTTCAATAAAATTTGAGAAAGAGGTTCTAGGAAAAAAATTCCATAGTAATGGCTCTATTTTGGCATTTTCCAAATTTGAAAACAAAAAATAAAACATAGAAATATCCACAAAGAATTGCAATTTAATTAAACTCCTATACCAAGGAAGTCATATGCAACAACCTATTGTGGGCATGGCTATGAAGAATTTCCATTTCAATTTAAATTTTAACACATGAATGCAAAGGGGGGAAAATAACTTTAACAAGAGTTAAAACAATGGAGAAGAATTCCCCTTTTGAAAAAACACACCACTCAACAATCCTTTTTCCTCAACAACAATCTTCAACCCAAAGAAGATCCACTTCAAGCAATCAACAAAAATTCCTCCCAATCTTTTTCAAGTTCTTTTCCAAGGGAGAAAGAAGAGGGTTTGAGCAAAAATTTAAAGGCAAGAATGAAAACACAAGCCTATTTTTCCTTGTATATTTTCTAAAACTCTTTTTATTTCATATTTTATTTTTAGATCATTTTCTAATAGAACTTTTTGGAAGGAAATAAGAATAAAATAAATCTTCATAACTTAAAACATTAATCATTCTTCCTTTCCCTCACACATTAAATAAAGGTAAAGTTAATACATCAACAATGTATTGTATAATCCTTTTCAATCAAAAGGACTTCCAATTAAATAACAAATATATTTTATTTATGTGAAATATTCTAGTTCTGTAAAGTAATTAAGTTCACCATACTTTTATTTCACATAAAATAATAAAATGACATAAGCTCTTTATACTAAAGCATAATTATATATCTTTTCTACAAACATGGTAAACACACATTTTGATATAATTTTAAATACAATGTGCAAGATAAAAAGCACACACAAAGGTCATCCACACACTTTATGAGGTTTCACAACATGCAAATTTTAGAATCACAACTGATTCATATATAGGCTTACACAGGGATACAAAAGATCCATCTCATACTTGAATTGACTGAGATAAATGTTAACACATAAATTACCCAATGTGAACATCTCATTTATAACCACCATTAGGGAATAGCCCTTTACCTACACACTAAGGTCAAATGTCAAGCATACCTACTCCATGTATAATAGCCAAAGCAAAGTATAATCACCTAACATGGCATCACATTGTATGAATCATCAACCATAATAATCATAAAGATGCACTAACTAGTAAAATCCAAATAATAGTAACATTGAAAGATTCAATGTTGATGCAGGAGCATCCCTAGTTCAAGAGAAATCTTGCATCAACCAAAACATTTGCATTTTAGTTTGTTTGCATTTTTAGTTCTTTCATTTTCAAGTTCAGTTCAAGGCAATTCAGTCAGTAGCAGTTTTCAACTTGTGGTCTAGTTTTGTCAATTCACATCTTGCGGATCTGAACTTAGCATCTACATTCATTCACCTACTTCATATCAAGAATTCAGAGCATTTGGATCAGTTATTAGAAAGATATCACTATCAAAAGTTGATTGTCTTCTTAGAGCAGAGCATTCTAACAGTTCCTGATAATCAGCTGAAGGAGAAGGCTTGCGGATCATTCCTTGACTTGCAGATCTCAATGACACATCATTCAATGTCCTTTGGTTCATGGCCGGCCTTCCCCAAGGGTCTTCACATTGTTCCATTCATTTTAGGAAGTGTTATATGCATTTAGGTCTGACCTATCTGTGAGCACGTTACAACTCTTCATTGGAGTTTATGACCTTCCTTAGCTGACACGGAGGAATCTATTGGTCTGGAAATGATATATATTGATGTAATAGATCCTTAGGAAAGTAGTTAGCAATTGATTCATAGTTCTTAGTTTAGTTTTTGTGCGAAGGAGCTTCAAATCTTTGTCTTGTGCACGTATGTACTCAGGCCTTTGAGCCCTAGTTGTAAGCCCGCATGTTGCTGGCCAGATTGTATTTGAATTCTATGATATACTGAATGACTGAATCTATATATGTTCTACTTTTCTTATGTTGTTTCTATTGTGTTTACTCTTGCTGCACGGTTCGAACTATTCATTCTGTGAACCCTCCTACCATGACTGCACCAAGTGGTATCAGAGTGAAAGTTTGATTCTTTTGGAGTGAATTGGCAAAGGGAATTCCATAAGATATTGTCGTAAGAAGATCACCAATCCGAGGCAGGTTACTTGTGTGCAACCGATCGCCAATTGAGAGGTAGCTGTCGCTTGTAGCCCGATCGCCGAACCTGAGGCAGTTTGCACTTGATCCTAGGAAGAATGCCACCGTGAAGAGTTCCTCCTGTTGGTACAATGGCTAATAGAATGGATGAGATTATGGAATTGATGAGAACAATGCAAATTCGTTTGGATGTTGTTGAGGAAGATAGGCGAAGAGGATTGACACCTAGACCGAATGTTGAAAGTGATGATGAGGAAGAATTTCAATCTGCTGAACAAATTGGCGAAACCCTAGAAGGTAATGAAGAAGAAGAATCAGATCAGATAAAGATGTTGCGAGCTATTTCAAAGATTGGAAAAAGACCTAGAGTTGATGTACCAAACTACACTGGTAATTTGATTCCTTAAGAATTGATTGACTGGATAAATGACATGGAAGAATACTTTGAATATGAAGAAATTGAAGATTTGGAGAAGGTGAAATTTGCAAAGACAAAGTTGAAAGGACATGCTGCTATATGATGGAAAGAAGTTCAGTTGGAAAGAAACAGAAGAGGGAAAGAAGAGATTAAAATTTGGGACCAGATGGTGACAAAGTTGAAGAATCTGTTTATACCTGCTGACTATGAGTTGGAGCTGTTGAAAAGATTGCAGAACCTGAGACAAAAGAAGAAATCTGTGAAGGAGTACACTGAAGTATTTCATAAGATGATCATAAGGACATGACATAGTGAAGCGAGCAAGGAGCAAGTGGCTAGATACATCAATGGACTGAGGTTGAACATTCAAGAAGAACTAAGTTTGGTAAGGATGACATCTTTGGAAGAAGCATATCAATTTGCCCTGAAAGTTGAAGAGAAGTTGAATCAGAAGCATGATTAGAGATAGAGGCAGATGAGCTAAATTTCAGAGAGGTAAAACATTTTCGGGATATGATAGATCATTTGTGGAGCAAAACAAGTTTGACAACCCCTGTAAGAAGGATGAAAGAGATAACAATGCTTACCGGAGAGAGGACATAAATTTTTACCAGAGAGGAAACTCTAGTGCGTACCGGAATGAAGGATATAGAAGAGAAGGAAGAGGATTTGATAAGAGGATGTTCAGAGGTACTTGTTTCAAGTGTGGAGGTGAAGGACACAGAGTGTTTGAGTGTAATCAGGGTAGTACAAGGAAGAGGACAAAAAATAGGGGAAGAGCATCCTATGTTGAAGAACCTGTTGAATCACCTAGTTCTGTTGGCAAACCTAAGAAAGGAGAATCATTGGTGATGAGGAGAGCACTATTTCAAACAGAGGAAAATGAGGAACCATCACAGAGGAAAAGTCTGTTTAGAACTAGATGCAAATCCTGAGGTAAGTGTTGTAAAGTTGTAATTGATAGTGGTAGTTCAGATAACCTAGTTTTAGAGGAGATGGTGACTAAGATGAAGTTGGAAAGATTGAAACACCCTAAGCCCTATCAGATAGCATGGATTTAGGATGATCATAAGGTACTAGCGAGTGAGCAATGTTTGGTGAAATTTCATATTGGATCTCATCATGATGAAGTCTTGTGTGATATTATGCCTATGGATGTTTGTCATATCTTGTTGGGTAGACCTTGGCAGTATGATAGAAAATCTATACATGATGGGAGAGAGAATGCATATACTATAACAACAAATGGGAAAAGAATTACTTTGATTCCTTTGGAGGATGATCCTAAAGATATGGTATGTGGGAATGCTAGAATCTGTTTGGTAGATGGAAGAAAATTTTTGGATGGTTTGAAACAGGAAAGTATGTGTTATGCCTTGATTCCTAAAATGCCTGAAGTAGTGAAGAAAGAAACTGAACCAGATGAGATAAGAGATTTGTTGACAGAGTATGAAGACATCATATCAGATAATGTACCTGAAGGATTGCCACCTATAAGGAGTATCAGTCATCACATGGATCTTATACCAGGAGCAAGTTTGCCTAACAAAGCAACACACTGGATGACACTGACAAAGAATGAAGAACTAAATAGATAGATACAAGAGCTGTTGAGGAAAGGTTTGATCAGAGAAAGTTTGAGTCCTTGTGCAGTACCTACAGTTTTGACACCAAAGAAGGATGGAGAATGGAGAATGTGTACTGATTCCAGAGAAATAAACAAGATCACAGTTAAGTATATATTTCCTTTACCTAGGATGGATGATATCATGGATTGTTTGAGTGGAGCAAAATATTTCACAAAGATAGACTTGAAGAGTGGATACCATCATATTAGAATCAGAGAGGGAGATGAATGAAAGACTACTTTTAAGACAAATGGAGGATTGTATAAGTGGTTAGTAATGCCTTTTGGATTGAAAAATGCACTGAGTACTTTCATGAGGTTGATGAATGAAGTTTTGAAGAAATTCTTGGGTAAGTTTGTGATTGTATACTTGGATGATATTCTGATTTTTAGTAAAACAAAAGAAGAACATTTGTGGCATATTAGACAAGTTTTGCAGAGATTGAGAGAAGAGAAATTGCTGATAAACATCAAGAAGTGTAGTTTCATGAAGGAAGAATTGGTATATTTGGGATTTGTGATTTCTGTAGAAGGATTGAAGGTGGACCTTGAGAAAGTGAAAGCAATTGTTGAATGGCCAACATCGGAGAGCATTGGAGAGGTTAGATCATTTCATGGATTGGCTAGTTTCTACCAGAAGTTCATCAGAAATTTTAGTTTAGTTTGTAACCCTATGATAGAGACTATGAGAGGTGACAAGAAAGACTTTAAGTGGACATCTAGAGAAAATAAAAGTTTTGAATTGTTGAAGCAGAAAGTGATAGAGCAACCTGTTTTGGCATTACCAGATTTCAATAAGGTATTTCAAGTTGATTGTGATGCTAGTGGAAATGCAATTGGAGAAGTGTTAAGTCAAGAAGGTAGACTTGTAGCATATTTCAGTGAAAAGTTGAATGATGCAAGGAAAAGATATTTAGTTTATGATCAAGAGTTCTATGCCATAATTCAAGCCTTGAAGAAGTGGAGACATTACTTGTTGCCTAAGGAGTTTGTGTTGTATACAGATCATCAAGCTTTGCAATATTTGAATAGTCAAGGTAAGTTGAATTAGAGACATATGAGATGGGTAGAGTTCATGCAGAGTTATACTTTTGTGTTGAAACATAGGAGTGGAAAATCAAACAAAATTGTTGATGCCTTGAGTAGAAGAAGAAACTTGTTGACAGAGATGAGAGTTGAAGTTTTGGGTTTCAATGAATTGAAGAACATGTATGAGGGAGACACTGATTTTGCAGAACCTTGGAGAGCATGTAAAGAACCTATTGTAACAAATAGAAGTAAGTGGTTGGACTATTTCATTCAAGAAGATATGTTGTTCAAAGGAAGTCAGTTGTGCATGCCTAGAAGTTCAATGAGAGATAATTTGATCAAGGAAAAACATAGTGGTGGATTGGCAGGACATTTTGGCATTGACAAGACAATGGCTTTGGTAAGTGAAAATTACTTTTGACCTCAGATACATAAGGATGTTTGAAGATTTGTGCAGAGTTGTAGAGTTTGTCAAGTTGCAAAAGGGAGTAGTCAGAGCACCAGATTGTATAAACCTTGACAGTTCCAGAGAGACCTTGGGAAGACATAAGCATGGATTTTGTAATGGGATTGCCTAAGACACAGAGAGGACATGATTCAATATTTGTAGTGGTTGATAGATTTTCAAAGATGGCTCATTTCATACCTTGTAAGAAGACAACTAATGCAGTACATGTAGTAGACCTATTTTTCAAAGAGATTGTGATATTGCATGGATTACCTAAGAGTATAGTTTTAGACAGAGATACAAAGTTTGTTGGATACTTTTGGAAGACACTTTGGAAGAAGATGAAGATAGATTTGAAGTTTAGTTCAACTTTTCATCTATAGACAGATGGACAGACAGAGGTAGTGAATAGGAGTTTGGGAAACTTATTGAGACGTTTGGTTGGAGAGAAAGCCAGAAGTTGGGATTTGATTCTTTCACAAGCAAAGTTTACATATAATAATTTAGTAAATAAGAGTATCGGAAGAACACCTTTTGAGATTGTGACCAGAATGAACCCTAGAGGAATTGCAAAATTGAGAGATATTAGCATGGAAGAGAAGAGAAGTGCAGAAGCAGAAGAATTTGTAGATCATATGAAGACAGTTCATAATCAAGTGAAGAAGCATTTAGAGGGTATGAATAGTAAGTACAAAGAGAAGGCAGATGAGAAGAGAAGACTTAAGGAATTTGAAGAGGGAGATGAAGTGATGGTGTATTTGAGAAAAGAAAGATTTACAGTTGGGACATATAACAAGTTGAAGATGAAGAAGTTTGGACCTTGTAGGATACTCAAGAAATTTGATTCAGGAAATGCATATGAAGTAGAGCTACCGGAGACATTGGGTATTTCACCTATTTTCAACATTGTAGATCTTTATCAATATCATGAAGCAGAGTTCAGTGATAGCATGGAAGAAGATTTGAAGAAGCAGTTACCACAACAAGTACTAGAATAGATTGAAGACATTTTAGACAACAGAGTTGGAAGCAACACTAGAGGAAGACAATACAAAGAATATCTTGTGAAATGGAAAGGTAGACCGGAAGAAGATTCATCTTGGATTTCTTAGGCTGAGGTGGACCATCTTGGCTCTCTCCTAGCCCCAACAAAGTGAGGGACTCACTTTTTCAATAACCCCGGATATTTGATGCAGGAGCATCCTGTTGTTATATGGAGCCTAATCAGACTCAGAGGTTATTTTTACCCCACTTTTATTGGCTCAGTTTCCCCCCAAATTCCTACAGGGTCAATGGGCAATGCCCCTTGTAGGGGTTTGGGGGCAACACCCTTGGCGCGCTCCCTGTCACGATATAGGGTGGGGTTGAGGGACAGCGCCCCCAAAACCTCACACGGTTTTTTATTATTTTATTAAGGCGTCAGGAGTTATTTTTCATTGGCCGACATAAAAAAGCCCTATTTTGTAACTAACAAAAGTCGTGATAAAAATGGCTAAGGGTTAGGGTTTCCATTGATGTATTGTAGCATTTGCAGTGGTATTAAGTTGTAGGGATTGCTGGTTGTAATCAGTTTGATACACTGGATAATAATATTAGACTCTCTATTGGTGGATGTAGCCCAAGTTTGGGTGAACCATGTTAAAACTTGTCTCTCGCTGTTATTATTTCTATGTATTTTCATTCCTCTATTTAATCTATATTTGCATTTAATTGATATCTTCTACCTGCTAACTGTAACACATCCCTGGTTCAAGAGTAATCTTGCATCAACCAAAACATTTGCATTTCAGTTTGTTTGCATTTTTAGTTCTTTCATTTTCTAGTTCAGTTCAAGGCAGTTCAATCAGTAGTAGTTTTCAGTTTGTGGTCTAGTTTTGGCAATTCATATCTTGCGGATCTGGACTTAGCATCTACATTCATTCACCTAATTCATATCAAGAATTTAGAGCATTTGGATCAGTTACCAGAAAGATATCACTATCAGAAGTTGATTGTCTTCTCAGAGCAGAGCATTCTAACAGATCTTGATAATCAGTTGAAGGAGAAGGCTTGTAGATCATTTCTTGACTTGCGGATCTCAATGACACATCATTCAACATCCTTTGGTTCGTGGCCGACCTTCCCCAAGGGTCCGTATGTTGTTCCATTCATTTGAGGAAGTGTTTTATGCATTTAGGTCTAACCTATTTGTGAACACGTTACAACTCTTCGTTGGAGTTTGTGACCTTCCTTAGCCGACACGGAGGAATCTATTGGTCTGGAAATGATATATATTAATGTAATAGATCCTTAGGAAAGTAGTTAGCAATTGATTCATAGTTCTTAGTTTAGTTTTTGTGTTAAGGAGCTTCAAAGCTTTATCTTGTGCACGTATGTACTTAGGCCTTTGAGCCCTAGTTGTAAGCCCGCATGTTGCCGACCAGATTGTATTTGAATTCTATGATATATTGAATGACTGAATCTGCATATGTTCTATTTTCTTGTGTTGTTTCCGTTGTGTTTACTCTTACTGCATGGTCCAGACTGTTCATTCTATGAACCCTCCTACCATGACTGCACCAAATGTACAAGGTCATAATGCACACATCCATATTCAAAAGTCTATATGGCAATATAAAGCACCATTGGAAACACCTCGATGACAATAACATAACATTGCTAGCAACAATAGTAGATCAAAACAAAAATCAATAGAAGAGAAGGAACAAGCACCAGAGGCATTACAACTAGGATGACCCTAAAAAATGTTCTCCAAAAACTCAAAGAGAAGAGACTCATGTTGTGAGATGAGGTCAACCAGAATAAGTATTTGGTGTTTTACAAGTAGTGGGGTTGTTGAAGGAACTATTAATAAGGTTTTCCCCTTAGTAGGAGGACACTCATATAGCATTTCTTGACCTTTGTAGGAGGAGGGTTTCTAGTTGGTTGAGAGTGAACTCTCTTAAATCCCACATTAATCTAGAGTGGACAAGCCACCTCATCAGACGTATAGGCAAATGGTTGGTAATAGTAGTGTGTCAATAGGCCACATGAGAGATTTTTTGTAATGCCCCAAGTTTTCACCTAAGACATTAGTCGAACAAACACTGAACCAACAAATTTTTTGTGTTTGCAAGTGTGACATTCACATGTTGCATTGCACTCTCACACACACAAGGTGTCATGACAAGGATACCAACACCAAAAGTGACATCACCATTACATAATACAAGGTGGCACAAGTGAAAGAATTCACACATCATGTGACAACCCACCATGATGACCAAGTGAGAGGTTGAGCTCACTCCATGACAAGGATAGGATACATGTCTACAACCTTGGTCCCTCACAAACACATGGAGTAGGATGAGGGTGACATCCACCTCATTCCATTCCATGATGACAGAAGACATCCCAAACACAAGGGTAACACTCACCCACGAGATGGTCCAACTAGGAGGTATGAGTCCTCAACCAACTAGAATGGTCACTAGATGAATTTGTACAAGGCATACTTCTCAATGTAATAGAGGGAAACCAAGCAGGTATGCAAATACTCTAGACACATCAAGGAAACTACATAGAAGATACTTTTGGAGGCCAAAAGTGCCTCTTACAAAAATCCTATGGATAAACTGAAGGAACATGCAATACCAGGCAACCCCAGGGTGTACAGAACCCAAAGGAGGAGCCCTCTACCAAGGACATTAGTGCCTAGGTGTTGTTGTCCTCAGGACACTAGCGCCCTAGTGCTATAGTCCTTTTGGGACAGGGTCAAAAATACACAGACAACCCAGATTTGGTCAAAACAACCCAGAAATGCATGAAATTAAAGAAGATTAATCTAAACATGAAAGAAAACCTATCCAATGAAATAATATTATGGATTTAGGTGTGGCACACAAACCAATGGATAAATTTTCAACATAATATATTTTTGACAATATTCTAAAAAAATATAAAATCTTAAAATAATAGGGAGACTATTCATCCCACATTCAGATTCATCAAGGAAATTCCTACAAAGAATTTTTTATGTTTTCCAAATACAAGAAATAACCATAAGGCCCTAAAAATTCCATTAGAGCTCCCTATGGCACCTTGACCAAGTTTGATCAATTTTATAACTTTCATTTTACAATGGCTATGGAAAAAATGACAACAACCCATTATAGATAATATGCACAACATCCCAAGTCTTTGATAAAAATGAGTTGGGGGCTTCTAGAATAGTTTTGATAGGGTTTTGTCTGTTTTGACATGTTTCCAAAGCATGAACAAATGAAATAAAATCAATAAACAACTAAAATTAATTTCTATGTTTTCTACCGACTAAGTAAAGCCATTTCAAACCATTCTTGATGGCATGGAAAAGAGGTAAAACCATAGAACAATTCATTAAGAGAGTTTTGAGATTCTTACCTTTCACTAGGCAAATAATCCAAGAAAGAAAGAAATGAAGAGTTGAAGGCAATCTTTGAGCAAACAATCACCAAGCATCAACCAAGCATTTGAATCCAATTCCAACCTCCAATAAATCCAAGCAATCCTTCCTTCAAAGCACACAAAACTCCATTTTTACAAGCAAGAGAGCGTTTGAAGAAGTTGGAGAGAAAATGAGAGAAAAAGAATAATAAAATGAATTCCTTTTTCCCTTTTATGCTCAAAATCCCTAATTCTTTTTCCACAATAAAATATTCACTTAAGTGATTTTAATAAATCAAATTCAAGACTATTACCTTGAACAATGAAACATTTAATCATTAAATCCAGTCAGCAATAATTAAAATATTTCCTTTGCAATCACATTAGGCATTTAATCAAAATGCAATAATAATTCAATTTCACTAAAAACACCCAAGTAAATCCCTTAAATCAACAAGAAATTAGCTAATCAACTAAACTTGATTATTCGAAATAGGTTATTGCTATTTGATCCAATCTCATTCCAAAAAGACCAAACACGCTATACCAAGCATTTAGTTTCCTAAAATAAACCAATTCTACCTTTTGATGAGAAAAATAATAAATTTTGAAATTAAACTGAAATCACTCAAATTTATTCCTCAAGCATATCATGATGCAATAAACATTTTTTTCTATAGAAGAAATAATAATTTTCAATTTAAAGTCATTAAATTAATCTGAAAATACAGAAAACATGTTTTTTGAGATAATTTAAAATAAAGTGCAAGAATGCTAAGAAAACACACATAAATGATTCCAAGCACACATTACGAGTTTCTACAACACAAGGATAAGGATGAGATGACTTAGTATCCCATATCAACTTTTTCCACATTTCCCACATTAGTTAACACCTGTAATTACCTGCACACTCAAGTAAACCATTAGGCGTACCTACTCCATACATAAAATAGCTAAAGCACATCATGATACCCAACATGGCATAATATCACATAAGCATCATAAACATGAGCTGACAATCAATCGACATCATAAAATAATATATGATAAATCATCTAACATAATCATACTAAAGACATCACATCCATCTAGCATATTACACAAATGAAAATAGTGAAGCTAAAGCACTGCAATAATCTAACACACATGAACACAACATATACATCCCATAATGCATAGTTAGAAATCCAAATAATAAATCAAAACCCCATTGGAAACACCTTGACGGTCATCCAGAATACACCCTAAGAAATCCTTGATGGTACAATAGACCTTATCGGCAAGTTTGGTGCAATGTATCAAAGAAGGAGAATCATATAATACACTGATATACACATAATACAACATAAAGCTCATGAAATAGAAGAACATTGGATGAACACTAGGGTGGGCATTACATTTTTTAGCTTCACCCTTCGACCTTTGAGGATTCCATAAAAGGGACCAAGAAAGAGGTCTGATTATTGGTACTTGACTAATGTTTTGTTATTTAACCATATAAGAGTAACACCAAGGTTTTCTATGCAACTATGTAGCTTTGTGGTTAGACTTCCACCTAGAGGTGCTAGGAGGAGCACAAAACATAACCTTGACATGGCCACCATCACAGGGGAAACCTTCTTCTTTGTCTCTTATTCTTTCCTCACCTTCTCCACTTGTTCAAGTTATTTATCTTTTCTCTTTGACTAATGTCTCATAGGCCTTCTTCACCATGTGTACAACATCTTCATTTAGTTTCTTTCATAATTTTTCATCTTAAATGTTTCCTATCAATGTGTTTACCTTATGTTTTGTTCTTAGTTCCAAGTCCTATAAGGATTGGGATTGACTTTGAGTTTTTGGTGATTTAAGTTGAATTAAATTGAATTAAATTGAATTTGTTAATTTAATTTAGTTTATTTTGAATTTGGTGATAGAAACATCAATTTTAAAGGCCGTTTCCCTTTGTGCAACTATTTCTTTCTTGAGTTTGTGCACCAAAACTACTTGAGACTGCTTAGTAATATGTTCCATAAGGTAAGGTATCACTAATATAAAGTAAATTAAAGCTTCTAATATGATCTTTTTGTTAGATATAATGGCATGAGTATATAACTTATAATTTCTAGTAGTTTTCCTTCTTTTGATAGAGATCCAAATAGTTTCTTTCTATCTAGAACTTCCCTTGTCTACTTCTGTTTGCCCTTTTCTTCTTCCACTTGACTTCTTTAAACTCTTTTTTTGGTTGTGGTATGCTTTCAATTTCCTTTTATATCTCATATTCTTCTCAAGAGTCATTGTAGTACACCAATCATTTGTGTGCTTTTCGTTTGTCATTTTTCCCTTGTTGGTTGCTCCTTTTCTTCATTCTTTTTCTCTAATCTCATATGTAGTAGGGTTTCTATCATTTCTTCTATAAGTGACTCTTTTTATTAAGGGGTTCTCTCTATAATCAGAATTTTTTTTTAGGACCAAGTGTGTCATCCACCATGCAAGTCCAAAATCTTGTAATTGTAATTTAATTATGTAGACGATAAATAATGTCTAATCTCCAAACATCATGGAATGGGCCAAGTTGGACACCCATGTGAGGAAGAGGATATATTTATTCTCTAAGATACTTGAGATATTGTGTAACAAGGAATTTAACATGAAGGTCATGATTACAAGTTGTAAAAATATCTTTCATATTTGTGCTATGACAAGACAATCAATTCCTTCATGGAGTGCCTAGGATCATGATCTTGGTCAATTTCATTGTTATTACCAAATATATGACATCTATGACACATAAGGGGTGTGTAAGACATGTTATATACTATTTTGAGATGATTGACAATGACCATAGGGGCGTTAGAGTTTTGCCATGGCTCATGGTTTTTGACTCAATGTTTTGGATACCA
The DNA here is from genome assembly GCA_027924645.1 of Cunninghamia lanceolata. Classification (NCBI taxonomy): domain Eukaryota; kingdom Viridiplantae; phylum Streptophyta; class Pinopsida; order Cupressales; family Cupressaceae; genus Cunninghamia; species Cunninghamia lanceolata. The sequence goes on from BSBN01000016.1 coordinate 17,322,264, forward strand.
CTTAATGGTTTCTTGTTTCTAATTTTCCTATATATTGGAGGCATGGGATAATGGATTGTATGGGTCTTTATAGGTACTCTAATGTAGTCAATCTATCTATTAGAGGGATAAGTGGATTGTATTATTATACTTCATCTTTTGAGAATAATACAAGCTTTGGTCTCTTTGGGTTGGAGTTTTTCTTTCTACAAGGGTTTCTCCTTGTATATTTAGTGTAATGGTTTGTATTTTATGAGTTTTCTAATTTATTATATTTATTCTCCATTATTTCATTAATATAATTCAATTGGATTAATCACATCGTTATCTAATTTAACTTTAAATTGTTCATTATTTCCTTTGTGTTGTTTACCCTATATTTTAACATTTGGTATTATAGCTTCGACTAGATTGTAGAAGGGGATGTCATTCTTGCCGTGTTGTTGGGTTTTTTGTAGTTATAGTGGGAGTATTATTTTAGTGGTTTTGTATATCTGAGTGTGGTTAGAGAAGCCATGGTAAGAGCATGAAGATTTTAATGGCTTCAAATATAAGTTGTGGAAACTAAAAATGGAGGATCTGTTGGAGGAGAGATATCAATTGAGAGCTATGACATAGAAGGGTAATCCCATGAATATGTCTGATGTAGATTGGACAAAGATGGAACAAAGGATTTGAGGGACAATATGGCTATGTCTCTCTTTTTTAGTCCTTTTAAATATCTTCAAGGAGACTACTACACATAGTTTATGGAGAAGGACTAGTGAGATTTATCAAACAAAGAGTTTGGTAAAAATATTCATTTCAAAAGATTGTATTCCTTAAAAATGAAGGAAGGATACTATATAACCAATAATTTAAATACATTTAATCTTGTATACACCTGAAAATGATATGACTCTGTCTAAATAAATATTTTAATATTTATTTAAGTCTACCTTCCTCTATCAATAAATAAATAATTAAATTTATTTATTCAATTCATATTCCTCTAAGTTAATTAAATATCAAAATATTTAATTATCTCTTCTAAAGTCAAAATTAAATAAAATCCTTTATTTAATTAAATTCTTCCAAGCAATTAAATAATTCTAAATTATTTAATTAAGTCAAGTCTATTCCTCCAAATTTAAATAAATCATTTAAATTTATTTAAATCCTCTCACTCTCCAAAAATAAAATATAATAAAATATTTTATTTATTCTTCCAAATCATGTGCAAGTAATTAAATAAATTTATTTATTTAATTCGCTTTCTTATCTTCCAAATTTTCTAAAAATAAATCTTCCTTGTCATGCAAAAGTAAAAGTTGAGTTATTGATTTAAAACAACCTTGTTTTTATCAACAAACTCTTAAATTAGAATAAAACATTCTAATTTTGTAAAAGCAAATCTTATCTTTGTCATGAAAGCAGTTAACTCCAAGAGAATATCTTTTTCTATGACACATGTTCTTCTATTCGCGCACGTTCCCTCAAACATCCTCTACCATTGATCTTCTTACTTCTTCTACACCGTTGATCTTCTCTCTCACAACTCTATAAATACAACCCTCTTCTTCCATTTCATATATCCAAGCTTTCCATATCGTTACTCTTCAGAATTATCAGTGTACCATATCATTCCATATCGATCTATAGCTTGTGATCATCTTCCTTTGTATTTGAAGTTCATCTTCAACACAAGTATCTGAGCCATTTCTCCTATGTCATCTTAAGGAATCAAAGCAAGGAAGCAAGCTTCCTGAGGGCCACATTCATCACCAAAGATCAAACGAGAATAGGCAAACAATGGAAGCCGCTAGGTAACAAAGCACTGTAAATTGTTTATTTGGTTTTATTCTTTGTTGCTTGCACATTTCATTGAAGTTATTGGGTTTTATATTCATTTAATATTATCTCATTTTACCCATAACAAATCTTATTTTGAGTTAGCTAGGAAGCATTAATGTGAATTTAGACGAGGAGGATAAATGTATTTTACTATTATGCCCTTTACCTAAATCTTGAGAGAATCTTGTTAGGGTTAGCCCACAGAAGATATCAATTAAATGCAAATAAAGATTAAACAAAGGAATGAAAATACACAGAAATAATAACAGCGATAGACAAGTTTTAACGTGGTTCACCCAAACTCAGGCTACATCTACTAACAGAGAGTCCAATATTATTATCCAGTAAATCAAACCGATTACAACCAGCAATCCTTGCAACTCAATATTGCTGCAAAATGCTACATTACATCAACAAAAACCCTAACTGGTGCAGGGGCACCCAAGTATGAAGACATCTTATGAGGTAAAAGTGCATTTTTGCTTATTTATAATGTTCATACATGATTTGTAAGGTCATGAAGTCTATTGGTATAAAAAACAACTCATTTGTAAAGCTTAGAAAGCCATTTTTGTGCCAATAGACCAAAAAGGTCCTAATATGGTCAAGGTTGGTCAAAGGGTCAAAATGGCCAAGGGAAGGTTTGAGATGTTGTAAATGATCATAATTAGTCCATTTTGTCATGTTAAATATGGTCTAGGATGGAGATTTTGTATAAAGTTGTCAACATTGAAAAATTGCAAAAGTTGTAAAGTTGTCAAGGCAAGATTAGGGGGTATGAAGAGTCATTGTGTTAAAAGAGGGTAGTTAATCAGTTAAACTGATGTGGAGGTTGATCTTGTGTATGTATACACCTATTTAATAATGTAAAACTCAAACCAAGATGAATAGATGTGAATTGGATTTAAAACTTGTGATTTTAAGCCCTTAATTTGTAGTTCTAACTATTGTTTTCTCCAATTCCAGGCCCTATATGGCCATGTACGACCTGGAAGCTATGTAATATTAATGTGATATTGAATTAGGATGAATAATATTCATTTTGGTTCAAGTATCATCAAATTTGGTGCAATATTGAGGAAGATATGAGTGTTTTATGGACTGTAATTTTTAGATTTTCCCTGCAACAGTCTTGTTGCAGCGTTTGGTACGGTTTTGTACGAATAGATATAGGGACAATACATATATTTATGGAAATAGGATTGAAGTGACTTTCAAATGCATCTAGTCTGAGGTCTTAACTTGATTCTTAGAGGAAGATATCATGTTTTTTCTAAAACTACTCTGTTAACTAGGTTAACTAGGGTTTTGGTAGGAAAAATATCATAAAGCCTCATTCCACCATGGGAATCCTCTAAAAATAAGTGGAATGGAATTAGAGGGAGTGATTTACATGTTGACCAAGGCTCAAGACTGAAAAATGTGTTTTGGTGTGTTTAAATTGATGCCCTAGGTGACTGTGCAGCATTTTCCTTGTTATTTTTGCATTTGAAGTGGGAAAACAAGCATAGAATGAAATTGTCTTGCATCCTGACCACAAAACCCTTTAAATACATTGTTTTTCCATTCATGTGAAGTTTCCAATGGGTCCAAAGAGTTTTGTGGTTCCGTTCAAGGGTAGTTGCTTCACAAATTTGGCCTAATTGAAGCTCTAGGTTATTGAGAGGAGTTATAGGTTGGGGTATTCCGTTCAAAACAACCAATGCCCATTCTTGGATATGTGATATGGATTCCTAATGGGTATCTTCTAATTGTCTAAGATCTGCATTTGAAGACTTGTAGCAAAAGTTATTAGGACTGTTCTCCTTTTGTAGGGCTATAAGCCATTTCTTGGGTTTGTGAAGGAAGTACCATTTCAGAGTTTGACCTATCTTTTCCAATGGATGGGATGGGTCCCAATACATGTCTAAACACCTTTTCCATGAAGAAATCAAAGCCTCTAACTTATGTTCCCACTTTTGTGTAAAGACCTTTGATTTTGGGCTTTTGAGTGTAGTAGAACCTTGTCATCTTGTCTATCTTCCTCCTATCCAAAGTGCCTCTACATCACTAACCCTTAGCCCTTTTTATCAAGCCTTATGTCAGTTGTAAAAATAGGGTTTTTTTTATGTTGGCCAATAGAAAAAATAACTACCGCTACCCCTAGACCCCACAAGGAGCGCAGCCCATTAAATAATTTGGGGGGAAACCACACCGATAAAAGTGGGGTAAATTTAACCTCCAAGTCTGATTAGGCTCCATATAAAAACAAATCTAATAGTTGCAATTAGTGGTGGCACTATAGAGCCTAAGATGGATGGTCTTGTTGTGAATTTTATAAACAAATAAATGAGATGGAAATCCATGGAAAAGGGTTTCAAGGATGCACTACATGTATGTGATAGACCCAAGGAAAAAGTCTATAAGAAAAAAGGGGACAAGGAGAGGTTCAAGTCCAAAGGATGGCTTAAAATCCCTACTAAGAGTAGAGTAAATAGTTGGAACTGTGATGAGTTTGACATGTAAATAAAGAATGTGGAAACAAGAAGAATCCTTCTAAAGATTCCTCTAATGATAAATCCTCCAATGATGATTTAAATTATGCCTTAATTATTTTTTCTAACATTTCTAGTGATAAATCATGGCTTGTTATCTCAAGTGTCTTATATCACATAACTCCTCACAATGAGTGGTTTTCTTCATACAGATCATATGATGGTGGCGACATGTTCCTTGGTTATAATAGTTCACATCAAATTGTTGGCAAAGGGAAGTTAAAACTTGTGTTCCGTGATGGGAGAGTTAAAGCTCTAATAGATGTGTTGCACATTCTAAGATTGGCATAAAATTTAATTTCAATTTATAAATGAATGATGTTGGGTGCATGTAACATTTGATAGGAGTGATTGTAGTTTGGTGAAAGGGAATTTGGTGATAACTAAAGACTATTTTTGACCATTTTTTGGAATCCTTTGGGTAGTAGAGAAAGGGGGGAAAGTGGTGAGCCAAGAAAAGGAGGGAAAATATAAACCCTAGCATATTTGAAGCTACAAAAGGTAGAAGGTTCTAGAGTTCAGAGGAAGGAAGCTATAATGTGTTGTAGCCTGTTGAGGATTCATCCTCTGATTTGATTCTAGTTTCTATAATGTAATGTGTTGTTCAGTTCAATAAAAGAACATTCCTATTTTCAGTGTGCAATCTGTGTTATTGTGTTCTCTAGGATTGACCCCTCATCAAGTGGTATCAGATTAAGGGTTCCTAAGTGTGTAGACAGATCACTGATCGTGAGGCAATTTACACCAGGACCTAAGGTTGTGGGTTTGTTGTAGAGATCAAAATGCCTCCACGAAGAAACTGTGGTGGGAGAAATGCTTTGAAATAAGATGGTTTTAGATCACTTCAAAGGTAAATTGATGCATTGCAAGTGGAGTTGCGAAGAGGGTTTGAGCCAAGAATAAGAGAAGAAAGAAAAGATGAAGTTGAAGAAGAAGAGCTATCCAAGGAAGAATAGGATGATGCAGGAGATCCTATGCAAGTTAGGTTGTTGAGGGTAATTTCAAAGATTGGAAAGAGGCTTAGGATTGAAGTTTCTACCTATTCTAGCAATTTGAATTTGGAAGAGCTTATTGATTGGATACACGACATGGAGGAATATATCAAGTATGAAGATGCAGAGGATCTAGAATGCGTCAAGTTTACAAAAGTGAAGTTGAAAGGCCATGCCAGTATTTGGTGGAAGGAGGTCTAGTTAGAGAGAAATAGAAGAGTAAAAGGAAATATTACTAGATGGAACAAATGGTGGACAAACTAAAGAAGCAGTTCATTACTATGGACTATAAGTTGCAGTTGAAGAAAATGAAAGGATTGAAGCATGGTAACAAGTTTGTTAAGGAGTATAAAGAAGAGGTTTATAAGATTTTTATCAGAACATGCCATGCAAAGGCCAACAAGGAGAAGGTAGCCTATTATATTAAAGGGTTTAGTCGAAGTATTCAAAAGGAGTTGAGCCTGGTCAAAATGACCACCATAGAAGATGTGTACCAGTTTGCCCTAAAGGTGGAAGAGAGGCTAAATAAAAGATTCGAAAGAAAACAAAGGGGAAGAGCTCACGGCAAAAGGACTGGTGGAAGATCTTATGGAGGCCAAAATGTAGATCAAAATAAAAGTGAAGAAGCATGCGCTAGTCAAAATTAGAAAGGAGATAATGCCTACTACCCTCGTGACCAAAATAATGGTGAGCAAAGAGGAAGAGGAAGAAGAAGACTTGGGCAATGACCTAGAAGAGGAGGTTTCAGAGGAACATGTTTCCAATGTGGAGAAGAATGACATCAAGCCTATGAGTGTCCCAAACATCAAGTAAGGACAAATAGAAGACCTGAAGGTAATGCACAAGTTGCACATGTAGATGAAGATGCACAGTTTGAGCATTTTGAAGATGTTGAAATGGGAGAAACCTTAGTTTTCAAAAGAACCTTGTTGAATGAGGAGAAAGAACCAGATCAGAGGAAGAGTTTATTTTACACAAGATGCAAGTTTGAAGGTAAGTGTTGTGATATTATTATTGACAGTAGAAGCACTGATAATGGTGAACAAGTTGAAGTTGACAAGGAGAAGGCATCCACATCCATATTTGGTGCAGTCACGGTTGGAGGTTTAATAGGGTAGACTGTCCAGGCCGTGCAACAAGAGTAAACACAATGAAAACAACTCAATTATGGGATGCAATGAAAGACTCACATACTTAATATATCATAGATTTGAAAGACTTATATGTCGATAACATGCGAGCTACAAATTAGGGCTCACAGGCCTAATTCTCCAATTACAATAGTTATGCAAGATATAGCAGTGAAGCACCTATCTAGAAAGAATCAAACTATCTATCTTCTGAATTATGCTATCTCCTTCCTAAAACATACTAGAGATCTATATATATCATCTCCATGCTCATGAAATCCTCTGCATCAGCCAAGAAAGAAGTTACAATCTCTAATGAAGATGTAACGTGTAGGAATGAATAGGTCAGCCTTAAGCAGCTGGTATTCCTCCATAAATGATGGAAACTGGATGCAGATCTCAAGGGAGGTTAGCTAGGTCCCAAACTATCTTGAATGGTGTTTCATTTAGCTCCCCAAGTCATGAAAGTGCTCTGGAAGTCTTCTCCTTCAGTTGACTATTCAGAATGCTCTGTTTTTTGAGAACAAGTGATCTTATGATAGCGATAACTTTCTGGTAACTGATACAAACAATCTAAATTTTGGATATGATGTGAAAGATGATGTCTAGATTCTAAATCCTAATCCACAAGCTCTAAAATTTTAATTTGGTAAAATGCAGACCAGAATACTAAAAGTACTTCTGACTTAACTCTAACTAAACTGAAATGAAAGAAAAACAAAAGAATATAAATATTTTTGGTTGATGCAAGATTGCTCTACAACCTGGGATGCTCCTACATCAGATACTTAGGGTTGTTGAAATAGTGAGTCCCTCACTTTGCTGGGGCTAGAGGAAATCCAATATGATCCACTTCAGCATGAGAAATCCAAGATGAATCTTCTTTCGGTCTACCTTTCCACTTTACCAAATATTCCTTGTATTGCTTGCCTCTGGTGCTGTGTCCAATTTTGTTGTCCAAGATGTCTTCTATCTGCTCCAATTGTTGTTGTGGTAACTACTTCTTCAATCCATCTTCAATGTTGTCATTGCTTTCTCCTTTATGATACTAATATAGGCCTGTAATGTTGAATACAGGTGATATACCCAATGTCTTCGGTAACTCAACTTCATATGCATTCCCTAAATCAAATTTCCTAAATATCTTACACGGTCCAAACTTCTTCATCTTCAACTTGTTATATGTCCCTACAAGAAACCTCACTTTTCTCAAATATACCATTAATTCATCTCCAAATGAAAATTCTTTGTCTTCTCTTCTCATATGCTTTCTCCTTGTACTTGTTGTTCATCACCTCCAAATGCTTCTTAAGTTGATTATGTACTATCTCTATGTGTTCTGCAAATTCTTCTGCCTCTGCACTTCTCTTGCTCTCGATATTGATGTCTCTCAATTCTGCAACTTCTCTAGGATTTACTCCTATTATAATCTCAAAAGGTGTCTTTCTGGTACTCCTATTCACTAAATTATTGTATGCAAACTCTGCTTGTGCTAGAATTAAATCCCAATTTCCTATCTTCTCTCCTACCAAACATCTCAATGAATTTCTGAAACTCCTATTTACCACTTTTGTCTGTCCATCTGTCTGTGGATGAAATGTTGAACTGAACTTCAAATCTATCTTCATCTTCTTCCACAATGTCCTCCAAAAGTATCCAATGAATCTTGTATCTCTATCTAATATTATGCTCCTAGGTAGTCCATGCAATCTCACAATCTCCTTGAAAAATAGGTCAGCAACATGCATTGCATCAGTTGTCTTCTTACAAGATATGAAATGTGCTATCTTTGAAAAATTTTCCACCACTACAAATATAGAATCATGTCCTTTCTGTATCTTCAGCAATCCTAATATGAAATCCATGCTTATGTCTTCCCAAGGTCTCTCTGGTACTATCAGAGATTTCTACAACTCAGTATTCTAACCAGTCCCTTTTGCAACTTGACATACTCTACAACTCTGCATGAACTTTCTTACATCCTTATGTATTTGAGGCCAAAAATAATGCTTACTTACCAAAGCCACTATCTTGTCAATTCCAAAATGTCCTTCTAATCCACCACTATGCTTCTCCCTGTTTAGATTATCTCTCATTGAACTCCTAGGTATACACAACTAATTTCCTTTGAACAACATATCCTCCTTAATGAAATAATCTACACACTTAATTTTGTCTATTACAATAGGTTCCTTACATTCTTTCCAAAAATTTGCAAAATCAAGGTCTTCTTCATACATGTGCTTTAGTTCCTCAAAACTTAATACTTCAACTCTCATCTCTATCAGCAAATTTCTTCTTCTACTCAATGCATCTGTAAATTTGTTTGACTTTCCACTTCTATGTTTCAGTACAAAGGTATAACTCTACATGAACTCTACCCATCTCATATGTCTCTAATTCAATTTACTTAACTATTCAAATATTGAAAAGCCTAATGATCTGTATACAACATAAATTCCTTAGGCAACAAGTAATGTCTCCACTTCTTCAAGGCTTGAATTATGGTATAGAACTCCTGATCGTAAACTAAATATCTTCTCCTTGCATCATTCAACTTCTCACTAAAATATGCTACTGGTCTACCTTCTTGACTTAACACTACTCCTATTGCATTCCCACTTGCATTACAATCAACTTGAAATACTTTGTTGAAATCTGGTAATGATAACACTAGTTTCTCTGTCACTTTCTTCTTCAACAATTTGAAACTCTTATTTTCTTTAGATGTTCACTTAAAATCCTTTCTGTCACCTCTCATTGTCTATGTCATTGGTGTGCATACTGAACTAAAATTTCTAATGAACTTCTGGTAGAAACTAGCTAATCCATGAAATGATATAACTTTTCTAATGCTCTCAGGTGTTGGCCACTCAACAATTTCTCTAACTTTCTCAAGGTCCATCTTCAATCCTTCCACATAAATCACAAATCCCAAGTATACCAATTTTTCCTTCATGAAACTACATTTCTTAATGTTTACTTGCAATTTCTCTTCTCTCAGCCTCTGTAATACTTGTCTTAGGTGCTGCAAATGTTCCTCTTTTGTCTTACTAAAAATCAAAATATCATCCAAGTATACAATAACAAACTTACCCAAGAAATTCTTCAAAAATTCATTCATCAATCTCATGAAAGTACTCAGTGCATAATTTGTCAATCCAAAAGGCACCACTAACCACTCATACCATCCTTCATTTGTCTTAAAAGCAGTCTTCCATTCATCTCCTTTGATTCTGATCTGATGGTATCCACTCTTCAAGTCTATCTTGGTAAAATATTTTGCTCCACTCAAATAGTCCATAATGTCATCCATCCTAGGTAATAGAAATCTATACTTAACTGTGATCTTGTTGATTTCTCTAGAATTTGTACACATTCTCCATTCTCCATCTTTCTTCGGTGCTAGCACTACAGGTACTGTACAAGGGCTTAAACTTTCTCTGATCAAACCTTTCCTCACTTGTATCTATCTATTTAGTTCTGCATTTTCTACTAGTGTCATCCAGTGTGTTACTTTGTTAGGCAAGGTAGCTCTAGGTGTAAGATCTGTATGATGACTGATACTCCCGATTGGTGGCAATTCTTCAGGTACATTATCTGATATGCTATCTTCATACTCTGTCAACAATTCAGTTATCTCCTTCGGTTGTGATTCTTTAGTCTCTGTACTTAGGCTTCCATGCTTCTTTGAAATCAAGGCATAACACATGTTCTCATGTCTCAAACCATCCATAAATTTCCTTCCATCAACCAAATAGATTCTAGCATTCCCACATACTTCACTTTTAGGTTCATCTTCCAAAGGTATCAATGTGATTTTCTTTCCATTATATACTATAGTATAAGTATTCTTTCTCCCATCATGTAAAGATTTTATATCGTACTACCATGGTCTACCCAAGAATATATGGCATACATCCATAGGCATAATATCACACAATACTTCATCATGATAAGATCCAATATGAAATTTCACCAAAAAATGTTCACTCCCTAGTACTTTGTGTTCATCCTAAATCCATGCTATCTGATAGGGCTTAGGGTGTTTCAATATCTCCAGGTTCAGCTTAGTCACCATCTCCTCTGAAACCATATTATTAGTACTACCACTATTAATGATTACCTTACAACATTTACCTCCTGATTTACATCTAGTCCGGAACAAAATTTTCCTCTACGGTGGTTCCTTAGTCGTCTCTGCTTGAAATAGTGCTCTCCTCATGACTAGTGATTCTCCCTTTTCTAGTTTGCTAACTGAATTATGTGATCTAACATGTTCTTCTTCTACATAAGTCTCTCTTCCACTGTTCTCTATCTTCTTTCTTGTACTTCCCTGATGATATTCAAATGCTTTGTGTCCTTCACTTCCACACTTAAAACATATTCCTCTGAATGTTCTCTTATCAAACCCTCTTTCATCTCTCCTGAACCCTTCACTCTGATATGAATTATGATTCCCTCTATGGTAGAAAGTTTTGTCATCTCTCCAGTATGAATTGCTATCTCTGTCTTCCTTCTTAAATGTACTATCTTGTTTGTTCTGCTCTGCAAATGATATTTCTCCTCCAGAATATGTTCTACCTCTCTGAAATTTACCTCCTCTTCCTCTCTTTCTCTGCTCATGCATCTTATTCATCTTTTCTTCAACTTTTAGGGCAAACTGATATGCTTCTTCTATTGTTGTCATCCTTACCAGGCTTAGTTCTTCTTGAATGTTCAATCTCAGTTTATTGATATATCTTGCCACTTTCTCCTTATTTTCTTCACTATGTCTTGTTCTTATGATTATCTTATGAAATTCTTTAGTATACTTCATAGATTTCTCCTTTTGTCTCAAGTTCTACAATCTCTTCAATAGTAACAACTCATAATCAACAGGTACAAACTGATTCTTCATCTTTGTCACCATTCTATCCCATTTTGTGATATTTTATTTTCCTCTTCTATTTCTATCCAACTGTACTTCCTTCCACCAAATAGCATCATGTCCTTTCAAATTAGTCTTTGCAAATCTCACCTTCTCTGGATCTTTAATTTCTTCATAGTCAAAGTATTCTTCCAAGTCATTTATCCAATCAATCAATTCTTATATATTCAAATTTCCAGTGTAATTCGGTACTTCCACTCTAGGTCACTTTCTAATCTTCGAAATAGGTCTCAACATCTTCAATTGATCTGATTCTTCTTCTTCTTTTAGTGTTTCCTCATTTTGGTCTACAGATTGAAATTCTTCATCATCATCACTTTCAACATTAGGTCGAGGTATTAGTCCTCTTCTTTGATCTTCTTCAACAACATCCAATCAAACTTTCATTGTTTTCATCATCTCCATTAGCTCATCAATTCTTCCATCCATAGTACCAACAACAGGTATTCTCCTCGGTGACATCTCTTCCTAGGATCAAGTGTAACTACCTCAAATTCAGTGATTGGGCTACAAGGTGACAACTGCCTCACAATCGGTGATCAGTTGACAACACAGGTAGACTACCTCAAGTTTGGTGATCTGTTCACAACAAGATCTTATGGAATATCTTCACAACTTCACTCCCAAAGGATTCAAAACTTCACTTTGAAACCACTTGGTGCAGTCACGGTCGGAAGATCCACAAGGTGAACTATCTAGGTCATGCAACAAGAGTAAACACAATGGAAACAACTTAATTACAAGATGTAATGAAAGAATCACATACTCAATATATCATAGATTCAAAAGACTTATATGCCGACAACATGTGAGATACAAATTAGGGCTCACATGCCTGATTCTCCAGTTACAATAATTATGCAAGATATAGCAATGAAGTGCCTATCTGGAAAGAATCAAACTATCTATCTTCTGAATTATGATATCTCCTTCCTAAAACATCCTAGAGATCTATATATATCATCTCCAAGATCATGAAATCCTCCGCGTCGGTCAAGAAAGAAGTTACAATCTTTATTTGCATTTAATTGATATCTTCTGCATGCAATTCCTAACACTCCAATGAAGGTGTAACATGCAAGAATGAATAGGTCAACCTTAAGCAACTGGTATTCCTCTGCAAATAATGGAAACTAGATGTGGATCTCAAGGGAGGTTGGCTAGGTCCTAAACTATCTTGAATGGTGTTTCATTTAGCTCCGCAAGTCACAGAAGTGCTCCGGAAATCTTCTCCTTCAGTTGACTATTCTGAATGCTCTATTTTGTGAGAACATGTAATCTTTTGATAGCGATAACTTTCTGGTAACTAATCCAAATAATCTAAATTTTGGATACGATGTGTAAGATGATGTCTAGATGCTAAGTCCTACTCTATAAGTTCTTAAATGTTAATACGGTAAAATGCAGACCAGAATACTGAAACTACTTCTGACTGAACTGAAATAAAAGAAAAACAAAAGAATGCAAATATTTTTGGTTGATGCAAGGTTGCTCTGCAACCTGGGATGCTTCTGTATCCATATCAGATTGAATAGTTGTAGAAGGACCATAGAGCTTTGGTCAATGAGTAGTGTTTAATCAAGTTCATGATTGGAGACTACCATGATGAGGTGTTGTGTGACATCATACTTACAGATGCATGTCATATGCTATTGGGAAGGTCATGGTAGTATGATAGGTGTGTTGTACATGATGGCCATGTAAATATCTACTCCCTAATAAAGGATGGAGTTTGTCATAAGCTAAAGTCCTTGAAGGAGGTGGAGGAAAAGATATGTAGTACTACCAAAATTTTCTTGGTAGATTGTAGGAAGATTTTGGATGGTATGAAGAATGAGCATCATTGCTTTGCATTGATTCTTAAAGATCAGCCAAGAGAAATGTGAAGTACCAATAGAAGTCTCAAATCTATTGGAAGAATTTTAGGACATTGTCTCTTATATGTACCAGAAGGTTTACCACCAGTGAGGAAGATACGTCACCAAATGGATTTGATACCAGGAGCCCTTTTGTGAAATAATGCAGCTCATAGAATAACTCCTATAGAGAACAAAGAGCTAAACATACAAGTTCACGAGCTATTAAGGAAAGGACTAATAAGGGAGAGCCTAAATTGAGGAGAAGCCTATTAGAGAGTTAGTAGGATAGTTTGGTTAAGATAAGACCATTATTCTTGTTAGTGAGAATTAGTACTAGCCACAGTTGCACCAGGATGTGAAGAAATTTGTGCAAAGTTGAAGAGTATGCCAGATAGCCAAAGGAGTGAGTTAAAATATTGGGCTATATCAACCATTAGCTGTACCAGAGGGGCCATGGGAGGATATCAACATGGACTTTGTTCTTGGTTTACCGAGGACATAGAGAGGCATTATTCAATATTTGTGGTAGTTGACAGATTTCAAAGATGACACATTTCATTCTTTTTCAAAAAACCAGTGATGTTCACATTGTAGATTTGTTTTCTAGAGAGGTAGTTAGACTACATGGTCTACCAAGGAGTATAGTTTCAGATAGAGATATCAAGTTCGTTGGGTATTTTTGGAGGACCTTATGGAAGAAGTTGAAGACTGAGTTGAAGTTTAGTTCTGCACATCATCCGCAAACTGATGGACAGTCAGATGTAGTGAATCAAAGTTTGGGCAACTTGCTGAGATGCTTAGTAGGAGATAAGCCCAAGGGATGGGATTCTATATTACCATAGGTGGAGTTTGCATATAACAATTCTATCAACAGGAGTAATGGTAAATCCCCATTCCAAATTGTATATGGGAGTAATCTAATAATTTCTTCTAAGTTGAGAAATATAGATAGAGGAGAGAAGAGTAGTGCCAAGGCCAAAGACTTTACATAGCACCTAAAGAGCTTGCATGAAGAGGTATGCCAGCACATTAATAAAATGAATTCTTAGTACAAGGCTAAGGTTGATAAGAAGCAAAAGTTTAAGGAATTCAAGGTTGGTGATGAAGTCATGGCTCACCTTATAAGGAAAGAAAGATTCCCAATGGGGACATATAATAAGTTAAAGATGAAGCAATTTGGGCCATGCAGGATCCTAAAGAAGCATAATTTAGGAAATGCATATGAGGTAGAGTTTTCGAGTGGAATCAACATTTCCCCTATATTCAACATTGCTGATTTAATAGAGTATTATGAAACTGGCACATAGGATGGACCAATAGAAGGACAGTGGAGTATCCCAGAATCTAATTCAAAGGAGAAGATAGAAGAAATATTGGATAGCCATATGGGAAAAATTACTCAAAACAAGCAATATGTAGAATATCTAGTGAAGTGGAAAGGAAGGCTTGTCAAAGATTCTTCCTGGTTGTCTAAGGTAGAGGTTGACCATTTGGGTTTTCCTCGAACACCTGATATGTGACAAGGTCACTTCTTAAACTACCCTAGGTGTCTAATGTAGGAGCATCCAATGGTGTAAGGGCAATCTTGCATCACCCAAAAAAATGAAGATTTTTTTGTTCTTTTCAATTTTTATATTTTAGGATACCTAATTACTTTAATAATGATGTAGAACCTTCAGTTTTCCCAGCCTACTAAAAATAGCAAACTACTATTTTTAGAAAGTTTGTGTTTGAGCATGTATGGAAGCATAAATTTAATCAAACATTCGGACTTGAAAAATATAACCTTTGGTGAAGGAATTGGCCAAATATCACTTGTGGGCTAAAAGATATTAAAGTTTTTGTTTCTTTAAAAACCCCTAAAAAATTTTCAAAGTCAAATATGAGGCACTTAGAGGCCCAGTAGGGCCCCGAAAATGGGCGGAATGGAGAGATAAAATTATAAGGGTGTAGAGAACTTCATGATATTTCCAATACATCAAATGGTTTGTTAATCGAATACCCAGATCAAAAGTTATGTCTCCCAAAAGTTGACCTGTTTTTGGAGGGAGTTACAAATTTAAAAATTTTGGCTAGAAGGCACGAAAAAGGGCTAATTATGACCACTTTTGAGAATCTTTTGGATAGTAGATAAAGGGGAGAAATTGGTGAGTTAGGAAAAGGAGGGAAAATAGAAACCCTAGCATATTTGAAGCTACAAAAGGTAGAAGGTTCTAGAATCGAGAGGAAGGAAGTTGTAATGTGTTGCAACATGTTGAGGATTCATCCTCTGATTTGATTTCAGTTTTTGTAATGTAGTGTGTTATTTGGTTGAATAAATGACCATTCCTATTTTTTGTGTGTAATTTGTGTGATTGTGTGTTCTAGGATTGATCCCCTCATCAAGTGGTATCAGAGCAAGGGTTCCTGAGTGTGTAGACAAATATCTGACTGTGAGGCAATTTGCATTAGGACCTGAGGTTGTGGGTTTGTTGCAGAGATCAAAATGCCTCCACAAAGAAACCATGGTGAGAGAAATGATTTGATAGAAGAGGGTTTTAGAGCCCTAAAAATACAAATCGATGCATTTCAAAAGGAACTACAAAGAGGGTTTGAGCGAAGAATAAGAGAAGAAAGCAAAGATGAAGCTAAATAAGAAGAGCTATCCAAGGAAGAACAAGATGATGCATGAGATCCTACAAAAGTTAGGTTGTTGAGGGCCATTTCAAAGATTGGAAAGAGATCTAGGATTAGTGTTTCTACCTATTCTGGGGGTTTGAATCTCAAAGAGCTTCTTAATTAGATAAATGACATGGAGGAATATTTTGAGTATGAAGATGTGGAGCGTCTAGAATGGGTCAAGTTTGCAAAAATGAAGTTGAAGGGCCATGCCAGTATTTGGTGGAAGGAGGTCTAGTTAGAGAGAAATAGAAGAGGAAAATGAAAGATTACCAGATGGGGTTAGATGGTGGACAAACTAAAGAAGCAGTTCATTCCTGTGGACTATGAGTTGGAGAGTAAGTTAAGGAGTATACAAAAGAGTTTTATAAGATTATTATCAAAACATGCAATGCAGAGGCCAACAAGGAGAATTTATCCTATTACATTAACGGGTTGAGGCCAAGTATTCAAGAGGAGTTGAGCTTGGTCAGAATGACTACCATAGAAGATGTGTATGGGTTTGCCCTAAAGGTGGAA
Organism: Cunninghamia lanceolata; assembly: GCA_027924645.1. Classification (NCBI taxonomy): domain Eukaryota; kingdom Viridiplantae; phylum Streptophyta; class Pinopsida; order Cupressales; family Cupressaceae; genus Cunninghamia; species Cunninghamia lanceolata. The sequence goes on from BSBN01000016.1 coordinate 17,338,698, forward strand.
GAGAAGTTGAATAAAAGATTTGAAAGAAAACAAAGAGGAAGAGGTCATGATGGAAGGACAGGTGGAAGATCTCATGGAGGCTGAAATGAAGATCAAAAGAAAATTTGAAGAAGTAGGTACCAGTCAAAATTAGAAAGGAGATTATGCCTACCACCTCGTGACCAAAATAATGTGAGAAAAGAGGAAGAGGAAGAGGAAGACCTGAGCAAGGACATAGAAGAGGAGGTTTCAGAGGAACATGTTTCCAATGTGGAAAAGAAGGACATCAATTCATTCATGTGGACTATGAGTTGGAGTTGTTTAAGAAGCTACAAGGATTGAAGCAAAGTAACAAGTCTATTAAGAAGTATACATAAGAGTTTTATAAGATTATTATCAAAATAGGCTATGTAGAGGCCAACAAGGAGAAGGTATCCCATTACAGTAATGGGTTGAGGCAAAATATTCAAGAGGAGTTGAGACTAGTCAGAATGACCACCATAGAAGATGCATATGAGTTTTCCATAAAGGTCAAATTGAAGCTGAATAAAAGGTTTGAAAGTAAATAAAGAGGAAGAGATCATGGAAAAAGGATAGGTGTAAGAACTTATGGAGGCTGAAATGAAGATCAAAAGAAAACTGAAGAAACAGGCACCATTCAAAATCAGAAAGGAGATAATGCCTACCACCCTCATGACCAAAATAATGGTGAGCAAAGAGGAAGAGGAAGACTTGGGCAAGGACCTAGAAAAGGTGGTTTCAGATGAACATGTTTCCAATGTGGAGAGGAAGGACATCGATCCTAGGAGTGTTCCCAACATCAAGGAAGGACAAATAGAATACTTGAAGGTAATGCACAAGTTGCACATGTAGATGAAGATGCATAGTCTGAGCATTCTGAAGATGATGAAAGGGGAGAAACCCTAGTTATTAGAAGAATCTTGTTAAATGAGGAGAAAGAGCTAGATCAAAGGAAGATTTTATTCTGCATAAGGTGCGAGTGTGTGATATGGGAGAAGAGAGTCTAGACTAATCAATGAACTTAACCTAGAGCAATATTTCTCCAAGTCATATTGGAGTGCAAATCGATGAAGACATTAGTTTTTGGCTACTATCCTTAAGGAAGAGCCAAACTATTTGGATTTTGTTCCTTTGTTGCAAAAAGGAAAGATTGATAACCAAAGAAGTTGACTAAGCTATGCAATGTGTTAACCTAAATGATAAACTGGGTAAATCTATAGAAAACAAATCATAGAACGCAAAATAGGAGTAGAGTAGAGAAGGGCAGATAGACATGAACTTGCCACCAAAAGTAGATGTAGATTTAGTTGGAAACTAGCACCCAACATTGGAGTCCTTAGGGTTTTGCCTTAATTTCATTCCAATTATGCTTGTACCTATTACTTTCATCTTTCCATTTCTTTCGCTGTCTGAAATCACCTGTCAAGATTTGCACACGTAAATAGAGGGAAAATATTATGGCTATATAGGAGTTTGCCTCAGTCAAACCCCTGATCTAGTATTCCTACCTCACAGATAGCCAGATCGGTAACAACAAATAGTGTGTTCTATAAACCTTAAGTGTGTCTAATGTTGTGACGAGTAGCGACAGACAAATAAAGCCCTACTCAAGTGTGTTAGAGTGGATTCCTATATGTATCAAACAAGGTAATGTAATGTCCAACCCAAGAGAGATGTGTTACTCAAGGGAATAAAACTCATAGACTACAACTTCACCTCAATGAAGTTGTCTAATCAAATCTTGAAGGTGAGAAGCAATTGAAACCATACCAAATCACGATGAAGTGGTACAACCTGGTCATTAGTCAGTGATCCCAACCATTCTACATCAATCATGGAGCTTGAACCAAAAAAAGAAAGCATGGAGCATGTAAATCTTGTTTAAAGAGCAACGTTGTAGCATAATATTCAAAAACTTGTAATAAATGTTGCATCATGTAGCCTTATCCAGATTGTAAAATTGGTCCCTCAACAATGACAAGCCTATTACGTTAAATAAAGAGCCAAAGGACGTATTTTCAATTCAAACTTGAATAGGCCGACATAATGTTCTCAAGTGTCGAAATTGAGGTTGCATCATCCAAGACAATGAACACCTTAAGAGCCTCAATTTTTTCTAGAAGGAAAAGGGCAGGACACTAGTGTTGGGCACTAGTGTCCTAGTAGTATGATCCCAAAATGTGACCAGTGATTTGGGACTTAACCAAGGTCTAAACATTGCCTGAGGTCTCAACATGTGGTCATCAGTGAAGTTTTAGGTAACGTGTAACATGCCTCTTGAGTTGGAAGGTTAGGTCAAGGCTATAAGTGGTCCTAAATGGACTACGGGAGTGGACACTCAAGCATGTCCCAAATAGAGAGTGAAATTGTGCCTACACCATCAATGAGCACAATTTACTATGCTACAATGTGAAGGTAAGTGTTGTGATATTATTATTGATGGTTAACAAGTTGAAGTTGACAAGGAGGAGGCATCCACATCCATATTAGATTGCATGGTTATAGAAGGACCATAGAGCTTTGGTCAATGAGAAATGTTTAGTCAAGTTCAAGATTAGAGACTACCATGATGAGGTGTTGTGTGACATCATACTGATGGATGCATGTCATATTCTATTGGGAAGGTTGTGGTAGTATGATAGGTGTGATATCCATGATGACCATCCAAATACCTATTCCCTGACAAAGGATGGAGTTCATCATAAGCTGAATCCCTCGAAGGAGGTGGAGGAAAATTAATGTAGTACTACCACAATTTGCTTGGTAGATGTTAGGAAATTTTTGGATGGTATGAAGAACGAGCATAATTGCTTTGCGTTGATTCCCAAGATCAGCCAGGAGAAATAGTGAAGATGTAGTAGCAGAGGTCTTAGACCTATTAGAAGAATTTTAGGACATTGTCTCTGATAATGTACCAAAAGGTTTACCAATAGTGAGGAAGGTAAGTCACCAAATGGATTTGATACCAGGAACCAGTATGACGAATAAGGTAGCTCATATAATGACTCCTGCAAAGAATGAAGAGCTGAACAAATAAGTTCATGAGTTGTTAATGAAAGGAATGATGAGGGAGAGCCTAAGTCCATGTATGGTACCTGTAGTACTAGCACCAAAGAAAGATGGAGAGTGGAGAATGTGTACAGATTCTCAAGCCATTAATAAGATCATGATCAAGTATAGATTTCTACTACCTGAAATAGATGACATAATGGATTGTCCTAGTGGAGCCAAGTAATTTACAAAGATTGATCTGAAGAGTGGATATCACCATATCCAAATTAGAGAAGGAGATGAATGGAAGAGACCCTTCAAGACGAAGGAGGGCCTGTACGAATGGCTAGTCATTCCATTAGGGCTAACCGATGGACTAAGCACATTCATGCGGCTCATAAAAAAGGTTCTAAAAGAGTTTTTGGGTAAATTTTCATTATTTATTTAGATGATATTTTGATTTTCAGTAAGACTTTAGAGGAGCACCTGATGCATGTTTGAAAAGTTTTTGAGAAGATGAGGGATGAAAATTTGTTGATTAATTTGAAGAAGTGTAGTTTCGTGAAGGAGTTGGTGTACCTAGGATTTCTTATCTTTGTTGAGGGTCTTAAAATAAATCTAGAGAAGGTGAGGGTTATCATTGAATGGCCTACCCCAAGGAGTGTTATAGAGGTACAATCTTTTTATGGTTTGTCAAGTTTTTATAGAAAATTTATTAGGAATTTTAGTAGCATTTGTGCAGCCCTTACTGAGATAATGAGAGGGGATAGAAAGGAGTTTAAATGGACTACAAGAGAAGCTAAGAGTTTTAATACATTGAAGCAAAAAGTCACAAAGCAACTTGTTTTGGCACTTCCAGATTTTAATAAAGTATTTCAAGTAGATTGCAATGCTAGTGGTAGTGCTAGAGGAGTTGTTTTGAGTCAAGAAGGTAAGCCTATTACTTATTTCTGTGAGAATCTTAATGATGCGAAGAAAAACTATTATGTTTATGATCACGAGTTTTATGCTATAGATCAAGCTTTGAAGAATTGGAGACATTACTTGTTGCCAAAAGAGTTTTTTTTATATACTCATCATCAGGCTTTGTAGTATCTTAATAGTCAAGGGAATCTAAATCAAAGGCACTTAAAATAGGTTGAGTTTTTGTAGAGTTATACTTTTGTTTTGAAGCATAGGAGATGAAGGTCAAATAGAGTTGCAAACACTTTAGGTAGAAGGAAAAATTTGTTGACAGAGATGAAGATAGAGGTTGTTGGGTTCAATGAACACAAGAATTTGTACCATGAAGACCTAGACTTTGCAGAGGCTGAGAAATCTTGTTTGGAGCCTATTATCCTTGATAGTACAAGATGGTTGTATTATATAATCCAAGATGGTATGTTTTTTCGGAGGAAGCCATTTGTACATTCCAAGGAGCTCCATGAGAGAGAAGTTGACTAAGTAGAAGCATAGTGGAGGGTTGGTAGGACACTTTGGTCAAGATAAGACTATTGCTCTTGTTAGTGAGAATTATTACTAGCCATAGTTGCACCAAGATGTAAAGAAATTTGTGTAAAGTTGCAAAGTATGCTAGATGGCCAAACAAATGAGTCAAAATACTGGGCTATATCAGCCATTACCTGTACTAGAGGGGCAATAGGAGGGTATCAACATGAACTTTGTTCTTGGTTTACCAAAGACATAGAGAGGGCATGATTCAATATTTGTGGTGGTTGACAATTTTCAAAGACGACACATTTCATTCCATGTCAGAAAACCAGTGATGTTCACATTGCAAAGTTATTTTTTAGAGAGGTGGTTAGACTACATGGTCTACCAAGGAGTATAGTTTCAGATAGAGATACCAAGTTTGATGGGTATTTATGGACGACCTTCTTGAATAAGTTGAAGAGTGAGTTGAAGTTTAGTTCTGTACATCATCCATAGACTGATGGATAGATAGAGGTAATGAATCAAAGTTTAGGAAACCTGCTAAGATGCTTAGTAGGAGATAAGGCCAAGGGATGAGATTTGATATTATAACAAGTGGAGTTTGCATATAACAATTCTATCAAAAGGATTACTGGTAAATCTCCATTCCAAATTGTATATGGGAGTAGTCCAAGAAATGATTGTGAGTTGATAAAGATAGATAGAGGACAGAAGAGTAGTGCCAAGGCCGAAGACTTTGCAGAGCACCTGAAGAGCTTACATGATGAGGTACGATAGCACATTAATAAAATGAATTCTTAGTAAAAGGCTAAGGTAGATCAGAAGTGAAAGTTTAAGGAATTTAAGGTTGGTGATGAAGTCATGGTTCACCTAAGGAAAGAAAGGTTCCCAATGGGGACATATAATAAATTGAAGATGAAGATATTTGGGCCATGTAGGGTCATGAACAACAATGATTTACGAAATGCATATGAGGTAGAGCTGTTGAGTGGAATCAACATTTCCCTTGTGTTCAACATTGCTGATTTAACATAGTATCATGAAGGTGCCATAGAGGATGGACCAATAGAAGGACATTGGGGTATCCCAGCATCTACTTCAAAGGAGGAGATAGAAGAAATCTTGGATAGATGTGTGGGAAGAACTACTCAGAACAAACAATATGAATAATATCTGGTGAAGTGGAAAGGAAGGAATGTCAAAGATTCTTCTGGTTGTCTAAGGCAAAGGTTGATTGTTTGGGTTTGCTTCAAACACCAAAGATGTGACAAGGTCACTTCTCAAATTACCCTGGGTGTCTGATGAAGGAGCATCCAATGGTGCGAGGGCAATCTTGCATCACTCAAAAAATAATTTTTTTTCTATTCTTTTCATTTTTTAAAAAAATTTTCAGATATCCAATTGCTTGAATAATGATGTAGAACCTTCAATTTTCCCAGCCTGCTAAAAATAGAAAACTACTATTTTTACAAAGTTTACATTTGAGTATGTATGGAAGAAGAAATTTACTCAAAGATTTGTAATTGAAAAATATAACATTTGGTGAAGGAATTGACCAAAGATCACTTATGGGCTGAAATATATTAAAGTTTCCATTTCATTAAAAACACTTAAAAAAGTTTCAAAGTCAAATATGAGGCACTTAGAGCACCGTATGGCCTTGAAATGGATGGAATTGGTAGAGTGGATTCTAAGGGCATAGTGCACATCATGATCTTTCCAATGCATCAAATGGTTTGTCAATTGAACACCCAAATCAAAGTTATGGCTCCCAAAACTTGACATATTTTTGGAGGGAGTTACAAATTTCAAAATTTTAGCTGGAAGGCATAAAAAATGGATATTTATGACCATTTTTGAGAATCCTTTGGATAGTAGAGGAAGGGAGGAAAGTGGTGATTCAGGAAAAGGAGGGAAACTAGAAACCCTAGCAAATTTGAAGCTACAAAAGGTAGAATGTTCCAGAATTTATAGGAAGGAAGCTGTAATGTGTTCTAGCATGTTGAGGATTCATCATCTAATTTGATTCTAGTTTTTGTTTAATGTAATGTGTTGTTCAGTTCAACAAAAGAACATTCCTATTTTTTGTGTGCAATCTTTGTTATTGTGTGTTCTGGGATAGACCACCTCATCAAGTGGTATCAGAGAAAGGGTTCCTGAGCATGTAGACATATTGCCGATTGTGAGGCAGTTTGCACTAGGACTTGAGGTTGTGGGTTTGTTGTAGAGATCAAAATACCTCCACGAAGAGACTATGGTGGTATAAATGATTTGACAAAATAGGGTCTTAGATCCCTACAAAGCCAAATCGATGCATTATAAGAGGAGTTACAAAGAGGGTTTGAGATAAGAATAAGAGAAGAAAGCAAAGATGAAGAAGAAGAAGAGATATCTAAGGAAGAACAAGATGATGTAAGATATCCTACATAAGAAAGGTTGTTGAGGGCCATTTCAAAGATTCGAAAGAGGCCTAAGATTAAAGTTTCTACCTATTCTGGGTATCTGAATCCGGAAGAGGTTATTGATTGGATAAACAACATGGAGGAATATTTCAAGTATGAAAATGTGGAGGATCCAAAATGGGTCAAGTTTGCAAAAATGAAGTTGAAGGTCCATGCCAGTATTTGTTGCAAGGAGGTCAAGTTAGAGAGAAATGCAAGAGGAAAAAGAAAGATTACTGGATAGGATCCGATGGTGGACAAACTAAAGAAGCAACTCATTCTTGTGGACTATGAATTGGAGTTGTTGAAGAAGTTGCATGGATTGAAGCAAGGTAACAAGTCTATTAAGAAGTATATAGAAGAGTTTTATAAGATTGTTATTAGAATAAGATATGCAGAGGCCAATAAGGAGAAGGTAGCTTGTTACATTAATGGGTTGAGGAAAAGTATTCAAGAGGAGCTGAGCCCAGTCAGAATTACCACCAGAGAAGATGAGTATGAGTTTTCCTTAAAGGTCGAATAGAAAAGGAATAAAAGGTTTGAAATTAAACAAAGAGGAAGAGGTCATGGCAAAAGGACTAGTGGAAGATCTTGTGGAGGCCAAAATGAAGATCAAAAGAAAAGTGAAGAAGCAAGCACCAGTCGAAATCAGAAAGGAGATAATACCTACTGCCCTCATGACGAAAATAATGGTGAGGAAAGAGGAAGAGGAAGAGGAAGAGGAAGACCTAGGCAAGGACTTGGATGAGGAGGTTTCAGAGGAACCTATTTCCAATGTGAAGAGGAAGAGTGTTGCCAACATCAAGGAAGGACAAATAGAAGACCTAAAGGTAATGCATGAGATGCACATGTAGATGAAGATGCACAGTCTAAGAATTCTAAAGATGCTGAAAGGGGAAGAGCCCTAGTTTTTAGAAAAACCTTGTTAAATGAGGATAAAGAATTAGATCAGAGGAAGAGTTGATTCGACACAAGGTGCAAGTGTGAAGGTAAGTGTTGATATATTATTATTGACAATGGAAGCACTAATAATCTTGTCTTAGAGGAGATGGTTAACAAGTTTAAGTTGACAAGGAAATGGCATCCACATCCATATTGGATTGCATGGTTGTAGAAGGACCATAGAGCTTTGGTCAATGAGTAATGTTTAGTTAAATTCAAGATTAGAGACTAACATGATGAGGTGTTGTGTGATATAATACTTATGGATGCATGTCATATTCTATTGGGAAGACCATGGCAATATGATAGGCATGTTGTCCATGATGGCCATGCAAATATCTACTCCCTAACAAAGGATGGAGTTAGTCATAAGCTAAATCTGTTGAAAGAGGTGGAGGAAAAGGAATGTAGTACTATGAGAATTTTCTTGGTAGATGGTAGGATTTTATTGGATGGTATGAAGCATAAGCCCCATTACTTTGTGTTGATTCGTAAGATCATCGAGGAGAAATGTGAAAATGTACCAACAGAAGTCTTAGATTTGTTGGAAGAATTTTAGGACATTGTCTCTGATAATGTACTAGAAGTTTTACCACTAGTGAGGAAGATAAATCACCAAATGGATTTGATACCAGGAGCTAATTTATCGAATAAGGCAGCTCATAGAATGACTCCTGCAGAGAATAAAGAGATGAATAGACACATTCACAAGCTATTAAGGAAAGGAGTGATAAGATAGAGCCTAAGTCCATGTGTGGTACCTGTAGTACTAGAATCAAAGAAAGATGGAGAGTGGAGAATGTGTACAGATTCACAAACCATCAATAAGATCACGATCATGTATAGATTTTCATTCCCTAGAATGGATGACATAATGGATTGTCTGAGTGGAGCCAGGTACTTTACAAGTAGTGATCTGAAGAGTGGATATCACCATATTGAAATTAGAGAAGGAGATGAATGGAAGCCAACTTTAAAGAGTAAGGAGGTCTTACACAAATGGTTATTCATGCCATTTGGGCTAACCAATGCACTGAGCACATTCATGGGGCTCATAAACATGGTACTGAAAGAGTTTTTGGGTAAATTTATCATTGTTTATTTAGATGATATTTTGATTTTTAGTAAGACTTTGGAGGATCACCTAATGCATGTTTGAAAAGTTTTTGAGAAGACAAGAAAAGAAAAGTTGTTGATTAATCTGAAGAAATGTAGTTTCATGAAGTAGTTGGTGTACCTAGGATTTGTTATCTCAATTGAGGGTCTTAAAATGGATCTAGAGAAGGTGAGGGCTATCATTGAATGAATTATACAAAAGAGTGTTATAGAGGTATGATTTCATGGTTTGGTAAGCTTTTATAAAAAAATTATTAGTAATTTTAGTAGCATTTGTGCACCCGTAACTGAGATAATGAGAGGGAATAGAAAGGAGTTTAAATAGACTATAGGAGCAGCCAATAGTTTTGATACATTGAAGAAGAAAGTCACTAAGAAACCTATTTTGGCACTTCCAAATTTTAATAAAGTGTTTTAGGTAGATTGTGATCCTAGTGGCAGTACTATATTAGTTGTTTTGAGTAGAGAAGGTAAGCCCATTGCCTATTTCAGTGAGAAGATTAATGATGCTGTCATGCCCACATTTCCCATGCGGTCACAACACGCGTGTCATGTCCACATGCGACATGTGGTCATGATACGAACTATCAAAAATTTTCTCCTGACTACTCTAAGTTTCCCTTCACACGCGTAAGCATGCTTGATGGTGTATACCTAAGGTGTTAACGTTAATGTTGTATACAAAATCTTTCTCACATGTGAGCCTACACTATGCTAGCATACTAGTTCTACTACGTTTACGTTGGTTTTTAAATTCAGCATTTAAATTACTGAATGATTGGTTGGCCCCTATTTGGTTTTCTCAGTTTAATCATTATTGCCTTGCAATATTTATTTCCTCCTCTTTCAAGTTGTTTTGACTAATTTTACGTTCAATTGTTTACATATTTATTTATTATCTTAAATTAATCTCTTAACATAATTTGTGCCCATTACCCTAATAATTCATTAGTCATTTAATAACTCCGAATTTTTCATAATTATGTCTTTTTAGAGATAAATATATATATATATATATATATATATATATATATATATATATATATATATATAGTAAGTTAAATTTTTCTTTGAAAAGTGGAATCCACAACTAATTACATCTATTACATCTAAATTTATATAAATATAAATATATATATATAATTGATTTTATCTTTCTTTTGTAAGTGGATTCCACAACTAATACCACTATTACAATTAAATATATATATATATAATTAATTTAACTTCCTCTTTTGTAAGTGGATTCCACAAGTAATACAACTATTATATTTAAATAAATATATATAGATATCTATATATATATATATAAACTCATATATATATATATATATATATATATATATATATATATATATATATATATATATATATCCATATACATAAATATATATATTCACTTTAAATATATTGTTTTTTTACATTAAACTCCACTCAAGCACCAAGTGCTTGTTAAAAACCATGTTATAACAATAAAAGTGAATAACCCTAACTTTATTTTGTTGTGATAGCTGTGTTGCAGGGTCATGGAGGCGGCGGCGGCAAAGGAGGTCGCAGGGGAATCCGAAGGAGGGGTCGCAAGTCGACGGAGGGACGGAATGGAGGTGGACTGAATGGAAGGGGCCGGACATGGGAGCCGGCAGCGGGAATTGTCGCGCAGTCCATGATGGAGGAGGGGCCGTAGGAGGTGACACTGTAGTTTTTCCGCGGGCGGGGGTGTGGGTTATAGTCATGGTGGGGGATGTGGGTAGGGGCGGAGCCCCACCCACAACCCACTCCATGGGGTATGGGTGGGGCTCCGCCCCTCCCCACACCCTTCCTGTTGTAAGGGTTTTCGGTGGGGGTTTAAACCTCCACCATATTACTTGTAAATGTTCGACTGTGTATCAAATAAAACAACGAACTCTCTCTGTTTATTTCATTTGCAATTTTCATAATTTTTGGATTATAAATATATAAATATAAATATAAATATAAATATATATATATATACATATATACATATCTATATATATATATATACATATATACATATCTATATATATATATATACCAGTGTAGCAAATTTTCACAATTTCCTTTAAATTAAAATTATATATATATATAAACAAGTATAGCAAAATATCAAATTTTCCAACAAATAGCAATAAATATAAATATATATATATATATATATATATATATATATATATATATATATATATTTAAATCATAACGTATTTTCACATTTCCTACAACATTTTAGTTTACTAATTAACAAATTCATTTCCCATTTTCTCTAACGTTTTAATTTACAACTTAACAAAATTCTTGAGTGAAACAGAAAACAACTAACCATTTAAACCTGTATTTTTCTACTAATACTTTTAATCCAACAAGTTTACATTTTAACTCTAATAAAATTAAATGATTAAGAGTAAATACAGAGAGCTAATAAATCTTCCATTCCAATAACCAAATAAACAAACCTATAAATCGGTTTAGATTATTTTCCATTGCTTACTTAAATCAAGTTTTAATTTGTTTTCAAAAAGCAAATTTACATCTTCTATAACCTAGTAAATGTAACTTTTTCACTAAGTAATACAAGAGATAAATTTTAACAACTGGTCTAAATCAACAACTAATCTCACAACTTTATAATTTGATAAACAAGAATAAACAATTGTAAGATCCCACAACTCACAAACACTCTAAGGGAGGAATTACTTTCTTCTCCCAATACAATTTTTTTTACAACTTTCAGAGGGAGAAATCTCTCCTCTTTTAAAGGAACTTATCCAGGAAGAACTTAAGAACCAACTCTCCTTGTCAGTAAGGATGAGTTCCATTTTCCCCAAACAATAAAACTTTCTCTTTTCTCTTTCATAAGCTCCAAGGGCAACCTGCATGACAACCAGGAAGAAATACACCAACCAAATAGCTCTCCTCCCTACCATAGACCCGCAAGAGGGTCACCCCCGAGCTAGGGAGATCATCCACACACCCAGGGTAGAATAGACCAAAAACACTTCACAACAATAGAAAACAAAACAACACAGAACACCCATGGTTTTACTCATAACACAAAAACTCAACTAAGGTGAGTTTAAAGAGGGTAGGGAAGTAGACTCACTCAACTCAAAGGTGTCATTCTTCTCAACATTTTATCACAAATTATCTCATGGCCTCAAGCCAAAAAAATTAATCTTTCTCATGGCCTCAAGCCATCCAAATAATCCAAATCCCAGGGATATCACAAATAGGCTCTCAAGCCTTATAGCCCTCTTGGCTCAAATTTACCAACATGCCCTCAAGGCTTCCATATACCAAGAACAAGAATACACCCGATGAGGTTCACACCTTCCTTTCCCTACACATGATGAGCATTGTCCTCCAACTTGAAGAAGCTCTTTCAAACACCCAACACAAACCCAAAATAACAGAAATACCACATAGACAACCTTTGCAAAACAACATTCATCAAACAAGTAACAGAACATACAAGGTGAGTAAACTTGCTCACTAACCTTCACAAGCCCTATTATGGATGTAGTTGAAGAAGAGCTCCACCCTTAGTCTCCTCCTCCAAGTTCTCCTTCTTTCCACAATAATCCAACCCCCTTACCCTCTCCCTCCTCTTCTTTTTAAACTAATTCCCTCCATTTTCCCTTATTCCCAAGTGGCATTAAAAAACTAAACCCACTCCTTATCCATTATCCCTAGTGGACTTAAACAATTAACCCCACTCAAGAGGTCCCCCACTAAAGCCCTTTTACAACACATGGAGGAATAAAATAAAATAATTAAAATAGAATTAAAGAGGGAATGGATGACACACCACCCTTTTTATGGGGCACTCCCACCAAAAGAGAGGCACAAAGAGACAAAGCACTCCATTATTGGTGGATCATGGTGTCATTCCATGACTTGTAAGTGGCCCTGAGTGTGGATTCCACTCATCCCATTATCCCCATGCTTCAAAATTCGTCACTTAACTTCACTGTGAAGTTAAAGTGACCATATGGAGGTTATCCCAAGGTTATCCTAGTCAAAAGGGTCCCTAGACCTATGGGGTATAACCTAAGGTTGATTTTTACCTAGTTAGGACTCCTAGAGTCAAGTAAAAACACAAGAAGAGGGTCTAAAAGAAATAAAGTTAAAACAAGATTCATAACAACATTTCTTACAACACATATCACAATATAAGTAAATCAGAGGGTAGACCTAATTCCCTTGACCTCATGCAACATTACAACATTACAACATTACAACATTTCACTATACACGGAGTTGATCTTAGTTCCTCGTGGACTAGATCGGCTTCACAAGGGATACAACATAGGGTGTGGAATGATCTCTTGTATTTGTGGTTTCGTTAGCAATACCTGCACACTCAATCTCGGAGTTAATAACACATAAAGATATCATAGCCGAAGCAATTTAAATACAAGTAAACCTAAACATTCTAACATATAAATATAATCATTCTGAAATCACATCAAAGTTCCATATCTAATATTATCCATTCATCATTCTCTTAAAAGCAAACATCTATCTATCATTGCACAATTTGTTTTCTTAAGAAACAATTAGGTTTAATAAACAAGATTCCAGGATCAATAGTTTCTCAACATAAAAGTAATAGCAATAGCACTGCAAATAGTCTCATGAATAGAAGTGAAAAAGGTAGGCCTCACATCCTCCCCCCCTAATATTGTACTTCCTCCTGGAAGTCATCAAAGAGGTGAGGGTAAAGTATCTTCAGTCTCGTTGCATCTTCCCATGTCGCAGTGACCTCACCATACATATCCCACTAGACCCTAACCTGGTCCAGCTCTCGACCTCGAAGGCCCAGCGTCTAACGAGCCAATATGCGTATTGGCTCCAAAGCCAGCTGTCTGTCTGCCTCTACCTGAAGAGCACTCCAATCCAATACGTGAGATAAGTCAAAAATATAATGACGTAGAACTAAAACATGAAAGACATCGTGGATATGAGATAGGCTAGGTGGCAAGGCTAAACGATAGGCTACAGGTCCTATCCTCTCTAAAATTTCAAAAGGTCCTACAAACTGGGGTGCGAGCTTAGAGCCTTTTCCGTAACGGATTGGACTCTTATGCAGTCGCACTCTCAAGAATACCCTGTCACCCACTAAGAAGCTTCGATCCATTCTCTTCACATTGACATACTTCTTCTGTCTATCCTATGCTTCATGTAGTCTCTGTCTGATCAATGTGACCTGTTGTTCCATAACCTGAATTATTTCAGGACCAATGGCAACTCGGTCCTCTAGCCAATCCCAACTCAAAAGCGTCCTACAAGGTCTGCCGTATAAAGCCTGGTAAGGAGGCATACCCAATGAGCTGTGATGCCCATTATTGTAGGTGAACTCAACCAGATATAGGTACTCCTCCCATCTAGACTGATGATCCATAACATACATGCGAAGGATGTCCTCTAACACCTGATTAACTCTTTCTGTCTGGCCGTCGGTCTCAGGATGGTAAGCGGAACTGAAGTTGAGTTGTGTGCCCAACGCCTGATGTAAGGCTCTCCAAAATGATGATGTGAAAATGGAGTCTCTATCAGGTATGATGCAGCGAGGTACTCCATGCAGTCTGACGATTTGATCTAGAAACACTCTCGCCATCGATGGTGCATTGTACATTGTGCGTACTGGTGAGAAATGCGCCACCTTGGTCAACTTGTCAACTGTCACCATGATGGCATCATGGTGTCGTGATGACATAGGTAGACCAATAATGAAGTCCATGGAAATGGTGTCCCTTTTCCATTCAGGTATCTTGTGAGGGTATAAAAGTTTTGCTGGATGCTGATGCTCGGCCTTGACCCTCTGACACTCAAGGCATCGAGTAACATACTCTGCAATGTCGTATCTCATCCCAGCCCAATGATATAACTACTGCAAATCCGCATGCATCTTCTTCACTCTTAGATGAGCTGCATAGGGTGCTCTATGAGCCTCAGAGAGTATCACTGTACATAGATCACCCGCACGGGGTACATAGATGCGTTGCCTATGTCTAAGCAATCCATCTGACTCAAGGGAATATCCTACGAATTTACCCTTCAGGACCCTTTGATTCTAGATTTCCTGTTGCACCTCCAAAAACCACTCGTCCTCAGGCAGATGCTATAAAATACGTTCTCTCAAATCCACCTTTAAAGTTAGAGTTAGGATCTCATGGCGCCTTTGACTGAAAGCGTCAGCGACCATGTTCTCCTTTCCTTTGATGTAGTGGACATCAAAGTCGTACTCACAGATAAACTCCATCCAATGCCGCTGGCAGGCATTCAAATTAGGCTAAGTGAAAAAGTACTGTAAGCTATGATGATCCGAATGGAGCTCGAAATGTCGACCTAAAAGAAAGTGTCTCCAACAAACAAGAGCATGAATGACAGCTGTGAGCTCTAAATCATGAGTAGGGTAGTTTAGCTCATGTGTTTTAAGTTTTCACGATTCATAAGCAATCGCTCTACCACCCTGCATAAGCACAGCTCCAAATCCCTCTAATGATGCATCCGTGCAAACAACAAAATCTTCTGTCAGATCAGGAACAGCTAATATGGGAGCGCTGGTAAGACGTTCCTTCAGGATCCCAAAGGCCTTCTCACACTGCTCAATCCAAGTGAATCCTTTCCCTTTTCGCTGAAGGGAAGTGATAGGATGTGCTATCCTAGAGAAACCTTCGACAAACCTACGGTAGTAACCAGCTAGTCCCATAAAGCTCCTTACTTTTGTTACACTGGTGGGTGCTGGCCAATCCTGAATCACCCTAATCTTTGATGGATCTATGGAGATACCATCACCTGATAATATGTGCCCCAAATACTGCACCTCTGACCTGAAAAAGGCACACTTTGCCAGGTTTCCATAAAGCTGATGCTCACATAAACACTGCAATACCTGACGCAAATGGTTTAAATGTTCCTCCTCGGTCTGTGAATAGATCAAAATGTCGTCTAGAAATATGATCACAAACTGATCTAGGTAAGTGTGGAACACCCCGTTCATGAGACTCATGAACACTGCAGGGGCATTCGTCAAACCGAAAGGTACCACTATAAACTCATAATGGCCATATCTAGTTCAGAAAGCAGTTTTGTTAATATCTACCCCTATGATTCATAATTGGTGATACCCAGATTTTAGATCAATTTTTGAAAACACTCTGGCTCCCTGCATTTGGTCAAAGAGATTGTCAATCCTAGGCAGAGGATATCAGTTCCTCACCGTCACTTTGTTCAACTGTCTATAATCCATGCATAGCCGAAGAGATCCATCCTTCTTCTTAACGAAGATAACTGGTGCACCCCATGGTGAAACGCTAGGTCAGATGTTTCCCTTCTCTAATAATTCTTCTAACTGCAGTTTAAGCTCTATAAGATCATGTGTAGTCATTCTATAAGGTGCCTGAGACACTGGTTCTGCCCCTAGTACCAAATCGATGTGGAAGTCAACTTCTCTATGTGGAGGCATACCGGGTAACTCTAGTAGATAGACATCGGCAAATTCTCTCAGGATAGGGTGATCATCTAAGGTAGTCTCAGGTTCATCCTCTGATCTATCACTGACTGTGATAGCAAACATCTGACAACCCTTCCGCATGCAGTGCTTAAGTTGTTGTGCGGATATCATATGAGCAGTCGTGGGCTTCTGTATGCCCACTATCTTGACCCGTGTGCCATGATCATCTATGCAACTAATTGTCCTCTGGCGGCAATCTAGCTTGGCTCTATGAGCCACAAGCTAGTCCATACCAAAAACTATGCCGTAGGACCCTAATGGCATAACCCTAAGATCCCAAGTTGTAATGAAAGAACCCAAGGAAATCTCACAATTTCTAACAATGGTATCAACTGACATCCTAGCCCCAGAGGCCAACTCAACCTCCCACCTAATGTCCTACCTAGAAGCCACCAGCCTGCAACGTCCCACTAACGATGTAGACATAAAAGAGTCAGTAGCTCTAGAGTAAAATAGGATAGAGATGGGAAAATCTGCAATCATATCTACCGTCTCAATAACTGAAGCCTGAAAATCAGCCTGGCGGTTGTCAACCACAGCAAACATACAGTGGGATTTACCCACATCACCCACAGTCTGATTAGAACCTTCTGCACGATGCTGTCCCCCTGCTATAAAACCCTATGGACACTCTCTAGCTAGATGTCCAGCTTCACCACAAACATAACAAGGGCCCTTAACCTGTACCTGTACAGTCTGAGTCCTACTCGACTACTGTTGTCCTGATCTACCAGTAGACCCCTGTGAGCCCCTATACGACTGCTGTGGCCTCGCGAGTCCCGCAGGTGGTCCCTGCTATCTCTGATCTCTGTGCGGGCCCTGCTGCAGCCAACCTCTATTATTTCCCCAATGTGACCTCTGTTGTGTTCTAGCTTTCTGTTGCTGTTGTGACTGCTGCTGCTGTGGGGGCCTAGGAGGTAATGATGCTGAATTGAATCCTCCTCTAGGGGGTGGTTGTGGTGGCCTATGAAAACTCTGTTGATGCTACTACTATCCCTGATCCTGGAACTAAGGGCGAGAACTCCGCCCTCGTCCCTGAATCTCCTCAACAATATAAGCCTTCTTAGCAGCATCACTCAAGGTCTGGGGATCTGCCATCTGAACAAGTCCTGCTATACTATGGTTTAGTCCTCTGATAAACTTATGCACCAGGAGTTTCTCGTCATGGAGATACTCCGCATATCTGGATAACTCTGTAAACTTACTCTCGTATTGTGCGACTAAGAGTCCCCTCTGCTGTAGGTCATGAAACTCATCTATATGACGTTGTCTGTAATGGTCTGATAGGTATCGCACATTGAATCGCTCAATAAAGGTCTCCCATGAGAGGGTGTCTAAGGAAAGGTGATGCTTGCACTCCTTAGTGCGCCACCAAGTAGCTGCTGCATCTCGTAATAAGTGTACTGCCACACGGGCCTTCGTATTGCCCGCGTATGGATGCAATGCGAAGCACCCATCCAAACTGATAAGCCAGGCCTTTGCCTCAGCTCCCTCTGTAGTTCCAATGAAAGTAGGAGGTTCAACCTCAAAATGTCCCTAATGGGATCTCCTCTATCACTGCACCCCCTGATAGGCTCATTTGCATGATAATCATAAGGCCTGGGACCAAATTGCTCTACTCGCACTGTCTCGTCATGCCTGGCATGATGTGTGGGGCTCCTACTACGGGCCCTGTCGGTCGAACCAACCTCCTCTGTATCAGGCAACTCGACATAAGGCTCCACACGTGGCAACCCCTGTGGCTGTACGCAGGGTTCCACACATGGCTCAACATGAGTCTCAGCTCGTGGCTCCACGCGTGGCTCCTCTCGCGGAACATAGTGGGGCTTGACACGTGGCTCTACGTGCGGCTCAACTACAGTCGGTGGAAGCCTATCTAAGATAGCCTGTAAGGCTTGTAATATCTGTGGTCCCATATCTGGTGGGGCTGGTGGTGCCTGAGGAACCTGAGGAACTGGTTGTGCCTGTAGTACTGGCTGAACCTATGGAATTGGCTAATCTAGTGGAACTGGTTGATCTGGTCCCACAGATGAAGAATCAGTGCACACCTCAGTGGGTGGAGTGTGGAGGGTCAGTGTTCACCGAACTCGTCTGGGAGGCATCCTACAAAATGAGGTATTCGCCAGTCAGTTTGGTCGTGGAAGTGATAATGTGCCTAAACAAGCCCAGTGTTTAAAACAATCGGGCTCTGATACCAAATGTCATGTCCACATTTCCCATGCGGTCACAACACGCAAACACGCGTGTCATGTCCACATGCGACATGTGGTCATGATACGAACTATCAAAAATTTTCTCCTGACTACTCTAAATTTCCCTTCACACGCGTAAGCATGCTCGATGGCGTATACTTAAGGTGTTAACATTAATGTTGTATACAGAATCTTTCTCACATGTGAGCCTACACTATGCTGGCATACTAGTTCTACTACGTTTACGTTGGTTTTTAAATTCAGTGTTTGAATTACTGAATGATTGGTTGGCCCCTATTTGGTTTTCTCAGTTTAATCATTACTGCCTTGCAATATTTATTTCCTCCTCTTTCAAGTTGTTTTGATTAATTTTACGTTCAATTGTTTACATATTTATTTATTATCTTAAATTAATCTCTTAAGATAATTTGTGCCCATTACCCTAATAATTAATTAGTCATTTAATAACTCTGAATTGTTCATAATTATGTCTTTTTAGAGATATATATATATATATATATATATATATATATATATATATATATATAGTAAGTTAAATTTTTCTTTGAAAAGTGGAATCCACAACTAATTACATATATATATATATAATTAATTAATTTAATCTTTCTTTTGTAAGTGGATTCCACAAGTAATACAACTATTATATTTAAATAAATATATATATGTATATATATAGATATATATATAAACTCATATATATATCCACATACATAAATATATATATTCACTTTAAATATATTGTTTTTTTACATTAAACTCCACTCAAGCACCAAGTGCTTGTTAAAAACCATGTTATAACAATGAAAGTGAATAACCCTAACTTTATTTTGTTGTGATAGCTGTGTTGCAGGGTCATGGAGGCGGCGGCAGCGAAGGAGGTCGCAGGGGAAGCCGAAGGAGGGGTCGCAAGTCGGCGGAGGGACGGAATGGAGGTAGGTGGAATGGAGGTCGCTGTGAGCGACGGAGGGAGCGGACATGGGAGCCGGTGGCGGGAATTGTCGCACAGTCCATGATGGAGGAGCGGTCGCAGGAGGCGGCACTGTGGTTTTTCCGCGGGCAGGGGTGTGGGTTACAGTCACGACGGGGGATGTGGGGAGGGGCGGAACCCCACCCACAACCCACTCCGTGGGGTGTGAGTGGGGCTCTGCCCCTCCCCACACCCTTCCTGTTGTAAGGGTTTTTGGTGGGGGTTTAAACCCCCACCATATTACTTGTAAATGTTCGACTGTGTATCAAATAAAACAGCGAACTCTCTCTATTTATTTCATTTGCAATTTTCATAATTTTTGGATTATAACTAAATAAATAAATAAATAAATAAATATATACCAGTGTAGCAAATTTTCACAATTTCCTTTAAATTAAAATTAATTATATATATATAAACAAGTATATCAAAATATCAAATTTTCCAACAAATAGCAATAAATATATATATATATATACATATATTTAAATCATAACGTATTTTCACATTTCCTACAACATTTTAGTTTACTAATTAACGAATTCATTTCGCATTTTCTCCAATGTTTTAATTTACAACTTAACAAAATTCTTGAGTGAAACAGAAAACAACTAACCATTTAAACCTGTATTTTTCTACTAATACTTTTAATCCAACAAGTTTACATTTTAACTCTAATAAAATTAAACGATTAAGAGTAAATACAGAGAACTAATAAATCTTCCATTCCAATAACTAAATAAACAGACCTATAAATCGGTTTAGATTATTTTCCATTGCTTACTTAAATCAAGTTTTAATTTGTTTTCAAAAAGCAAATTTACATCTTCTATAACCTAGTAAATGTAAATTTTCACTAAGTAATACAAGAGATAAATTTTAACCAACTAGTTTAAATCAACAACTAATCTCACAACTTTACAATTTGATAAATAAGAATAAACAACTGTAAGATCCCACAACTCACAAACACTCTAAGGGAGGAATTACTTTCTTCTCCCAATACAATTTTTTTTACAACTTTCAGAGGGAGAAATCTCTCCTCTTTTAAAGGAACTTATCCAGGAAGAACTTAAGAACCAACTCTCCTTGCCAGTAAGGATGAGTTTCATTTTCCCCAAACAATAAAACTTTCTCTTTTCTCTTTCATAAGCTCCAAGGGCAACCTGCATGACAACCAGGAAGAAATACCCCAACCAACTAGCTCTCCTCCCTACCATAGACCCGCAAGAGGGTCACCCCCGAGCTAGGGAGATCATCCACACACCCAGGGTAGAATAGATCAAAAACACTTCACAACAATAGAAAATAAAACAACACACAACACCCATGGTTTTACTCACAACACAAAAACTCAACTAAGGTGAGTTTAAAGAGGGTAGGGAAGTAGACTCACTCAACTCAAAGGTGTCATTCTTCTCAACATTTTATCACAACTTATCTCATGGCCTCAAGCCAACAAAATTAATCTTTCTCATGGCCTCAAGCCATCCAAATAATCAAAATCCCAGGGATATCACAAATAGACTTTCAAGCCTTATAGCCCTCTTGGCTCAAATTTACCAACATGCCCTCAAGGCTTCCATATACCAAGAACAAGAATACACCCGAGGAGGTTCACACCTTCCCTTCCCTACACATGATGAGCATTGTCCTCCAACTTGAAGAAGCTCTTTCAAACACCCAACACAAACCCAAAATAACAAAAATACCACATAGACAACCTTTGCAAAACAACATTCATCAAACAAGTAACAGAACATACAAGGTGAGTAAACTTGCTCACTAACCTTCACAAGCCCTATTATGGATGTAGTTGAAGAAGAGCTCCACCCTTAGTCTCCTCCTCCAAGTTCTCCTTCTTTCCACAATAATCCAACCCCCTTACCCTCTCCCTCCTCTTTTTTTTAAACTAATTCCCTCCATTTTCCCTTATTCCCAAGTGGCATTAAAAAACTAAACCCACTCCTTATCCATTATCCCTAGTGGACTTAAACAATTAACCCCACTCAAGAGGTCCCCCACTAAAGCCCTTTTACAACACATGGAGGAATAAAATAAAATAATTAAAATAGAATTAAAGAGGGAATGGATGACACACCACCCTTTTTATGGGGCACTCCCACCAAAAGAGAGGCACAAAGAGACAAAGCACTCCATTATTGGTGGATCATGGTGTCATTTCATGACTTGTAAGTGGGCCTGAGTGTGGATTCCACTCATCCCATTATCCCCATGCTTCAAAATTCGTCACTTAACTTCACTGTGAAGTTAAAGTGACCATATGGAGGTTATCCCAAGGTTATCCTAGTCAAAAGGGTCCCTAGACCCATGGGGTATAACTCAAGGTTGATTTTTATTAGTTAGGACTCCCAGAGTCAAGTAAAAACACAAGAAGAGGGTCTAAAAGAAATAAAGTTAAAACAAGATTCATAACAACATTTCTTACAACACATATCACAATATAAGTAAATCAGAGGGTAGACCTAATTCCCTTGACCTCATGCAACATTACAACATTACAACATTTCACTATACACGGAGTTGATCTTAGTTCCTCGTGGACTAGATCGGCTTCACAAGGGATACAACATAGGGTGTGGAATGATCTCCTGTATTTGTGGTTTTGTTATACCTGCACACTCAATCTCGGAGTTAATAACACAAAGATATCATAGCTGAAGCAATTTAAATACAAGCAAACCTAAACATTCTAACATTAAATATAATCATTCTGAAATCACATCAAAGTTCCATATCTAATATTATCCATTCATCATTCTCTTAAAAGCAAACATCTATCTATCATTGCACAATTTGTTTTCTTAAGAAACAATTAGGTTTAATAAACAAGATTCTAGGATCAATAGTTTCTCAACATAAAAGTAATAGCAATAGCACTGCAAATAGTCTCATGAACATAAGTGAAAAAGGTAGGCCTCACAGATGCGAAGAAAAAGTATTATGTTTGTGATCAGGAGTTTTATGCTATAATTCAAGCTTTGATGAAATGGAGACATTATTTGTTGTCAAAAGAGTTTGTTTTATAAACTAATCATTAGTCTTTGCAGTATCTTGATAGTCAAGAGAATTTGAATAAGAGAATCTTAAAATGGGTTGATTTTTTGCAAAGTTATACTTTTGTTTTGAAGCATAGGAGTGGAAGGTCAAATAGAGTTGCAAACACCTTAAGTAGAAGGCAAAATTTGTTGACAGAGATGAAGATAGAGGTTGTTGGGTTCAATGAACTCAAGAATTTGTACCCTAAATATTCAGACTTTATAGAGGTCTGGAAATCTTGTTTGGATCCTGTTACCTTGGATAGGATGTGATGGTTGGATTATATAATCCAAGATGGTATGTTTTTTTAGAGGAAGCTAGTTGTGCATTCCAAGGAGCTCCATGAGAGAGAATCTGATTAAGGAGAAGCATAGTGGAGGGTTGGCAAGACACTTTGGTCAAGATAAGACCATTTCTCTTGTTAGTGAGAATTATTACTAGCCACAGTTGCACCAGGATGTGAAGAAATTTGTGCAAAGTTTCTAGAGTATGCCATATGGCCAAATGAGTGAGTCAAAATACTAGGCTATATCATCCATTATTGTACCAGAGGGGCCATGGGAGGATATTAGCATGGAATTTGTTCTTGGTTTACCAAGGACACAAGGAGGACATGATTCAATATTTGTGGTGGTCGACAAATTTCAAAGATGACACATTTCATTCCATGTTAGGAAACTAGTGATGTTCTTCCCATTGCAGAGTTATTTTTTAGAGAGGTGGTTAGACTACATGGTCTACCAAGGGGTATAGTTTTAGATATAGATACCAATTTTGTTGGATCTTTCTGGAGAACCTTATGGAAGAAGTTGAAGATTGAGTTGAAGTTTAGTTCTACATATCATCTACAGACTGATGGATAGATAGAGGTAGTGAATCAAAGTTTGGGAAATCTGCTGAGATGCATATTAGGAGATAAGCCCAAGGGATGGGATTTGATATTACCACAGGTGGAGTTTGCATATAACAATTCTATCAACAAGAGTACTAGTAAATCCCCATTCCAAATTGTATATGGGAGTAGTCCAAGAAATGCTTATGAGTTGAGAAAGATAGATAGAGGAGAGAAGAGTAGTGCTGAGGATGAACACTTTACAGAGCACCTGAAGAGCTTACATGAAGAGGTATAACAACACATTAATAAAATGAATTCTCAGTACGAGGCTAAGGAAGATCACAAGCAAAAGTTTAAGGAGTTCATGGTTGGTGATGAATTCATGGTTCACCTAAGGAAAGAAAGGTTCCCAATGGGGACATATAATAAGTTGAAGATGAAGAAATTTGGGCCATGCAAGATCCTGAAGAAGCATGATTCAAGAAATGCATATGAGATAGAGCTATCGAGTGGAATCAACATTTCCCCTATGTTCAACATTGTTGATTTAACAAAGAATGATGAAGGTGGCACAAAGGATGGACATAGAGAAGGACAGTATAGTATGCCAACATCTACTTCAAAGGAGGAGATAAAAGAAATCTTGGATAGCCATGTGGGAAGAAGTACTTAGAATAGGAAATATGAAGAATATATGGTGAAGTGGAAAGGAAGGCCTATTGAATATTCTTCCTAGTTGTCTAAGGCAAAGGTTAATTGTTTGGGTTTTCCTTGAACACTAGAGATGTGACAAGGTAACTTCTCAAATTACCCTCAATGTCTGATGTAGGAGCATCTAGTAGTGTAAGGGCAATCTTGCATCACCCCTTAAAATGATGATTTTGTTTTATGTTCTTTTCAATTTTTGTATTTTTGGATACCCAATTGCTTTAACAATGACATAGAAGCTTCATTTTTCCCAACTTACTAAAATTAGAAAATTGTTGTTTTTAGAAAGTTTGTATTTGAGCATGTATGGAAGTGGAAATTTACTCAAAGATTCGGAATTGAAAAATATAACCTTTGGTGAAGGAATTAGCCAAAGATCACTTGTGGGTTGAAAAATATTAAAGTTTATGTTTCTTTAGAAACCCCTAAATATGTTTCAAAGTCAAATATGAGGCACTTAGAGGCCCCGTACGACCATGAAAATGGGAAGAATTGACAAAGCATATTATAAGGGTGTAGATAACTTCATTAGATTTCCAACACATCAAAGGGTTCATCAATCGGACACCCGAATCAAAAGTTATGGCTCCTGCAAGTTGACCTAACTTTGAAGGGAGTTACAAATTTCAAAATTTTTTGATGGAAAGCACCAAAAAGGGCTATTTATGACAATTTTTGGGAATCCTTTGGATAGTAGAGAAAGGAGGGAAAGTGGTGAGTTAAAAAAAAGGAGGGAAAATAGAAACCCTAGCAGATTTAAAGCTACAAAAGGTAGAATGTTATAGAATCGAGAGGAACGAAGATGTAATGTGTTGTTTAGTTTAATAAAGCACATTCCTATTTTCTATTTGCAATCTGTGTTATTGTGTGTTTTGGGATTGACCCCCTCATCAAGTGGTATCAAAGCAAGGTTTCCTAAGTGTGTAGAGAGATCAAAATGTCTCCATGAAGAAACCATGGTGAGAGAAATTCTTTGACAGAAGAGGATTTTAGATACTTGCAATGGCAAATTGATGCATTGTAAGAGGAGCCGTGAATAGGGTTTGAACCATGAATAAGAGAAGAAAGTGAAGATGAAGCTGAAGAGGAAGAGCTATTTGAGGAAGAACAAGATGATGCAAGAGACTCTTCACAAATTAGGTTGTTGAGGGCCATTTTGAAGATTGGAAGGAGGCCTAGGATTTAAGTTTCTACCTGTTTTGGGGATCTAAATCTGGAAGAGCTTATTGATTGGAGGAATATTTTGAGTATGAAGATGTGGAGGATCCAAAATGGGTCAAGTTTTCACAAATGAAGTTGAAGGGTCATGCTAGTATTTAGTGGAAGGAGGTCCAGTTAGAGAGAAATAGAAGAGGAAATTAAAATATTACCAGATAGGTTTAGATGGTGGATAAACTAAAGAAGCAGTTCATTCCTGTGGACTATGAGTTGGAGTTGTTGAAGAAGTTGCAAGGATTGAAGCAAGGTAACAAGTTCGTTAAGGAGTATACAGAAGAGTTTTATAAGATTATTATTAGAACAAGCCATGTAGAGGCCAACAAGGAGAAGGTAGCCCATTACATTAATGGGTTGAGGCCAAGTATTCAAGAGGAGATGAGCCTAGGTAGAACGACCACCGTAGAAGATGCGTACCAATTTTCCCTAAAGGTGGAAGAGAAGCTGAATAAAAGATTTGAAAGAAAATAAAGAGGAAGAGGTCATGGTGGAATGACTGGTGGAAGATCTTATGGAGGTCGAAATGAGGATTAAAAGAAAAGTGAAGAAGGCACTAGTCAAAATCAGAAAGGAGATAATACCTATCTCCCTCGTGACCAAAATAATGGTGAGAAAAGAGGAAGAGTAAGAGGTAGAACTGGGTAAGGACTTGGAAGAGGAGGTTTTAGAGGAACCTATTTCCAATGTGGAGAAGTAGGACATCGAGCCTAGGAGTGTCCCAAACATCAAGGATAGACAAATAGAAGACCTCAATATAATGCACGAGTTGTACATGTAGATGAAGGTGCATAGTCTGAGTATTCTAAAGATGTTGAAAGGGGAGAAAACCTAGTTGTCAAAGGAACCTTTTTAAATGAGGAGAAAGAACCAAATCAAAGGAAGAGTTTATAATCCACACAAGGTGCAAGTGTGAAGGTAAGTGTTGTGATATTATTATTGATAGTGGAAACACTGATAATCTTGTCTCAGAGGAGATGGTTAACAAGTTGAAGTTGACAAGGAGAAGGCATCCACATCCATTTCGGGTTGCATGGTTATAGAAGGACCATAGAGCTTTGGTCAATGAGCAATGTTTAGTCAAGTTCAAGATTGGAGACTACCATGGTGAGGTGATGTGTGACATCATACCGATGGATGCATCTCATATGCTATTTGGAAAGTCATGGCAATATGATAGGTGTGCTATCCATAATGGCCATGCAAATACCTACTCCTTGACAAAGGATGAAGATTTGTCATAAGCTGAAGCCCTCAAAGGAGGTGGAAGAAAAGGTATGAAGTACTAGCATAATTTGCTTGGTAGATGGTAGGAAATTTTTAGATGGTATGAAGCATGAGTGTCATTGCTTTGTGTTGATTCCTAAGATTAGCCAAGAGAAATGTCTTTGATTCCTTAGATCTTTTGGAAGAATTTTAGGACATTGTCTCTAATAATGTACCATAAGGTTTACCACCAGTGAGGAAGATAAGTCACCAAATGGATTTGATACCAAGAGCCAGTATGTTAAATAAGATAGCTCATAGAATGGCTCTTGTAGAGAATGAAGAGCTAAATAGACAAGTTCATGAGCTATTAAGGAAACGAATGATAAGGGAGAGCCTAAGTCCATGTGCAGTACCTACAGTAGTAGCACCAAAGAAAGACGAAGAGTGGAGAATGTGTACATATTATCAAGCCATCAATAAGATTATGATCAAGTACAGTTTCCATTACCTAGAATGAATGACATAATGGATTGTCTGAGTGGAGCCAAGTACTTTACAAAGTTTGATATGAAGAGTGGACAAGGTCACTTCTCAAATTATCCTCAGCGTCTAATGCAAGAGCATCCAGTGGTGTAAGGGCAATCTTGCATCACCCAAAAAAATGATGACTTTGTTTTCTAAATTCTTTTCAATTTTTTGTATTTTTGGATACCCAATTACTTGAATAATGATGTAGAACCTTTAGTTTTCCCAACCTGCTAAAAATAGAAAACTGCTATTTTTAGAAAGTTTGTATTTGAGCACGTATGGAAGCAAAACTTTACTCAAAGATTTGGAATTGAAAAATATATCCTTTGGTGAAGGAATTGGCCAAGGATCACTTGTGGGTTGAAAGATATTAAAGTTTCTATTTCTTTAAAATCCCCTGAAAAAGTTCCAAAGTTAAATATGAGGCACTTAGAGGCACCGTACAACCCTAAAAATGGGTAGAATCAACAAAGTATATTCAAGGGTGTAGATCACTTCATGAGATTCCCAATGCATCAAATGAATCGTCAATCAAACACCCAGATCAAAAGTTATGGCTCCCAGAAGTTGACCTATTTTTGGAGGGAGTTACAAATTTTGAAATTTTATTTGGAAGGCGCCAAAAAGGGCTATTTATGACCATTTTTGGGAATCCTTTAGATATTAGAGAAAGTGGGGGGAAAGTGGTGAGTCAAGAAAAGGAGAGAAAATAGAAACCCTAGCAGATTTAAAGCTACAAAAAGCAGAAGGTTCCAGAATCTAGAGGAAGGAACCTATTATGTGTTGCAACTTGTTGAGGATTCATCCTCTGAATTGATTCTAGTTTCTGTAATGTAATGTGTTGTTTAGTATAATAAAAGAACATTCCTATTTTTTGTGTGCAATCTATGTTATTATTTGTTTTGGGATTGACCCCCTCATCAAAATGAAAACTAATTGATAGGCATAACCCACTAGATTTTGTTGTGTATTTACTTTATCTTGTATTGACAATGAACCTAGACTTGTGAAAGAAACTCTTTCTTCAAAGGAGCATGAGTCTTGGATGGAATCCATGTAGGATGAGATTATGGACTTGGATAGATGTGAGATTTGGGAGCTAGTTGATCTACTCAAGGGAAGGAAACACATTGGTTGAAAATTGTGTGTTTAAGAAGAAATTTGGAGTAGATAGATAGTTGGAAAGATACAAGGCAAGACTGGTGGCAAAAGGGTACTCCTAGGTGGAGGGAGTTGACTTTAGTAAAATTTTCTCTCTTTTTGTAAAACTAACTTCTATTAGATTCCCACTTTCTATTGTTGTTACTTATAATCTAGACGAAGTGCAAATGGATATTAAAACTACTTTCTTGCATGAGAATTAGATGTGACAATTAAAGTTCCATCTATTTTACCACAAATGGATTTGATGTGACAATTACAGTTCCATCTATTTGGTGAAGAACACGATGTACCATGCTCATACAAAGCATATTTTTGTTTAGTATCAATTTACCTATGGGATGATTCAGGGAATTAATGTCATGATATAGAAGGTTGATACTTTGGTTAATGTTGTAGATTCTCTCACTAAGCCAATAAGCACAAAGAAGATCAGTTGGTGCAAAGAGGCCATGGTGTAATTCCCCAATCTTTCATCCAAGAAATTAATGGTTAAAAGATGGATGAACATTTTTTGTGTTGCAAGTGCAACATCAACATGTTGCATTACACACTCACATGCATAAGGTGTTATGACAAAATAGAATGACACATAAAACACCCATCACCAATACACCAAGCATGGTGGAAAAAGTAGAATAATTTACTAATTATGTGACAAAGTGACCATGAAGACCATATGAGAGGATGGAACTTCCTCCATGATGATGACTAAATACTAGTCCATGATCTCATCTTCTCACAAACATAAGGAATAGAATGAGAGTAACACCCACTTCATTACACATCCCAATATGCCACAAAATGACATCTAAAAAATTAGGAAGACCTACACAAGGGGTGGGCTAATTGGGAGGTACAAGTCCTCAACCAATTGCACTAGTGTGCTACTCTGATTCAAACAAGACACATATTCTGACATGAAAGAGAGAATGAATCACAAAATATGATGTATCTCTCCAAGATCAGATGATAGGAATGCAAAGTAGACCAAGGGGAATAAATTTCATTTAGGAAATTTCCTCAAAAAATTCTAGGAAGTACATGTTGTCCAAAGGCTAAGGATGATAATGTAGAAAAGGATCAAAATGCACCAATAGGACTCCAACATGCCCTGCGGACACCAGCATTCCACAATGTAGTCCAAAAGTTCCATTGTGGTCCTATACTATAGTCCTAGAAAATAATTTTATAGAATTGATCCAATATGTCAAAAGCAAAGAACTTTCAAAAGGTTTTCTAATTGAAAACTCAGTTCTCTAGGTGAATGAACATATAAAATACTTGGGACAAGATATAGAAGTTATCCAATATGCTACAAAACTAGAGAACAATCCAACCACACATGCAACACATAGCATATGTGGTGGATCAAAACTCTCACAAGAATTGAAAGGAAACATAAACTCTTGATCTAACATAATCAAAGCAATGATCAAAGCATAACATAATTTATAAGCATTGTCATCATCTATCAAATTTGATAAGCGTACAAGATCCATGCAACTTCTATCATAATTCCATTTACATAACACCATATGATTCTTTATAGTTTCATTCCAACTTCATAAACAATATGATATACTCATTTTATTACATAGATTAATTACAAATTACTTCTATTTTCATGGCTAACAAGAAAAATCTAACCTAATATTAAAAATATAATTTAGAGCCTAACTTCCATGCATCAAGACTAACCAAGGACATGATGCAATAGATATTTTAATTTTATAAAGATAATAATGTACAATGCTTAAGTCACCTAAATACTTTTCTTCCAAATAAGATCAAATTTAACTATACAATGCATGAGAACAATCTTATGAATCATGCTACAATGATATATAAAATTAATCACAACTTTATGGAAACATGAGCTAGATGAACACCAACCACACCATGGAGTTTCAATTAACATCAATAACACATCCATGAAATAACATATATCACAAGGAACTTTTCTGAAAAGCATGAATTTTAACATCTATGATGCTCAAACGAGATTTACCCACCTATACTTGCATTTTCTACCAAAACAGAGAACATAAGAATTATTACAATTAAGATCCCACATCCAAATAATATGAGGATAGGAATAATTAAGATCAAATATGAGATTCAATACTTATGATAACATAATTACAACCATTATATAACTAAGGCATAATAAAAGATGACAAATACATTGATTGAGAACTCTTCAAGAAGGGGACCAATGGGAAATGTTACCCACCTCCCAACCATAATACCATCATCAAGCACAATAGATACTGGAGATTTTTTTAGTGGCGAATATTAGCCAATTGGCAAATATCACAGATCGGCCAAGTCAGAATTGGAAAATAAATTGCATCCAATAGGGTGGTCAAATCGCCTGGATTTTATGTATTATCGGTCGAATCCATATCCATTCGCCATAGATTTATTTTATGAGAATCAATGAAGTAAGATTTTTGCCATAACAAACTACACGTTTCAAATGGGCCGACTAATATTTTCACCTAGAATCTCGAAAGCAAGTACTAAATCACCTATATATTTGCCAATACTATTAAAATAGCATTGTGTATCGAGACATGTTTCGCCAACTCCATTAAATGGTCGCTACGCGTGAGGACTCATTTCGCCAACCCCATTAAATGGTCATTGCACATGAGGACCCATTTCACCAATTAAAATTTACAAGTAGTTGATTATGAGGGGCCATTTCACCAATTTTCATGACACCTCTGTGCTAATCGTAGGGCCATATTCACCTTGGGAATTACAATGTATGTAGTCTGTCAAGGTTTGATTCACCGACACTTAAACGTATTCCTTATATAATCATGCAGGATTCGCTAAAAATTTTAATATACCATATAGAATTCCCATGGAATTTGCCAAATATGGATTGATATAAATACAATCGAACTCTGATTTATTCTTACACATTTTCTTCAGTTCTGAATTTGTGAGCTCTTGATTCAAATTTTGGAAGTTGGAGTTGGAACCATGAAGTTGATCGTAGGCAAAGTTACAAACTTACAACATAGGCATTCCTGCATTAATGAATAGAAAGTTAGTGAAAACCTAAACTTAAAGGTGAGTAATCATTTCTTCATAGTATTAGCATTATAAGATTTCTTTATCTCTTGTCCATTCTTGATTCAATCTTAAAGAAGATATTTAGTAGGGAATGGGATCTATATTCTATGAGTATGTCCTTAAACAAGAAGAGATTTTTTTTCCAGCTTTTATTCGAAGTGATAGATCAAGATGTCGAGCCACAAGTGCGACAAGGGTAAGACTCCTCAGGGTGGTGAAGGGACTAGGAGGCCATCAAAATGCTGAAAATTTGGAGTTAGTATACAGTCTTACTTTGGAACTAGCAATGTTTCTAATCCATCAAATCAAGATGGAGCTACATCATCAACTCTTGCACCAAATATTAATGAAGAAGCCACTCGCAATACCTCACCGCCACCAGAAGGTGGGATTGCCATTGAGTCAAATGAGGATGGCAATACTGCAGAAGATGTTCCAAGGGATACCCTAGTTAGCCAGAACAAGGATGGCAATACCAGAAGATGTTCCAAGGGATACCCTGGTTAGCCAAAATGAGGATGGCAATACCGTAGAAGATGTTCCAAGGGATACCCTGGTTAGCCAGAATGAGGATGGCAATACTGCAGAAGATGTTCCAAGGGATACCCTAGTTATCCAGAATGAGGATAGAAATACCATAGAAGATGTTCCAAGGGAAACCCTAGTTAGCTAGAATGAGGATGGCAATACCGCAAAAGATGTTCTAAGGGATACCCCAGTTAGCTAGATTGAGATAATTGACTTGGATGAAAAAGAAAATGCTGGCGTTGTAGATGATGTTGGCAAGAAGAAAAGAAAAGGCAAATCAAAAGATTCAAAACTAGGGCGTGAGTGGGAAATGTCAAGGAATTTTCAGCTTGATTGGGTGTCAAAGTACCCATTCATTGAACTAGTGGAGAAAGCAAACAAAGATGAACAACCAACATAATGCAAGTGTATGATTTGTAGTTGGAAATGTAAAAGAGACAAGAAATTGTAGCTAAAGCTTGACACTATAGAAAAGCATATAGGTAAAGTTTAAGAAAAACAAATCATAGAAGGAAAGGAAACATCAGTAGTAAGATGGAAATCAAAGGAAGAATGTTTTGTTGACTTGCCCTCAGTTGTTGTCCCTAATGACAAATCCACAACTTGGTTACTAGTCTGGATCCATTGATATGGTTCTTTGATCTATTGCTATATGCTCAGTTGATATTGATACGGTTCATGGTTCATTATGGTTCATTGATTTGCTTTGCTATGGTATCACTTGCTTCAATTGTGAGCTCATATCATGATGATTGTTATGGTATACTTTGTCACTTTCCCATGTCTATGACATACAGATTTCAATTGTTCTTGATGGAGGTATTGATGGTATGACATCACAAGTTGTTTATGCAGTATGATAGTTTACATATCTCCTTATGTTTTTACTTGGCACATGGATTCTTGTGACAGTTTGACTTATGATAAATGAAATGAGGCACAAGTTTTGGTTGGCATGAACTTTGTTCACACTTGCATTAGAGGGGTTATAAAGGCATACACAGGCACAATTTTTATCACATGAAGACCATGCATATAAAAGGAGAAGTATATTTGTTTTATTATTATAAGGGGTTCATAATATCTTGCATTGAAAAACATGTATTAAAGTGTTCACCATGGTCCACATTTAACTTGCATTGTCTAGTGGAAATAACTCACATACTTTTGCAAAATGTTCTCATCAGGCTTTTAAAGTGTATAACCTGCTGAACATGTTTCGAGGGTTGCAACAGGTAATAGGCTTGAATTAGCCATTATTTTTCACCGACCCTTTTTAGGGCACACCGGGAGCTCAAGTCACATGTCATACTTCAACCTCAAGATAGTTTTTTGGTTTCATTTTTGCAAGCTAAAAAGTTTAGGTTATGAGCTCTTCAAGCTAGGGTTTGAAAGTTTAATATCCATCATGGCAAATCATGGAGAAACAACCAATATCTTTAGAAGAATCTCGAAGACGTGACTAAGCTGGGCAGTGCTAGTTTGTGGTTAGTTGGTTTGACTTCGAACTATAGAAAAAAAAATTTGTTGGACAGTTTACCAGGTGATATCTTCTTTCTCTTTGTTTATGATATTTGCATGGAGCTCAATTTTTGGTATATGGGTAACAATATTTGGTTATAAAACTGTTATGTTTAGTTTTCTTTAATTAGAGTTAAACCCTGGTTGACATTAGGGTTCTTGCTCAAACAAGATGGAGATGATTTTTGTTGTAAAGGCAGTTTTTATTTCATTAAAATAGTGTATAAAGAACTCATGGTCTAGTTAGGGTTTGAAGATTTCATGGACACTAAAACAGTCTTATAATGTTGTCAAAGTAATGCTTTAACTCTACTGGTTAAACTATTAAGACATGACTAGACCTTTCCAGAAGCATCATATGATACTCCTCATGGGTTTGTTCGACCATGCGCTTGAGACAACCAGTTATGCAAACTGTTTGAGACAGTTGCTTGTATATAGTTATTTTTTCAAACTGTCTGTTGAGAGAAGAAAAGGCTTTGTACTATGTAAATGATTGGCTATATATCTGATGTAATGTTGAAAATAGATGACTTGAAAAAGCATTGTTTTTGATGTTATACCAGAGTTATTGAGGTTTAGTGGAACAAAGTGTCCCTCTGTAATTAAATGATTCTATCCATTGTAATGATAGAGGAAAGACAGTGAGGCATAAAAGGAAACAAGCCAGTGAGACAATATTTAAAGGTCAGTGAGACACATTTGTAGCCAGTGAGGCAAGTTGATTCAATAAGCTAGTGAGGCATTTTTACTGAATGGTTTTTCTACCCCAAGAGGGTTTTCCACTCATGAAAATGTTTGTCTTAAGGTGTCTTTTTTGTCTGATTCATTGATTCTCTGCCATATGTTATTATTTATTGTCAGTTTCATATGTTCATAGAACATGTTTATTTATCTCATTGATACATTGATACATTTATTAATAAGCACTCAAATATGCATTTTCTTCAGTTGTTTAAATTTGCACTAAAGAAGAAAAAATTGTCTTGTTTCCTGTAACACTGATTCACCCCCCCTCTAAGTGTTATCAAGTACTCTAACAAGTGGTATCAGAGCCAGACCCTAGTCCAATAGGTCTAATGAACCTTAGGGTTTCCTAGTAAGAGTACTTGTCATGGCTTCACAAGAAGGTCTGTCCAATTCTAGAGCACCATTTTTTGATGGTACAAATTATGTTTTTTGGAAGTTTAGAATGGAAAGACATCTAAAGTCTTTAGGTTATGATGTTTGGGATTCTATTGAAACTAGTTATACAGGTCCAGTCCAACCATCTGATGCTGATGAAAAAAGGGCCTATGACTATGATGCAAAGGCATCTAATGCCATTTGCTATGGTTTGTCCAATGAGGTTCTAACCAAAGTCATGGAATGTAGCACTACCAAAGCCATCTGGAAAAAGTTGTCAAACATTTATGAGGGAGATGAAGATATAAAAGAAGCAAAATTACAAGGTCTTAGAATGAATGCAGATGAGAAGGTAGCTGATTACCTTCTAAGGGTTCAGGAAATAGTGAATTCTATGAGAGGCCTAGGAGAAAAAATAAAAGAGGTAATAGTTGTAAAGAAGATTTTAAGAACCTTATCTCCAAAGTATGATTCTAAGATCTCTGCGATTGAGGAAAGAGATTTGAAGAAGGTAACTATTGATGTTCTTCATGGAATCTTTACTGCATATGAAATGAGAATCAATAATGACAACCCAAACAAAGAAACAACTTTTAAAACTGTCAAAAAGGAAAATGAAGCAAGTCCAGAGTCTGAAAAATTAAATGATGCTAAGTCAAGTTTGGTCAGTAAATTAAAAAGAGGCTCTATAGGAAGATACAAAGGAAAATTACCATTTAAATGCTTTAACTGTGGAAAAATAGGTCACTATGCTGCACAATGTCCTAACCTAGATCTAGATAATGATCAGGAAGAAAATAGCAAACAATTTAAGAAAAAGCAATTTAACTTCAAGAAGAAGAATGTTTTCAAGAATAAGAAAACTTTAATTGCTGACATTACTGATAGTGTCTCTGAGGAGTCTTTTGAAGAAGGTGATGAGACCTTGTTTATGGCAGCAATAAATGTTGTTCAAGAAGAAGATTCATTAGATCAATATGAAATAGAAATAGATCTTGAAGGTGAACTTAAGTGTGCTTTCAGTGAAATTAAAAGACTCAAAAAGGAATCTATAACACAGAAAAATCTGATTGCAGATTATGAGAAACAAATTGCAGACTTGACATTGAATCTTGAAGAAAATAAAAAGATTCATGAAGTTACACAAGGACAGCTATCTGTCAAAGACAAAGAATGCTGCTCCAAGGAAGCTGAGATAGTTTAGTTAAGAAAAAAACTGGCAATGTGTGAAAGTAGTGACAAACTGTCACATCTTTTAGATCAGCAAAATCATTTAATGACAAGAGTGGCTTGGGTATGGTTCAAGGTCAATGGTCAAACTCTAATAAGCACACTACTGAAAAATCCATGGCAAAAAGAGGTAGTCTTCCTAGAAAATTAATCTGCAATTTTTTGGTTACTATTTCAGTTGCAATAAATATGGTCACAGAGCAAATGAGTGCAGGTTTATCTCTAGAAGAAAACCTAGTTTTGATGATGGAAACTTGTTTAATTTTCTGAACAAGTTAAAAATGCTTTGTTTGTGGAAATATTGGCCATATTGCAAGATTTTGTAAATATGATGCTAACTCTAAGGCTACTCCAAATGCTGATAAGACTAAATTAGTCTGGAAAGTTAAACAAAATGTCAAGAAAGCTGATATAATGTTTGTGCAGAGAACTTTACATGCTTTGAAGAAAGATGCATGGGTTGTGGATAGTGGTTGTTCTCATCATATGACAGGTGATAGAAACAAGTTTATTGAATTTGAAAATTTATTTGGTGGGTTTGTGAAGTTTGGTAATGATTTCAGTGTCCTCATTAAAGGCAAAGGTACTATACTTCTTGATGATGAAACTCCTTTACATGATGTGTACTATGTTGAAAGCCTAACTCATAACTTGTTAAGTGTTAGCCAAATCTGTGATAATGGATTTAAAGTTACTTTTTCTTCACAAGGTTGTGAAATTCAAAAGAAGACTGGTAAAACTATTGCTGTTGGTCTTAGAACAAAAGGAAACATTTACAATCTACATGAAACTTCAAACACTAGCAAGAGTGGTCATATATGTTTCATGAGTCAAATAGAAGAAAGTAGATTATGGCACAGAAGATTGGGTCATATTAATTATGATAATCTAGTCAAAATAAGGAAAAATTAGAATGTGAGAAACATGCTTGTGATTTCAAAGCCTAGCAATAGTACTTGTAAGGAATGTCGAGAAGGCAAACAAACTAGGGCGAGTTTCAAACCTAAGGAATACTCATCTACTCAGCCTTTATAGTTAATACTTCTGATTTGTGTGGTCCAACAAGGACTAAAGCTTTAAATGGTGAAAGATATTTCATGCTCTTCATAGATGACTTCTCTAGAATGGCTTGGGTCACATTCTTAAAACACAAGTCTGAAGCTTTCAGCAGATTTAAAATATTCAGAAAAATGGTAGAAAGAGAGTCAAATATGAAAATTAAATGTCTTAGGACTGATAAGGGTGGGGAGTATACCTCATAGGAATTTATTGATTATTGTGAAGAACATGGAATTAAGAGGCAATATTCAACCTCTAGAACACCAAAACAAAATGGTGTAGCAGAAAGGAAAAATAGGACTGTCAAAGAAATGGCTAGAACTTTATTAAAAGATACAAATCTACCTAATATCTACTGGAAAGAAGCTATTCATACAGCGGTTTATACTTTGAATAGAGTACAGTTGAGGGTTAAAACCAATTATACCACTTATGAGTTATGGTATGGGAAATCAACAAATGTTGCATATTTCAGAATTTTTGGCAGCAAATGTTACATTACAAGAGATGAAGAAACACTGGGTAGCTTTGAATCCCACTATGATGAAGGGATATTCTTAGGTTATTCTACTCATAGCAAAGCCTATAAGTGTTTCAATAAAAGACTTAGAAGAATTGTTGAAAGTACTAATGTAAAGGTTGATGAAGTTGTGCAGCCTCTCAAACAACAAGAGAAAGAGAAAGAAAAGACTCAGCCCTTTGAAAAAGAAGAAAGTTCTAAAGGAGAAGAACAGAAATCAGAAAGCCCACCTACTGCTCCTAAGGTATCAACCTCTAAAACCCCATCAAAATATGTCCAAAAGAATCATCTACAAGATCATATTATTGGAGACAAATTTGTAGGGGTCCAAACAAGAAGAAAACTGACCAATGCTCAAGATCAGGTACATATCTGCCTATTGTCTCAATTTGAACCTAAAACATATGTCGAAGCTAGTAAAGATGAGTCTTGGGTAAATGCCAGGTTAGTTTGTAAGGGGTACTCTCAAATTGAGGGTATAGACTTTGATGAAACTTTTTCTCCAGTTGCCTGACTTGAAGCTATTAGAATTTTTCTTGCATTTTCTATTTATAAGAAATTTAAAGTTTACCAAATGGATGTAAAAACTGCATTTCTAAATGGTGATCTTGAAGAAGAAGTTTACATGGAATAGCCAGAAGGTTTTGTATGTGCTAGTAAATAAAATCATGTATATAGACTTAAACAGGCTTTGTATGGCCTTAAACAAGCTCCTTGAGCTTGGTACTCCAAACTTGACAAACACTTGTAGGCTCAAGGTTTTAAAAAGGGAGGAGCAGATAGCAATATGTACTACATGACCAAAGGTGATAGCATTCTTGTTGTTGTTGTTGTATATGATGATGACATTAGCTTTGGCAGCAATGATACTGAACTTTGCTCTACCTTTCCCAAGATTATGCAATCTGAATTTGAAATGTCTATGCTTGGTAAACTTTCATTTTTCCTTGATTGACAAGTTTCACAGCTTGAAAAAGGCATTTTCATATCCCAAACAAAATATGCTAAAGAAATGTTGAAACGATTTTAGATGGATGAGTGTAAACCAATTGGCACTCCTATGGAGGTTAGTTGCAAACTAGGAAAAGATGTTGATTTGCCTGATATAGATCATACATTATACATGTCAATGATTGATAGTTTGCTGTATTTGACAGCTACAAGCCCTGATATATGCAAGTTGTATGTTTGGTAGCCAAATTTCAATCTTCACCTAAACAATCACACTTTAATGTTGTAAAAAGAATTTTCATGTACATTCAAGGCACCATTGATTATGGATTGTGGTACCCATGACACAATGATTTCTCTTTAGTTGCTTTCACTGATGCTGATTGGGTAGGCATCATTGATGATATAAAAAACACATCTAGGGGTGCTTTCTTTCTAGGAGGTAGATTGGTATCCTGGCACAGTAAGAAGTAGGATTATGTGTCCTTATCTACAGCTGAAGCAGAATACATAGCTACTACTACTTGTTGCACACAAGTGCTCTGGATGATTCAGACTTTAAAAGATATTCATGTGGAAGTATCAAAGCCTATTCAGATTCTCTGTGATAATACTAGTACTATTAATATCTCCAAGAATCATGTTATGCATTCTAGAACTAAGCACATTGACATTTGCTATCATTTTCTGAGAGAAAAAGTTATGACAAATGATGTTATTCTGGAATATGTTCCAACATCTGATCAAGTGGCTGACATTTTCACTAAGCCACTTTCAAAAGAAGCATTTGAAGGATTAAGAGATAGACTTGGTGTCTTCTCTCTTGACTCACTCAACTGATTTAGAGTAGTGTTTGGCTTCAAGGGGAGTTTATTAGCATATGATATCCTTGTTATGTTATTTGTGAACAGTAACATGATAAGTGATTACCAATATCAATGTTTTCTTGTAATCCTTTCTCCTGTCATCTGTTGTATGGTTATATTATCTGCTCCCATGATATTCTCTACTACTTTGATACAATGGTGACAATTTACTCAGTTATTGTCCTTCTTTGATATATGCTCTTTTATGCTCATTATGGTGCTGACATTTCAGTTCTTATTTTAGATGCTCTAGATGGTTCTTATTCAATGGACAGTCTTGGTATGGTTGGTATAGTTTTCTATTTCTGACTTTGTTTCACATTTTAGGCTTATATTGATCTTTGTGTATCTCTTGGAGGCATTAGCATACTTTCATCTGCCTTTCCTTTAATGCCAAAAAGGGGGAGAGGAAGTTGTGTGTTTTTCTATCATGGACAAAGGGGGAGTTTGTTGAGTTGCCCTCTGTTGTTGTCCCTGATGACAAATCCACAACTTGGTTACCAGTCTGGATCCATTGATATGGTTCTTTGATCAATTGCTATATGCTCAGTTGATATTGATATGGTTCATTGATTTGCTTTACTATGGTATCACTTGCTTCAATTGTGAGCTCATATTATGATGATTGTTATGGTATACTTTGTCACTTTCCCATGTCTATGACATACAGATTTCAATTGTTCTTCATGGATGCATTGATGGTATGACATCACAAGCTATTTATGTAGTATGACAGTTTACATATCTCCTGATGTTTTTACTTGGCACATGGATTTTTGTGACAGTTTGGCTTATGACACAGATGAAACGAGGCACAAGTTTTGGTTGGCATGAACTTTGTTCACATTTGCATTAGAGGGGTTATAAAGGCATACACAGGAACACTTTTTATCACATGAAGATAATGCATATAAAAGGAGAAGGATATTTGTTTTATTATTATAAGGGGTTCATAATATCTTGCATTGAAAAACATGTATTAAAGTGTTCACCATGGTCCACATTTAACTTGCATTGTCTAGTGGACATAACTCACATATTTTTGCAAAATGTTCTCGTTAGGATTTTTAAGTGTATAACCTGTTGAACAGGTTTCGAGGGTTGCAACAGGTAACAAGCTCGAATTAGCCATTGTTTTTCACCGGCCCTTTTTAGGGCACATCGAGAGCTCAAGTCACATGTAATACTCAGACCTTAAGATAGTTTTTTGTTTTCATTTTTGCAAGCTAAGAAGTTTAGGTTATGAGCTCTTCGAGCTAGGGTTTGAAAGTTTAATATCCATCATGGCAAATCATGGAGAAACAACCGACATCTTCAGAATAATCTCAAAGATGTGACTATGCTGGGTAGTGCTAGTTTGTGGTTATTTGGTTTGACTTTGAACTACAGTAAAATGTTTTTGTTGGATAGTTTACCAAGTGATATCTTCTTTCTCTTTGTTTATGATATTTGCATGGAGCTCAGTTTTTGGTATATGGGTAACAATATTTGGTTATCAAACTGTTATGTTCAGTTTTCTTTAATCAATGTTAAACCCTGGTTGACATTAGGGTTCTTACTCAAACAGAATGGAGATGATTTTTGTTGTAAAGGTAGTTTTTCTTTCATTAAAATGGTGTATAAAGAACTCATGGTCTGGTTAGGGTTTGAAGATTTCATGGACACTGAAACAGTCTTATAATGTTGTCAAAGTAATGCTTTAACTCTACTAGTTAAATTGTTAATACATGACTAGAGCTTTCCAGAAGCATCATATGATACTCCTAATGGGTATGTTCAACCATGTACTTGATACAACTAGTTATGCAAACTACTTGAGGGAGTTGCTTGTATACAGTTATTTTTTCAAACTATCTATTGAGAGAAGAAAAGGCTTTGTACTATGTAAATGATTGGATATATATCTGATGTAATGTTGAAAATAGATGACTTGAAAAAGCATTATTTTTGATGTTATACTAGAGTTATTGAGGTTCAGTGAAACAGAGTGTCCCTCTGTAATTAAATGATTCTATCAATTGTAATGATAGAGGCAAGCCAGTGAGGCAGAAAAGGAAACACGCCAATGAGGCAATATTTAAAGGTCAGTGAGACACACTTGTAGCCAGTGAGGTAAGTTGATTCAATAAGCCAGTGAGGTATTTTTATTGAGTGGTTTTTCTACCCCAAGAGGGTTTTCCACTCATGAAAATGTTTGTCTTATGGTGTCTTTTTTCTTTGATTCATTGATTCTCTTCCATGTGTTATTATTTATTGTCAGTTTCATATGTTCATAGCACATGCTTATTTATCTCATTGATACATTGATACATTTATTAATAAGCACTCAAATATGCATTTGCTTCAGTTGTTTAAATCTACACTAAAGAAGAAAAATTTGTTTTGTTTCCTATAACACTGATTCACCCCCCTCTTAGTGTTACCAAGTACTCTAACATGTCTTCATGTGAAGTACGCTGCAGAATATGATGAACATAAGAAAAGAATGATGGAGCTTGCTGCAAGTGGAGGTACAATCAAGGG
Source organism: Cunninghamia lanceolata (assembly GCA_027924645.1). Classification (NCBI taxonomy): domain Eukaryota; kingdom Viridiplantae; phylum Streptophyta; class Pinopsida; order Cupressales; family Cupressaceae; genus Cunninghamia; species Cunninghamia lanceolata. The sequence continues at coordinate 17,380,459 of BSBN01000016.1, forward strand.
TCAATTTGGAAAAGCAATGGAAGGAGCACAATTGGAAAAAACTATTCAGATGAGTGTTGTTTTTCATATTTTGTCCAGAAGGCATCCTATGACAAACTACCCAGAGTATAGTAATTTATTATCTTTTTTGAGTGTTCCTCACTATCCTAGCACACGTTGGTCAATAAACACTGGATGGGAATGGGCAAACTATCTTGTTGCGGTGGAAAAGTAAGATTTAAAGGAGAATGTAAAAGAGTCAAACTTCATTACATTATCTTTAGATGAAGTTACTGTGGTAGATAATACTTCTTGGGTCTGTATGCATGTGTATACTATAAAATAACATGTCCGCTGAGCTTATCTACTCTGTGTTCATAAAATGAAGGATACTTCAACATCGCAAAATCTGTTTGAACTAGTTAAGAAGTATTTGAATGAAATTGTAGGTATGGATGACTTGACAATTGCCAAAACATTGTATGTGTAGGAGCTAATGGAGTTGTAGTAACTCAAGGTCATAGGACTAGTCTTTGCACAAAATTACAAACTACTTGTGCACCATACATGCTTGCCATTCACTACATGGCCCATAGAATGAATTTAGCATTTAAAATTGTAAGCAAGTTTCCTACAGTATCAAAAGTTGAAAATCTAGTCTGCGAGCTCCACGCATACTTCTGCAGAAGTCCCAAATGTTTTGTGGAATTTCAAAATTTTGTTGAGGGGATAACAACACGAAACAAGCTTCTAAAGGATGTTGATACCAGATGGATGTCCTTGCATGGACCAACACAATGAGTTCTCTCAGAATATCCATCCTTGATTGGAATAATGTACGAGCATCGCAACATAGTAGACAAAGCTCCTGACCTCTTACATAGGTTAAGCGATATAGAGACACTCTTAACTTTAGCTAGTCTCCTCCCCATGCTGGATGAAATGAACAATCTTATGAAGAAATCCTAGGACATAACTATGTATATCTATGAGTATACCAAACTACGTAGAATGACATGCATGACCCTAGATAATCTATATCTAGATCTAACTTCTCAAAGCCCAAATTTTTTTAGGTGGCAGATAATTACAGATTGAATTATCCTCAAAATTATTTATAGTTTAATGCAAGCAGGGAGTTATATTCCTTTGTACATGGATTTGAGATACCAATGCACCATTGTAAGATGGTCAAGCACTCTATTAGAGAAGTACCTATTAGAAAGGAAGATTTTGATGGCATTGTTGAATCTGTTAGTAATAATTTGAAGGAAATTGCAAGCAATCTTTCAACAAAGATTTATAATCGATTCCCTCGAGAAGAAATACTTGATGCCGTGTCTATTGTGTATCCTTAATTTTGGGTTCAAGGCCACCGAGATAGCCCAAGCTTTTTTCATCAAAAAGTTGTTGGAGTCTAGGACAACACTGAGAGGGGGGGTGAATCAGTGTTGTGTAAACTTTTACAAATTTTTGTACCTTTTAAATTACAAAACAAAGAGAGATGAGGACATCAATAATTTGTTAAACACATATGTACAAGTATGAGTTAACACAAGACATGACACCAAAACACAAAATGTTATACAAGAGGAAAACCCTCCTGGGGTAGAAAAACCTCTCAAAACTGCCTCATTGGCTTATTCAAAACCTCACTGGTTACAACAAGGTCTCACTGACCATTCAAGCCTCACTGGCTATAAAGAGGTCTCACTAACCAACAAAGCCTCATTGGCACATAAAGCCTCACTGGCAAATGCAATCACCATCATCAAAACAATACAAGTAATGCAAAGGGTTTCTCTGTTTCAATACAAGCCCCTGAATTTGCATATCTCTATTCAATCACACTCAATCTGATCTGCATATCAATCTCACAATCAAATCACCTATGTCTTCATACTTGGCATGGTTCAATCTGTAAGTTCATTGCATAATATCTTCAACCTATGTTTTTCTCATCACATACAAAACATAATGTTTTATCTGTATTTTCTCTTCAACATAATTTTCACAAAAATGTCTTCAACACTACGTGATTGTCCACACAACAATAAAAACACCTGCAAAACCAATATATATGAGATGACCATTCATATTCTTCTTCTCTGTATAAGCATTTCATCCTGCACTTTTCATCTTTCTCTGTGCACTTCAATGACCCTTTCAATTTTTTCTTCTTCATAAATTCAATCTGCAATAATAATATCTTCAAGAATAAAAACAATTTGCTCCAGTCAATAAAAATCTTTGTCATGTTCTTTAATCTATTCATCTTCCTCTTGTCCATTTTATTCAACAACTCCATAATTTCACCTGCAATAAAAAAACATTCTTCAAATTGAAAAATAAAATCTTCAAAAATATTGTCCCTTGTACAAAGCCTTCATAAAAAATATATCTTTGTCAAAACTTTATTTGTCCATATGCATAAAAAAAAAATCCTCCCAAGAAAATCATTTGATAATATCTCTTAGTCTTCTCATAAGCATTTTAAAAAGCCAATAAATTTTTTTCTCCTTAAAAAAACAACTTAAAAATCTGCCTTAAATTTGTTTTCAAAAGACTAAATTTCTAATAATAGTTTTTAAAAAAGCACATCCACTATAACTTCCTCCAAGCCACGTGGGAGAGTTTTTTTTAAAAAATTAGAAATAAATCTTCAATAAAGATCTCCAAAAAAATGCTTTTAAAAGCACTCACAAAGCTTTATTTTTGGAAGGCTAAAAATAGCCTTAAAAAAACTTTTATGATTTTCTACCAAATTCGCACCCCACACACTAAATGTAGTCTTTTATGGCTTTTTGTCACTCATTTCATACAAAAAGAGACTGATCAAAAAAGGTATAGGGACCGGTTATGAATAATGTTTAAACAACCCTTTACTAAGTCACTTTAAGTGACCCGACTTGCTATAGCAGGTCAACTAAAGTTTAAGACATAAAGTGTATTTGGTATATGATGGTTAGAGAATGTTGAAAGACTTAGGGAAATATAGTTTATGAGTTTAGGAGATAGAAGACTAGATTTTTAAGAATTTTCAAATCCTAATACCAAATATCATGCTTTCCCATATTTTATGATAGAGAACAGATAAATGTCTTTGAGACCTTAGAGGCTTTATAAAAGTATAATATAGGATTTTAGGGTTTCTTAGAATATTATGATATGCAAAACACTATAACTTAGCAAACTTTTTTAGGGCTTTAGATAATTGCAATATTCTCTGACTTGTAATGCATTTGAACAACTTGAGATCAACTTGTATCAGCTATTCCAATGAAGAATAATGAAGACCAAAATCATGATGAGCCTCATCACAAGTTTGATAACTCTGCCACATGTTTCTTTGCAAGAACAAGTCGTATCACATGCCTTTGACATCAATGGGCCATCTAATGATTCTTTTGCATTTCTCTTGTCTTATGAGATCCTTCTACTCTTAAGAGACATCACCATTTCTGAGATTGTAACTTCTTGAACCTGAACATGAGATACTTTGATTTATAACAACAATCTCTTATTTTTACTTGATCAATCAACATGGCAATGCAATTATTATATGTGTCAGTTGAGAAATAGATCAAAGCACATAGAACCTACAACACCTTGCTTCTTACCTTGGTGATCATTATCACCATGTCACTTACCTCTTATCTTGAACAACACTATTGAGAAGGCATCTTGAAAGCACAAGATGGTGAACCCATCATCACCTGATTATTATCATCACTATTCATTATGGCTTTGAACCCATTAAATTGAACCCATGAATGCATGTGAACACTTGAAGAACCTTGAACACCTCAACGAAGCAAGTCAATCAATGAACATATGAATATTTCTCTAACAAAACCTTTTTGACATCAATGAGAATCAATCTCCATCAAAAGTAACTACCTTGACCACATACTTTTCAAAAAGTATAGAATGTAATGGACAAACAATAGAAGGAATTATAGATGGAAATAAGCTTAGAGGACAATGTAGTCGGTTTGCAAGAAGTATGATAGACCAGTTTAATGCCATGGAGAATCCCTTCGAAGTGGGATCAATATCAAAGGCTTGGGAAAACTTGGGTCAGAGTGAAGTATTGCGTGATTGGATATCAAAATATTTCAAACTTGTTGATTTATGTCAAACAATGATATTGGGTTCGGTGGAAGATGAGAGAGTTTTCAGTGCATTGGGGTTTTTGAAATCAAAGATAAGAAACAAACTAGACAAGAATTTAGAAAATTGCTTAAGGGTGTTAGGAAGTGCGTATAATGTCAAACATTTTCCTCATGAAAGGGCACTTACAATCTGGAAGTCCATATGTGAAAGAAGAGGGTTGTGCAACACTTCAAGTTCAAATGCTGGTGGTGGTGGGACAAATGACAGTGACATAATGACTGATGAATTTGACTTTCAGACTCAAAATCAAGATGAAGAAAAGGAAGACCAGACTCAGGATCAAGACGACTCTTTTTCTTTATTTGAATGTTAGTTTGAGGACCCTGACTCGATTTGGGAAATGGAAGTGAATTAGAAGTTTTTAGGTATTTATACTGCATTTCATGAATCATATTCCAAAAATGTAGTTGATGATATTTTATATTGTATTTCTTGAAATTGTGAATCAATTTGAATACATTAACATATTATTATTATTTCATATTTTAATTGTGTCATACTGATAAGTTTTACATGTACTCAATGATTCATCATTCAACTCAATGTTTAATATTTCCTTGCTAAAGTTGATTTATGCATAAAACATAAAACAATTTGCAGTAAACTAGAATTTTGGTTTTTGATTTGATATGTGATTGTGCATCATTTTTCATAGTTTATGAATTATTTTGATCAGTGCCTTATCTGCAACTGAGTCATAAAATGAAATATACTCCTACAACAGACCATTTGATCTATTGGTTTAGATTTTGTCTTCATTTTTATACATAAACCTTGTTGGGTTTTTTCCAACTGATAGTTCCTAAGTTCCCCTACAAGGTAGCCATCTCTTATCAATAGGGTTCTGAGGTCAGAGGCCAACAGTACTGGAGATAGACTCTAAATGTCTCCTCTCCTTCTTCAGGCTCTACAAAAACCTAGGGGGTATTCCCTATTCAATACCTATGAGATAAATCCTTGACTGTAATTAGATATTGACACAAAGCAGATGAACCCTTTTTTATGAAGGCCAAAACTATAAGATAAATGCAAAGGGGCTAGCTTTGGACCCTACTCTAGTTGTGTACCAAAGGATTTTAAACCTAAACTACTCCTAAAATCCTAAATGTTTATAAATGTTGTTCAGTTTTTGTTTTATGCTTGGTTGCAAGACTTTGGTTTTAAATCATAAACTCAATACCAGATCTGACTGGTGCTTATCTCAGGGCATGGAGTCACATTGACATATATGTGTGAATGGATTGCATAAACTAAACTAACAATGGAATTTCAAGGGGGTAATCAGTATCTGCCTTACATATACCTCCCAAAATAGAGTATCCTATTAACTCTACTTACATATATTCCTGCTACAATACATTCTTCCCCATACTTAACCCATAACATTTAATCTATCCCTTGAATAGAAGTAAAAGATTAAGCATTCAATATAGAAAACCTATATTCTAGAATCTTAGATAATCCTTAGTCATTAGATTCAAAAAAAGAACACATACAACCATGGAGACAGTTAACAAAATACATGCAAGAAGTATATCTCATTTGTAATCAATATGAAATTGATAAAACTTAATGCAAAAATACATTCAACACATAACTCATAGACTTACAATACAAGAGATGAGACAACCCAACAGAACTTGTATTTTATTTACTCTCCAAGAGTTTCCAAAATCTTCAACAACAACAAAAAATGAGTAACACAGTTCTTTTATAGAATAAGAATGTGTACTCAGCATTAATTACAATGTCACTTCAGAGAATGTTTGATACAATGCACTTCCCTCTTTGGCATTGAGAAGATTTACTGCAATAGAGAGAAGAAGAGAAAAGGTGGATAGACTTGGAGGTTGTGCAACCACTTGAAGGAGATTTGCCTCATTAATGCAGGGGAGGTGGTGGTTGGCCTTTCCTTTCAATCATGTAGGCCCATACTTTTCTATCCATTCGTTGTATGTCTTTTCAGATGGCCACTGGAATGAGATTATCTCTGCAATTCTACCATTATGACTGATGTACTGGGCATCTAACAAAATCTTCACTTCCTTACAAAATATTTCAAAATTTATCTCAACTATATGTAGCTTTTGAAGTGCTAAACTCAACATCTTCATAGTTGGATCACCATCAGTACAACAAGTAGGAATTAGCTGGTAGGCATTTTCTTTTATTTCTGTTTTCCACTTGTCTAAGTCTTTAGTTTCCCCATCACCTTCCAAAATATTTGGCAGCCACTTTGTATCCATTTTTTCTATAGCCTGCTTCTTATATACCAAAACTGTATCCAATCTTAATTGAAAGTTGGCAACATCCTCACAATGCTTCAACATATCTGCTACCATTTTTAGCTCAGGAGGTACATGTGCATCAAACCTTGAGCACCTGAGGAGATCCCTAAATTGTCTAGTTCTTGGCAACCATCTTGTTTTCACAACTGAAAGCCTCTCCTTATCTGATTCATACTTTTTATAGGCAATCCTCAGTTGTGAATAATGTTGGAATAAACGATCAATCTCTAATCCAATTATTAATCATCAAATCACCAAGATATGATACCAATTGGTGAGATACAAGGCTTTGACTACTACAATATAGAAATCTGAAAATTGTATGCAAATCTAAAAATAAGTTTGCTGAATCCTTGAAATACCATGAAACAATTCAACTTCTTTATGATGCTAAAATCAGCCACTCTAACATGCTTTATAAAACCACCTTAGATGAACTTATAACAGCAATAACATCATCATAAGATAGCAGCAACAAAGAGGCATAAATCAGCAACATAAGAATACAAGATCTCACAACACAAGGTAGCAATGGAACAAAAGAATAAACACATAACACAATGTTTACGTGAAGAAACCCTTGCAAGAAAAAACTCCACCAAGAAGAGAGGCTGAAGTTGTATTATCTTCAAAACAATATTACAATACATCCACTTCCAATCTCCTCTTCATTCTTCAATCTAGCAGTACCTATGTACAAAAAATCTCTCACTTAACCTGTTACCTGCAAGCAAGTTTTCCTCTCACTATTACTCCCACAAACTTCACTCTCAAGTCTCATATTTAACCAAAATGAGTACCCACCAAAGAAATTCATGAGAGATGGACAAAATCCAACTTTTCTATCTTAGGATACACCAAAATCATCTTCTTATGGATTCCCTTACACCTATCATAGGCATCTTCCCAATATAGGCACCTAGAACCAAGAATAGGAACTTACAAGACAAGAATTGCTATCATATGTTGTCATAGAATCTCTTACACCTTATGACAATTGTAAGTTGTCATAGATGCTCTTACAAACTTATGACATGCATCATAACAGCCCAAAAATACGTTTCCCTAAAATAAGCACCAAGATTCTCCACCTCACCTCATTTATTAATTACTGAGATTCCTTGAGTAGTAAAAGTAGCTTTGTGACAACCTGCTGATGAAACTTGTACATCCCTTATGGGTAATTACAAATTACAAATAATAAATGGAATAAATACAATATTGGGATTTACAAGGTTAATGGCACCTTATCCCAACATTCTCCCACTTGAAATTATACATTATAAATCAACCCATAGGAAATATCAATCAAGGGAATAAACATCCCTTAGCCAACCATGTACCATTGATTCTTCAACATGCTTTTCTATTCCAACAAGATACCTACAAAAGCAACCATGATAACCACCATCTCAAGCAAGAAATCCTCACATCATATTACCCATGATGAGACAAGGAACATGCCAAGGTGAAACATATCAACTGTCACTGAAACCTGTACCAATTGATACATGAACACAAGCATCAAATCCAAATGATAACAAATGACTCTGAGTGACTGCCACACTCATACCAAATTGGAATAGCAACCAAAGCAAGTTCCTAGCTCATCCAAATTATCCATACCTCAAACTAGGGTAAACAAACTATCATAGGTAGAACTTCATGTTGTCAACATAACAATGCAAATCTGCAAACAAGTCCCTGTATATCCACCATCCTGCAAAAGAAGACTCCAAGGTAACAACACACATAGACATGCGATAAAAAAACTCTGAAGTAACTCACTACAGTAAAGTGTAACTAGTCCAAGAGAGGTGCCCCTCCCATGTAGAACACATATACCTTCTGGAACTCCCACTACATAGGTAATGTCAAATCTGAAAATAAGATCATAGCATTAACAAGTCCTCCTATAGCACTTCACATAGAGGATGTGGCTAATTCCTCTATCATAGTGTCAAATAAGCATACAATGATATGCCAAATACATCTCTCATTACCAATCCAAATAACTCTCCCAAGTCCTCCAAACCAATGAAGAAAGAGATCAAGGAGCTACCAATTGTTGTCAAAAAACAATGAAGTACAAACAACAACACATGACTCCATTTATAAACCTCAACTCCATAAACATAAGAACCTTCAGGAAGAAAAAAATATACCAGGAAAGAGAGAACCTGCAAATCAAACTATGTTCTTATACCACACTAACATGTGCCAAACTATGTAAAGTAAGATCTCTTTCAACACTCCCAAAATGAAAGGATATCAACATCTAACCATTGAAATTATAATGAAACATGGCGTAAATAGATGTAAAACCTCTCACATAAAGTAGATCAAACTAGCCAAACATTCCCACAACATAAGGGAATATGCCCAATGCCACTAACCATCTCCTGTAGCTTTCCTACCAAATCCTCAGAACTAACCCAAGTTCAAGATTATAAGAACAACGAAAATACATAAAATCATGCATCTACTTCTCAACAAGCCTTCAGAACTCAACTTTCAAGACTAATACACAAGAGAAGACAAGATACATATAAAGAATGCATTTAATAATTAGGCAGGCAGCACCTCTTAGATCATTTACTTGCTGAGTAGACCAAGAGTGGGATACAAGAGTGTCCTATACATACAACACCAAGCAATATAAGATTTCAATAAAGACAACCTTCTCATCAGGTCTATGATGGACTCACATCCATTTCCAGGTGTAGGCTCCTCGGTCTTTACTATTGAAAAACTTCCATAACAAGTAACCATTCCAACACATATCTCTTAAGTACAAGAGATTTCCAGCCTAACCAAAGTCTCTCTAGTATCCATGAGCATCCACCAATCATTCCATGCCAACTTCAAATGCAACCTACAAAATCATGAAGCTCCAAGCAAATGATTAATACTCAAAACCAAAGAGAACTACCTCCTCTCCAAAGGAAGAACAATAACACCTTTACCAAAGAATCTAAGGGTCTTCCATGAAACAAGATGTTAAAACCTCTTCAAATCACATGAAGATAATCATATCTTGCCAAAGCTCCCATTGAACCATGATACTGAGCTATACATGGTAACAACATAAACATCAAACCATCACTATCAAAATCTCCCACTGAAACATGTAACAAAGCTATCTATGACATCATGATAACCATCTCCTAAATGAAGATCATCCATGGCCTCAACATAATCAAAGAATCCGTTGTAAACGACACAACTCCCAAAAGGTCGAGTAAAACCATAATCTCCAAAACAAGAAGATTAAGCATCCTCTATTAATAGAACCAAAGATGTCAATAAATCCTCACTACAACCTAAGGGTAGAATCCAAGAGCTCCTTATGACACCAACAACTATTGAAAAAGATCATCCATCTTCTAACCAAATATTATCCATGGCTCACTACACAACATCAGCTTAGAACCAAAATCCTAAAAACAAAGAAGATAGAACATACTATGTAACTACACAAAACTCCCACTAAAAGTGATACTGAGCTATGCATGGTATCATGATGAACATCATTACCAAAAAACTCCACTGAAAGTGAATACAGCTTCTCATACACCATAACTTACTACTATAGATTCTAATGAACAACTATATCAGGTACTCTAAACCATCCTTTTGTCTTACTGCAATAAACATACCAATGTAATCAAGGTGACCCAAAAGAGGCCAACCAAACAGAATCCTCATCAGATAATTTACAAGATCTGCACTCATGCAACATCTCAAAGGAGAAAAAAAAACATGGTTAGTGCTCCAATCTCAAATAACTAAAAAATAGATTCAGCACCACATCAGTAACATGCGGAACAAAGATAACCAAGAATAACATGTAGATTCCCATGACTCAAACACCAGGATAAATGCTAGACCTGATTTTCCAAACAAATCCACATCAGAGTAACCATAGATCATAAGAACCCATCAAGTAGCCCTGCAAATCTGTAATTGTTTCCATCCAGAATGCTCTAAGAGTCTGAACATAATATTTCCATAGATCTACAAACCACCAATTTTTGTTAACATGTAAAACCTGCAAAACCATCTCTCTGTAAATCTGAAATCACTTAAACATCCAGATATTCACACCATACATGCCATCTGAAATAATGAAATATCACAGATCTACGATTCCACAGTTTTTTGAAACAGGAAAACTGTAAAACATACATATCCAAAATAACATGAATATGAAAGAGGAGGAACTAGGTTGTTCAGGAGTTTTCATATCACAAAAAAATACCAACTCCACAACCCACATGCAACTGGTGGTAAATCATCCAATGATTTCATGTAACCAAGGGCTAAACCTGTGAATCCAACATAAGCACACCATACTATAGTCAAAAAAATAAATGTTCTTCCATGCGACCAGGGCACCAAAATCAACCGCCCAATATGAAAACCCATTCACTTCACATGACCACAAAGTAAAGGAACATAACCACCATGCAAGAGGATACTCACATATTGCCAAACCAGATCTCCAAATTACTACCACAAGATCAACTCCATGAAGATCCATAACCCTGAGCCTCAAGATCCCATCGTAGATCTCATTGACAATATCCATCTGAGAGTTAGATACCATGGCTTCCAATCTTATAGATCTACAAATCAATGCCAACATACAGAACATCCACTGCAGCCCAAAAAACTGCCATCTCTACAATTCCTTCCAACAAATTCACAAGCTTTACAAGCTAAATTCAAAAAAATGGAGAATTACCTAGAACCAAATTACCATGAATCCATCACATGCAAGCAACATGCAAGTACATGCAACTCACATGAAAGCACATGCAACTATATGCAAGCAACATGCAATTACATGCAACTCACATGCAAGAACATGCAAGCACATACGAGTACATGTAAGCCATGGAACAACCTTAAGCTCTGATACCAAAATGTTGGAATAAACGATCAATCTCTAATCCAATTATTAATCATCGAATCACCAAGATATGATACCAATTGGTGAGATACAAGGCTTTGACTACTACAATATAGAAATCTGAAAATCATATGCAAATCTGAAAATAAGTTTGCTGAATCCTTGAAATACCATGAAACAATTCAACTTCTTTATGATGCTAAAATCAGCCACTCTAACATGCTTTATAAAACCACCTTAGATGAACTTATAACAGCAATAACATCACCATAAGATAGCAGCAACAAAGAGGCACAAATCAGCAACATAATAATACAAGATCTCACAACACAAGGTAGCAATGGAACAAAAGAATAAACACATAACACAGTGTTTACATGGAGAAACACTTGCGGGAAAAAACTCCACCAAGAAGAGAGGCCCAAGTTGTATTATCTTCAAAACAATATTACAATACATCCACTTCCAATCTCCTCTTCATTCTTCAATCCAGTAGCACCTGTGTACAGAAAATCTCTCACTTAACCTATTACCTACAAGCTTGTTTTCCTCTCACTGTTACTCCCACAAACTTCACTCTCAAGTCTCATATTTAACCAAAATGAGTACCCACCAAAGAAATTCATGAGAGATGGACAAAATCCAACTTTTCTATCTTGGGATACATCAAAATCATCTTCTTATGGATTCCCTTACACCCGTCATAGGCATCTTCCCAATATAGGCACCTAGAACCAAGAATAGGAACTTACAAGACAATAATTGTTGTCATATGTTGCCATAGAATCTCTTACACCTTATGACAATTGTAAGTTGTCATAGATGCTCTTACAAACTTATGACACATGTCATAACAACAAAAAAATATGTTTCCCTAAAATATGCACCAAGATTCTACACCTCACCTCATTTATTAATTACTGAGATTCCTTGAGCAGAAAAAGTAGCTTTGTGACAACCTGCTGGTGAAACTTGTACATCCCTTATGGATAATTAGAAATTACAAATAATAAATGGAATAAATACAATATTGGGATTTACAAGGTTAATGGCACCTTATCCCAACAAATAAGACCTCAAGGTCTCATCTACCATTGCCAAGAGTTTGGTCATGCTGTTATGTATCAAATTTGTGACCATGTCCTTTACTGTACTCTTTTTCTCCTCCAATTTCTTCACCTCTTCCTTCAGCTCTCTATTTCAGTCAATAGAGCCTCTGTATCAACTAGGAAGGACTCTACTGTTGGAATCATTGGTTGGGGAGCTGAAGTGCTAGCCCCTAATGACAATTGCTACTTCAACCTGTTTATCTTTGCAACTGCTTGGGCATAATTGAGTTGTAGTTCATTGTGATCTTTCTACAATTTGTTGGTGATTGCTTCTGCAAATTGTGCAGTCTAGACATTCAATCTTGTAGCTTGGGGGGCAAGGGTGTTAGATACCCTCTTTCTTATCACATATCCTACCAATTCGCCCAATTCAACCCTAGGCTTGTTATTATTTGGGGCTAGAGCCTATATAGCCAATATTTCAAACCTAGGATTGAAGGCTGCACTAGAAAGAGCCTTATCTATTTGTTCACCTATTATATCAGAGTCTTCTATGGTAATTGTGTCAAATGGAATTGCATCTAACAAGGTCCAATGAGGAAGAAGCAAGATGTCACTCTTTGCAACCAATGCACTCCCCTCCTCTGGAGTCATTGCACTAATGGATTCATTGACTTCTTTTAAGAATCTTTGTGTTATGGCCTCATATTCAGTAGGGTCTACTCCACTTTGAGCATCTTCAATCCTTTTCTGAAACTCTTCACTTCTTACTTTTAATACATAACTCCTAAATTCAGGAGTATTTATAAATTCATCATCCTCTAAAATTTTGTTGCACTCCATTACTCTAACATTTTCAATGTCTACAGTTTGGCTTCTCATTGTTCTGAATGCCCTGTTTTCAAGGGATGAATGGGGTCTTACTCTATCAGGTGAATTCACCTGATGGGCAACTTCTTGTACATGTTCCCCTATCTCCCCTTCTAAATCTACCACTTCAAGTTCTTCAGGGCTTTCCAAATCAATAATTTTTGCTTTCTTGGTAGGGGAGGGGTCAATTGACTCCCGCTTGGCTGGATATCCTCTGCTAGAGCTGCTAGGTTTATATGTTGGTCTTTCTTCTCTTGCAGGGGTAGTAGCAATTAATTGCTCTACATTTTCTAGTATCTTCTCAATTCTTTGAATGGGGTCTTGCACTTCTGAGAAGGAACCCTGATATGCTACATTTATATTGTTTCTCATTCTCTCACCTGCCATTATGGTGTCCCACTTGATTCTCAAGTGATGGACCTCGTCCATTGTAAAGCAGTTCCTGACAGGATCCTCATTCAGGTCAACCTGATGAGTATACCTTGGCCTTCTTTTGTTGACCCTTACCCTATTGATGAAGCCTTTAGGGTCAAAAATCCTTGAATGCTCCAAATACATCCCAAAACACTGCATTACTAAATAGATCTGATCGAGCCCACTCTTGTCAGTTATCAAAAAATCATTGAATTTGAGGGAAGAGGGAAAGAATGAGCCCTTCTTATGACACCTTAGGTGCTCCTTGTCTGAATCATTCAATTGTCTAGTGATTTCTAAGAATTCCACTCTTTTAGGCACATATCTAGGCAAGATATGGGGTGGGGTATGACATCCATAGACCCTGATACAAGTAGTGTGCTCATGAAAGAACCAATCACCCCAATTGTGGTCAATCCCCAAATGAGGGTCTTGTCCAAAGGCCTTAGGAAATCTAGTACATTTGGGTGCAACCTCTCACCCTCTAGCTCCAGGAAACCAAGTATCCTTCTCACAAAATACTCTTCAAAAATTACATAATCTGCGGTAGTGCAATGCATATCCAACATACAAGTCCATACCTGCACTGGTAGCATATTTCCCTGAGCATCTGTCATTTTGACATGCAAGTTATGTTGCCACATCCTAGATAAAGAAAATAGAAGCATGTGACATAGCATGGAGTACCATGTGAATTCAACATGGACATCCGGCTTAGACAAATTGTTCTTAATTTCTGTCATCTATTTGTGCATCTTGTCGGCAATGTAAGTGGCATAATCATATGGCTCTTTGGGATCCTGACTTTGAATGTCAACTGCCATCATCATTAGAGCAATGGGCATATTATTTGAGGCATCCCTACCCAATACCTGGCACAAACTATGATATGTCCTGACAAAGTAATCCATGAAAATGCTGCAGTGAAAAGGCTCCTATTCATTGGCCAAAATCTTCACTAATTTTCCATCTACACACTTCGGCCTGTGCTTGGTGAGGTTGTAATCCCTATAAACACATTTGACAGTCTGATATTTCTTCTTCAAAGCAGCTAGGTCAATTGGCTTATTAGCTGTAGGGTCCAAGTTGAATACAGAGGTAATGTATCCTTTGGTGAGTTTAATCATTTTTGTGCCATTTCCTGCTATGACTGTCCTTGTAGTAGGATCATATCTCATTTCTATTGCCCTAGCTAGGTCAAGGTTAGGGAAAACATTGGAGAAAATAAGCTTGGCCAGATCAAATTGCCAGGCATGATAGATGAGGGCCTTATAATCCATTCTTCTATGCCAATGTTCAAACAAGATCCAACCAGGAACATGCAGAATAGCACCTCTACAGTTGTAGCAATAATCAAGAAATTTATCATCGAGCCCACCTAGACCATGAAGATTCAAAGCCCTTCTAGCAGAACCTGGAAGCTAGATCATAAGATCCTCATCTAAGCCGTGCTTAGAAGTGGAGGGTTAGCTAGCTTGACTCATTTTTTTAGACTTATTGTAGCAAGATAGGGTTTCATTTATAGGAAATTATCTACCTCCTTAATCAAGTAGTCAACTTAAAAATATGTCAGGCATGAGAAGATAGAATGAACTTACTAGTTTGAAACTTGCAGAGTCTTGAATTTTTGTTCTTCATCCTCTTGAGAATTCTCCGTGCACCTAAAATTTGTATGTGCTTGAAGAACTAATGTGCAAAGCCCTAACTTTTCTTCCTTTTTAAGATTCACAACATAACTTCTACTATATTAATGGAGGTAACCTCAGGAGTCAGCTATTACCTTTCGTTCATGCCATAGGGTACCTTTAACATTCACCATAAAAGTTTAAACCTGCACTGTTGATTTCAATTCATTCCTGCAAGATCCACAGCCACTGGTCATTCACCTGTGAGATTTGAAAATCTCAATCATCATGTTGAAAAGTCTTCGAGCAATTAGAACGAGCCACATAGGATGTACATTCATTGCTAACTGCATGACCTCTTGTCCTTGCCTAGACGCGTGGCACTAACCCGCAGCATCACAGCCAACAGTGGGCCACCAATTTACCTACCTTGTGCGGGCACGATAAAGCCCCCACGTGTCCCTCTTTTATTTGCCTCTGAACTCCTTCATAAAACAGGGCCACGTGTCACCATCTCGTGACCATGCGATGAAGATTCCTTCCTGCAAGATACCCTTGCAACGAAGTGTAACCATTAGATCAAGACTTTCCCTCAGACCACTTTTATAAAGACATCTGGCAACATATGGTTGGTAAGCGTACGATTCCTAATGTAATGGGACGTAAGCATAGATTCTTATGACAGGTGTCACCATGTCGCGGTCGTACAACGGGGTGGTGACATCATGGATGATGTGTTGTGATGCTATGATTTTCACTTTATTAAACTTTATAACTTACATGAAACTTAGGATATAGATTTAATTTTTCAAGGGCCATAGAAGGTAAATCTAGAGTTAGAACACAGGGCCAGTCACCTAATGGGTATAAAGGCTTAAATTTGTAACTTAAGGGACCAGAAACCTACCACAAGTGGTCAACAGAGAATAAAAAATAAAGTGCATGAGCTTAGCGACCTAGGTTCAATGGATTTCTTCAAAGGGCAAAGACTTATAATTTTTTAAACCTAAAATCCTAAACCCTAAGGGGACCACCAAACCTAACCTTTTAGCCTTTTGTGTTATAATTTTAAGTTGACTTGTTACCGCTGGTTATCGGTCATCCAAGTTCACACTTAAGCCATCAAACCCATCATGTATTTAAGGGAAAATGAGGAAAAATACATGAAGAACAGGCTTAACACCCTAAACTTAAACGGGTACCACCATAGTGATTCATCTCTCAACTCAATGGCAATGCTTAATAACATATTAACAATAGTAGCATATACAACAATGAACATCAACAATCATTGAATGTATATCTAGCAGTTGAAACTAGAGTTTTTATTCAATGGATAAAATAAATAATACAAATAATTGAACATCAACACATTACTGAATTTGAGTTTTCTATTGATTTTCAAATGAAGGAATACATAGAGCCAATGTAAAATCTTGCTCAAAGACAACTCTGCACAAAGCTGAGTTGGAACTTGGAAACTCATATTATCAATATCAAATCATTGTAACAATTTTTTTAGCAAATTCCACTATTTAGGTGATGGAATTGTCATTTCTTCTAGCTGATGTTGTTTGACTTGAATTTTTGTTAACAATGTATGATTGAATTTCAATTTGGATCCTAACTTGAATGTTTCAGTCAAAGATACATTCAAGATTATCAGTGGTTTGATATAATCCAAAAACTTCACCTCATCTGAGTTCTGAGGAAACTGGTCCAAATCAATCTTCCTTGCATCCTCCATCTTCTTTCTAAAATTATCCTTTCCAATGAATCGCTCATTTGTGTCAAATGCCTATGGAAAACCAAGCTTTGTCAAGTTCCTTACCTTTTCATCCTCCTTAATCTTTGTTGCAGTCTCAATCACAAATTCTATTGTTTCACACATTTTTGAACACTTTTGAACGATAGATGTCACCTTCATTAAGGCTTCAATCTGATTAGTAATGCCTTTTGAAATCAATTCATTATCACTGGCTTTGTAGACTGTTTCTAGAACTTGATTTGTAGATTTCTCTTCTGCCTGCAGTTGCACATTTTTGTTGTCCATTAAATATTTTCTCAGCTTATTATGATGTAGTCTCATGGCATCAATCAATTGAAACAATTCACACAAATGATCAATCCTCTGCATTATTTCCTCCCAAATCTTTTGTTTCATGTGCCTCATTGTTTGTCTACAAAATTCAGTTAACTTATTTTGACAAGATTTTACTTCATTTTTTGCTTCCATAAGCTATGCGGCCAATATTTCATTTTTTTTTCTCTTTGTCTAATTTTTGTTCACACTATTCATTTTCTTTCCCAATGCTTTGTCTTAATTTTTCTGAAGTGGAATTTTCCTCATCATATTTCTTTTTGCTCTCATCTAACCTTTGCTTCAGTCCATTCAATTCCACCTCTATTTGTTTATCCTCTTTGCTTGTTGATGTAGAGGCAAATTTTTTATTCTTTTTTCTAATTCATTGCTTTTGTTATCTGTTGCTTTCATCTTTGCTTTCTCATTTGCTAAGTCTCCCTATAATTTTTCTATTTGATTCTGCAACTTTTTTTTCTCTCTATCATGCTTTAGCAATGATTTGTACACCAATTCATTGTTCTTTGATATATTAATTAAATGTCAGTATTTTTAATCCAGAAAAATCAAATTGCAAACTGCTCACCTGAAATTCAGATCGATCCATCTAATTTTTTGGTTTATTTTGAACTGTGGGAACAACAATTGTGTACTCCATGATTTATGAATTTGTGTCAAATGTGGGTAATATCATGGTTGTTGCAGGCTCTGAAGTTACACCAGAGACACTCTCCATCAGTTGCTTCTTTTCTTTTTTATACAATTCTGATTTCTTTTTAAACTCCTGAATGTAATCAAAACCTCAGGACGCAGGAATAAGGGAATGCTTGAATGGTGAAGGAATAGGAGTACTTGCAATTTCTGTTGCAGCCACACTAATTGTGGGAGTGCTTGGAAATAATTCCTTTGTAGTGGAACTGGTAGTTGGAATAGGACCTGTCATAATCCTTTATCTCTTCTATATCCCTTGATCACTGAGTATTTGTACATGGTATCTTGTATTGGTGTCCTTTTGTGTGTAATTTGAACAAGTTGGACCTGTTGTTGTAGCACATGTTGACTAAGTTCTCCACTAGTGGTAGTGCCAGTCACACTAGGCTCTCCACCATGGGCATATCCAAGTTGTGATTACATCTGACCATGAGGATTAGGATTTGAAGCTGTAACAAAATGAATTCTTTCAGCTATACTTATATGCCCTTGGTCTATTTTATCAGTTGATTCAACTCCAAGGCCTCATTTATCAACTAGTTTTCTGGGGACTACATCTATTGGGTTCCAAATGCCATGTCCTTGGGACCTGAAACCACCACCTTGATAACCCATATTTTTAGCTATGGCTGCTCCTGAAGTATATGCTTTTTTTGTGGCCTGACTTAAACCAGGTTTGAAATTGCTTTGTTCATCCCTATCATCATTAGGTTCATCATCACTATCAGTTTCTTCATCTTCATGTTCATTGGGATTCTCTATATTCCACAATTTGCTAAACTCTTCATCTTCATCGATTTCTCCGTACTCTGCAACAGTTCTTGGTTCACCTAGCTCCTTCCTCATAGACCAAAATGCAGTATTTTTTTATCGTGACCAATATTTGTTTGTAACAAACTCATCTAGAGAATCTGGCATTTTTGCTCTAATAGATGGTTTATCATTTTTTCCATAAAAAATGTTGTACCTCCTAATTTCATTCTCTACTAGTGCTAGTGCTCCTGAATTTTGGTGCAATGCCATAATTTCTGCTGACAATTGTTCAAAAGAAATACCTTTCTCAGCAGCAGTTTTCTCCATTGTTATTTTGACCTCATCCCAGGAATCCTTGTTTCTCAAGTTTTCAAGCAAGGGTTTACTTTGATGTTGAATTCTACTTGCAACATTCCTATTGGCCATAATCATTGTTTTAGTGGTGTCACATGGATCATACTACCAGTGACAAATGGTATCAAAATTAAAAAATTCAAAAGGTCATGTGCCACCTTAAACGCTTTTCTCTCCAATGTGAATCCTCCACATGAAACAGGTAAAGAAGGAAATAAGTCTTCTTTTGCTGACCAACTAAGTGTAGTTCATCAGTACTCTGCATCTTCCTTACATATTCCAATGCAAAAACCCTTTCTATCACATGTATTGGAAATTTGTATGGCTCTACTTCTGATCCATAAAATCATAGCACAGTATATTCTTCCAATAAGTACCAATCAGCCAATTGTATTTCTTTTCCTAGTTGAATGAAATATCTACATGATATAGGCAATCTAGGCATTGGACTATTTGTAATTGCTTGATGCAATGGAGGCAAAAAGTAGTCTACAAAATGATTTTAGTTCCTTCGAGAATCATGCATCCTTATCTTAGTGGTCCAATCATATACTGGAGCTATTTTCTTTTCCTCAACATTACTATAGGGCTGAATCTGAAGCTTTTTGGTTTGAAACATTCCACTAAATTTGAATAGAAAAAAATAGCACAAGTAGGTTGTTACCCTAAATGTCTTGGCGGAACCTCCTTTAATCATTAAAAAATGTTTATGCATGGATTGTACAATGTGCTCAATAAATTTATATTTGACATGTACACCAATACCATAATGGATATTATATACCATTTCAAGGAGGTTTGCATCCACTTCCCAATTGCTATCCAGTCCGAGGCAAAATACTAGCATGGAAATAGTATCCCGAGGCTTATGGTTACTTTTCAACTAGTTTTTTTCTTGAACTATTTTATTTAGGAAAACATTTTTGTCCCTTTCATCCGATGCTTCATAATCACTAGAAACCTTTTCTAGGTCAATGTGGACATCTCCAAATTCTTCAGTTGTAAACCCCAACACTTTTCCAAATTCTTCTGCATTAATGGATAAAATTTCTTCTTTGGTATCCTTATTTATAATTTCTCTTTTTTATCATCATAATTGTGGGTACAGACCATGATAAATTATGGGCAAGGGAAAACTTCATGTAACATCATGTGCCCTAATCTAGTTACCCATGGTGCATTGATACTATTAACTTGCTTTTTCTTGGCAGCCTTATTCTCACATGAAAATCTAAGTTCTGAGGTAAGTTTACCATACATGTTAGGATCATAAATATCATGGTATTCATCAGTCAAACCTAAGGTTTTAAGCAATCTAGAATAATCTATTTTTCTACTTGCTCTACCTTTCCCAAAAACTTTGTCTGTTCTGCTAGTGGTGGTAGACATACTTATACAGTATAAAATTGTGAATTCCCTCTTAAGTCCTCAATTTTTCTTAACCCTAAACCCAAAGTTTGACAAAATAAGATTTTAAGAAATGATGAAACGTAACCTAGGAATTATGTCTTTTGTCTTACTAGCTTTGTTGGAAGTGGCACTACAATGAGCAATCTGAAATCTCCCTGGTGCACTACAATTAACAATTTGAAATCTCCCCATGTGCTGACCCTCTCACTTAAAAATAAAATCACTTAGCAGTAGAAAGTTTTCTTTTTTTATAAATAAAAAAACATTAAAGTGAATGAAATGTCAAGTCAACGTGTTGCTTCCAGACTACACAATTAGTACATGGTTGACAACTGTCCTACATTGACAGCTGACAGCAATATCTAAACCCCTGATCTTTGTAAATCTAACGATTATAGGGTGATTTCAGAGATTTAAGTTCGCAAGCCTAGCGCTCTATGCATTTCATTCTAGAATGCAACTACAACCATCCATCAAATGTTTATCGAACGGTTGAGTAATTTATGATATAAACAATTTATCATGTAATTTGTAATTTTTCTGGCAACTTTTTTTTCATTTGTAATGATTTATGTTTTAAATCTGCATGCAAATATTTTTTATGTTTTAAATCTGCAAAGAGGACCGCAGGGCCTAAATTTGACAGTCGACCTTGCCTGTCAAGCAATTTTCTTATGACAGTAATCTATTCAATGCTACCTTTAAAATACTACGACATACATTAGTAGAAGTAGATTATATAGAAACCTCCAACCAAATATATATATAAGCATAATCATATATCTCTCCTTTCATATGATATAGTCTTTTTAAAATTTTGATTGTATTTACAACAAAAATGCCTAAATACAGCTATACAACTGTTAAATTTAAGCCCTGAAAGCGAGTTTCAATTGATATTAATTCAAAAAATTCTTACAGTTGGAGGATAGCTATGCCCTTGGCATATTCTTACAAAAAATTCCCATGTATAATTGTATTACACACAATAATATTACATCAAAATTACATTGCAAAAATCAAAATGCTGGCTAAGGGAAACCATAGAAATCACCTATTTCCACCATATCTGCGAAGCGCAGCACCCATTCCATATTCGGCTCCATGTCCAGAGCTCGAGTGTGCCTTAGAAAATTCTGATCGATGGTGGCCCAGTGACGGTGGTGGGCGAGAGTCCCATCTATCATGTTGAGAAGAAAGGGAAACTGCGGAACCACCACACCCATCTCTGCCCCAAAAACCACCAATGATAGGTCAGAAGACCGTGGAATCCCTACACCCATCTCTGCCCCTAGAACCACCTACAAATCATTACCCAAAAAATTTGGCTTGAAAATTTCTCACAACAGAATGAGAATATCCACCTTCACACCTCCAAGGTCTAGCAATGACGCCAAGAACCAAGAAGCTATGTCAGAATTCACTCTGTATTTGTTCCTATCTATTAGGAAATCCCTCCCAAGCACCATTTTCATGGCTTCCAACTCCAAGAAGCGCAAATGGGAAATTACGTGAGGCTTCTTTATTGCTTTAAGCCTCGAGTTTGTGATGAATCCCAAGAAAGCAATTTGCCTTCGCAACTCTATAAGGCAAATTAGTGTATCCATTTTCTTTGTTAAGCAAGCTTCAATTTTTAGTATGAGAAAGCATTGTTGGGCTCCACTAAATAGAGCCAGGCTTCATTAATGGCGCTTGACTTCAAAGCTTTGGGATATCTTTCCAAGTGTGCCAATATTTAAGTGATATGATATCCATTCAAGTGAATTTAATTTGCATGCAAATATTTATACTTGATTTGACTTAAGTATATAGAGTTTCCAAACTATGTTCCATGTATGCAATTTGGTGGTACCTTTATGTTACACATATGTTCCACTTATGCAATCTGGTTTAGGGTTTTAGGTCCATAAAATTACAAGTCTTTACCTTTAAAATATTTTAAGCCTAAGTCCCTAGGTCTCATACACTTTATCTTTTAAATCCATGTTGATCGCCTATAGTAAGTCCTCGGTTACTTAAGTTATAACTTGAGGCCTTTATGTTCGTTAGATGACTGGCCCCATGTCCTAAGTTTACCCTGTTGAAATAAGGGCAAACAACTGAGAGGGGGGTGAATTAGTTGTCTTCAAACTTTTATCCTTTGCTGCAATTTAAACTTCTTTATCACTTATTAGCAGATGAATGATATAACCATGGGAGCATGAATCAACAATACATGAGCAAAGATAAATCAACACACACATAACACCAGGATTTTCGTGTGGAAACCTGGTTAAGGGAAAAACCACGGTGGGGGTTAACCCACAAGAAATTATACTCTGTTAAAAGTATTACAAATGGGGAAGACACATGCCTTTAGTGCGCACTCCCTAGAGCTCACTGCCTACAGAATGATTACAAGAAGATTATAGAATGTTTGAACTGATGACGAGCATCTACTAATGCAAAAATTTAGTTATGGTTAAGCACATAATACTGATCTTACACTCTTCATCCTTATTCTATCCTGTTTCACTCTTTGGCCATAATCCGAGCTTAGATCTTCACCTTCGCACTTCTTTTTTCCCTTTTCACACTTAGTCCATCACCACACCACACACACACTACAAAACACTCAAATCCATTGGCTATATATATCCGCATCAAGAAATTCAATCAACTGTAGTCAGCTTCAAGAAAACTTAGAACATTTATTAAGAACTATGTTATGTCAGCTGAATCCATGCACAATCAACAATGTGGACCAAAAAATTGTGTTCTCAAATCATTAATCATGTCGGCCAATACCACTAATTATCACAAATTGCTTAACCAACAACTTTTCTTCATCTAGACCAAGATCAAATATTAGGTTGGCATGTTCTTCTTCTAACTGTACTGACTAACTGGAACCTGATACTCAGATGCTTATAACTTTTGAATCCTTAATCACTGGAGACTAAATTTCTAGATTTAGATATTCCTGACAATCCTTATCACTCCCTCAGATCCGTAGCACATTGTGATTTACCACCGGAGAGATCCAGACCAAGATACTGGGCCCTGTCACATGCTTTGTTTCTGACTACCCAGACTTAGACAAATCTTCACTCTGACTTCCGGTATGAACAAATTATGTAATGCGGATGTGTAAGATAGACTTAGTTGCCATCAATGACAACACCTATCATGCGTAGCAGTGTCTCTTGCCAACAATCTCCCCCTTTGGCATTGACGGCAACACTTAGTGAAAAATGACTAAGTGTTGGAACAACTCCCCCTTACTTTGTACACTTATGCTTTTCACTGTTCTCCAGTGCTCCCCCTTTGCTGGATTCCTCATTTTTCATTGCTTTCCTCTCCCCCTTTGACATCAATGGCAAAGGCTGGACTTTTTGGATGTAACAATTCCATAATCTCACATTCCTCCACAATGGAGTGTATATGCAATACAACTTTATAGCCAGAAGTGAATATTGTCTTGTGGTCCAATAGTTCCAATATCTGTAATTGAGCATCAAACTCAACAAAATCCGCATACCAAAATTCACCAAAAAATTTATGTACATGGGCATATATACAAACAACCCTATGACTTATTTACATAAGTTTGAACACATCACCAAAGACATTCTTCAATAGCGCCAACTCATTCCCCAACTCTTCTTCATGATGTTCAAAACTGAGATGTGACCATTGAATAAGAATGCTTGAGACTCTGCTTTCCGCAAGTCAGTAGGATCACTTGACTTAGCAGAAGCTTGGGCTTCTGTCATGGTATTGAACATTGCTTCCAACTTGGGGGAAATCAGTCCCCAGAGCTCACACATCCTTGTCTCAATGTTGTCCTTTTCCTTCATCAATTTCTTTATTTCTTCAATCAAGCTGATTGTTTGACATTCTTGGCTCATCACTGATACTGTTAGAGGATCAAAAGATTGGGATAC
The DNA here is from genome assembly GCA_027924645.1 of Cunninghamia lanceolata. Lineage (NCBI taxonomy): Eukaryota > Viridiplantae > Streptophyta > Pinopsida > Cupressales > Cupressaceae > Cunninghamia > Cunninghamia lanceolata. Next base: position 17,405,009 of record BSBN01000016.1, read on the forward strand.
ACTTGACAATTTTTCCTTAGACTCCTTTATTTTTATTTCAATGTCCTCTATAGCTTTAAGACAAGATAAACAAAATTTATATACATTCCCTCCTTCTGTAAGAGCATTTTGAATACTCTTTACATTGGTATCGAACACAATTCTATCTAATGCAATCATCCCTTTCAAAGCATCAAATCTTTTATCATTGAATTCATTTTTAACCTTGACCTCTGCATATTTTTCAAGGGACTCAAAATGAGTACTTACAAAATTTATCAAACTCTTCAACTATCTAGAGGGGGATGCAGATGCATCCTTCTGGAATGTTGGCATGATTTTCTCTAGAATCCCAGATGCAAGACCAAGCAACTCGCTTTCTTCTATGTGAGACTTTAAGATATCTTCTCTTGCCTTGGCTTGAGCAATAGAGGCCAATTTTATCTTTTGTACCGAAGATAAGGAATCAAAATTGATTGGACCTTGTGTTATGTTCTGATCTTCTTCAATTTGTTTCTCTCTTTCCAAAATTTCTTTTACTGCTTCTGCAGTGTCTCTTGCCCAAAATGCTGATGTATCTATTTTATCCTTATCGGTACTGTCAATCGTATTATCCTGCTTGGGCTCTTCATCAACCTTTGCAATCTCTTCTTCTTTTTCATTTTTGTCCTTGGCTGGCCTTTTTTGCTTCTTGGTCCTTAGCTTCTTTTGCTTCATGCTCTTTATTCTTCAATGAATCATCTTCAGTTTGAGCATCTGTTTCAACATTCATCTTTGTATCTTCTTTGCCAGATTGATTTGGAGGAGTTTGAATACCTCCCAAATCATCAATTTTATCTGTCATCTTTTCATCTTCTTTGTTTATTGCTTTCTCTTCCGAAACAGAGGAGTCATCTATCTCAGTTTGCTACTCATTGATCTTCAATTCTTCAACATCTAGAATTGAGGAATCAATTCCATCATCAATCTTTTCTTCAACAATGGGAATATTATGCCTTTTCAATGCACTCAGAAGAATCTCCTGAGTATCTTTGACTATCTCATCGGTTTCACCAAGCATGAGTTTATTCATTCTTTTCTTACTCTTGAAGTCATCTTTCAATTCCTTGAATATCATGTTCATTTGTTCTGGAGTAATATGAGGGCACAATTTTATCAGTATATGCTCCCTAAGCTCAATGTCTTTACTTTTTGCATTTTCTTTTCTTAACTCTAGAACATCTGCAAGACCTTTTGGGATTTCAAAAGTTATTTCAATTAAAGCCTTATTGTAGATATTTAGATATCTGACTATTACTTCCTCTAGAATCCTCTTATCAACATCACTATAATCATCATAAAATTTTGTCATTGGCCTTAAGTTCCCATCTATAGTGACTGATTTGATGATGTCATCCATAGAAAGAGTAGGCTTTTCAACATATGTTTCAGTCTTTTGCCTCTTGCTTGCCCTTTTTCTACTGGAGGGCTTCTCCTTAGATACCTTGGCTACTTTTGTACTTGAGGCCTTCAACTCTTTGAACTCAACATCAGAATCAGTTTCTTCATCATTTTTCATGCTTTTATATGTCCGGGAGGCCTTAGTTTCCACCCTTTTCTCTTCTTTTCTGGATGATTTGCATTCCAATTTCTTAGGTTTGGTAGGTTTTGGGGGAACATGGGCAGCAACAGAGCTCCTAGTAGTCCTTGATGTGGAGGAGGATTCTACCAGAGCACTTCCTTGTTTCTTATCATGCTTCTCCTTCTCAGCTTTTTCTATCCTTTCTCTGTTCTACTTCACAGCTTCCTTAGTTATGCCAATCCTTTCGGCATACATTTCAACTTGCCTTTGAATCTTTCTCTTAGATTCAGTCTTCTGAAGCTCAACATAGTTTCACATTGAGTTCATTATATGTCCCAAATCTTTCAACTGTGGTGTCCTTTGGTTTACTTAGAAGGTGTTGAACATACATATCCAATACTTTCTCATCAACCTCATACCCCATGGGCATGATCCATACTGTTCTTGGTTCAATAGCTTCCATTAGACATTGATCTATATCCACAATAAAACAAACTGTGTCCTTGTATTTTTCAACCACAGATGTAGGAATTCTCTCCCTTGAATGCATCATGTTCTGAAAATTCTTGAAAAATCCCCAAAGAGCAGTCCTTTGGGCATTGGAATCTCTAATACTATTCAAGTGCTCCCTTATCTGTATTGCAATAGGTTTATCATTGGTCCAACACATGCTTTTCTTGCCGAGCAACTCATTCATGAAATAGAAGAATAAACACAAGACCAGTGTACCATATTTGAAGGTATTCTTTTTATCCTTCTTAACTTTATTCAAATTTTCCATCAGTTGGTTCTGTAGCAACTCACACAAGTCATAATCAACATTCTCTCTCAACATCTGATAAGCTGCATAGATAGTTGTACCCGATACAGAATTTTCCCTCCTAGAATGATAAATCTTGTATCCAATCACCATTGAAGCAAATTTGACATCCGAATCAGTGATGTTATTTATTGTCATTGCCCTTTTGTCAAACCTTGAACCAGTAGCATCAGTTACTATTTGATTCTTTACTGCTTTCAACATTGGCAGTCCACCAGATGAGCTTAACCCTGTCATGGCCTTGATGGCGTCCTTGGTGATCTTGAAAGTTTTCATTAGCCACATAAACTCATCATGCATACGGCTTAAAACATACTGGACCCATTCATCTTCATCAAAGGATGGAAACCCTATAATCTGAATGAAATGTTTATTGTGTAGTGCCTTATACTCAGGTTTAAGAGCATGAATTTCATCCCTTAGATGATTCTTGAACAAATCTACAAACCTTGAGTCCCCAAATTCATCTATGCTAGCATGAATATAGGCCCTAATATCTTCAACATGCAATACACCATATGAAACATTTGAAAATGCATCTAACGGGTCGACTTCTACTGATTTGTGTGGATGCTTCTTAAATTTGGGTTGGGGCCTTTCAGTAATATCAACAACCAATGGTGTCGCCATTGCAAATGATCACAAGTTTAAAGCTTTGCAGAAAAATACCTTTTTCTTCCACGGAATTAGGGTTAGCTGATAAATTTGTTGGTCGCACTTCAAATCCTTGAAATCTTAGCTTAGGTGGTCTTCTGCTTGCTCTCTTCAAATGCAAAGTGATTCAAATGATGAAAGGATGACCTTTTATGCTTCACAAAACCTAATTTTCCATTGTAATAAATGTGTTGCCCTAACTTCATTTGGTTACTCTATTTCTTGATGGAGTTTCTCATGAATCACTCCACAAATCATCATATCCACTTCTTTTCTTCTGGAAATCCTTTCAAATGATCTGTAATAACCCAAATTATCTTCTCTCATCGTCCCAGATTCAGGCAACCACTTATTGGCTAGGGGAATTTGATTTTTAATGTAGCTCCCCCTGAGCCAGAGCTCCCATTTTAGTTCCCTAAGGAATTCTCAGCACCGGATTCTGGTGCGGACCCATCACCATCATTTCTTACACTTTTCTTTACCCATGTCTTGTTCATTTCATTCTAGATCTCTTTTACATCAACTTTGCCCTTGCCTTTGTCTTGTCTCTGCTCATCTAATTTTTTGTTTACCAGACCTCTTCTTTCATTATTCCTACTTCTGTAGAATCTTGTAATATGACTGGATCGGTTACAATTGAAGCACACAACATTTCTTTGCCCATTTGTTTGTTTCCTCTTGATCTGCACTGATTAGCTATATGTCCAAATCTATTGCATGCAAAGCATTTGCCATTGAAAGAATTGACATTTCCTCTATTGTTAAAGTTATTCATTATCATACTTCTGCATGCATTGGATCTATGACCATACCTCTTACACTTGAAGCATTGACTAGAGAAGGATGGACCACTTTGATTTACTCTACTTCTGCACTGAGTAGCTCTATGACCAAATTTATTGCAATTGAAACAATTTCCATTGAAAGGTGGATTCCTTTGAGCATTAGGCTATCTTACTGGAGGTCTTTTAGGTTTGTTTCTCCCATTCCTTGATTGAGAATTTCTTTGTCCAGATCCAGAGCTTTCACCTTTCTCATACCCAAGACCATGTTTATCATCAGCCTTCTTCTGACTCTCAAGCAACACTTCAAGTTTAGCTAAGCTTATCTTGAACTTATCCTTGTATTCATTTGCAACTTCTAGATCATGTTTGAGAATAACAATTTGCTTTTCAAGTTCTTCATTTTCCCTGGTTTCTTGTAGATCTGACTCTAAGTGGCCAATTATTCTATCCAATCTGTAGCATTCTTCTGTTCTTTCTTTCAAACTCTGATTCAGGTTTTCTTCATTTTTCTTCCTTTCCTCAATTTCCTTGGTTAGCTTCATTACTCTGGATTCTATTTCATGATTTAGGACAACAATCTCTTTTGCCAACTTTTCACATTCCTTTGTCTTCTCCTTTAGAGCTTCATCCATGCCATTATCTTCATTCTGATCTGCTAACTGGTGAAGTAGCTCCCTCCTCTTTTCATTGGATTTGCCCAGATGACTTTTTAAGGTGTTGATGAAATCATCAGCATCTTTAAGGTTCTCTTTCAGTTCTTGGATTTCAGATCTGGCCTGACTAAGATCTTCTAAAGCAAGTTGAAGTTGTTCATTTAAGCCATCAGAATACTTGTGTGAACCCATAGAAATACTTTCCCAGATCTTCCTCAAGTTGTTAAACTTCTTCTAAGGATCCAAGCTCTGATACCAATTATTGAAATAAGGAGAGACAACAGAGGGGGCTGAATTAGTTGTCTCAAAACTTTTATCCTTTGCTGCAATTTAAACTTCTTTATCACTTATTAGCAGATGAATGATATAACCATGGAAGCATGAATCAACATTACATGAGAAAAGACAAATCAACACACACATAACACCTAGATTTTTACGTGGAAACCTGGTTAAGGAAAAAACCGCGGTGGGGGATAACCCACAAGAAATTATACTCTGTTAAAAGTATTACAAATGGGGAAGGCACATGCTTTTAGGGTGCACTGCCTAGAGCTCACTACTCCAAGAGGCTCACTACCTACAAAATGATTACAAGAAGATTACAGAATGTTTGCACTGATGACAAGCATCTACTAATGCAAAAATTCAGTTCCGGTTAAGCACAGAATACTTATCTTACACACTTCATCCTTATTTTTTCCTGTTTCACTCTTCGGCCATAATCTGAGCTTAGATCTTCACCTTCACACTTCTTTCTACCTTTTTCACACTTACTCCATCACCACACCACACACACACTACAAAACACTTGAATCCATCAGCTATATATATCCGCATCAAGAAATCTAATCAACTGTAGTCAGCTTCAAGAAAACTTAGAACATTTATTAAGAACTCTACTCTGTTGGCTAAATCCATGCACAATCAACAACGCGGACCAAAAATTTGTGTTCTCAAATTATTAATCATGTCAGCCAATACCTCTGATTATCACAAATTGCTTAACCAACAACTTTTCTTCATCCAAACCAAGATCAAATACTAGGTCAGCCTGTTCTTCTTCTGACTGTACTGACTAATTGAAACCCGATACTCAGATGCTTATAACTTTCAAATCCTTCATCACCGGAGAATAAATTTCTAGATTTAGATATTCCTGACAATCGTTATCACTCCCTCAGATCCGCAACACACTGTGATTTACCACCGGAGAGATCCGGACCAAGATATTGGACCCTGTCAAATGCTATGTTTCTGACTACCCAGACTTCTACAAATCTTCACTCTGACTTTCGGTATGAACAAATTATGTAATGCGGATATGTAAGATAGACTTAGTTTCCATCAATGAGAACACCTGTCATGCATAGCAGTGTCTCTTTCCAACATACCCTTTATAGCCTATGAAATATTAAATCTATGTCCTAAGTCTTCGCAAGGGTATAAAGTGTTATGTAAAGTATTTCGTAGCATCACAACGCATCATAGATGACATCATCATCTCTCTGCGTGGCTGCAACAAGGTGACACCTGTCAATGGCTTACAACCCCTTAATCGAAGATCCAAAATCGATGAACCCTATGCTACTAGGTGTCAACCTAAGAAGTCATCTGTAGGGAGCTTAAATCTAACGGTTGCGCAAGCTTGCAAGGGAATCTTGCCAGACATGAATCTTTGTCGTGCGATCTTGAGATAGTGATACACGGCCTCATCTTAATAAATAAATGAAAAGAAAATTAAAAGGAGATGTGTGGAGGCTTTAGTGCACCCATGCAGGCTAGGTAAGTGGTGGGCCATTTCCAACTGCGATGCTGCAAAATGATGCCACGTGTCTAGATCGGACAAAAGGTGATGTGGTCAGCTAGCTTCAATCTTTGGTATGAGAAAGTGTTGTTGGGATCCATTAAATAGAGCCAGGATTCATTAATGGCACTCAGCTTTAAATCTTTGGGATATATTTCCAAGCGTGCCAATATTTAAGTGATATGATGTATCTATTCAAGTGAATTTAATCTGCATGCAAATATTTATACTTGATTTGACTTAAGTATATAGATAATACTTAATATTTGATTTGACTTAAGTCTCTTAGGGCTACTTCGAAATATTTGCTAAAGCATTTAAAAAGTGGACCCTTCTAGGTTAACTTGTTCCCCACCGACAAGTCTAGGTAAACAACACAGTTTTGATGGCTCGGGTTTCAACTTAGACAACTAGCAATTGGAGATAGCAAGTCAACATAAGATTATGCAGAGGGTTTCTCATATGAAATATCAACCATTGATATTTGGAAATCTAATAGTTCAAGTGTTATTCCGAAGGTTTGAAGTTGAAGGTCTAGTGTCTCAGACATTTTCTTCCAAAATGCAACTACAACCGTCCATCAAAAATTCATCGAACGGTCATTTGTTATATTAATTTGCACTGACATCTTGCTTCAGACATAATAAAAATGTTGACACTTGTGCCCATTCTAGACACTTTATGAAGGAATCTGGATGTGTGGAAAATTTGTCCCAGAATAGAACAATATGTAACATTTGATATTTTCGCCACACTGTATGATTTTTTTATTGGCATAATAGTTTATTTCGCCAATTAATTTTTTATTGGTTTGAAACTATATTTAATTCGCCAATGATTTTTTTAATTGGTTTGAAAATTGGTCTAATTCGCCAATGAAAATATATTTTTTGGTTTGAAATTAGATTTTAATCACCAGCAAAAATATTTTTTATTTAGAAAACAGGTTGACTTCGCCCACATAAATATTTTACTGGTTTGAAAATAGGTTTTAATTCGCCAATGAAAATATTTAATTGGTTTGAAAATAGGTTTTAATCACCAATGAAAATATTTTATTGGTTTTAAAAAAATTACAATTCGCCAGGATTTTCCATAGACCTCTAGCGATTACAAAAGATTCGCCAAATAAGATTAGTTTTTTTCCGAGAAAAATAAAAAAATTTGCCAATAAAATTAATATTTTTCTCGGTAAGTATACATGATTCGCTAGGTTTATACACCTTCTCCGAAGGGGGGATTCTTAAAGTTATCCCTGATGGATAGATATGCCACTCTAGATAACCCCCAAGCCATGAAGATAGAAGATCATGGATACACTTACAACATGACCAATCTCACATACAACAAGGGTCTCATGCAATACATCAAGATAATCCACATAAGGTTTGAACATGGTTTTCACATATAAACCAACACATAACATTAGGGGGACAAAAATACAATATAATTCAATGCATAATCACACTTGAATACACACACATGAAGGGCCCAATTCATAATTCAATTATTACAATACTTTAATGCACAACCACAAGTTAGTACACACACACATCAAGGGTCTAATGCATAATTAATGATAAGTAATCCATGAGAACATCAATGCAACTAAGGAAAGGATTAAACCACTCCAAGTCGACCAAATTATAATTCTTCTATTAACAAGTGCTAAATCATCATTAACACACCAAATGGCCATAGCATGAAAACAAGACATGACATCATCACATGTCAATAATCACACATATTGCAATAAAAATAAAATAATGATGCAAAAGGGTTAGTCCTCCAATCAATAACACACAAGAATACATGGTAACAACCTCCAATATAAAGCAATGAGCTAGCACAACATCACACTCATGTAAGGAAATCACAAGGACATATTAGGAACCAACATCTCAACAAAAATAGGAAAGGAAATACTAAGTATCAGATGTAGAGTGTCATCATTATCTTGCACAATTCCCTCATGGATTTTAAGCATAAGTACTATCTTACATGATTTTCTTAGGGCCTTCAAACACAAGTATAACAATACTACTAGTCTTGTACAATTCTTAGGGCATTCAGTGCAAGTGATGTTAATAGTGTTTTCTTGTGTGATTCTCTTAGGGCCTTTAGGCATAAGTATGTCTAGAACTATCTTACATGATTCCCTCAGGGCCTTCAATGTAAGCAATGTCTCAAGTTCTTTAGCTTAATTTATTTTAGATATTTGAATCCCTAATTTATTTTAATCTCATTATATTACACATATAATACTTTATATTAGAACATCCCCAATTCTGTAAGCATGACATGGTTCAACTTTGCTCCTAACATTAGTATCCAATCATAGGTCCAAAACTCAACCTTCATCTAAAAAGTTAAGGCACAAAAAATGAGGTCAAATTTTGCAATACTCATATCCAAAAGGTCAAAAAATACTTAATAAACATGAGACTCTTAATCCCACAAAATACAAATCACATCCAAGTCCTATATTTTGATTTTCATAAATTTATGCTTCACACACAAGACATAAATCACTTTTTTTTTGTTGAATAAGTGTCTAAATTACTAATTATGAAATAATATTACAAATATTCACAAAAAAAGGGGTGGGTGGAAATGTCACACCCCAATATTCCAAACAGGGATAAACTCAAAATAGAAAACATAAACAAGCTCTATGTGGCAAGAGCTATAGCACTAAAAAGAGGAGAACCTAGGTTAGGAAGCACAAAGTTGTGTCACACTTTCAGCCAACTTATCAGCACAAGTGAATTTAAGTATTTCTAACTAAAAATTAATTTTGGTCAAACATATGATCTTGTAAGATTCATTCTAGCTAGGTTAGATATGTCCACAACTTTTCCAACTAAAATTGTTGGCTAAATGCATATGTAGCACCACTATGAGGCCAATTTACCAAAAAAATAAAATTATTTGAAAAACTTGATATTTCAACAACTTCTACTCATGTAAATAACATTTTTTAAAAATATAAAAATACCCTTTTGTAGATTTATAATTTTAGTTTTCAAAAATATATATATTTTAATAGTTTAATTATTATTTATATTTTCCTTTCTATTTTTACTAAAAGTAGGTTATCAGCACAAAAATAGTAAAACTTAATAAAAAAATTGAAAAAAATATGATGCACTAGATAAAAGAATCTATATCAAGATGGTATACTTTTTTTTCTATTTTAGATAAATAGTTAATATGAAAGTTGACGTTGAATGGAAACAACTACATTTTTTTTTTTTGGGTACATAAATATAAGTTTATATTGATCTGAAAAGAGTATGAACATGCAGGTGCCTATAAGTCGTTTACCTGCCATAACCAGATGACAAAAAGATTCTAAAACCCATCCTTGGAACTATAGGGTTTGTAATGCTTTACATAGATAGCACAAAGCTTACTGATCCGATGACCATGCTAAACAAAATTAGCCTCTAGGCTTACTGGTCTTAGTATTAACTATACTATTGGCAAATCTAAAAGGGACAGAGCCCACCGAACTGAGGATGATCTAAGCAGGATATTAACAGAGGCCAAGCTCAACAGCCATGGCTCGGAGCCTATCAATCCATACCTCTTCCCCTAAATCCGCATTCTCTTGCAACATGTTCTGTAGAAATCCGTAGACCTGGATGACACGATCCTGATGCTCGATCAGCGCCATTCCTTTCAAGTCTAGGATGAAGGGCAGAAACTCATTACCTCCAGAAGATCCTTGTATGAGACAATGTCTTTTGGACGGGGAATGCCCACCCAAAGAATGGCCGCCTCCAAAATGGAATCAAGGCCCCGAAGGAACTCCTTGAAAACTTTCACCATGATAGATTTCACCACTGCTGCAGACACCCCGGCATCCAGAATTGAGGCAAGGAATGGGAAGAAATGTGGGAATCGACCCTATAGAATTCATCCGCTGCCAAGAATTCTGTCCCCAATATTATTTTGACTGCCGGAAGGAGGAGGCCCTCATGCCTGCGCAGTTTGCATTTTAACCTTAAATCTGTAACCGGTCCTTTGAATGCCATCTGCCTTACTAAACTCTCCAGCTGAAGAGGTGTAGAAGTCCCCAAATTTAACAACCCATGCACTGAGATCTTCGCAATGTAGCCCGAGCCCTGCTCCATACTAACTGATACTGCCACCGACGAAACCAGCAGATGACCGCTCGGGACTGAGGAGAAGGAATGAAAATAGGAATGAAAATATGTCTTTCTATCTGCGTCTACGGGAGGTCGCATTCATTTAACCGAGACTAGTAATCAAAGCAACAAAAGGTTGCTCGGAGAGGAACGTGCGGCGGTTCAAATCGGAGGCTGACGAAATCAGTGAGGGAGGAAAGACCTCCGAGGCATGAAAGCCTCTACGAATATTGATAAACCATAGCCATGATTACTTCGTATGGCATCGACCCATCCAAGTGTTCTTGGATTGGGTGCCCACCCTGCCACCCTATTTTACTTCTTTAGCTAGAAAGGAATTTGACTCTTATTCCATCTGCCCCCTAATTGGAGAGAGAGTCTGATTCTAAATTGGCCTCTCTATAGATATGATTAACAGTGGTCAGCTCAAACCGATCCATCAAAGCCAAGGCTACTTCCAGTTTTGCAGCCAATTTCCAGTTTAAGAGTTTCCTTGTGCGTATCCCATTGATCACCACAAGGGAGTCCCCCTCAATGGCTACCTGACGAAGATTTAGCTCATGGCCAAGCTTCAAACCTAAGATTAAGGCCTCCATTTTCGCTTCATTGTTGGTTCCTTCTGCTAGTGGCTCTGCAAGACTACCAATTGTTTTCCCTTCCTAATTTTTGATGATTCAACCAGCTCCTGATTTACCGGGATTCCCTCATGAAGCTCCGTCGAAGTTTAATTTGCACCACTCAGGGTTCGAGGGAGACCATTTGGCTAGTTTTCTTTTGAGCGATGATTGTTGTCCTCCTTCCAAGCTGAGAGGTAGCAATATAAGGCCCTGCCAGCCTTGTCTGATCTTGGCATCCCAAGCTGAGAAGCTCTTTTGTGTTACCTTACCCAGTGATGAGTTAAAATCCTCGACTATACTACTCTCAAGTTTGTTTAGAAACGAAGGGAGAGGCATTTCTTTATCCTGGAAGAATCTCATGTTTCTTTCTTTCCAGAGCTCCCAAATCAGCAATGAGGGACTAATTTCCCACAGTTTGCGATACACCACTATTTTATGTAAATTGGGCCAACTAGATAGCCAATCAGACAATCTCGCTGGCATAGCTGATTTCCAGAAAAGTTTGTTCATTAGCCAATTCCAACTTATGTTCGCATAAGGGCAGCTAAGGAAGAGGTGATCTCCGTCCTCTGAATGTTCTTTACACAAGCAACATCTTGAAGGGCCCTGAAATCTGAGTTTGGCTGACCTATCTGCTATTAGGGCTCTACCTTGTGAGGCTATCCACAAGAAGACCCCTGCTTTTGGCATACAGCTAGGGTTCCAGCACAGCTCTCTTGGGATTGCCAAGGCTTCCTCTTGACAGTCCGCCAGTTTGTTGTATCCTTCTTTAACACTGTAAACTCCATTCGGGGCACCTACCCATCTGAGGATGCATAAGGCCTGCCGGAAGCTGATCTGTCTATCAGCCATGGTTTTGTTAAATAATTCAAATTCTACCTGACTTAACCTGAGATTATGTGGACTCTTCCATTTTTCTGTCAGTAGACCATTGTGAAAGGATGGAATCAAAAAATCTCTTACCTTATCCCCCCATGCCTGGGTTGTTATAGTTTTGACATTTGCCAATCTTACCTCATTGGCCAGTTTGGGTAGCCCTTGCCAAGAGTCATCCCAGAAGTTAGCAGAATCCCCGCTCCTGATCTCCCATGAAAGATGGTCTGAAATGAGATTTCTACAGCTGCGGATGAAGTTCCAAATTCTGGAAACTAAGGGAAGCTCCCTGGAAGTGAAAATGCTATCTACCCCTTCATCCAAATATTTTGCCCACACAATCCGAACCCACTTAAGGTCTGGGTTGGAAAAAATTATACAAACTAATTTGGCTCCCAAGGCTTTGTTTTGGAGCAAAAGATTTTTGATGCCCAAACCATTCCTTCGTTTAGATTCACAAATTTGTTTCCACTTAACGAGAGGGTATTTGAAATGTTCAGCTGATCCTTGCCAAAAAAAGTTCTTCATCTTCTTATTCAATTCTTTGCTGGCTTTGCTTGATAAAGGAAGACAGGACATGAGGTAGGTAGGCAGGGCAGAGATGACTGACTTGAGTTTCGTTAACCTGCCTGCCCAAGACAACCAACTATTTTTCCAAGAGGCTGCCTTGTTGCTGACTTTCTCCAGTAGACTGTTCCACACATTGCCTGGGTGAAGACCCCTATCCAATGGGATCCCCAAATAAGTGCAGGGAAGAGATCCCTTTGTAAAACCAAGGATCCTCAAAATCTGAGCTTCCAATCTCACAGAAGTATTGAAGAAAAAAACTTCTGATTTTTCATGACTAACTTCTTGTCCTGAGGCCAAAGTGTACTTTTGGAGGATAGTCTCGAAACTTCGAGCCTCCCTGATTTGGGCATTTCCAAACAACATGGTATCGTCAGCAAATTGTTGATGGGTAATATGTGGAGCGCCACTTGTGACTTGAACTCCCTCAATCTCCCTGAGGTTCCAAGCTCTGGAAAGCGATCTGCCAAGCGCTTCGGCCATTAAAATGAAAAGGAAGGGGGATAGTGGGTCTCCCTGTCTTAACCCACGAGAGACATTGAAGAAGCCCTTCAGAGTTCCATTCATGAGAACTAAGAATCTCAGACTTGCCACCCAGGAGAAGATCCAATCAAGCCAATTCTTAGTGAAGCTGAATCCTTCCAGAACTTTAAACAGAAAACTCCAATTGACCCTGTCGTAAGCCTTTTTTATGTCAAGTTTTAATAGCATTGCCTGCTTTCGCGTGACTTGAATTGAGTGAATGGCCTCCTGAGCAATAATTACCCCATCCAAGATGGACCTTCCTGAGACGAACCCCGTCTGCTCCTCTGAAATCAGATCTGGTAGAAGTATTTTTAGCCTATTAGCCATTGTTTTAGCCAGAATCTTGTAAAAAGTATTGCACAAAGAGATTGGCCTAAAGTCATCCAGAAGTTCAGGCTTCTCTTTCTTTGGGATTAGAGCTAAGAAAGTGTTATTAACTTCTTTTAGGAGTTGTCTAGAGGTCCTAGATTCCTCTAAGGCCTCCATAATGTCAGTGCTGATTATGTCCCAGCATTTCTAAAAGAAGCTGGCTGGAAAACCATCGGGTCCAGGCGCTTTATCTGGATGGAGCTGAAAGAGCACAAACTTCACTTCCTCCTTCGAGAATTTGTTGTTCAACATATCATTTTGTTCATCATTTACCAGCTTGGGTATATAACCCACAAGTTCTTCGTGGGCTGTGAGCAAGGAACCTTCTGTTTCATGCAAGAGATTCTGAAAATGCTCCACCACAACTTGTTTGACCTCTTCCACATCCTCCACAAGTCTTCCATTAATGTCTCTAACCCTGGAAATTCTGTTTACTTCCCTTCTTGCCTTTGTAGTGTTATGGAAGTATTTGGTATTTCTGTCCCCAGCAGATAACCAAACTTCCCGAGATTTTTGCCGCTAGAAAACTTCTTCTTTGGTGAGAATATCATTCATTTTTGCGATCAGCAATTTTTCTTGTAGGTAGCTGTGGTTATCCATTCCTTCTCTGATAATCTTCTCTGAGAGGGCTTTTAGTTCTGATTCACATTGCCTCTTCTCCTCAAAGATGTTTTTGAAGTTATTTTTATTCCATGATTTTAGATTCTGTTTAATAACCTTCAACTTGACTGCAATGCTAAACATTTTGGAACCTACTGGCTGCGTTTCATTCCACCATTGTTTGATTAGATCCAGAAAATCCTTATGCTGAAACCACATATTTTCAAATTTAAAGGGACTCCTGACTGATCCCTTTTCCCCCAATAATTCCAAGCGAATGGGGTAGTGATCTGACCCTGGCAATGGAAGCAGCTGACAGTCGAGATTAAAGGGTAAACTGCTGAAGTCTCCTTTGAAGAGGAACCTATCCAATTTCTCAGCTATGTTGCAAAATCCTAGCCTTCTATTTGTCCAGGTGAACTGTCCACCTCCCATTTGAATGTCACAAAGCACATTTCTATCCACAAAAATTTCGAAGTCCAGCTGAGATTGAAGTTTCCTTCTGACTCCCCCCTTGTCACTTTCTTTCAAAATTGCATTGAAATCCCTGCCTAAAATGAGAAAATCGAACACTAGAAGTTTGTAAACTTTGTCCAATTCATTCCATACATTTCTTTTATGAATGTAGTTGTTAGGTCCATACACATTTACCAGAAGAAAACTTAGATTGGAGGCTAGGCTCCTTACCTTGCAGGCTTGCCAGTACTTGCTTGAGGCTACCATTTCAAGCAGGACTGTTTGCAGCTTCCAAAGCATGAGCAGTCCACCTGAGGCTCCTTCCACATTAACTCCACACAACTTCCAGTTCCTCAGTTTCAGGCTAAGAGTTGCTCTTTCTTGTTCTCCTAACTTAGATTCTTGAATTAAACAAATGTCCAGTTGCTGCGAGTTCAGATGCTGTTGCAACAGACATCTTTTGTTAGGGGCGTTTAAGCCCCTAACATTCCAAGTTATGATTTTCATTGATGTTCAGGAAGGGCGTTTCCCTTCCCTACTTTCAATAGAGTTTGGATTTTCAATTGCCCTGAAGCCTCCCCATCCCACTTGAGTTTTTCCTTATTCAGAATTCTACCTTTCCCTCTGTGTTCACTGCAATCTGGCAATGTTTTAGTAGGTTCCTTGGATTTCAGCCCTAACTCCCCTTGTTCTGTAAGGTTATTCAGGGCTTTATTCGGATCTTCCTTGTCCATTAAGGAACCTTCATTTCCCATCAGCTCGAGATCTTGTTCTACCAACCAATCTTCAGCTTCAAAATTGTCGATGTCAAACTCCCCTCTTTTGGTTGCATTTCCAATGTCCACCAATTCTTTACCCACATTTATAAGGGAATCAAGATCCTCCTTGCACACTGTATTGCCAATCAGCTCAATCGCCTGCGACAATTTTTGGTCAATGGATCTAGCACTCTGAGCATCGTCAGGCTTCTGGGCTAATATGGCTTCTTTTTGAGGCTCCACTTTAGGAGGGAGAGGGAGACCATCTTCAACATAATCTTCATCCTCCATGAGTTGTTTATTGGACGCTTGCTCTGAATTTTCCTTTGGAAAAGGATTGCTTTTCCACCCTAACACTTTGACCAGAGCATCTGTGGGAATGGGATTATGGATCACTTTCTACGTCCAGACACCTAATCCTGACGAAATCTTAATTTCACTCAGGATTCTATGATTTGGACTGCTCTCAATACCTACCCGAACCACTGTGCCTAACCCTTCTGGATTGCCCCTCTCCTCTGCGCACAAAAAGGATCCCATACCGGTACCAATTTCTTCCAAAACCCTGGAGTCCCAATACTCAAGGGGAAGGTTGGGTAAAATATACCAATCGTGGATTTTCTCCAAACGGTGTGTAGTTGGATCAAACCTGGCCTTCCATCAGCTGATGTAGAAGCCGCAGCCATCAAGAATCCAAATCCCTTCTTCAATTTGAGCCCTGATGGCTTCCGAAGGACAAATAACCACGAAATAATCATTTGTCATCCTTTTGAATTCCAATTCCGTTCCCCATTTGCCATACCACCATGTCATCAGACTTTGCCAATTTAAATCTTTCCCTTGCCATTTCATTAAAAGCGCAGTATTTTCCAATTTCAGAACAAGATCCTGTAGACGATTCGTATTGAGGGTAATTGAAATTTCTTCTTCTCTGGCGTCTTCCCTCCTTCCATGATATTGATTTCTGGGCTACAAATTAAGCCTCTGGAAATCCCTGCACCGACCATTACCTCTAGGGTTTCTTCTTCCCCTGTTTTGTTGATAGTTCTGTTGTCGTTGATTCCAGTGCCTTGGACCGTGAAGATTGCCATTTTGTTGCCTCTCTCTTCTCATAGGAAGCTGATCGTCGTGCCATCTTTGCAAATCTACCTCCTGTTGCAAAAAATTCTGATCACCACCTGCGACTCCACCATTCCTATTCGCTGATTCAAACTCCCTTTGAGGAAAACGTTTCCCATCTCTTCGCTCCATGAAGCCTGCTTTCATCCCTCTCTCTCGCCATTCTGAACAGGGTCTCCCTGCAAATTGACTTTCTGCGAATTGTCGCTCTCCATACCATCACGCCATTCTCCTCATGGAAACAACTACATTTTAATACACACACATTTTATTATTTATTTACAAATATATATTTATAAAAATTGGAAAAAAATATATCCATGCACTAAAGTTTCAAGTTATAAATACACACAAAAAAATTGAAGAAAAAAAAATTACTATATAAAGATTGACTTCTCATGTAACTTCATTTTTTAGGATTTTATCAGCAACTAAATTATAGTGTCAATTTATTAAAAACTATATTCAAATAATTTTTTAAATTTTTTCAAAAAATACAAACATAAAATATACTAAAAAGTAAATATTTTATTAGTTTACATCATTTCAAAATTCAAAACATATATGTCACTTTTTAGTGTTTCAAGTTTAAAAGTTGGATCAACGTTAGCCATTTCCTTTATAAAAGTGTGACACAGCTTTGTGCTTTTATCGCCCATACATCAGGAAGGTCCAAAGTATCCATAGGGGGATCCCAACCATCATTGTATTTTTCATATTTTTTATCTTTAACAAGGGGTTGATTGTCACAAATAATCAAAATTGCAAGAGCCAAGTGAGGAAACTTGCTAGAATATGGTTGACCACTAAGCCCATGACCAAGGGCATGGGGAGAAGTAGAGTGATGGAAAGACCACCCTCTTTAAGATTGATCCCTATATATCCTCATAGGAGGCTAGGAGGCATGAGAGTGAGAATCCTAGTCCCCACAAGTAGAGTGACTATGTTCCAAATGACACCCACGAGGTAGAGAATGGACTCAACTAGAGGTAGGAGTCAAAGGGACTTTGGTAATAGTTCATGGGGTATTACTCCAATGATCCAATAGTAGCTAAAGATGTGTCATGCCAAGTGAAACCTTGTTGGCCTGCACCTAAATCTACATAAGAACATTAGAACATATCATAGCTCTAGTGTAAAATGAGAAATTAGGATCAATTGAAAATCCAAAAAATAAAGTAGAATTCCTATCCTTTCATACGATAAAAATAATTTCCAACTTGAAAACATGCCAAATTTGGGTAAATCTAGAGGGGAATTCAAGGCCAATCCCCTAATAAGACCATATACCAAGAGAATTGTTCATGCCATAAGGGTCTAAAGAAATCTTGAATCCAAACCCAAGCAACTTGAGCTCTAAGACAAAACTAGAAAAGATGCTTGAGAATCTCCTAGTGACCACAAAATGGGCATCGAGGATTTCTAATCCCAATATGAGCTAATCTGGACCCAACTGGAAGGCCTTGGAAAATAATACACAAGGCAAAGTGTGAAAACTTTATCTCAATAATAGCCAACCACACTATTTAAAATCTGTGCTACCAAATGCTCATAGGGGATTGCAACAACCATCTCTAGTTTAAAATAGGCACCATAGGCATGTTGGCAAAAGACATATTGTAGCTTCATGATTGTTGTCATTGATGGCAACAAAGTTCATCCCACACATCTGTAGGACATGGTGTGCCTATACCAGAAGTCAGATTGAAGAATGTTGTGGTCCGGTAAGCAAGAACAGAGCATGTGGCAAGGTCCGACAGTCAGGTCCGGATCTCTCAAAGGAAGTATCTTTGGAAAGTGCAGACTTAGGGAAGTCAAGAGGAGCACCTTGACTGATAGATTCCAGGAATTGAGCATCCAGTGATGAAAGAGTGAAGAGATATGAGCATTCAAGTATTGGGGTCCTGTTTGGCAGAGTAGACAGAGGAAGAACTTACCGGTAGAGCTTCAGGCATTATTCCGGATGAGATGTTGATGGTGATCAAGATTCTTAAGGTATCATTTGTGATTGGCTAACTTGTTAGATGAATTTTATAAGTATCTATTTGATCCGCATCACTTGGTAAGCAAGGATTCAGCTGACAGACTAGAGTTTGGGAAACACTGACTATTTCGGATGCCAACTAGAAAGAGGATGAAATCCTTTGTGCGGATATATATACCAAATGGTTTTCGATGAGAAGGTGTGTGTGAAGTATGAAGAAAAGTAGAAGATCAGTGTAGAAGTAGTAAGGCAGGTCCGGTATGTGAAAGGACAGCAACTCTAAAGAAGAGAAAAGATGAAGTGCAGTAGATTAGTATACTGAGCCTAACCGGAACTGAACTCGAGCATATGTGGATGCTTCTCATCAGTTCAAGTATCTTGTTACTCTCTTTATAACTTGTAGACAGTGAGTCTCTTGTAGGCAGTGAAGCCTCTTGTGAGTAATGTGCTCAGGCAGTGAGCCCTAATTGGCAAGTGCCATTTTGTACTTCTATTCTTCTAACAAAGAATACAATCTTGGGTTAATCACCCCATGGTTTTCTCCCTTAAAAGGGTTTCCATGTCAAAAATATTGTGTCATGTGTATTTCCATTTCATAAGTTATGTTTGCTTATTTGAATTGATGCTACATTAATTATTAAGAAAGTTCAAAAAGCTAAAAATAATTAAGATAACTGATTCAACCCCCTTCTTAGTTATCAACAATTGGTATCAGAGCTAAGTTCCTCCAAAAGGAGCCTAACAGCTTGAGGAAGATCTGGGCACTAAAATGGATGTGTATGGTATGAGGGAACAACTTTAGTCTACCCTAGATGATCTTGAGCAATCAAACTTAGAAGTCAGTGAATTGAAGGAAAGACTCAAACAGGCTGATGATTTCATAAATGAACTAAAAGGGAAACTGAGTATCTCTATGAAAAAGAGAAAAGATCTACTTTAGCAATTGGAAAGTCAAAGTGAAGACAATGGTACAAATGAAGATCTGAAGGAGAAAACCAAGTTATGTGAAAAGTTATCAAAAGAGGGCATTATGGTAAGACATGAAATGAAATCAGGAATTATGAAATTCACCCAAGAAATTGAAGAGAAAAGAAAAACTGAAGATGATCTAAGACAATCCCTCAAGGAGAAGTCAGAAGACTGCCACAAGATGGATAGAATAATCAGGCATCTAGAATCTGATCTTGAAGATGCTAGAGATAATGAAGAAAAACTTGAGGATCAAATTGACACTCTTAAAAAGGATCTTCAAACAACAAATGAATACAAAGAGAAATTCAAGATACGTTCTGCTCAACTTGAAGTTCTTCTTGAAAGCCAAAAGAGGGTAGATGACAAGCGTGGCTTGGGATATGAGAAAGGTGAAAGCTCTGGATCCGGTCAGAAGAATTTTGGATCAGAAAATCCAAGGAACAGGCCTAAAAGACCTCCGGTAAGGCAACCTAATGCTCAAAGATATCCATCCTTCAATGGATACTGCCACAATTGCAATAACTTTGGTCACAAAGCTAATCAATGCAGAAAGAGAATAAATCAGATTAATACATCCTTCTCCGGATAGTGCTTCAACTACAAAAGGTATGGTCACAAATCTCATGAATGTAGAAATATGCAAATGAACAATTCATTCAATGGTAGATACTTTGCATGCAATAGAATGGGACATATGGCTAATCAATGTAGATCAAGAGGATTTCATTCAAATATGCAAAGAAATGTTGTTTGCCATAATTGCAATAGATCCGGTCATATTGCCAAATTCTGTAGAAGCAAGAACCAGGACAAAAGGGGTCTGGTGCATCATAATTAGAATCAAGACAAAGGAAAAGGAAAAGTAAATGCGGATGAAGTTAAAAGAGATGAACAAAATTTGGGTAAAGAGAAGTTCAGAAAATGTAGAGGATGGATCTGCACCAGAATTTGGTGCTGATATTCCTTCCAGAAATTAAAAAATGAGCTCTGGCTCAGGGGGAGACACAAGGAAAAATATTTTTCCCCCAGCCAGTTAATTGGTGCCAGAATTGGCACAAGGAGAATTACAGATTAAAGGGTTCTCAAAGAAAACATCTAAATAATATGTGGTTAATATATGGAAGATCCGTAAGAAGTTTAGAACAAGTTAATTTACCAAGATTGATCAGGTTCATCAAGTCATCCAAATAAAGAAAACAAGGCAAACTGGAATGACTTAAGTTGAGCATTTATTGCAACTTGGTATTAGGGTTTGCAGAATAATATAAGGGTTTTCTTATCAAACACTTGTTCATTATGCATTCAAGAAGAAGCGAAAAAGATCTCTGCAAAAAATCTCCTCAAGCCCATCAAAGATCATCTGCAGAAGTTGATTCATCCAGCAATCGATCCGGCTCACTTTGTAAAACCTAGAAGCGTAAAAGGTATTCCCCATTCTTAATATCTCTCTGTAAATATTTGAAAGATGGCTACTCTGAATGTGGTGAAGATTTCTAATAGGCAACACCCTAAATTTAAGAAGCACCCATACAAATCTCTTGAAGTGGATCCCTCAAGTGCATTTTCCAACATTCCACATGGTATTTTGCATGTAGAAGATGTTAGGGTTTACATTCATGTGAACATTGAAGATTTTTGGGAATCCAAGCTGGCAGATATCTATCACAATCAGTTAATAGATGATGCTTTTGAACTCAAACCACAGTACCAGGCCATCCGGGATAAACATTTTGGTCAGTGCATTCATTTCCCCTGTTTTGAAGAGGATGAATGGGTCCACTATGTGTTGAGCAGAGTACATGATAACTTCTTATGGTTGAATAGACCATTTAAGATCACTAAGGATGTGATTAGGGCAGTAACTGGTTTGCACTCTTCTGGAGGGATACCAGTTCTCAAATCTGTCAAAAACCAAACTGTGAGTGAGGCTACCGGATCAAAATTTGATAAGAGAGCAATGACCATAGAAGATATCTCTGATCCGAATATCAAGTTTGCATCTATGATAATTGGTTATAAGATCTATCACTCCAGTAGGGAGAATTCAGTACCCAGAACTGCTGTGTATATTGCTTATGAAATGTTGAGAAAGAATGCAGATTATGATCTCTATGAACTCCTTCTAAGCTAACTAATGGAAAATTTATAGAAGATCAAGAAGGACAAGAAGAACTCTTTTAAGTATGGTGGACTGATATTGTGTTTGTTTTTCTACTTTATGAATGAGCTGCTCAGATCCAGTGGCTGGGTATGGCAGAATGACAGACCTGTTGCCATTCAAATTAGAGACTACCTGCATGGGCTTGGGAATACTAAGGCAAGAAATACAGCTCTGTGGGGTTATTTCAAGAACTTTCAGAGTATGATGCAAGCAAGGGAGAGAATCCCCCAATCTTTAGTTGAAAAATATAAAGATACAATATGCTTTATGGTAGAAACTGATCAGTGCCTAATGGAGGCAGTGGAACCAAGAACAATGTGGATCATGCCTATGGGGTATGAAGTAGATGAGACAATTGTGGAGTTGCATGTTCAGTACATGCTAAGTCAGCCCAAGGATCCCAAGGCAGAAAGGTTTGGAACCTTTGAAGAATTAAGTGTGAAGATTCATGTGGAGTTAAGACAACTGGAAGTAGAAAGAAAAGTAAGAAGGGAAGTAGAAGAGTTTGCCAAGAGGCATGGAGTTTCAAAAGAAACACTTGATGCAAATAGAGAGAAGACAGAAAGGGCAGAGAAAGAAAAAGAAAAACCAGAAAAAGAAGATACTCTGGTGGAAGTCCCCTGTCGGACCAGATCCTCTAAAACCTCTGCACCCACCACTGCAAAGACCTCAAAGGCATCAAAACTGGAAGCAAAATCATCCGAAAAAGGGGAGAAGAGAACCAAGAAAAAGGCAACAAGATCTTACACAAGCCAAAAGGATGAAGAAGAGACAGAATCAGATGAGGAGGTAAGGAAAATGAGGAAAAAGAAGAGAGTATCTGGTGAACCCTCTACCGGTGAAGACAAGGAAGAGATGGCAGAAGAGTTTGTTGAAAGGACCACTCTGTCCATTGATGATGTAGTCAAATCAGTCACTGTGGATGGGAACTTGAAACCAATGACTGAATTTTATGACGACTACAGTGAGGATGATTAGAAGATCCTGCAAGAAGCCACAATCAGGTACCTTAACATTTATAATAAAGCATTCATTGAGATTATATCTTTAATTCCAAAGAGCCTAGAGAAAGAACTAGAAATCAGAAAGAACAATGCCAAGGCCAAGGACCTTGAGATCAGGGAACAAATAGCTATTCAGCTCTATCCCTCAATCACTCAGAAACAAATGAATATGATTTTCAAAGATTGCAAGGATGAGTTCCAGAGCAAAGCTAGAATGAATCAACTTATGTTTGGAGAAATTGACAAAATAGCTAAAGAAACTGAAGAAATCCTCCAGAATGCCTACAAAAGGTTCAACATTCCTATCATAGAGGACATAAGTGATGAGCCCTCTTCCATGGACAACAAGGAAGAATCTACTGAGACTAGTAGAAGAGGTAAAGGAGACAGGTGAACAAAAAGATAAGGATTTAGATTCCTCTGCTCTAGAAGTCCATGGTCAAGCAAACATCTCTCCTCTGGTTTCCCCTACAGACTCTGGATTCAAAGAAAAAGAAAGAGTACAAGAGAAGATTAGTCAAGAAGCAAAAGAGAAAGAAGATGATAGTAGCAAGGCTATAGAAGGAGAGAAAACTCCATCAGGGAAGGCCACAGATGATAGTGGTAAGGCTATAGAAGAGGAGAAAATTTTGTTTTCGGCAAGAGACACAGCAGAAGCAGTCAAACAGTTCTTAACCAAAGAAATGATGGAATTTGATGAACTGGAATTGCTTCAAGGTCCATTTGATTTTGATTCCCTCTCTCCGGTCCAAACCATGAAACTAGCTTCCTTCACTCAAGCTAAGGCAAAAGAAAAAATGTTGAAGTCTCACATGGAAGACTGTGAACTCATAGAAACTGCATCCGGTGTACTTGAAAAGATAATGCCATCCTTCCAAAAGGATCCTACAACATCCACATCCAGTAATCTAAAGTCTCTTGTTAATTATGTTAATACATATTTTGATTCTTTAGAGAAAGCAGCAGAAGAGAAAGTCTGGAAAGAGTTTTTGGATAAGAGATTCTCGGAGTTACAAGGGCTTATAACCAATGATAGGAGAAATATGGACATTGGGATGAAGAGCTTAGAAAATGCTCTTAAGCATGGAGGAGAAGTATATAAATTTTGTATACCTTGGACTAAAGTAACAAGGATATTGAGAAGAAAGTGAAAAAATAAGAGGATAAACTGTCAAACCTCTCTCAGAATTTTGAT
Source organism: Cunninghamia lanceolata (assembly GCA_027924645.1). Taxonomy (NCBI): domain Eukaryota; kingdom Viridiplantae; phylum Streptophyta; class Pinopsida; order Cupressales; family Cupressaceae; genus Cunninghamia; species Cunninghamia lanceolata. The sequence continues at coordinate 17,428,622 of BSBN01000016.1, forward strand.
CCTCTCACTGTATCCATAATAAGCCAGGAATGTCAAACTATTGTAATCATGAATGAGATTAAGAAGCTTGAGAAGGAGAGGAAGAACATATTAAGCAGAATGGGTAAAATTAGAGGGATGATTATCCCTAAGTTAGAGGCCATGCATGAAGCCCTAACGGATGCTCAGGCCACAGTTTGGACCAGTGATCCGATAGATCTCAAGAGGGCAGAAACTTTTGCATTCCTATTGAGTGGTCACATCTCAATTTTGGAAAGGATGAAGCAGAGTTGGGCAACAAAACTTGTCCAGTTGAAGGCAACTTTTGCAGACATACTATAGTATATGTAAGTATAACCTATTTATATACTTATGTGGCTAAGTATAGTTGAATCTTTGGGAAATTTTGGTGTGCGGACCCTACCCTTTGCCATTTATGTCAAAGGGGGAGTTAGGAACAGTGAAAAATATGGAATCCAACTAAGGGGGAGCTTCGGTAAAGTGTACTTTAGAATAGAGCATCAGCCAAGGGGGAGTATAGTATAACACTTAGTCATTTTTCACTAAGTGTTGCCATCAATGCCAAAGGGGGAGATTGTTGGCAAGAGACACATTGTAGCTTCATGATTGTTATCATTGATGGCAACAAAGTTCATCCCACACATCCACAGGACATGGTGTGCCTATACTAGAAGTCAGATTGAAGAATGTTGTGGTCCAGTAAGCAAGAACAGAGCATGTGGCAAGGTCCGACAGTCAAGTCTGGATCTCTCAGAGGAAGTATATTTGGAAAGTGTGGACTTAGGGAAGTCAAGAGGAACACCTTGACTGATAGATTCTAGGAATTGAGCGTCCAGTGATGAAAGAGTGAAGAGATATGAGCATTCAAGTATTGGGGTCCTGTTTGGCAGAGTAGACAGAGGAAGAACTTACCGGCAGAGCTTCAGACATTATTTCGGATGAGATGTTGATGGTGATCAAGATTCTTAAGGTATCATTCATGATTGGCCAACTTGTTAGATGACTTTTATAAGTATCTATTTGATCCGCATCACTTGGTAAGCAAGGATTCAGCCGACAGACTAGAGTTTGGGAAACATTGACTATTCTGGATGCTGACTAGAAAGAGAATGAAATCCTTTGTGCGGATATATATATCAAATGGTTTTCGATGAGAAAGTGTGTGTGAAGTAATTGTGAAGTACGAAGAAAAGCAGAAGATCAGTGTAGAAGAAGTAAGGCAGGTCTGGTATGTGAAAGTACATCAGCTCTAAAGAAGAGAAAAGATGAAGTGCAGTAGATCAGTATACTGAGCCTAACCAAAACTGAACTCGAGCATATGTGGATGCTTCTCATCAGTTCAAGTATCTTGTTACTCTCTTTATAACTTGTAGACAGTGAGTCTCTTGTAGGTAGTGAAGCCTCTTGTGAGTAGTGTGCTCGGGTAGTGAGCCCTAATTGGCAAGTGCCATTTTGTATTTCTATTCTTCTAATAGAGAATACAATCTTGGGTTAATCACCCTGTGGTTTTCTCCCTTAACAGGGTTTCCACGCCAAAAATATTGTGTCATGTGTATGTCCATTTCATAAGTTATGTTTGCTTATTTGAATTGATGTTGCATTAATTATTAAGAAAGTTCAGAAAGCTAAAAATAAGTAAGATAACTGATTCACCCCCCTCTCAGTTATCAACAAGGAAAATGAGGAGAAAGCTAAGAATAACCCTTACAAGGCTTATAATTATGAAATGGTGTATGAGGATACCATTTCCAATCTTTCCACCAAGGCTTGAAACTATGGACTCCCACCTTGTGAATCATATCTAATGGCACAAAATCTATGACAACTTAGAAAGTTTCAAGGTCTTGATTGGACAAACAAAACTTATCTTTACAGCTTCAGGCCAAGTAAGAAAATTCCTAGTTCTTTTGGAAAAATGTCTAGAAGTAATTTAAATCCCTTCTTAAAGAACCTCAAAGCTTAGACCCAAGAAGTTCTAGAAAGAGGGTGATCTTGACAAGAAAGAATAGGAGACCCCCAAGTGCATTGCTCATTAATAGAAAGAGTAGTGTGAAATCCCTTATGATCCTAATGTGTACAACACTACACTTTTTGCATCACATAAGAATCCTAAGAAATTTTTCTAGCATAATGATTGTAAAATGGATTTTCAAAAAGTAAAATAATATAATATAAAACTAAATGAATTAGATCTATTCTAGATTCAAAACTTAATTGAAACCTAGGAATAGATTGCCATATGCTATCCACCTATTATTGGCATGGTTTCAACATGATCAATCAAGCATAATTCAAAATATAAAAAGATGAATACATTGATGCCCAATCCAATTTTCTCACACAAGTTGAAGAATCATGTTTGCCTCCACACACATAACAAGCAATATTTTTAGGATCTTCCTACATAAGTGTAACAATCCAAAATCTATCCCAAATCCACTTTCAAATCAAGAAAAGATTCAAACAAGGAGGGAGAGAATTTTTAAGCAAGAAGAAAATATAATAATAAAATTTGTCTCTTTTCTTTCTTTCAAACCCTTCCTTGAAAATCATTGAACCCTTTTTGGCTTGTCTTTTCATTTCCCATTAGCAAGTTAATTCAACAAGTGGATATTACAAATTAGATATTTCTATATTAGATCTTTTCCACAAGGTATCTTCCAAATAAATACACATGCATTAAGGGAAAATGCTTACATTATTAATTAAATGTAAATTGACATTTATTTTATAAATGACTAATACTTGTAATTTTATCGACTCGACTAAGGCATAAATTCCAAACAATATTTTAACTTCAAATACATTTTTTGAATATACATAATATTAAAAAATACATAGGACCATTCCATGATGGTAATAAATAATTAACTTTCATATTTAACATATAGGCAAATTGTAAACACTCCATAAAAAGTAAATGTGATTTGAAACAAACACACGTAATGAGAACATTAACATTAATGGTTTATTCACAAAATTTGGATCTAAAATCGACATCAATTTAGGTCTTGTTTTCACAATATCACAAGATACAACTCACAACTCAAGTCGAGTGAGACAGGAGATATAAACAACACATTTGTCCAAACTAAACAGGATGGGTTAAGCAACCAAATATACCACAAAATTCACAAGGTCACTAACTTGACCATTGTCACTAATAGGTTTAGGCAAAATGACATGGCCAAGTGAATCCATGTCTTTTCCTCCACATCCTTCTATTGTTTAAACTCTTATATATACCCTGCACACTCAAGGAAAATCATCAAATTTGACAATGGAGATCTTATCTTAAGCAACATATAATGACTAATGGGGACATGTAATCTAGTAAGGCACATACCATCCTACAATTACATCGTATAATGATCAACTCAATGTAACCTTTAATCTAGATAGAAGAAAAATCAGGACAAGGAAAGACTTTAACACATGAGTGAGCACTACATCCTCCCCCTTAGGGGTTGACTTACTCCTGGAAGTCACAAGGTAAGACCAAAACACCACACCCAACTTACTTCAAACCATACAAGGGAAACAACATAATAAACATCCATTAAGTGAAACCATCATAAGAACATAAATGCATAATAGTGATACTTAATAGAATATGAAATATGGTAAGATGAATGCTACAAAAGCATTATTCATTTCATAAAGGAATATTCCAATTATTGAAATTCTAAACATAATAGAATTGCATAATCATTAATCATTTCCCATGTACATAAGAATTCACACATTCTAATGCATGGTATACAAAGTCAATAAATCAAATACAAATACACTCAATGTAGAGTTTTCATCATAACACATGTTTTCACTCACCACATCATAGGGATTACAACTCATGATTCACACAATAAAGTAAAAAAGATCTGAAATGGTCAAACAAAATGTTCAAAATTCACAAAATTGCACATTACATCACTTACATGGCTAACACAAGTCACCAATAAGGAAGAAGGGAAGTCATGGTGAAAATATGATGGTAAATCTCATATTCTAGCTATAGGCATATGATGTCAATAATCCCAACTAGTAGAATACACTAAGGACCCACTCATGCTCTCACCAACAAACATGAGGAGTCGACTCAACAATAGGATACATTGAGGTCCCACTCATGTTCTCTCACAAACAAACATGAGGTATTGGCTCGATAGTAGGACATAAAGAGACCAATAGATCAATAGATATAATAACATCTCTCCATCATATGCATGAGAGAAAAGAAAATTTACTTACCATTCATATCATAAGTCAAATTTCTAAGTAATTTATATTCTAACATGCTAGAAAAATAATAATTTGCATGATTGCTAACACTATCATAATACCAAAGTTTCCAATGCAACACATCCATAACTAAAATATAGGATACCAAAACTAAAATCAAACATGTAGAAAGTATCATGGCCTTGAGTGAAACACATGCATGTGCCAAACTATATTCAAGATCACAAGTCATATGCCAATAGCATCATCAAGAAGAATAAGAAATCTAGGCTAGCACAATGAACCACTTGAGTGTCCAATCAATAAGGAGAAATAGGGGGTACTCTCGCTTACAAAGGTATGGTCACCAAGGGTTATCCTTGGAAGATATAGCAAGATAGGACCATAGCTTTCTATGTTTTCCCACTCCACTACTTAACTCCTCACATGCTAAGGTCATCAACCCCAAGGTTGTCCCTAAATAGGATGCACAAACAAGCAACCATACAACTATGACTCCACCATACTTGTAGCTAATATCATAATCCAAGGATGGATATCGAGTATCACAAGCCCGTGGATACATAAATCATGTATAGGATATTCACAACACATCACATATAATCACATTCACAAGGGAATACAAAACACAATTTCCTTTTCCCATTCATCACTTAGCTTTCAAAACAACTTTATTGTATATCAACATGTAATAAAATTTCTATAAGCTTTTGTAAGAAGTTCACCTAAACATCACTTAGAATTAACCTTTCCAAAAAAAATGGAACCCAACCATAATTTTACTTTCAAGAGCAACACGATGCAATTAAACAAGTTTGCTAGCACACTTGTACTCACATCCTAGGCCAAAATTAAGTAAAAGAAACAATATTCCAATAGATAGGGAGGTGCATCACAACACAATGCACAACAAGGAGTGTTCTATTGACCAACATCAACTAAGAATACACTAAAGCATGATAAAGATATTCATGGATAATTGGTTCCCAACATCATCTAAGCATAGGAACCTTCTTGCCTCTGAACAAGTAGGTGGTAATCAGGCCAATAAGAACCTTTTGTAGGGGTGAAATGTCAAGTCTAGGAACATAAGTAAGTTGAATGCCAAGCTCGTCACTAGGTCAAGTCTCCCATAATAGCTACCTAGGCTAACCTCTCTCACTCTAACTCCCTCTCTAGCAATATAAGTTGTTCCCCATGAATAGGAACACATAAAATGTGTTAAAAATCATAGAGAGTGATCATCCACTTTCCTAAAATAGAAGGAAATTGGAAAGTATTTCGATTAGTGTCCTAATAGGTAAGAATGTCACAACATATGTGGGATGAGTGGTTAATAATTAGCATATGTGATACTCAAGCTAATCCAACTCTATGGAGGGTGGTATGGTCTACAATAGAAAATTCCTCTAAGGAATCCATGTACTAGGCCTATTGATTGTGGAAATTCTGCCTTATGTAGTTGTCTTGCAAGTGCTAGGTCAAACCTTCGTTAAAATCACAAAAAACATAAAAATCATAAAATAGTAATATTTTTTTAATAAGTAATTTTTTTTTTAAATAGTAATAGTAATATTTTTTTAATAAGTATTAAGAAGTAAAATTGGTGAAAACAATCAAATTAGGCCTCAAAAAAGTTGAATTTCATGCCAATCCTATCAACATAAGTAATTAGGAAGGTCTCTCAAGTGACCTATAGGGTATCTTGGGCAGCCCAAGTTCAAGTGGCACGGTCACTCGAGTGACCTTCCTTGGTAATGTTATGGAGTAAAAAGTGGACACATGCCTTTTTAGCTCCTAGTATAGCTCCTAGGTCCTATTTGCTTCATTATACATTCTAATTGGTCATCTCGAAGGAAATTGCCCGACACCCATGACATTTTGGACCCTTGGGACCTCCTTTAGCTTAACCTTAACCTAATTTGGGCCCCTAAAATTGGGTACCAACCGCCCAAGTCTCCCCTGATTGATCAAGGCTAATTAATGGCATGTCATCTTGGGCCCTTCCAAAATGTTCCTCCTTGTCGGCTTTTGTGATTTAAATTCATAAATGTTAGCAGGAAAGCATATATAAGTGAGTTTATGACTTCATTTTAAACCTATATGGATAATGCAAACTTATGATATTGGAGTAAAGAGCATTCAAGGCATTCATTGTGTTATTGTTACAAATTTGTGTTTGTATTTGTGTGTTTGTTGTAGATATGGCATCATCATCCATCTCATTATGAGTTGAAGAGATTTTATCCTCCTAAGGACTTCACCTCTGAGGTGACATCATTGCTATTTGAATCATTTGAATCAATTCATCATTTGGATTATCTTTAGCCTTTGCCTTGCAAGGGCACACTCTCTATCTAACAATGGTGTTGGGAAAGCTTGAATGTTAACCTAGGATTTGACTGAGGCAAACCCCTAAACACCACAACCTCGAAACCCCTATCTTGTTGTATTGTGTGCAGGTTACATGTATAGGTTTCGGGAAAAGTGGAGCTACAGGAAGGAAGTGTAGGAAATTGGGTTTCGAGATCCGAAAATAGTTCTAGATTATCTCTCCAAAGAGACCTGGGTGGTTGGCACCCTAGTCCACAGGGCTTCCAAATTATGGATCTAGTTTTTGAGCATCATTTGCAACATCTTTTCAGTTTTGACCTCTAGTAGAATCTCACTTATGGACTTGGGTGGTTGCCAAATTTGTTCTCTAAAACCTCTTCTTTTGGGAGACAGGTTTTGACATGTCATTGATTTGTGTACTTTTAGTTTCTGAATTGCTATTGTCGATCATCTATTTCAAGTTAATTATCTTATAACTAGGGTTTCCTTCATATTTAACCTAGGGTTTGATAAAAATCTTGGTTGGATCTTATCTTTCCTTAACAAACAAGCGCACAAAATCTATAGCTGAGTCCTCTTCCATCTTGTAGTGACTTAAGCTCAGTTTTGTCCTTGAATTTTATAGTGAAAGGAGGGTTTGATCTAGTGTATGCACATATTCCATCATCTCTCTTTTTATCCTATGAAATTTTGGTGAACCCGTAGAAGTGAAACTTTGCATTTTGCTAAGTTTTTAAATCAATCTTTGCATTAATCCATTTCATAGTTATCATTTTTTATTGGAAAATCTTCCAAACATTTGAAAAAAATGAAAAAAATAAGCATTCTAGGCTTGCATAAAAGCATAGTTTTGCATTATTTTTATTGCATATCATTGGAAACATTTAATTTCCTGATATTTACATCAGATCTGAAATTAATTACAGCACTTAATCATTTCATGATATCACATCTTGCATTTGCACATCTCATTTGTAAGGGTTTTGTTGAAAATTTGCATTTTTCATATAACCTAGTTTTTGCAAAAATCTAGGGTTAGTAGTCAAAATATTATTACAGATTTTTATTCTCCTTTAAACACTCATTCAAATCTGATTTTGAGTTGTAGTGTTGTTTCATTGTGTGTCCTTGCATTCAAATTTCAAAATTTTCAATTACACAATGTGTATTTCAACATAAGCAAATAAGCATCTTTTTCACATATTTTGCAATAAATCAAAAAATTGCCAATATCACCTTTTGTACAACACTTTTAACATTAAATTCATTTTTTTTGTAGTGACACTAGTGTGTTTTTGTTCTTTGTAAAAAGCTTCAAAAACGTGATTTCCTCAAACTAGTGTTGTGGTGTACAAAAGTCTCTCATATTGGTGGCATTCGATAAATGAAAGACACTTCATTATGGCACTTTCTAGTTGTTCCTCTTTGGTATCTTTGCATATATATATCAAATATTTTGAAAGCTTTTACAAATTCATTAATATGCATCCTTATGTTTTAACTCATATACAATCCATATATGATAAGGATATCTTTAAATGTTCTTCTTTTGAAATCCTTGATTATGTATCTGATTTTAATAACTTCATAGCTCTTACAAATGAATATCCTTTGATATTAAAGGACTTTACTAATTTCATCTCCATGAATTTTCATGAGAAATATGATTGTGATAAATCTCCTTTTAATTCTACTACAAGTCATAATGGTAACCTAGCTTCACCTATTTCACCTTATGATTTGAATATCTCTTCCAAAGTTGTTCCCACTTGTGAGGACATTTTGGTGCAAGAAGATGGAATCATTTATACATTCCTCACTATCACCCTACCCTCTCTTCACTCCAATGCTCTCCCTTCAAAAGATGAAGCATTAGTAGATGAAGAAAGGTCTCTTCCATGTCTGGTTCCCCTATGAGCCGAATTCCCTTTGAGTAGATAGAATTAAAATTAAAGATTTAAATTATAATCTTTACATAGACCAAAGACAAACATTCAAGTTGCATCCAATACTTATGTCAAATTTTGTCAATAGGATTGAGTTACTATCAAACTTTGTGATGGCTCTAAGTGATGCTAATGAGCACCCTTAGCATGCCTTAGCTATTGAAGTCACTTTTTGTTGACATCATTCTAGCCCTTTGTTGTGCACTATTATATGTTAGATGCACCTTGCTATGGGCTTCTGTGTACCTTGCTATTACACATAAATGCCAGGAAGCTAGTTTACGGGCCAGTGAAAGCTCGTACATGTCATCTACTAGAGAATGCTGGAAGCTGCATTCAACCTTGGTCCTAGGTTGATGATAATTATGTGGCAATCACTCTCTATAGTTGCATACTATGCTTCCAACCCCCTTAATAGTATTACAATAGACATGATAACTATTCTTAGATGACTATTTATTAAAGCAGCGCCAAGATAAACTTGGCTGACTCATAAGAAGGCAATGAAATTAAAAGAGTTAAATAAAATTATGGTGGTTGACTATATCATTTAATAAGGGATATGCTTATGCTAAAGAAGCACTTATATTGTGGATCACCATCATGATATAATATGTTGCCTCATGAGTAATCGCCTCTCTTCATAGAGGCACAATATGGTATAAAAAGGGAAGAATATCGAATGAGAAGAGATATACATGGAATACGAATTGATTTAGAGCAGAGATAAATCTGTAGACTTTAGCAGTGATATATATATGTACATCAGTAGAGATTTATATGTAGTACTTAATAACAACAAATATTTTTATTCTCCTAATACTGTTATTCTTGCTATAATTTAGCCTATGCACAATAGAACCAATGTAATGACTCCCTTAAGGCTCTCATCAAACTGTCAATCCATTCTAGAGGATATTGCATATAAGGAATACAAGTAGCTAGGAGTCCATTCTAGTAAGGACACCCCGAGTGAGGCTAGGAGGTTGAATGGTGAGTGTCATTCCGTACATCTTGGGCTAGATGGAATGGCTCAAGTCACCTTGTATATGGTGCTCCATAATGACGATGGACTGATTGGATGGAACCTTAAAAGGGAATCCCATATGAGTAAGATATTGTTCCTAACCCTAGGATGAAAGATCTATTTTATGGATTATGCTTTCAATGATTGTCTAACATGATTGCAGGTTATCAACCAGGATCTATCTTGTTCAACAATTTAAATTGGTAAATGATATCGCTAACTCTATTTCATTTCTTGCTTTGCTTGGAATTGTGATTTTAGGGCAAAAACTAGGGCATATACAAAAGGGGACATTACAATTGGTATCATAGCATCCTTCCTACCATCCTATGAATGATAGTTGATGCAACGTATATTCATGTGTATACTTCATGCATTACGTACATTCATGCATATGCTTCATGACTTACGTGTATTCAAGTGTATACTTCATGTCTTACGTGTATTTATGTGTATACTTCATATATTACGGGTCTTTATGTATATGCTTCACACTTCATGACTTGCGTGTATTTATGCGTATGCTTCATGCTTCACATGTATTTATGTGTGTACTTCATATATTACGTGTATCTATGTATATGATTCATGCTTTGTGTCTTACATGTATACTTCGTGTATCGAGTGTACCTATGTGTATGCTTCATGTATTACGTATATCTATGTGTTTGCTTCATATATGATGTTTCTTCAACAAGTTTACTCCATGTGTGTTTAAGATTACTTTATGCTTAAAAATTATGAAAATGCCAAATCTGTCAAACCTTTATTTGTCAAACACTTCTTGGTTTGAGAAGCCCTAACAAATTAACTTATGCAGTAGTGAAGAGTTGTAACTAGTGAAGCGAAAAAGTGTGACTCCCTCAAACTTGAAATATAACAAGGGGGAACATTTCATTTGAGAAAGACATCCAAAACATCATTGAAGAATTCAATTGAGAATAGAACCATAAGTGATATTATAATTAAATTAAATTAGGTTCTCAAGAATAATGATGATGCGAGAAAGGATGAAATCCCAAATATGAAAAAGTGTGACCCTTCAAATGTAAGGCTTCCTTAACAATAAAATATAATAGAGGAATCATTTCCTTGTGAAGAAACCATCAATAGGAAATAAAATCTAACAATCAACTCAAAGCTAAAGTATTATTCTCGAAAAGGGCAGCCAAGAAGAGTAGTGACTCCTTCAAGAAATAGATATAAAGGATAAATCAATTCATTGACATAAGCAATCATCACTCAAGAAATCAAGCAATTGTCACTCATCTATTAATCAAGAAATCAAGCAATCAAAATATGAAAAATTTCCCAAGGAAGGAACAATCATAACCACTCAACATAGTTGAATCAACAATATAATTTGACTTCCAAGTCTCAAATGGAAATCCACACATTGCCATCACTAGTTGTTACAGAAACTTAGGCATAACTAAAGTTACTAAGATGGATTAAGATTATCTTTCAAACTTCAAGATATAGGTACATTGAGGTATCATCTTGACCTAGGCCAAAATAACATTTTTTGAGAGAATGTAATGAAGACAACTCAATTCTGTAGGAACCTATAAATTGGACTCTTGAGAGATCTTAAGAGAAATGTTGGAAAGCTATCATAATCTATATTCATCAAGTTTCATGGAGGAGGAACATCATTAAGAATAAATTGTTCTATTCCTTTGGAACAAGATCAAATGTACAATCAAGTGATATATTCCACACTCATTGAAACAATGGTGATACAATCCATTTTATACCACATATGATCTACCTTGTAACCTATAAAATTGATCTAGTGAACTTGTTTGTAGACCAAATTCATTTCGATATGTAATATCTAAAGTAGATCATTTCATCCAAGAGTCTTCTTCTCCTAAGTTCTTTTTCTTGATTAGAGTAACATTAGACAAATTTGATACACATCAAGTTATACCAAATTTGTTACATAAGTCTATTATAAAAAACATTGTGGGCCCATAACCCACAAGTCCCATGATCATTTTCACCTCTTAAACTTTGGGAAAAATTAAGATTGTTGAACTAGATGAGGTATGAAAATCATCCTATTATTAACAGGGGAATATGTCAAATCTTTACAAGAGGAGTGACAACCTCCCATTGATATGGAAATTGGATGTTAGTGTCAATCTATAAATTCAAATTCTATGAAGTATTTGTAAGTGACAATTGTTTGCTATGAAGTCTAAGACCTTAGTACATCCAATAATTTATACTTGAGGATCATCTAGGGAATATATACTCAGAATATTTGTAACATCACATTCCATAATGCTCAAAATAAACATAATTACTCATCTTAATCAAGAGTTAGATTAAATCATGATTATCCAAATCAAAGTTTAACAAGAATGATTCATTATCATTTCAACAATTAAGTATGTTATTCTAAATAGAATATAACAAAGCTTCAATTACATATCATTAGTGAATAACTTTCACTATACATGTACAAAGCTATGCTCAAGGCATCCAACATCAAATTATACATAGTAGTTGACTATCAAGTCATAAAATAAATAACATTGTATCTAGAACATATGACATCCATCTTCATAAGCCTCAGATTGTCTCATCCTTGGGAAGGAGAGCATCATCCTGGTGCTTTTCCTCCAACCACAGACTGGTAGTCCCCCACACAACTTCCTACCCAGAAGTGGCCCTATCCTGCATGGAAGAGATAGATATAAGGAACCATTAGGTTAGTTATCTGAGTATCTAGTGTTGTGTCCTTCATAATGCCTCATGGTCACACAACTATAAATCCACTCTAACTATGTATGACCCTACTGAAGACATTATGCCTTCTGGAGCACTGTGGACCGACAATGCATGCAGAGACGAATGCATTACTTTGGCCAAAGATTTACATACATAAATGTTACGCAATGAATGTTGTCATATGTCCTCCACCTTGACTCGATTTATAAGCTGTCATGTTCTATAGTAAACATATTTTCAACCATTCTTGGTCTAGAATAATTAAGTTTCAATACATCTTAGTCCAATCCTTGGACTTTTGATTCTTGTCTCGAAAACCCATACTTAGGCTCCTTGGTTTCTTAGACATTTGGGAACTAGTGACTCCACATCACACTATCCCGTATTTCATGAAGAAACAAGTATGTTCTTGGTTTCAACACTTACCCTAATCAGTCAATGTTTACTTTGTTTACCTATTTTCAAGGTTAGACTCAAATCATAATATCTATGAAAGGCTCATAAAGACTCATAGAGTCGATCTCTTTTTAAGTTCTTCCTTAAGAGACTTTCTTAATGCCAAACATATAAAAATAATAATAGCCATTCGCAAAGTTGGCTTTTACCTTCTTTAAATCTACTAGTTTATAAAAGAACAAGGATAAGTTCTTGCAATCAAGAGAGCTATCAAGTAAATACTTCACATAGGAATTATGATATAAAGTTGTGGCTACCAAGATAGCCATAATATATCTGCATGTAATATATCTGCATGTAACTATTAACCTGCTCTTCTCCATGAAGAGCCATAATAACCATGTTATATTCTTTATGCACAACAGTTGGTGTTCGACTTCACCTATTATTAGGTTGGCAAGATAAGGAATCAATTTCTCACGGCACCAACTTAGTCATTCTACTAAGTTAAAAATGTTTGCATCTATCATGGCTACGACCATTGTTATTATGGAATGCAACAACTCTAGGGTATCACTACCATAGGTCGATACCCACGACCTATCTTTAACAAAAGATTATCGCCCTATTGGGCTCCATAATAAACACCAGGTTTTCAAGTCTTATCGACTGACAAGTAATTAAAATAAAACATTATTAAAGATGCATGGCTCAATCTGGTTAACTGGTATTTCATAGGTGCACATGCATGAACATCCAATGAAGGTATTATGGCCTCAAGTTGGCCAAATTCCACTAAAAACATAGTAGTTTCAAGAATCATCACAAAAGATTATGGTGAGGCTTCAATAGCCTTCAACATACAGAGATAAACATCAAGATATACTTATAATTATATTCACTACTCAGCATGTCATATGCATAAATGAATGGTTTCCTCAAGTCAACATAGTCAACGTCCTCCATATACAAAGGTTTAAAAAAATGTATTTGGAAATTGTTATATGTATGAGCCATGGGCTCTAAGATGTCATAACTGAGATACGACACAATGGTAATTGTCTTTCCCACTAGGCTTCGAACTTCCTCGCCCTATCTCCCGACTGTGACAACCTTGTCACCCACTGTTAAAACAAGAATTCCCTATTGTTCACCACACCCAGTTCTCTTCTTCTCTAGCCAAGAATAATGATTGAACAAAATGTCGTCTCCCTTTGATAGCCTTTGATAACTATCAAAGCATGGTTCTTTGCATGCATTATCTACATGCCACCTTGTAGGATCTTTTGATCCATGCAGTCCACTCTTACCCAATCTACGAGGAGGGCTCTAACAAGCCTTCAATTGGCCTAAAATCTCTCTTCCCACTCCTCATGGGTGATGGATATCAGTAGAGAAAGAATATGGATAAAATAATATGGTTATAAACATAGTCAATACTATTGACATCAACCTCTAAAGAGGTCCCCATAAACTTAATCAGCCCTAGCTAAATAATAAGGGTTAAATAACTTCTAAATTATCAAAGATCATCATAATGAAAACAAAGGATGACACACTAGTAGATTTTGGTTTCCAGGGTCGAGTAATACTCCCCCTCAAATGACTATCGACCTTTGTTGAAAAACAAGGAATAAAGAAATAATATCCCAAATGAGATAAGAAAAACAAGTGAATTCTTTATCTCTTTCACAAGACTAACTCTTGACTTTCTACGATGTTCAAGGAACGTCGTTTAGTCATTATAATCATTGTCAAGATAACTCCTCCAACAAGATGACCCAAAAAGGAGGTTGATTTCCTAGAAAGAAAACATGACTCGAGACAACTTACAGAGGGTTCATAAGGACATCAAATCTGATACTCAGATGGCTATTTGGCTCATTCCCTGACATCTATCTCTTCCTCCCGGATGATACTCTCCTTCCATCTTTGAAAGATGATTTCTTTTCCTGGTCAAACTCACCACTAGAAATTCATGATTAGTGTATCATCATTTGATCGATAAATCATAATAATTAAATAATCATTTCAATTCTTGATATCTTATATCTAACTAGCATAAGTTAGTTTCCTCATAAACAATGATTAATTTGACGTTTTCCACAATATCTAATCATTCAACTCTTAACTAATCATCCTAATTACCATACAAAAGTAAGATTAAACTAAATCACAAGTTGGGGATGTAATAATATTATAACATGTTATTCATGAGTCTATGACAAAATGATTGTTATAATGCATAGGACAACTGAGAGGGGGGGTGAATCAGTTGTGTATTAAAACATTAAACCCTCAAAGCAATTCCAAACATCAACCTCTTATTATGCATTAGCAGAATGTAAACATGTAGAGCATCAATGCAAACACATCCAAACACATAAGAACACCAGATTTACATGGAAAACCCAAGAAGGGAAAAACTATAGTGAGGATTAGCTCACATATATATGAATAGAAACACCAAAATCAAATAGGTTCACTGCCAAGGGTTCACTACCCAGAAGAGAGAAGAAAGAAGAAGACTGTTACAAAGAGATTCACTATCTCAAAGCAATAGGAGAAATCCACCACTACCACTCCTTGCCATCCTCAACCTTTAGCTCACTGCCGCCAGCAACTTCAGGCACACTGAAATGTAGACACCTTCTGCTCACTGCATTATGGAGTCATAAGCATTTAAGCTTGCACACAACTCACTACCCTTGATTCACATTCACATCATCTTCTCTACTTTTCTCCACTCAACTTCATCTTGCATTTATACCATCTACAACCAAGACCTATCTCAATTAGGTCGGTCCTAATGAAGCGTGTGTACCTCAAAAGTGCAACACCAATTAGGTTAGCACTAAATACTTTCGTGGTGGAAAGAAGTGAAAGTGGACCATTTCAAGGGTTAACTAGGACTCAAATCTATATCAACAAGATGCTCATCACATCCACAAGGTACCTCCGCACATGGCACTAGTAATCTAGGTCAGACAAACCTAATCTAATGACCACATCCACACTTCTCAAGTCCAAAAACATCATGCGAACTAGAGAGAGACACTCCACAACATTCACACACCTTCCTAGAATATTCAACATCATCAAAATCTTCTGCAATACTATCGTAACCACCTGAAATAAAGAATGTCTTCATTTTGCACATCAGGATACACTTCTACTGAACACCAACACAAGAACTAAACTTGAGGAGTACCCCAATAATAGAAACTTCAAGGGAAGATAGATATAGATAATATAAGCACTTTCATAGATCTACAAGACACAAGACCTTAATGCGAAGAAATGTAGAGCATTCTCATTTCTCCTAGACAACCTTCTTCACAGTCAACCACTCTGTCAAACACATCTTCTACTCCCAAATGATCAAGAACTTTAAACTCTAGATAAACACCTCTGAACACCTCTAATCACCACTTCCAAACTGCACAAACATATCTTCATCTATGAAGAAATGCAAAGCACAACACTGAACACACCTCTATCACACTACACACCTTTTTATTCAAATTTTCTCAAAAGTACTTGGAAACCAAGTGAACCATCTGCTGGAGGTTGACATCAATGACAACACTAGCAAGTTTCCAACAATGATATATGTTGAAAAATGTTTTTTCAATTACACCCTCAATCTTATCTCAAGCCATGTTTGAATGATTAAGTGAAATAAAATATACTTACTCCCACTTGATGGTATAGGAAAAAAGGATACAAACCGTAGTAAAGGAAATTGTTATTCACAACACTCCTATAACCTCTCATGATGAAAGATGCAACATTTTTTCATTTTTAACAAGGGGTAATGAGGAATTTGTATCATTGCCTAGGATACTTGAGGTAATGTAATGAGAGAAAACTTGTCTTAAATAACAGGTTATATCAATTCCCAACTCTTGGTTTTGATGTTGAGAGATATTGGGAAAAATAAGTATATGAACCAGAAGGATAAAGGACAATATATTATCCTCATATTTTAGAAAAGTTTATGTTGGCAATTACAAGTAGACTAACAACATTCTTCAATGAGGATTGATTTAGGATGTTGATTATTTTAGGAGCATCCTAGTTGTGATTGCTTGAGGACAAGCAATCTTGGGTGGGTGGACTGTCATGTCCCCTTCCCTTATGAGTCAAATTCCCTTTGAGTAGATGGAAATTAAATTAAAGATTTAAATTGTAATCCTTACATAGACCAAAACCAAACATTCAAGTTGCATCCAATACTTATGTCAAATTTTGTTAATAGGATTGAGTTTTTGTCAAACTTTGTGTTGGCTCTTAGTGATGCTAATGAACACCCTTAGCATGCCTTAGCTATTGAAGTCACTTTTTTGGACATCATTCTAGCCCTTTGTTGTGTTCTCTAGTATGTTAGATGCACCCTGCTATGGGATTCCGTGTACCTTGCTATTACACATAAATGCCAGGAAGCCAGTTTACGTGCCAATGAAAGCTCATACATGCCATTGACTGGAGAATGCTGGAAGTTGCATTCAACCCTGGTCCTAGGTTGAGGATAATTATGTGGCAATCACTCTCTATAGTTGCAGACTATGCTTCTGACCCCCTTAATAGTATTACAACCAACATGATAATGATTCTTAGCTGACTATGTATTAAAGGCAGTGCCAAGATAAACTTGGCCAACTCATAAGAAGGCAATGAAATTAAAAGAGTTAAATAAAATTATGGTGGCCGACTATATCAATTAACAAGGGATATGCTTATGCTAAAGAAGCACTTATATTGTAGGTTGCCTCCCTTCATGATATAATATGTTGCCTCATGAGTAATCGCCTCTCTTCATAGAGGCACAATATGGTATAAAAAGGGAAGAATATTGAATGATAAGAGATATACATGGAATACAAACTAATTTAGAGCAAAGATAAATCTGTAGACTTCAACAGTGATATATATATATATACACACACATCAGCAGAGATATATATGCAGTACTTAATAACACCAGATATTTTTATTCTCCTAATACTATTATTCTTGCTATAATTTAGCCTATGCACAATAGAACCACTGTAATGATTCCCTTAAGGCTCTCATCCAACTGTCAATCCATTTTGGAGGATACTGCATATAAGGAATGCAAGTAGCTAGGACTCCATTCTGATAAGGATACCCTGAGTGGGGCTGGGAGGCCGAATGGTGGGTGTCATTCCGTACATCCTAGGCTAGATGGAACAGCTCAAGGCACCTTGTATATGGTGCTTCATAATGACGATGGGCTAATTGGATAGAACCTTAAAAGGGAATCCCATATGATTAAGATAATGTTCCTAACCCTCGCATGAAAGATCTATTTTATAGATTATGCTTTCAATGATTATCTAACACGATTGTAGGTTCTCAACTAGGATCTATCTTGTTCAAAATTTTAAATTGGTAAATGATATCACTAGTTCTCTATTTCATTTCTTTCTTTACTTGGAATTGTGATTTTATGGCAAAAACTAGGACATATACAAAAGGAGACGTTACAATTGGTATCATAGCATCCTTCCTGCCATCCTGTGAATGATAGTTGATGCAATGTATATTCATGTGTATACTTCATGCATGTCATGCCCACATTTACCATGTGGTCATGACACACAAAACCCCATGTCATGCCCACATTAGCCATGTGGTCATGACATGAAGAACCAAAAAACAAATTCTACCTATCCCTAAAGCCCCATCGCACCAAGGTGGGGCAGGCAACAAGGTGCAGGATAAGACAACATCGACACCTTGCCAGGGGAAATAATTAAGGGATACCAACAAGAAGCATTGAAAACATACTCAAATCATAAAGAAGTAAAATGAAATAACTTTTCATCTATAGTTAAGTTAACCCATTCATAAGAGGATGATAAACACTTTTATTCATTCTAATATGCCAGTGCATTGTGAAAATTTGCAGACATAAAGATTAGATTCTTTCTCGAGAATATAGTATAGAATCATTACTAAAAGTACAAGGACTTCAACATACAAATAAAATAATAATGCATAGTTACGGTCATACACAAGAAGTGATTTTCCATACAAAGAAAGAGTCAATATTTAAATTGAATTATAATGTACTATAATTACATTGTGGAGGCTATCTTCTCACAAGGAAGCATCACTCTGATTTTAAAATTACAAAGGATAGACGTATTATATTATCAAATAATCCTCCTAGGTGCTCCAACGGCAACTAGAACAACAAGAGCATAACATAAAGAAATTGCACATGTCACCAACCTCTGGAATATCATCAAGATAGGACCAATGGGGGATGTTGCCCACCTCCCAACCATATTGCAATTGTCAAGTGCAATAGATGTCTATTGGAACCTAGGCAACCCCCGAGCTACGAAGAGAGGAGATCAAGGAATCCAATGCTAAACATGACTGACTCACATGACAAGGGTCACAAGTATGACACTAAGTTTAACCACATAATTGTAAAACACAAGTCACACACACACCCAACACATCAACAAGGGGGAAATAGTAGGACAAGAGAACTCAATGCACACATACACACGAAGCATAGTTCCAAAACCAAATTTGTCGTAGGGATACTCATGGCCCATACAAGAGAGGTAATATAACAAAAGGAGCATAAAAATATATATATAATGTTCATACAAATCGAATCCTTATAATTAACATTAGTAATAATTTAGTAGTGGGAAAGAAGGGGCACGACATTCCTCTTTTTTTTTCTTTGTAAAACCTGAGTAATTAAATTCCATTTATACTTTTCATTTGTTGAACAATCCAGATTCCAAGTCATACCCCTATGATATTTAATCATTTTGATCTATCTTTAATATTTGTGACTTGACAATAGACACTGAATTATCAACATTAGCTATTTTTTTTGTTTTCTCAATTCTATAGTTATAATTCTTGTCCAGGTTCTTTCTACATTTTGCGATAGGTAAAGGAGCAACTTTAAACAAGAAGTGCTAATGCAAACATGCTCCACTAGACTATAATTGGTGATTACCTTAAATGGTAATTTCTTCCATCATTGATGAGATTAAATATGCCATCATTGTTGAAACCTATGTCATGAAAAAATAAACAATATCCTACAACATGATAAAATAAATACCTTATGGATTGCACTGAATGTGAGGGGCATTAAAATACATAAACCACTACTCTAATTCAAGCACAAAGATGATAATTGAATTTAAGACTAACCACTGACTAAACCTCTAATTCAAGCACAAAGCTTGTAACTGATATACACGAAAATAAACGTAGACTTCATATGCAATAACAAAGCAATTGAAAAGAACAGATGCATGTAGCTAATAATTTCTAGGGCTAATTAACATGTACATTATTTGCCAAGAATATGTCTAAATAATGAGATATTAATAACAAATCTGAGAACAAGGATCGATCTTGGGCAATGCTTTACTGAATATATTACATTTAGAGAAGACATTTAACTGAGTGCAATAATTTTAAATCAATACAGCTGGAAGAATGTAAATATTCTAGAATAGATAAATATTACATAAATTTGAAAATGAACATAAACTTGATGATGTCCGACTGCAGAGACCACGTTTCGAAGAGGAGGTACAAAAAACAACTCATAAACTAGTATAGCTTAGAAATGTGTGCAAATGATGAACCCAACTTATCCTCTGCGAATCAGCTAGACTACATTTCACTATTTTCTATTCTGTTTGCGGCACTTTCCTTTTTGCAACTCAGTTTTGTTTACTTTTGCTCTGATTTTTGGTTTACTCAACTTCAGTTTACTGTGCCCCTTAATGTCTATATGATGCACCACTTTTTGGTTCCCTACCGTAAACCATAGTTTAAATATTACCCTACAGGAAAACCTCTATGCCTAACACTGAAGCACCTCATCCCCTTTGTTATAAAGGTTGCGCTTACTACTATTACAATACACAGAGTGAAACATACTTTGGCTAATTTCTACCAGCCTCCATCCATCTAACAATGCCTCATTCCTATTTTCTAAGCTATACACAAAAACAAAACTAATTAGATTAACTCCCACTCCCATTTAAAATGATGCTCACTGCCCTAGGCTGAATCCCTTTGGTGGGAGAAGTCAGATCCACAGAAACATTTATCAGGAGAGAGATTTGTAGGTACACACAAAATTTTAACACTGATTGAAACATTTTCTAGTTTGCTCTCTTTCTAGAGATAAGAGTACGAGTAAGAGATTACCTCCACAGATGTGGCGATTGCCAAGGAGGAAGAATCCTCTTCTTTTTATGCCAAGGGTCGCGCCTCCTTTTCCTCCTGTTCTCTCGCCAAACAAAAAAAAAAACCCCAAAAAAAACATCCCCCCAAAACTAAAACCCTAGAGTTCCCTTTTCTCCCTCTTTTTTTTTTGTTTTCACTCTTTTCTTTTTTATTAACCCCTGCGCCCTAAAACCAATATGATCAAACTCAAGGGCTTCACTATCTTTTAGTCCCAAATGTGGATGATCTAAATGGCATTTAAGACAAATATTCAAGAATGGAAATGTTTGCAGTTGTAAAAGTGGTTTTGGCAGATTATTTTTGAAGCAAGTTCTTCCAAAGTTCTAGACAGTTTTGGATGCTAATATTTTCACTAGGCTATAAAATTTAATCCATTGTTTGCCAAATATCACTCTAAAGTCCTTTCGTAGTCTAGATTTTATATGCCAAGACATTGCAAACAATTACATGAACAATTACACCATATATTTCATTAATCATGGCTAAAATTTATTACATCATCAATTTATGAATAGTTGCTACTTAATTTAATTGCCATTGGTTGGTGCTTGGAGTTGTTGACAAACTAGAAAGCATTTAATCCATTCGCCTCTCAATAAAGCCAACATCAATGTGGTGATTGATGCAAGGTTTGGTTGCTCTTGTTGGAAACTTTCATATCACTATTGAAATGATTTAAGATTCTTCATAGTGATTGTTGACAATAGAAAGGTTCTTCCTAACTTACGCATATTAAAACATGTCATATTATTTTAAAGGCACCATTGAAAAAATAACTGTCAAAAAATAAATTGCTTGACAAGTAAGGATGATTATCAAATTAAGCCTACCCAACATCCTTAGAGCATTATCACAATTATTGTAAAATGTAATTCACAAATGAATCAACTATCATAAGATTGAACTAATCTTACTATGACATAAATCCAAAACTAACTTTTAAACCATACACAATTTGAGAAGTATACATTAAAATACAAGGGATGCTCCTACGAAAATAAATACAGGAAAACAACATCACATCTAAAGCATGGGGATCTCTTGCAAGCACATCACCACCAACCATATAGCAAACCAATAAAGTGAACGAGCAATCAAGACCACTAAAAACACGCAATCAACACAAACACTTTTATGGGGGTACACACAACACAGGAATCCAACTTGTGAATCATTTAAGATAGAGGCAAATGGGTGAACCCTTGAATTAGCCCTCTATTCGCAACCAAAAAGAATGGGTTAAGCAATCAACATACCACAAGAACCCAAGGTTAGTAACTCAACTATTGGACTAGGTAAGGTGGAATGTCCAAGTGGTTAAGTGATTCCATGTCTCATCCTCCACATCCACCCATTTGTCAATACATGTATAAGCATATCCTGCACACTCAAACCAAAATATCAAATCCCACAATGTAATCATAGCCGAAGCATCATTAATAGACCAATGAGGATGCATAACCTAGCTAGGTACATATCTATCTTGAAATTACATCATATAATGATCAAGATTAATATATCATTTAATCTATTCATCCAAAGTAATAGAGCACATATAGTCACACAAGGGCGGGCCTTACATCCTTCCCCCCTAGGAAATGACTTACTCCTGGAAGTCATCAAGAGGAGGATAGAACACCATCCTGAACTTCTCTACACCAGACAAGGTAAGTATAGAAGATAACACATGCAATAAAGAATCTCACAAAAATATAGAGTATGGTAACTAAATGCCATAAAAGCATAATCCTTTTCACAAAATACATTTTATTGATTGAACTCAACACAAAGAATTTTCATGGTCATCATTCATTTTCACACATGCATAGATGAATTCGCACATCACACCACTTGTTTATAAGGAACCCGTCAACTCATATGCAAGTGCCTCAAAAATAGATCTTACAACTAAACACCTATTTTCATTCATCCACATCATAGGGATAACAACACAAGGTTCACATATAGGTTTAGAG
The DNA here is from genome assembly GCA_027924645.1 of Cunninghamia lanceolata. Taxonomy (NCBI): domain Eukaryota; kingdom Viridiplantae; phylum Streptophyta; class Pinopsida; order Cupressales; family Cupressaceae; genus Cunninghamia; species Cunninghamia lanceolata. The sequence goes on from BSBN01000016.1 coordinate 17,451,550, forward strand.
GGATGCAATAGTCTCATCATAGTACTACATAACCAATAACCAATGCCAACTAACCAAATATCCAAGAATCAAGTGGAATGATGGTCTCGAGGCCATGTGCTTGGGTGCCCCTCCATACATTTCCACAAATAACCTACCTCTTGTTTGTATAAGGGGATTAGCCTCCAAGAGACGGTCAGCATAAGAACATAAATCACTAGGAAGGTAACTGGAGGATGACTAACCCATACTAGCCCACACTTACCCCCATCCTCAAAAGTTTCCTGCGTCTACTTCCTTACATACACTCAACCAGAGGTCGCTCTATCAACATGGCGAGAAGAACAACACTACACAAGACCAGTATTTGAAAACAAAATGAACCTAGCTAAGCCAACACACATTTCCAAAAATACCAAAAGAAGAAGTTTCCAAATCCAACAATAAAGTAAATAAATGCACGCAAATTCAACAATAAAGTAACGTAACCAAAAGAGTCACGCGAAAAAGGAAGATTCAAAGATTTGAGGCTAAGCTACTTACAATCAAGATAAAAGAACATCGTTGATCCTCACAAGCAAGTTAAATTAAAGTCACCTATAACTGAAAGATCACAAACCATGAAATTGCACATTACGTCACAATGTGACTAACATTAAGTCACCAATAAGGAAGGAGGGAAATCACGGTCACTACATGTGCTATGCAAACCCAACCAATGCAATAACATCATGTAGGTAAGTATTATCAATGCACCTTCACATACTACTACGTGGAATAATGCCCTCTCAAGGGTAACACGTCATCATCACCAACACTATGTTGGAACATCAGTGTGGTGTGGTATCACATCTATTTGCATCATGTCAAGTAGGTGTCGACGCATGTAATTACCATACCATAGCATAAGTCAAATGCAACTCTATCAATATTCTAATATGATTAAACTTAAACATATTGATGCAGAGGATAGAGGAAACTCGGTAGATTTCGATGTAGTTTGACAGTCCTAAACCAAAGGCTCACTTGGTTCTTGATACAAACCATTAAATATTTTGGAGGTAGACATTTGGAGGGCTTCCTAACACCTTGAAGGCTCAATACAAACCATCCTTCAGGACTTTATGACTGCACACATGGTAACTCCCTTGCAAACTGACTTATCTCCTTCTAGGCCTATTTTTAGCTTTGTCAGAAGATATATTCCAATCAGGACACTTCCTAGGGCAGACAAGTAGGGTTTGAGATACCCTTTTGGAAGCCTAACAACATATCAAGAACCTACAATGGGTTGTTTTGGAACATATGGCACTTTCTTCAAGACTGTCCTCCTTCAAATAACCCAATTAGGCCTAAATTACAAAGCAACCACCCTTGTTTTGACTCACAGAACTTTCTAAACAATTGGAACATGTCAAAGGCATGGTAAAATCAAAGATTTTGTGGGTTTTAAGTCCTCACAATTGACTGTGACAAAACTGGACTATGTTGTTCCCCTTAGGATGCATCTAGCACATGGGTTTGCTAGGTCTCTTCAAACAAACTTCATCAAATCCACTTCTCTACCCAAGAATCTCACATAATACATTGAAACAAACTCAAAGTAGTCCATTCCACTGATCTAGATGGTTTTACATCAGTGGAATGGGAAAAAATATACAATTTCCTATCAAAACCCTAAAGTAGGGTTTATCAGACCGATTTCAGGAAAATGCAAATACCTATGCTATACATATGTTTCAAGAACTCAAACAAAGTGCATTAGAATCTTAACTCACCCTACTAACTTTCCAACGCCATGTCTTTTTGTAATTCATCCGTATAGGAATAGGGTACGACCTAGAACGGCGAACTACACAGGAAATGGGTAGAAAACTAAGATTTCTTGTTTATTTCTCTTCCAAACTTCTTTCTACAATGCCATGAACATGTTCAAGGTCCTATTCAACATATTCTCAACCATACAAAAGAATGGAGAGGCAGTTTGGATTGGTGGGAGGTCATAAACTGTCTTGTAACCACCGAACTGCCTTCTTTTGTCTCTATCTGTAACTACATGTTTGTTTACATGATTAAGGAGTCTTTACAAAGTGTTCAACTCCCTTTACAAGATTGATGAGCCTTTGACAATGCATTCAAACTCTTAGCATGTTTTCTAGATGCCATGAAAGGCTACAAAAGACATAAGACTCTTCTTATTTGACTGTCCCTATCAAACCAGCCGTGTGTGCTTACAACCAATGCACTATGGCCATACATCAACATGAAGTGAACACAAAATCAGTTTGGAATGGTCCAATGGACCTTATTACACCATGAGACAACTTTAGACAACATGAAACAATGCAAAAACAAGTATGGATCCTCATGATCCTCTTGGTGCTCCTGCACCACATATATTTCTAGTATAAATGCTACTATATCATAGTGCCAAGGTTTCCAATTACTACACATCCAACTCAAAATAAGATACCAAAGGTAAGAGAAAACCTGTGCCAAGTAACATGGCCTTGAACAAATCACATGCCCATACCCAACCATAACCAAGATCCCAAGTCATATGCCAATAGTACCATCAAGGAACAATGCATGATAGGATAGCACTATGAACCTCTCAAAGGTCCATTCACTAAGGAGAAGTATGGGGTACTCTTGCATAGGAGGTATGGTTAGTTGGGTTACCCCAACAACATGTCACCATAGCTTCCTAAGTTCTTCCTCTCCACTACTTAACTCCACACATGGAAGGTCTCCAACTCCAAGGTTGGACCTTACAGGGTATACAAACAAGCAACCACACAAGCATGACACCACATACTTGTAGTTATACACCCAACCCATGAATGAATATCTCATATCACAAGCTCATGAGTACATAAATCATGTACGGGATATTCACAACACATAGAAAGTATTCACATAACAGGTATCCACATCCACAAGGTAACACAAAACACAATTTTCCTTTACTATTCATTACTTAGTCAAAGAGATCAACTTTCATGCAGAAAGTCACATAATAATTACCATAAAGGTTTCTAAGTAGTCTATCTAACATTAATTCAGATTGATCTTTCTAGGGAATAAATAGAATCTAACCATAACTTCACCTTTAGAGGCAATGCAATACACCCCACACAAGTACACCAACATACTAGCATTTGCATACTAGACCATAATTGAATCAAAACAACATTATTTCAACTCACAAGATGGTTCTTCACAACACATCACACATCATGGAGTTCTCTATAAACCATATCATACTACATATGCACTACGAACATAGCATATACTTATCTAACACAAAGTTCATAAGATAGAGGCTTACCATTAGAATAATCCAATTAAAATCTTAAGTCCCTAAATAAATGTTCTACCCTATGATGTCAAACATCTTCTCCACACAAGGTATGCATAACATGATATCAAATTCACACAAGAACGAAGTTATAAAATGCAAAATTCACGTTATGGAAGTACTTTACAAAAAGGTCACCAAGCACACAATGCACCATTGCAACATTTCGAAAACATATATAATTTACTAACAATTACCATGCATAAGACTCATTTTCACCTCTTTCTTTCTTAATATTTTATAGGGTAATATAATGCAATCACACACATTACGTCTTGCACCCATATAATTCAAAGAAAGATACACTTCATGCAAGCATTTCTAGTTACCAACCCAAAGGAGAAAATGCCAATTTCCACATGATATAAAGGGTTAAGAATCAAGGAGGTATGCAATTCCTACAATATGATATATGCACGCAAGGTACACAAGGCAGGAATTAATCAAACACGCATTAAGAATTCTCTATTCTTCTAGAGAACCCAAGCATAAGAACATAACATCATCTCTTTCACATCCAAAAGCATAACAACAACAAGGTGCAACATATGCCTATGTACGCCCACAATGCTAACCTCTAATCCCAACCACATAGAGAGCATAATAGGGAACAACACCACACTCCACAAAATACACAAGTGTGAGGAAAAGTCCTAACACAACCTTTAAAATCTAGACCATCCTACTCAAGAGGAGAATTGACAAGGAGGAACACAACCACCACAAAAATGCAAGTGGAAGACTTCAATAATCATGTGACAAAGCCGCCACGATGACTAGACGAGAGGGTGGATCTTCCTCCAAGACAAAGGTTGGTTGTCAATCCACAAACTCACTCTCTTGTAAACACATGGAGTAGGACAAGGGTCACAACCACCTCATTCCATTTCATGTTGACCCAACAACGTACAATTATCCCAGATCTCCCAATGTTAAAACTTGGCTCTGATACCAAATGTCATGCCCACATTTTCCATATCATCATGACACACAAAACCCCATGTCATTCCCACATTAGCCCTGTGGGCATGACATGAAGAACCAAAAAAAAAATTCCACTTGTCCCTAAAGCCCCGTTGCACCAAGGCGGCGAAGGCAACAAGGTGCGGGATAAGACAACATTGACACCTTACCAGGGGAAACAAATTAAGGGATACCAACAAGAAGCATTGAAAACATACTCAAATCATAAAGAAGTAAAATGAAATAACTTTTCATCTATAGTTAAGTTAACCCATTCATAAGACGATGATAAACACTTTTATTCATTCTAATATACCAGTGTATTGTCAAAATTTCTAGACATAAAGATTAGATTCTTTCTGGAGAATATATCATAGAATCATTACTGAAAGTACGAGGACTTCAACATACAGATAAAACAATAATGCATAGTTATGGTCATACACAAGAAGTGATTTTCCATACAAAGAAAGAGTCAATATTTAAATCGAATGATAATGTAATACAATTACATTGCAGAGGCTATCTTCTCACAAGGAGGCATCACTTCAATTTTAAAATTACAAAGGATAGAAGTACAATATTATCAAATAATCCTCCTAGGTGCTCCAATGGCAACTGGAATGACAAGAGCATAACATAAAGAAACTGCACATGTCACCAACCTCTGGAAGATCATTAAGACGCTCGACCAATGGGGGATATTGCCCACCTCCCAACCATATTGCCATCGTTGAGTACAATAGATGTCTATTGCACCCTAGGCAACCCCCGAGCCATGGAGAGAGGAGATCAAGGAATCCAATGCTAAACATGACCAACTCACACAACAAGGGTCACAAGTATGACACTAAGTTTAACCACATAAAGATAAAACATGAGTCACACACACAACCAACACATCAATAAGGAGGAAAAATAGTAGGACGAGAGAACTCAATGCACACATACACACAAAGCATAGTTCCAAAACCAAATTTTTCATAGGGACACTCATGGCCCATACAAGAGAGGTAATATAACAAAAGGAGCATAAAAAATATATATATAATGTTCATACAAATCAAATCCTTATAATTAACATTAGTAATAATTTAGTAGTAGGAAAGAAGGGGCAGGGCATTCCTCTTTTTTTCTTCTTTGTAAAATGTGTGTAATTAAATTCCATTTATACTTTTCATTTGTTGAACAATCCAGATTCCAAGTCATACCCCTATGATATTTAATCATTTTGATCTATCTTTAATATTTGTGACTTGACAATAGACACCAAATTATCAACATTAGCTATTTTTTTTCTCAATTCTATAGTTATGATTCTTATCCAAGTTCTTTCTACATCTTACAATAGGTAAAGGAGCAACTTTCCACAAGAAATGCTAAGGCAAACATTCTCAACTAGACTGCAATTGGTGATTGCCTTAAATGGTAATTTCTGCCATCGTTGAGGAGATTAAATACACCATCATTGTTGAATCCTATGTCATGAAAAAGTAAACAATATCCTACAACATGATAAAAGAAATACCTTATGGATTGCACCGAATGCGAGGGGCATTAAAACACATAACCACTACTCTAATTCAAGCACAAAGATGGTAATTGAATTTAAGACTAACCACTAACTAAACCTCTAATTCAAGCACAAAGCTTGTAACTGATATGCACGAAAATAAAAGTAGACTTCATATGCAATAACAAAGCAATTGAAAAGAATAGATGCAGGTAGCTAATAATTTCTAGGGTTAATTAACATGTATATTATTTGCCAAGAGTATGTCTAAATAATGAGATATTAATAACAAATCTGAGAACAAGGATCGATCTTGCCCAATGCTTTACTGAATACATTACATTTATAGAAGACATTTAACTGAGTACAATAATTTTAAGTCAATACAACTGGAAGAATGTAAATAATCTAGAATAGATAAATATTACATAAATTTGAAAATGAACATAAACTTGACGATGTCTGACTGTAGAGACCATGTTTCAAAGAGGAGGTACAAAAAACAACTCATAAACTAGTATAGCTTAGAAACGTGCGCAAATGATGAACCCAACTTATCCTCTGTAAATCAGCTAGACTACATTTCACTATTTTCTATTTTGTTTGTAGTGCTTTCCTTTTTGCAACTTAGTTTTGTTTACTTTCGCTCTGATTTTTGGTTTACTCAACTTCAGTTTACTGCACCCCTTAATGTCTATATGATGTGCCACTTTTTGGCTCCCTACCGTAAACCATAGTTTAAATATTACCCTCCAGGAAATCCTCTGTGCCTAACACTAAAGCGCCTCATCCCCTTTGTTATAAAGGCTGAACTTACTACTGTTACAATACACAGAGTGAAACATACTTTGGCTAATTTCTACCAGCCTCCATCCATCTAACAATGCCTCATTCCTATTTTCTAAGCTATACACAAAAACAAAATGAATCAGATTAACTCCCACTCCCATTTAAAATGATGCTCACTGCCCTAGGCCAAATCCTATTGACGAGAGAAGTCAAATCCACAAAAACATTTACCAGGACATAGATTTGCAGATACACACAGAATTTTAACACTAACTAAAACATTTTCTAGTTTGCTCTCTTGCCAGAGATAAGAGTAAGATCAGGGGAGTACCTCCCCAAATGTGGTGACTTCCAAGGAGGAAGAATCCTCTTCTTTTTACGCTAGGGGTCGCACCTCCTTTCCTTCCTGCCCTCTACCCAAACAAAAAAAAGAACCCCATAAAAACATCCCCCCAAATTGAAACCCTAGAGTTCCCTTTTCTCCCTCTTTTTTTTTGTTTTCACTCTTTTCTTTTTTATTAACCCTCATGCCCTAAAACCAAAGAGATCAAACTCAAGGGCTTCACTATCTTTTAGTCCCAAATGCAGATGATCTAAATGGCATTTAAGCCAAATATTCAAGAATGGAAATGTTTACAGTTGTAAAAGTGGTTTTGGCAAATTATTTTTGAAGCAAGTTCTTCCAAAGTTCTGGACAGTTTTGGATGCTAATATTTTCACTAGGCTATAAAACTTAATCCATTGTTAGCCAAATATCACTCTAAAGTCCTTTTGTAATCTAGATTTTATATGCCAAGACATTACAAACAATTACATGAACAATTACACCAAATTTCATTAATCATGGCTAAAATTGATTACATCATCAATTGATGAATAGTTTCTACATAATTTAATTGCCATTGGTTGGTGCTTGGAGTTGTTGACAAACTAGAAAGCATTTAATGGATTCATCTCTCAATAAAGCTGACATCAATGTGGTGATTGATGCAAGATTTGGTTGATCTTGTTGGAAACTTTCATATCACTATTGAAATGATTTAAGATTATTCATAGTGATTGTTGACAATAGAAAGGTTCTTCCTAACTTACGCATATTAAAACATGTCATAGTATTTTAAAGGCACCATTGAAAAAATAAGTGTCATAAAAAATACATTACTTGACAAGCAAGGAGGATTATCAAATTAAGCCTACACGACATCCTTAGAGCATTTACACAATTATTACAAAATGTAATTCACAAATGAATCAAATATCATAAGATTGCACTAATCTTACTATGACATAAATCCAAAAATAACTTTTAAACCATACACAATTTGAGAAGTATACATTAAAATACAAGGGATGTTCCTACAAAAATAAATACAGGAAAACAACATCACATCTAAAGCATGGGGGTCTCTTGCAAGCACATCACCGCCAACCATATAGCAAACCAATAAAGTGAATGAGCAATCAAGACCACTAAAAACACACAATTAACACAAACACTTTTACGAGGGTACACACAACACAAGAATCCAACTCGTGAGTGATTCGAGATAGAGGCAAATGGGTGAACCCTCGAATTAGCCCTCTATTCACAACCAAAAAGAATGGGTTAAGCAATCGACATACCACAAGAACCCAAGGTCAGTAACTCAACTATTGGACTAGGTAAGGTGGGATGGCCAAGTGGTTAAGTGATTCCATGTATCCTCCTCCACATCCACCCATTGATCAATACCTGTATAAGTATATCCTGTACACTCAAACCAAAACATCAAATCCCACAACACAATCATAGCCGAAGCATCATTAATAGACCCATGAGGATGCATAACCTAGCTAGGTACATATCTATCTTGAAATTACATCATATAATGATCAAGATTAATATATCATTTAATCTATTCATCCAAAGTAATAGAGCACATATAGTCACACAAGGGCAGGCCTTACAATGCCTTACATACATTCATGTATATGCTTTGTGACTTATGTGTATTCAAGCGTATACTTCATGTCTTATGTGTATTTATGCATATACTTCATTTATTACGGGTATTTATGTATATTCTTCACACTTCGTGACTTACGTGTATGCTTCATGATTCACATGTATTTATGTGTATACTTCGTATATTATGTGTATCTATGTATATGCTTCATGCTTTGTGTCTTACTTGTATACTTCGTGTATCAAGTGTATGCTTCATGTATTATGTATATCTATGTGTTTGCTTCATGTCTGATGTTTCTTCAACAAGTTTACTCCATGTGTGTTTAAGATTACTTTATTCTTACAAACTATGAAAGTGCCAAATCTATCAAAGCTTTATTTTTCAAACACTTCTTGGGTTGAGAAGCACTAACAAATTAACTTATACAGTAGTGAAGAGTTGTAACTAGTGAAGCGAAAAAGTGTGACTCCCTCAAACTTGAAATATAACAAGGGAGAACATTTCATTTGAGAAAGACATCCAAAACATCATTGAAGAATTCAATTGAGAATAGAACCATAAGTGATATTATAAGTAAATTAAATTAGGTTCTCAAGAATAATGATGATGCGAGAAAGGATGAAACCCCAAATACGATAAAGTGTGACCCTTCAAATGTAGGAATTCCTTAACAATAAAATATAAAAGGGGAATCATTTCCTTGTGAAGAAACAATCAATAGGAAATCAAATCTAACAATCAACTCAAATCTAAAGTATTATTCTTGAAAAAGGTAGCCAAGAAGAGTAGTGGCTCCTTTGAGAAATAGATATAAAGGATAAATCAATTCATTGACATAAGCAATCATCACTCAAGAAATCGAGCAATCGTCACTCATCTATTGATTAGGAAATCAAGAAATCAAAACATCAAAAGTTTTCCAAGGAAGGAACAATCATAACCACTCAACATAGTTGAATCTAACAATATAATTGGACTTCCAAGTCTCAAAGGGAAATCCACACATTGCCATCACTAGTTGTTACAGAAACTTAGGCATAAATAAAGTTACTAAGATGGATTAAGATTATCTTTCAAACTTTGAGATTTAGGTACACTGAGGTATCATCTTGACCTAGGACAAAACAACATTTTTGAGAGAATTTAATGAAAACAACTCAATTCTTTAGGAACCTACAAATTGGACTCTTGAGAGATCTTAAGAGAAATGTTGGAAATCTATCGTAAGATATATCCATCAATTTTCATGGAGGAGGAACATCATTAAGAATAAACTATTATATTCCTTTGGAACAAGATCAAATGTATAATCAAGTGATCTATTCCACACTCATTGAAACAATGGTGACACAATCCAGTTCATACCACATATGATCTACCTTGTAACCTATAAAATTGATCTAGTGAACTTGTCTGTGGACCAAATTCATTTTGATATGTAATATCTAGAGTAGATCATTTCATCCGAGGGTCTTCTTCTTCTATGTTCTATTTCTTGATTAGAGTAACATTAGACAAATTTGATACACATCAAGTTATACCAAATTTGTTACATAAGTCTATTTTAAATTACATTGTGGGCCCATAACCCACAAATCCCAGGATCATTTTCACCTCTTAAACTTTGGGAAAAATTAAGATTGTTGAACTAGATGAGGTATGAAAATCATCCTAGTATTAACAAGGGAATATGTCAAATATTTACAAGAGTGGCAACCTCCCATTGATATGGAAATTGGATGTTAATGTCAATCTATAAATTCAAATTCTATGAAGTGTTTGTAAGTGATAATTGTTTGCTATGAAGTCTAAGACCTTGGTACATCTAATAATTTATACTTGAGGATCATCTAGGGAATATATAATCAGAAGAATCTTATAAAATGTTATTCATGAGTCTATGACAAGATGATATATGTGGAAAAATGTTTTTTCGATTACACCCACAATCTTGTCTCAAGCCATGTTTGAATTATTAGGTGAAATAAAACATACTTACTCCTAGTTGATAGTATAGGAAAAGAGGATACAAATCGTAGTAAAGGAAATCATTGTTCACAACACTCCCGTAACCTCTCATGATGAAAGATGGAACATTTTTTGTTTTCAACAAGGGGTAATAAGGAATTTGTATCATTGCCTAGGATACTTGAGGTAATGTAATGAGAGAAAACTTGTCTTAAATACTAGGTTATATCAATTCCCAACTCTTGGTTTTGTTGTTGAGAGATATTGGGAAAAATGAGTATATGAACCAGAAGGATAAAGGACAATACATTATCCTCATATTTTAGAAAAGGTTATGTTGGCAGTTACAAGTAGACTAACAACCATTCTTAAATGAGGATTGATTTGGGATGCTGATTTTTTTAGGAGCATCCTAGTTGTGATTGCTTGAGGACAAGTAATCTTGGGCGGGATGGACTATCGTATCCCCTTCCCCTATGAGTCAAATTCCCTTTGAGTAAATAGAATTTAAATTAAAGATTTAAATTGTAATCCTTACATAGACCAAAACCAAAGTTGCATCCAATACTTATGTCAAATTTTGTTAATAGGATTGATTTGCTGTCAAACTTTGCACTAGCTCTAAGTGATGCTAATGAACACCCTTAGCACGCCTTAGCTATTGAAATCACTTTCTGTGGATATCATTCTGGCCCTTTGTTGTGCGCTCTAGTACGTTAGATGCACCCTGCTATGGGCTTCCGTGTACCTTGCTATTACACATAAATGCTAGGAAGCCAGTCTATGGGCCAGTGAAAGCTCGTACATGGCATTGACTGGAGAATGCTGGAAGTTGCATTCAACCCTGGTCCTAGGTTGAGGATAATTATGTGGCAATCACTATCTATAGTTGCAGACTATGCTTTCGACCCCCTTAATAGTATTACAACTGACATGATAATTATTCTTAGCCGACTATGTATTAAAGGCAAAGCCAAGATAAACAAGTGGCTGACTCATAAGAATGTAATGAAATTAAAAGATTTAAATAAAATTATGGCGGCTGACTATATCAATTAACAAGGGATGTGTTTATGCTAAAGAAGCACTTATATTTTGGGTCGCCTCCCTTCATGATTTAATATGTTTCCTCATGAGTAATCACCTCTCTTCATAGAGGCACAATATAGTATAAAAAGGGAATAATATCGAATGAGAAGGGATATACGTGAAATACAAACTAATTTAGAGTAGAGATAAATTTGTAGACTTTAGCAGTGATATATATATGTACATCAACAAAGATATATATATGCAATACTTAATAACAACAGATATTTTTTTTCTCTTAATACTATTATTCTTGCTATAATTTAGCCTATGCACAATAGAACCAATGTAATGATTCCCTTAAGGCTCTCATCCAACTGTCAATCCATTCTAGAGGATACTGCATATAAGGAATGCAAGTAGCTAGGACTCCATTCTAGTAAGGACACCCCGAGTGGGGCTGGGAGGCCAAATGGCATGTGTCATTCCATACATCCTATGGTGGATGGAACAGCTCAAGGCGCCTTGTATATGGTGTTCCATAATGATGATGGGTTGATTGGATAGAACCTTAAAAGGGAATTCCATATGATTAAGATAATGTTCCTAACCCTAGTATGAAAGATCTAATTTATGGATTATGCTTTCAATGATTATCTAACATGATTGAAGGTTCTCAACCATGATCTATCTTGTTCAAAAATTTAAATTGGTAAATGATATCACTAACTCTATTTCAATTCTTGCTTTGCTTGGAATTGTGATTTTAGGGAAAATAACTAGGGCATATAGAAAAGGGGACATTACAGTCTCTCACATTAAATCCTTTAGGGATGGATGCTGAACTTAATCAAAGTAAACACAATGTTAATTCAATCATCACTAATAAGGTTATTCCACCCACTAAGGGAATAGTGGATAAGTGCATAAATGTTGCTAAACTCATTGTGCATGGGGAACCCAATGTGTCTCCTCACTTCAAACTAGTGACTATAGTTCAAGGTGCTCCAACACCACCTAGACCCCCAGGTTACATTCTCAATTTTGCAAAACAAATTACTCAAGGAAATCAAATGTATTAAAATATGTCGCAACAACCCTATCACAATGTGGTTTCTCACACATACAATACATGAAGTAATAAAAATAGTAAACAACAATCGAACACTCTAATCTCTTTACCAACTTCAAAACCTATGCTTCCTCAACCACCTCATTTAACACATAAAGTTGGTCAAGATTATGATCTTGTTGAGTAGATTCATGTAATGCCCACCCTAGTTTGTGCCTTGTGTGCTTTTCGATTCATGTGTTATATGTTGTTCTGAGTGTTTATCAGTGTATTATGTGTTTATTATGCTTTGATTCATTGCACCAAGCTTGCCGATGAGGTCTATGTTGCCATCGATGGGTTTTGAGGGTGTATCATGCATGACCATTGAGGTGTTTCTGATGGGGTTGTGCTTTGTTATTTGGTTTCCAACTGTGAATTATGGGATGCCTACGTTGTGATTGTGCATGTTATATTATTCCAATGCTTCAGCTTCACTGTTTTTACTATACTTGCTGTAATTGTGATTGTCGTATTATTCTCGCATTGTGAAATGTTTCCATTTATGCATCATGTTCCTAGATCATGCTAGTCGTATATGATTATAGTGGATGTGATTATTTTATATCATGTGTGATTATACCACATTGGAGTGGATTATTTTGCTTCGGCTATTATATGTGGAGCAGATACACCTGATGGTTGACTTGAGTGTGTAGGTGATTATAGGTGTTAACTAATGTGGGAAATGTGGATAAGGTTTATATGAGACGCTAAGCCATCTCACCCTTATCCTTGTGTTGTGGAAACCCATGATGTGTGTTTGGAATCATTTGTGTGTGTTTCCTTAGCATTCTTGTAGTTTATTTTAAAATGGTCTTAAAAGCACATTTTTTGTGTTTTCAGATTAAATTAATGATTTTAATTTGGAAATTGCCATTTCTAATTTAGCGAAAATGTTTGTTGCATCATTATATGCTTGTGCAACAAATTTGAGTGATTTCGATTTAATTCTAAAATTTGATATTTTTTGTAAAAAGGTAGTAATTGCATTAAATGAGAAATTTGAATGCCTAGTATGATGTGTTTGTAGTTTTCTGAATGAGACTAAGTTATATGGCAATAACTTGTTTGGAATAGTTGAGTTTGTTTGACTAACTATTTCCCCGTTGCTTTGAGTGAATTAATTGGACTTTTTTTAGTGAAATGAAATTATTAATGTGTTATTTTAAATGACTATTTGATTTGCAAAAGAGACATTCAATTATTTAATTGTTGAATTAAATAGTTTAATTGTGCAAATTCTATAATTTTGAATTGATTGATTAAATCACTTAAAGGATTATTTTATTATCAAAAAAGGAATAGTGTCTTTGGAGGAATTAAAGGAAAAAGACATGTATTTTGCATTATTATTTTTCTCTCCAAAATTTGCTCTCTCCTTTGTTTGCAACCCTCTTGCTTGAAAAATGGATATTTGATTACAGAGTTTTACTTGGAATTGATTGGAGTTTGGATTGGATTCAGGAGTTTGGTGTTTTCTTGTTGTGTGTGGATCAAAACTGACATTCAACATCATTCTTTTCCTTGGATTTTGCTTGCATTGGAAGGTAAGTTTCTCCAATCTTCTAATTTAAATTGTTTTAATTTGTTTCCTTCATGCCACACCTTCTAGAATGGTTGAAGGTGGCTTTTCTTAGTTCTAGGAAACTTTGAAAATTTATTTCAGCTGGTTATTTGTTTATTTCATGTATTTTTGATTTTAGAAACATAGAAATATAGATAAAACCCTGGCAAATTTTCTATGGAAATCCCCAACTCATTTTTATTGCATATATAATTAGTTGTTTGGCATGTTATCTATGATGGGTAGTTGTCAGATTATCCATAGCTATTGAAAAATAAAAGTTAGAAAATTGGTCAAACTTTGGTCAAGGTGCCGAACAGAGCTCCATTGGAGTTTTTAGGGCCTTATGGTTATTTTGCACTTTTAGTAAACATGAAAACTAAATTCTATGCATTTCCTCTATGATTTGATTTGATGGATGAGTTGACTCCATATTATTTGATTCTACATCTTGTGAGACTATGTCATGTTTTGGGACATTTTGGTGCATTGAAATCCGTGCCACTTATTTCTCCATTTTTGAAAACGTGAAAATTGCTTTGTATGCATTTCCTTGATGTTTTAGTTTGTGGGATGAATTGTCTCCCAATTAGAATGGCATTTTGCATCTTTTGAGAATATGTTGTGTTTTTGTCAAAATTGTGATTTTGTCACCTCGAAATCCATGCCATGCCCAATTGGTCAAATTGGTGCTATGGTTGTTTAGGAAGAGGTCTAAGGGTAGGAAAGGAGTGGCTTCCATCGTGCACCATGGCCCAAAGAGCTCGTTGGAATTTAGTGAATGGGATTTTTAATCAAGAATAATAATTAAACACATTGGGTAATAAAATTTAATAATGAAATCATCTACACCAAACTGCATGTCCTGGTGAAGTGTCTGGCTTGCTTGGGTTTGGGTGTAAAGAGAAATCTTTGGTGTAGTGTCTGGTTGCTATGAGGAGGTTATGCCTTCATGTTCCACTGCGAGGTGAGTATTACCCTCGTTTGACACTCCTTGTCCTAACTACCTAGATCTCTCTTCCTTCTTCCACCATCAGAGTTTGACTCGACGTGTGATGTTTACCATGTGATTGCATGTGCATTGTGATGCCTGATTCATGCTTGTATGTGTCTATGATAGACTATGATTTATGCCTTGTTTGGTGTGCATTGAAGGTGTGATTATTTCCCTTATGCTTGAATGTTGTGATGTCATTGTATTATGCTTTGGCAAGTGTACCATATGTTATTTGAATGCAATTGGGTGGTAGTTGTACCATGTGTTGTTTATATGCATTGTATTGGCAGTTGTGTCATGTGTGTTGTGTGCATTGATTGGCGTGTATACCATATGTTGCTTGTATACCCTAGATGGGTGAGATGCTCTTAGCAGGTTTGCCATGATCACCTTCTCCGTAGCTTGAGGGTTGCCTAGAGTTGCATAGATAGCTATTGTGCTCGACAATGGCAATATGGTTGGGAGGTGAGCAACATTTCCCCATTGGTCCTTCATGATGATCGTCAGGTGTTGGACAATTTCCTTATCTTCTTGTTGGGTTGATTATGTCGTGCTTTATGTCTTGGTGCACCTTGGAGAGAGTGTTGGCTTTTGGGTGGTTTATGCACTTGTTTATTATCATTATTGAATATTCTAACCTTTGTAATGTAGGTCTTTTGAGACCCTTGTAATAAGATGTAATTAATTCTTTGAGATGATTTATGATGTTGGCTATAATTCATCTATGTTTAGGATGAAACCCTTCGAATATTGTAATTATTGGATATCGTCTTGTATTTTTTCACAGCCCAGTTTGTGAGGACATTGGCATGTTTTGATAGATTTTACATGTTAGAATCTAGCTATGTTAGCATGTTCAGACTTATTTATTTGATGTTTATGGATATGTTTTTTGTTGGATCGTATTCATCCCACATAGGTGGTGAGTCCATCCTATCTTTGATGTTGGCATGTGTTGACGTTGGTGTCAAACATGTGTAGCCTTTTGTATCGCTTTTCTCCTTTTTGGCATGTGGACATTTTTTGGTTCAAACACCTTAGTGTTTTTGGTTAAAATGAATCATCTTTGATGTTGATTAATGTTTTTTGGCCACGTAGGTAGTTTGGTGTAATTTCCATGATGTGATATGCAATCTTGGATTATTCCCTCTTTTCTTTGGGAAGCATACCTTTGTACAAGTTTGACTAGTGATCATTTTGGTTGGTTGAGGAATCGTACCTCCTAGTTGGACCATCCCATGGGTGAGAGTTACCATTGTGTTTGGGATGTCTTGTGTTGTCATGGAATGGACTGAGGTGGATGTCACCCTCATCCTACTCCATGTGTTCACAAGGGAGTGAGGTTGTGGACATGTATTTGATCCTCGTCATGGAGTGAGCTCCACCTCTCACTTGGTCATTGTGGTGAGTTGTCACATGATGGGTGAAGTCTTTCGCTTGTGCCACCTTGCATTGTGCAATGGTGATGTCATTTTAGGTGTTGTTGTGCTTGTTGCGACACCTTGTGTGTGAGTGAGTGTAATGCGACATGTAAATGTCACACTTGCAAACGCGAAAATTTTGTTGGTTCGGTGTTTGTTTAGCTAATGCTTTGGGTGAAAACCTGGGGCATTACACTTTGTGCTACTCCCATTAAGATCTCTCTTTGGGAACTCATTCAAACATCATCTACATACCACATAATGCTCCAGGAAGCTTTACAAAATGTGATTATACCAACTGTTGTTAAGCCCAATGATGTAACAGCTCTGTTAGATTGTATGCATGTGACAAAAATGGATATTTTTTTTCAACATGAGTTACCCTCTATGGAAGTTCAAAAACAATATGATCCTCTTCTAATCTTTGTCACAATTAACAAAAAGTTGATAAAGCGAGTTATGATTGATAATGGATTGACTCTTAATGTTTGTGGCATTGATTTGCTACACAAAACCAAGGTTGATTAATCTTCAATTAAACCAGATAAACTTAACATCCGTGGCTTTGATAATGTTGGCAGGCAATCCCTGGGTACCATAACTTTACCTGTAAAGGTTGGACCCATGACATTATCTACCATTTTCTATGTCATGTCTGGTGCACTTTCCTATAATATGATTCTCGGTAGACCATGGATTCATGCCATGGGGGCAATTTCATCTACCCTTCATCAATCAGTAAAGTTTATTTATGAAGGTAAACTTCACACCATCAAAGCTGATTTGGAACTAGAAAGTTGTTTACACATTGAAACACAAAAACAAGTCAACGATCACAAGATTCTCAATAATTTAAAAGTTGATTCATCTATACCTCCTGCCACATATAATGTTGCGCAAGATTGTCAAAAAACATCGAATGCACTTTTTGGTGACGATTGGGGTTCATTAGATTTTACTCCTACCTTTATGGGGGAATATAAACATAATAACACTAAAACATCAAAAGTTGCATCGATATCATCTAAACAATTTGTGGAAACACCTAAAGAATCTCAATCTTCTTTAGTCAATAAAGATGACAAAACTCCTACTTATACTATATATAATGAGACCTATGAGGCCACACCATCTTCTAAAGAGATGACCTCCCTCTATGGTCAAGGATTTAAAATCCTTTATAAAAACTGCGACTATGTAGGTAATGGTTGTGGTGTAAAACAACAAGGAATCATAGTACCTTTATAGGTTGTTGGAATTAATTACACGGTTAGTATTGGATACCGTTCTCTGAAGCCCACCAAAGCCTAACATCGTCCTACTCTTAATATTAATACAATATCAACAAATATGATATATCTTGAGATGATAGACATGGATTGTCCACCAGGAAATAACCCATTGAATTAGGTAAGTATTTCTCCCTCTTTTAGCCACTCCAGTTGCTCTCAAGGGTGGCCTCCTCCTAGATGTATATGTTGTTAGCATTGTGTTGTGTTCCCCCGTGTTGTATAATATGTTGTTTAGGTCTCTTTGGATGACCCTTGACACACTTGTAAGGTCAAGGATACAAGGAGACCGCCTATGTTGTGACCATTCTTCTATTTGTCTCTATATTCTTCCATTTCCTCTTCTCTATTTTATGGTTGTGTATTGTGCCTTGGGGGCATAACATTGTGGAGGATGTCTTGGGGGCATTTTCCCTTGTAAACCCAAGTCACTCTTGTCTCCTCTCTGATTTTTATTGTTTACATTCTTCAGTGGCTCTACTAGTAGGTGGATGATGAAAAAAAACAAATATTGATAAGGACCATGTGTCCCTACAGCAAGAAAAGAAAAAATAGACCTAGTCCATATATGAAGATGGGGTTGATATATATATATATATATATATATATATATATATATATATATATATATATCCGATGCTTGACTAGTAGAATCACTCCATGTGATGTATCGTGTTGTCAAATTTCTTGTAGCAAACCTTTTGCAAATACTTTAAATTTGCTTCAATGCACTTTGGATTGTATCCTATCTCACCTTGTAGTTACACTCAATTTTGAGATACCTACAGTATAGCCCAATGACTATACTGAGTACCAAACCTGACAGTGTAGCCTTGGCCTTTGATGCAATCTAATATTTATTCTTATATTCTACAAATTCATTTGGTTATCTTAGAATAAGATTTTCTAACTAAAGATTCTATCTTGTTGATTATCTTAGCAAATCATAATGATGTGTTTGTAGGAACATATAATGATAGTGGCACATGTCACCTTTGGGGGCATGGGCTTTGTGAAAGCTCTTGTTCCCTTGCATGTTTTCACTCTACCTTAATGTGCTTGATACCAGCAAGCGGGATCAACCACCTTAAGGTGGGGGCATCTATAATGGTATATGCTTGGTTATCTTTGACACTAACAAAGCGTGTTTGAAAGCCCTCGTCATGAGGTGGGATGGTGTATCTCTTGATCTAGTGCACATCTTTTTAAAGAAAAAATCCCTCATCGTGAGGCGAGATGACGTATCTCTTGAGCTAGTGCATATACTTTATACAAAGCCCTCATCATGAGTCAGGATGGTGTATCTCTTGAGCTAGTGCACATCCTTTTATACAAAGTCCTCATCGCAAGGCAGGGTTGGATCTTGAGTCATTCACCCTTAAAATCATGTCTTTGGCAGTTGTGGTAGCATAGCTCAACCATCAGGTGTGTTTGGCTTGTTTTAGATAGTGGAGTAGTGATGAGCTCCTCCCTATTGCTCGTGTTTGCCGTGTATAAGATGTATAGTGTATCTATGTCATACTATACGGCACTTATGTATTCCGTGTGTCTTCCATGTGTTTTACATGTCTTGTGTGTTTTTGACGTGGTCTAAAGTTGTGCGGCGATGAGTTCCTCCCCATGCTATATGTGTTTTGTGTGTCTTTACATGTGTGTTTTATTTACTTTAGTTAGCATTATATATATAGAGATATGTAATTGCTTAATCATGTCTTCTCTTCATGTCTTCTTTTTGTATTGCATGACTGTGTTCATGTCTTCTCCATGTATTGCATGCTTCATTGTCTTCTTCATGTATTGTGTGCTTCCTTACTATATTCATTGTGTCTTATGTGACAGTTAAGTGTCTTCTTATGTTTGCCTAAGCTTGGGGCTAGTGATAGTCTTCAAACTTAGGGTGTGTTTGATGTGTCTAATGTGCTTTGATCATACATTAATGCATGTATGGACCATAAGATCATACACACATTAAAGTGGGAGCTAAATGTTATGGGGTAAAAAGTGGACACATGCCTTTTTACCTCCTAGTTTAGCTCTTAGGTCCTAGTTGCTTTGAATTATACATTCTAATTGATCATCCCGAAGGAAATTGCCTGACACCACCCTTGGGACCTCCTTTAGCTTAACCCTAACCTAATTTGGGCCCCTAGAGTTGGGAACCAACTGCCCAAGTCTCCCCTGATTGGTCAGGGCTAATTAATGGCATGTTGGCTTGGTCCCTTCCAAAATATTCCTCCTTGTTGGATTTTGTGAATTAAATATGTAAATGTTAGCGAGAAAGAATATATAAGTGAGTTTATGACTTCATTTTAAACCTAGATGGATAACATGAACTTATGATATTGGAGCAAAGAGTATTCAAGGTATTCATTGTGTGATTGTTGTAGATGTGTGTTTGTATTTGTGTGTTTGTTGCAAATATGGCATCATCATCCATCTCCTTATGATTTGAAGACATTTCATCCTCCTATGGACTTCACCTCCGAGGTAACATCATTGCTATTTGAATCATTTGAAACAATTCATCATTTGGATTATCTTTAGCCTCTGCCCTGCAAGGGCACACTCTCTATCTAGCAACGGTATTGGGAAAGCTTGAATGCTAACCCAAGATTTGACTGAGGCAAATCGCTAAACACCACAACCCCCAAACCCCTCTCTTGTTGTCTTGTACATGCAGGTTATAGATACAGGTTTCAGGAAAAGTGGAGCTACAAGAAGGTAGTGCAAGAATTAGAGTTTCAGGAAAAGTGGAGCTACAAGAAGGTAGTGCAAGAATTAGCTGAGCATGATTTGCAGCATCTTCTCAGTTTTGACATCCAACATAATCTCACTTCTGGACTTGGGCGGTTGCCAAATTTGTCCTCCGACACCTTTGCTTTCAGCAGATAGGTTCTGACATCTTACTAATCATCTTTGTACTTTTAGTTTCTGGATTGTTGTTGTTGATCATCTATTTCAAGATAATTATCTTATAACTAGGGTTTCCTTCATATTTAACCTAGGGTTTGATAAGAATCTTGGTTGAATCTTATCTTTCCTTGACAAACAAGAGCACAAAAATCTGTAGTTGAGTCCTCTTCCATCTTGTAGTAACTTAAGCTTAGTTTTTTCCTTGAATGTTATAGTGAAAGGAGGGTTTGATCTAGTGTATGCACATATTCCATCATCTTTCTTTTTACCCTATAAAAAGGAAAAGGGGTGACCTAGGGCCACACCCTAGTGTGCCCCAGTAGGCCCAAAAATAATAGAAAATAAGAAAAAAATAGAGAAATAAAGCATTGAAAATAGTTTAAACCTAAAACCTAATCAAATGCAATGAAAAGATTTAACATCAATAGACATTTCAAGATAGATTAATGATAAAATCTAGGGTTTTGGAAGATATTTTTCTCATTTTCACATCTAGGGATTCACAGGAGGCTAAATGGCAGTCATGGTCTCGATCCCCTCATTGTAATTTTTTCCATTGACTTCTAGTTCATATATTTTCATTGTTGTTTCATTGTTTTCTCTCTTTCCCCTCTTTTCCTCTTCCCTTTTCTTCACCCTTGCTTGTGAAAATGATTCTTTTTTTGTTTCACTCTTGCTTTTGTAGGATAGACTTTGTCCTCATTTTACATTTTCTTTCATTATTTTGGCAATTGATCAAGGTAAGATGAAGCAACACAAGTAAACATCAAACTCATGGGTCTAAGGTACATCCTCTCATCTTCATTTCACACTTACTTTGGGCTAATTTCATTCATTAAACTTACACTTGAATTAGTTTATCGATCTGTAGGTTCAAATGAGGGACAACAACAAAGGTAAGTATAGGTAAGTGTGGGTCTCACAATGCCATTTTTTGGGAATGATACCTACCTGCTATGTAGACTACCATCCTTGAGAGGGCAAATATCAAGTGCCTAAAAATGCATAGCTAACATGGTAGTTCAATTATGATTTGGTGATCTACCTCATGGCCCACGAAGGTGTGAATTATGTCCTCTTAGCAATATTCATGCTTGATAACATCTCCCCTCAACCTATTTATTCCCTTCTCCATCTTGTCTAGCCCCTACACTAAGTTCTAATTTTTCGTTCATACCAGAAACCCTTTTGTAGATATTCAACTAGACTCAGGTCACTTGAGAGACCTTAGGGTCATTCAAGTGACCTATTATTAAGTTGTAGGATCACTTGGGTGAATTTCCCTAGCAAAAGGGGCAACCCTATCATCTTTTAGCATGTGTTATTTCTTTTAGTTCTATCTAGTTTGCCTCTATTTTCCTCCTAATTGAGAGTCATCTCTAGTCTTGATTGAACTACTACTCCCCCTGTCTGATTCTCCTCTCCTCTTGACTCTCAATCATCTCTTGAGTCCTCTTCCAATCAGTCTTTTATTATCTCTGAGCCATCAATCTCCTATGATATCTTAATCAATCATGTTGTTAGCTTCCAATAGTATTTGAGCCCCTTTGGTGTTGCTTCCATCCTATAAATACCTCCTCTCTCTTTGATTTTAGAGGAGTTTGTGTACTAATACAACTTGGCTTTCTTCTATAAAAATCTCTCATTCCCTAGAATCACCCTTAGGAACTCTACCATTTTTGTTGCTACAACTCTCACCAAGCATCTTATGCTTCCATAGTACTACATGTTCCTCTTTCATTTAAATTTCAGAGCTTCAAATATTTCTAAATCTCTCATACAACTCCTAATTAACCTACGATCCCAATTATTTCCCCATCATCAAGTGGAGGTTCCAATTGGTGTAGAGGAGGATATCAAAAAACTAGATCCCTGAGGACATAAGCCTACATCAGTGCTATTGATTTTCACAAGTTCCTTTAAAGTTTCTTTTAGATTTAGTAATTAGAAAATTCACCTTGCCCTTGAAGAATAAAATTCATTTATCTCTTCTTGGTTAGATTATAATTTCCTATTTTAATAGATTTAGATCATAGATTAGGATTTCATGTTTTTACTAGGTTTAGATATTAGAATAAACAAATTATGGTTGTTTTCACTATAATATATTACATCTAAGAAAATGAAATAGTAAACACCAAAATTAGTAGATAAATTGCATTAGGGAAAAGCCATATAGATTTGCATTCATTTAGAGAAATCTTTATTTTTAGAAATAGTAATTAGATAACATTTGGGGTTTGTAAAAAATACAAAAAGAAAGTATATTAAATTCATTTCAGTATTCATTTAGAGTTATATGCACTTAGAGACTTCAAAAAACTTGAAAAATAAAATACACAAAGAGTAAGCCCCATCACGGGGCATTCAACAATTCAATGTTAATAGCTTGCAAACATCAAACACAATTGAATCTTACTTCTTCCTCATTCAACATTTGTACTCAATGTACCCTAGAGTGAGAGAATATTGGATTAGAACAATCTTAGATGAAATCCCACTAAACAAGTAATCTAGGAACAACTTGAAATCCTAAGGCTAGTTGAAGAACAAAATGAGTAGAGAAGACAAATGGAAGAATTTTGTGCAAGAGAACTTAGACTTCTTAAAGAGTAGAGGTTGAACACATTTTTCCTTTTCACTACCACTGAGTTGAATTGAATTAGAGAAAATGACCCTCTATGTAAGATCCATTCTAATCACACTAGAATAAAATAATATAATTCTCATAAAATAGTGCGGAGAAAGGGAAGAATTAAAATTATCCCATAAATATCACAACTCTTGCAAATTACTTACATCAATACAAATTAAATAAGAATCAATACATCTACTAATCAAATAGGTTAATACATAGGACTTTACCTTTACAATATCTAGTCATATAAGCTTAAACAAAAGCACATCGCACCATACAATGTCTTTTATACCATACCATATCTTCAACACTGAATCTAGTGGAGAGAGAGTATAATCAAGGCGATTTACCGCCCATCCACAAGGCTCATGCCTCCTCAATCTTCCTCCTAAATGGAGAAGCCTGACCCTTCATGAGGGGTCTAACAAACTGAAGCTAACATGCATGAAGGAATCTGGTGCAACATTATATATCTATCATCTCTATAGCATGTGTCAAATGCATATCCTGATCTAATATCATGATATGGAAGAAAGAGAAATAAAACATCAAATAGTAACTATTACTAATTTGACTGACAAGCTTTGGCCAAAGCATCTTTTTCAGTCGTGTTCAGCTAGATAGGTTCAAGAAGGAACCTACCCTTCTCTGTTGCTCCATATTCAACACCCGTCCATGCTCTTTCTCTAACTCATCATATAGAAAAATACATAAATAGAAAATACATTCACATCATCCAATGATATATCATGATCACAAGAAAGGTATTTTACTTATGCAAAATAAATAACTTCCATCCTCTCAAGAAGGAATTCAAACAAGTGAATCAACATCATACATGCATTTATGAAAATATAATATTCTATAAATCAATTCACTTAATAGTTTAATAAAATTTTGATCAAGTGGGTATGCAACCCTTTGTAGGGTCTTGTTCCCCAGACAGTATCTCGTCGACTACCACCCACTCAAGTGAAACAGGGATGTATCTCAAAAGTTATTCACATATGTTTTATTTTTCTAGGATCCTAAATTCAGTCTAAGTTATAGCTTTCTCATAGAATCAATCTAAGGACAACTATTTCATTGAAAATCTCAAGAGAACTCATAATACTCACAAGTTATAAGAGGTGATCTAATTCATACAAGTTTTTCCTTAGATAATCCCATACTATTATTTTGTAAAACCAATATTTTTCTACCCATAGCAATAATGAGTTTACAACCCAAAATACAATTGTCTCTTCCATTCTTAAGCATACAGTGAGTGAACAAAAGAGAAAATATTCATTATTGTTTTATAAAACTATCCCTTATCATAGGCTCAAAACTTATTTTAGGTGGTGATTCTAACATTTTCCTAGGTTGTCATTTTCCTAAGTACCATAATACAACCAAGGTATACAAAAAGTATAACTATTCTGAAACAATCATATTCCTACTTCGAAACATAATTTATAAAAATCATAATCATCCATTATAATGTTCAATTAAACGTATATTTTTGTCAATTAAAAATAATTATTTACCAATTTTAAGTTGGATGTGGTGTGAAATTATCATTGATTGTTTGACCATTAAATCATTTGATGTTTAAGTAGAGAAGCCATTTCCAATATATAATCAAGTTTGGAAATGTCATGAAGAACTCTTCCATAACCACCTGCACCTCCTCCATTTGCTTCACTTCAAAAAATAGACAAGAAGTACATGTCTGCTCCCCCACCCCCAACTACAGGTATATCCTCCATTGGAAGCCCAAGCATTCCATAATGATCAGTGTCATACTCTCACATTACTATCCAATGCACCTACTACTTTATGAAAAATACATGCCCACCTTAAAATAATTGAAATTAATATATTAAGAAAAAAAGAGTGCATTAATCTAGAATTAGGTAGCTTCACATATCAAAGAGAAAAACATACTTATGTTAGTTGTACCCCACTTGGTCATTTCTAATTGTGAATCTTATCGCCAATTGGCCTAAAGGGTAAGGTAGAGTGACAAATCAACTTTGGTTAGAGGTATGATTAGAGGGCCTACGTTTGGTGGAGTCAAATTGATTGATTCTCTAGGGAAGGATCAAATATGTTCTTGCCTTCACTACTAAATCAACAAGGTAAATTGGCCCTACTACTTATGGTGCTAGTGCTACATCTACAAAAGATACTAGCTTTGTTCCTATTTATGATGTTTGTACTTTTTCCCTAGCTATTTTAGGCTTTGCTTTTAGAACTAGTTAAATTTCTAGATATCCTTGAGCTTCTTTAACTTGTGTTGTTGTATCTCCTACTACTACTGGTGGGTTTTCTACTTGTGTGGAAGAAGAATAATAACTTGAATAGTTCATTCACAATAAAGAATATACCAACCCATCAACTTTAAAATAGATAAGGAGTACTAGAGCTACTTGATTGTGTTTAAAAGGTAATCCATTTAACAAAGCAAAAAGTCAACAAGCAAGAACTGTTGGATACCTAGATAAGAAACAATAGACATGTTTATATTCTCAAGACTTGGTTTTGATCAAATGGTGAGAAGATTGGTGTTGTCATTGTTAGCCATGATTATATGGAAGCATTCATTTCATTTGCAATACTCTTTTCTAATGTAGGCAATAACTAGAATTGAAAGTTAAAAAGCATGGTTAGAAGAGAGCAAGATGTAAAGCTCAAAGCAAGCAAGTACTCAAAGAGGCAACACTTGGCATATTTGTGTACATGCAAAAGAAGAACTACAATGAAGCAACACCTAAACCACTATTGAATCCAAAGGAGCTCAGATCATGGTCATTTTGGAGGGTTGGCCTAGTACAGTTAGTAGTGACATTTATGTTCCTCTACATCACAATCTTCACGATGATGGGGGTGATGAAGGTGCCTAGCATGTGCCAATGTATGGGCATGTGCAAGGCATTTTTTTAGCATTTGGGGGCATTCTAGGAACGTATCATTGCCAAGGGTAATGTTGTACATGATATGCTAATGCCTAGGAGCCATCGACAATGTGGGGGTTATGACAAGACTAGTATTTCCACATTAGTGAAAAGGATAGATCTATTTCCTCTTAATGAATGAAAGACAATCCTAAATCATAAAAGATTTCATTTATTCATTGTAATATATATCATTAAGAAAACCTAAGCAAAAATAGATAGATTATTCATGCACCTTATAACAAGGAATCAAACACAATTCTAGTGCCTATCACCTTCTTTTTCATATGTTCCATCATGGTGCATGAAAAATGATTATGATTTAAATTGGTTGAGCATATCATGGACGAAAGGGCTATTTTTAAACATCATCCACTTCAATAGTTAAATGTCAATTTTGACCAATAAAAATAGAACAAATATCTACCATTTTTTAGTGTAGATGAGGTGTAAAATTACTATTAACTATTGACCAGATGATATTTAAATGGAATGAGATGAAGGTAGAGATGTCCGACTATCACTGTTTTCATTGTACCTCCTTCAACTCAACGGCTTTCTTCTACAACTCCTCGGTGCACTCTCCACCTGTTCTCTTGTCACCAACCCGTTATCATCAACGTCCACGTCTTCAAAATCCAAGCTAATCTTCGATAATTCTTTGGCAAATCTACAATTGAGGAAGTGATCACCGAAGTAAGGCCATCCCAGCATGGACACTCCCACACTTATGCTCTCCACTGTCAAATTCCATTCGCTATGCATCAGAAAGCACCTTCAATTGCATCGTTCACTTGACAAACAATGACAAGCACCTTCAATTTGAGGGCCAAGCTGCCAAACAAAACATATTAACTCGATCAAACGGCTTCACTTCTTCTTATCTCTTTTAGCAAACATTTATACACATGGTGATTGGTCAGTCAAACAAGCAAAAAGCAATATGTGTCCAACCAGGATTATAGGCATGATCTTGCAACCTCTATCATAACTTATCCATCGTTGATTTAGTACTACAGTTATACCTGCAGAAGGCCTTTCTCACCTAAGGAACGCCTTCTGCATAATTAATCCATTATAAAAGCATCCCTAGCAGAGCTTTATTTCTCCAGCAGTATCCACTCACAAAAGTACTTAAATCAAACTGGTCCACATTGACTATAATTTCTTGGTGTATGTGGCATTTAGGCAAATCATATTTAAAAAAGGAAGCATCAATAAAGGGAAATGACATGACATAAATTAGGACAGAAAATAGATTGTAGTTACAGAAAGATACTACGTGGAAGTCACCCAGCATAAGAATATAGATAACAATTCGTTTATGCCAGCATGCAATAAGCATGGTTTCTAGGCACTACAAACAAAATCAACACCGAAAGAAAACAAAAGTAAATGAAGAGTCATCTAAAAGTACTTCGTTGCTTACATGTCATTGTATGAAGTAAATAATATATGGTCTGAAATACAGGGAATAGTCAATTTATAACAGGCTTTGGACTCGACATGCATTTCGGAAATTCAGTCTATGTATTAAACTGATATCAATGCATTGTAACTATTTCTCTTGTGGGAATAGTTTTCTTAGACTACTATAACTTTTTTTTTTGGGTTAAAGATCAGATAGTTTTCTCATAGTTAAATCTTTAATTATATGAAGATGATATAAAATTTATGTAATTTTTAAAATAAATTTTTTGTAGGATAAAATCATTATAATAATTTTATGTTTTTCATAATAAAGTTATAAGAAACTTGTATGTGATCTATATATGCACTAAATTTATTGAATCTCTTATTCATTTTTATATAATCCCTTATAGAAACAAATGCAATTCTTATTGCAAAGCAACAAAAAAAAAAAAAAAAAATTTAAAATCCATGTAAAAACCAAATACTTCATGAACAACCCCTTGCATACCACTATACCCCAACACAAGTATATTCTAAACTAAAGTCCACAAAGATATGAACTCCCTCAAAATAGGGGTCATTCACCAAATTTTCCCCATTTCCAAATGACTGCATGAATAGTTTGTTATAACTTATTACCATAACAACACTTAAAACTATCTTCTTCCTAGTCAAAACACTTGTAGAAAACTTATCAAACACATTTTTTTTATCAAAGTTTTGTTCCTATAAGTGTTGTGTAGGACCCCCTCTCTTCAGCTACAGATACCCAACCAATTATTTTCCTCACCAGATATGCTCAACCATATATCAATAATTTAACCAGATTCATAATAATTACCAAATTTTATAGAACCAATTCAACAATTGTATATACTATTTACAACAAATAGTGCATGTCTATGTTATAAATAATAGATATGCATGTCAATTGACAAACTATTAGTGTTTCTCAAAGCTTTAGGATTAGAATGATATTTGGGGATGGGGAATGGTATTTGAGACATTGTTTTAGGGCTTCAAACAAAATTATGGTAAAACAATTATTAATTCCCCACATTTGCAAATGTCAAATTCACCAATTCCGTAGATGTCAAAATTCACTGATTCTATAATGAACGCTTTTATTTAATAACATAAAACAATTATAGCGCCTCTATGAAAAAAGTTAATTTCAACATGGGCTTCAAATGTGGTGTTTGTTTTCCCAATTTAAAAGCAAAACCAAGAACTAGATTTTAGCACCAATTCTTTATCCTTGATAGAGTCCAATTCAAGAATTAAAAACCCCTCACATAGGGGTAAATGTAGATTTCATCCTCCATAAAATATTTCTACTTCTCTATAATCTAGGCTTGTATATTGCACAATTTTGGCCACATTTTAGAAAATTTGCATATTAGGGCATGTTATTGTTGGTATATTTATTTATCAATTATCTAACTGTTTGAGTCACTATAATAAATGTTAAAAAGAAAAAACTTTTAGCCTTGCATTTAATATTATTGTATTTTATTTTTTTCTTATTTTCAAGATTTAAAATGAAATTTATCTGATTGTTGGCCAAGGCAATATTAAATCAAAAGTCATTAATGTTGCACAAAATTCCAAATGTCAAAGGTGTAAATTTAATCCATAGAGATTGGAGTGCATTCCATGGAGCTCTGAGTGCATTTACATCACCACTTACACTATTTCTAGCAAAGAAAAATTACACAACTAGCATATTTTAGAAATGTAGTCAATAATTTACAACACTTACACTTTTATTACTTGCCAAAATTGATGGCTCACATAGGAGAAAGAGATAGATAATAGTAGATAGAGACCTGTAGTTTTGTCTTATTCTCAACAATTACTTTTTAAACTCCCTCGACTAAATCTGCACCTTACACATCTACAATTTGATATCAAATCAGATTGTAATCAAATTCTATAAATGAGAGAGAGAGAGAGAGAGAGAGAGAGAGTTAGCTTTCTTTCAAGGACATCGCAAGCTAATCCATAGATTATGTAAGGGATGCAACAGTTGTAGCCAATACATAGATCGATTGGAAGGAAACCCTAGTGCTCACATTTTCAAGGCTGACCTTCCTAGTATTTATTTAATGTTTGATTTTCAACATGTTTTGCTTGTAGAAAATATTTATTTGTTTAGAGAGAGATGAGTTTGGAATGCATTTACTTTCTTGTAGGATTGAAGAAAGAGGATGTGAAAATAGAAGTGGAAGACAACCAAATTCTTTAGATAAGTGGAGAATACAACAAGTAAAAGGAGTAGAAGAATGAGAAATAACACCATGTTGAATGCTCAAGATGTAGATTCCTAAGGCATTTCAAGGTACCTAAGAATGCAACAATGGATGAGGTGAAGGTTGCCATGGAAAATGGAGTACTCACTGTGATAGTGCCCAAGAAGCCTCAACCTCTACCTCAAGTTAATGGTTTTGAAATCTTTTCTTAAATAGAGAAAGATTACTCTTGAATTTTCATCGAATTAAATACATTCATTTCCAGACATAAGGGGCAGAGGAGAGAGTGTTAGAGATCTCCAAAAGGAGTCACAATACTAAATACCATACCCATAGTTGAGAGGAAGAGAAAATCATCATCGATGGGCAAAGATGAGGAGGTTGTAGCAATTTTCTTAGTTTATAGCAGTTGCAGATAACATACATGCTCCTAGTTAGCTTCTTCTCTATTGTCATTAGTCAACAAAGCATGGCTTTTTGTGGGTTTTTTTCCCACATTGGTTTCTCCAAGATAATATTTTTGCTCTCCAATATTAAGGACTTTGTGTTGTTCTTTACACATTCCTTTAAATATTCTATTGTTGCATATTAAAGTGCATGAGTTATTGAATATTCTACCAATGCAAGGGAATGACTGTTTAATGTACATATTCGTATAAGGCCTTATTTCAACATAGCTACATGTATTTCATCCATGTACATATAGTTGATTTTAGATGCAATTGCATATATGTATGTTATGGTAGCATGCACATCAATATAAAGTTGTGGATACATCTAATTTTTAGTAGTGATGATGTGCATTTGAGTTGTGAACACATAGGAGTTAGATATAAGGATATAGATGGAAGCATATATGGATGTAACAAACACCAAATTTGGGATCTATGTATGTTGAATTTTAGTAGCTTACTCATTGGATAAATGATATTATCAATTATTAAGATCTAGGTGAAGTTTGTAGTAGGGTGGACTTAGGCTAGGCAAATGTATCTTTTGGATGTTTCTTTCTATAATCAGTGCTTAAAGTTGATGGTCAATCCTACCCATCAAGCATTTATTTTGTGATGGTTATCCATTCAAAGTTACCTTTCAAATATTAAAACACATTTTATTATAAATAAAGTTATATAAATAAACATATATTAGAATAATCCTATATGAATATTAGAGGTTGTTGCTACCCTAATTAAAGGAGACACTGTATAAAAAGGCTTCCCTAACTATGGAAACTAGAACACTATTTGTAACCAAAAAATAAAATGAAAAGAATTTTTTAGTGTGAAAAGTTAATGCTAACAACAAAATCTGGCATGGTAGCAATACTTTAGAATTCTTACTAGGCTTGATTGGTGTGAATATAGATAAATTGTAAATTATGTACTTTTATAAATATCTAGATTTTTATTTAGTTAATGTTTATGGTCCAAATAATCTAATCCTCAAAAGATTTTGGGATGATAAACTTAATTTAAAAAAAAAACTTTGTAAATATGGATCTTCTTTTGTAAATATGGATCTTCTTTTGTAAAATGATCTCTAAGGTTGAGGACTCACCAGAGACAGAGGGTCAAGTGGACCTTTAGGATTTGATGTAGTTATTTAGCATGTAGATTATATATAGATTTTGAGATGGCATATTCCACATTTTGTAAAACATGTTTTGAGTTGGCATATATGCCAAATTTTTGTATATGTATACATTATCCTATATTTTTATATATACACCTTGATATACAATATAATTTATTCCTTGTGTGCATGTATTCCTACTTTGAAACTTAAAGTTTGAATGCATAATCACTTTAGAATGGGTGAGTTATGAACAATAATGTTATAGATTGATTCTTTGTATTAAAAAAACATAAAGGCATTAATTATAGGCTCATAAGACTAGTTATTTAGAAAAAATATACTTGCTACAACATTGAGAATGAATTGAAATTGATGACCTATAAATTACTATACTCTTGATTTCATTCATCATTTTAAATAGTATGTAAGAGTATAATCACTCAACACTCATGAGAATTGTCATGTTGCTTAGACTGATAAAATAGTCTTGATCTCATAAAATAGTGTTGCTAAAATAGTCGAAGTATCAAACTCTTCATTTTTAGTCATAAATCATCAAAATATATTCATACTCATCTATTTACACACATTGGACTACACCTTTATCCCCCACCTTATCTACATTCACATGCATTCCAATATATCCACCTTAATTATGCATTTATTATGGGTTTATCCATGTACCATCCCCATATACATTTGTCATTCACCCTAATTTTACCACTCTTCTAGCCCAAGTCTTTTCCATGGGTATGGAACTGATCACTTACTTGTGAATTTGACCCTTAATTGTCTAAAAGTCAAATTCAAGCTAACTACCCATTTCTTTTCCACCTAGAATCAACTAAACACATGTTTGCATGATTAATTGCTATATACTTGTATTTAAAGACATTTAATTGCATTCATTCATCACCATCAAACCTTAAGGAAATATCATTAGAACATGTTAGGAATGTTCCCACTACTGCACTAAAACGAATCTAGATCTACACTGCACCACTATAAATTGCATTGCATGTTTGGATATTAACTTTTTTTCATCATTAGCACGAGAGACAAACTCAACCTGCTACAATAGAAGCTAATTGTTTGGAATTTGAGATAGAGTACAAGCATAGAGAAACAACCTTTTAGTCTCAAAATTTTCAATGCGATATCAAAATTATTCATATTTAAGCCTAAGACTAAATACTTTCATTTATCTCATTTATTTTCCATACTTTGATATTTAATATTTTAATTTCCTAATATCTATACCCACATATATCAATTATTAATTTAGATTAATTTATACTTATATGTGTATCTTATTAGATTAACCTAGATTAAAATTAGGGAAAGTTTATTTTTCTTTACATTAAGTTTCTAAATTATTAATATCCCTTCTCCCTCTTAATAAACGTTGAAAATAACATTTAAGAATTAAAAAATCTCTAATAAATTAATAATATACACATTGTGTTAAAAGGGTTTACTCAAATAACAATACCATAAAATTTTCGTGATAGAGGCCTTCAAGGCCTAGTCAAAATTTTAAAAAGATTGTATCATATAAAAGGAAAGATTTTGGATAGACTGTCCAATTTATATAAAATTATGATGATATATATATTTAGCTTATATATAATTTTACTTATACTAAGATATGTCATAGTATTTTAACAACACCTTTTAATAAATAATTGTCAGAAAAAAATTGCTTGAGAGGCAGGGTCCACCGTCAAATTTAGGCCCTGAGGCCTTTATTTAAATCACTTACTCGTAGGTAAACATTTTATTCATTGAAATAGAAAGTAGAACTCATTCTTATTAGTATCTCCTTTTAGCAATACTAAAACTACTTAACCAGTTATCAGTTATTTTTATCTGTGCTTATGAACAAATTATATATTTCCTATAAAAAAACAAAACAATTTATTGACCAATTCATTTTCGTGTTTATTAGAATTACGTACGAGTTCCGCAATTTCCTTGTCAGAAACCGTGATTATTTTTGTTGTCATGTCATGTCACCTTTTTGGGGGCAGATTTTTCATCAGTAATACTATCGAATTAATCATTTTAATAATAATAAGAAGGAGCGGAAAATAGAAAATACTCCATAAACAAAAACTTCCCCATAAATAGGTACATCGTGTTAGCCAATGGAAGCGCCTCTCTGCATATCTACGGGAACCCCACTCAGAGTCCTCCTTGTGGAACTCCCCCCAAACTGATTTCCCCCGCCCGATTCAATTTTATGCAATACATCCGTAGACACAGTCTTCCTTATGGATTTGTTGGCAAAGGGACTAATTACACCATCCATAAATAACCAGCTTTTACTCGAATATACATGAACTTCTTCCTCTGAATTATGTCGCTTAGGCTTCGCATCCACAACTGGAAGCCCTAAAACTTCCCTTGGATTCAAATACCAAAATGTTGCATCTGGCATTGATCGCGAATTTTGTACTACTACAGATCCCCAGTCCCTTTTTCCTGGTGTGGCTTCCTTCCTCCTCCTCCTGATAAAAAAGTTTTCTAGACTGTCTCCCTCACCCCCAAAGTCTGCGACTGTGCGAACCGTGGCATTCAAGAGGAGGAGAAGTAGTAATGCATCTTCCTGTGGCAGAAATTCCATGGCAGAAACCTTCCAGTTAAATAGAGCAGTGGCTTTTCCTTGGGGGCATTGTGCTGTGTATCGAACCAGAGTTACGAAGCCTTCTTCTTCTTCGTCCTTCGCCCCTGCTACTTGATACTGCAGCTTTCGCCCATTCAGCAACCTTGCCTGATATGAGCAACGTTAAAAAATTGGGTTATATTCCTTTTTGGAAGGTTAAGAAAGTTCTATCAACGGCAAGAAAATAAAATAAAATAAAACTAACGGGATGTGGAAGGCCCAATATAATTTTAAAAATAATAGAAGCATATAATTGTAAAATAATAACATGTATTATTGTTATTATTTTATATTGATTTATGATTAAAATATATTTAACCTATAAACATATATAGTAGTCACCAACCTACATAATAATTGGATGAAAAGTCTTAGTAATGATTATACATATTGTTTATGAGAAAAGGGTTAATATAAAGAAAATATTAATTATTAGGTCTAAGTAATGGTTGTACATATTGTTTATGAGAAAAGGGTTAATAGGAAGAAAATATTAATTATTAAGTAGGTGGCCTACTTGATAATGATTGAGTTAAGAGTTTTATGATGAATGGTTTATAAGGTATGATATTTGTTAAAAGTTTTCTAAATGATGTTGTAAGTAAAGTGGATTTGATTTTTGGGAAACTTTATGGTTAAGTGTGTTCTAATCAAAGTAATATTGGGATAGGTGACCACCCAGAACTCCTTTATGCTTCACCCTTGTGAGCATCACCTAGATATAATGAGTGCTAGGTAAAGCATTCTTTTAACCACCCAGAACTCCTTTATGTTTCACCCTTGTGAGCATCACGTAGATATAATGAGTGCTAGGTCAACTATTCATTCATACTTTAGTAACACTTATATATATATGATTAAAAAAATGTGTAAATAAGAAAAAAAAAGAATATATTAAATTGAGATGAAGACATGAACAGTAGGATATTCATATAATTCGCCACAATTGGAAAAAAATTAATTTAGATAAATAATTTTAAAAAGTTAAAAGATTGGAGCCAGTCAAAACAAAAGAATTTTAAAAATAATAAATAATCAAAAGAATAGAAAAGACTAGAAACTACAAATGAAGTTGATAGGTTAAATGTACGTAAATTGTTAGTTGACTGAGTATTAGTTTAAGATTGTAATAAGACAATATATTGTAGGAGGTTGTTATTCATTAATTCCCTGTTTTTATTTTATATTTTTTTAAAATTATATAAATTTATTTTAAAAATAAATAACAATGTAATATATTATTATAATTTAACTACAAACTGCCTGATGATTAAGTCCAACCGTTGAAAACAAGAATGCCAGAAACAAAAAGTAGGTATCTCGAGAGTTCTAATCATAGATATGTTCAAATGACTTTGAATTAGTGTGATGGAGATTGCAGGTTTCTTACCGATTTTCCTTTGGGGGTGTTTTTGAGCGTAAATTCCAGATGCCGCTCCCACTCCATCTGTTGAATTGGCATCTGTATTGTGAAAATCTCACCGCTCGAGAGTTCCCATGTCATCCTGTGGTTCTCTAAATCATCTGCTATGGGCGTTGCAGTGCCCGCCACATTCCCTACACACACCAACAGTTTATTTAGAATTAGATTATACCAGAGTTCAAAATTGGAATGTTAGCCAGCTCAGTGTAATCACGGAAAAGTTGAGGATGAAAAAGAATTTGACTCTGGTAAACAAGATCGAAACATTTAAGTATATGAATTAAACACAAGGAGATGAACAATTTACAGAAATAGTAAGTATGAGTTTTCTACATTCTATGACAGTAAGAGAAAGTGTTTCTGGATTTAACTGTGTATGTTTTTGCTTTGACATTTCGGATCATACTTAATGATCCATCATAACTCTCCTCTTCCTGATGATGAATCATTGAATATGATCCGAAACGTCGAAACAAAAACATACAGAATTAAATCCAGAAACATTTTCTCTTAATTTACAGAAAGTAGAAATGAAAATCACCTGGGGCGATTCCAATAGAACCAGAAACATAGGTCCATGGTCCTTCGCAAACTTGTATGACCCTTTCATTCCAGTCCACTCCCACAGGACGATCACTGCGTCCTCTCCAAACGCCCCTTGCAACTCTGTTCATTTGCAGGCCATATATAGATCGGTAAAAAAATGTGTAAACAAGAGAAAAAGTTATGTGTCACGAGAACGGCTAACTTGCCTCATGCGTACAACGAAGCATTCTTTACCGGCATGGTTCAGCACGGTTCTGGAAATCCAACGGCCTTCTTGAGGACGGTGCTTGTTCATCCGTAGAACGTAATCTGATACCATGGCACCCGTGTCATCTGTAACGCGATCTGGTACGCATTTCAACAGATATGGGGCTTGAATTGGGGGAGTCATGGATGCCACCACTCTCAGCGAAGAATGGTCTGCATCAGAATTCTTTGGCAGAGAATTTGATTTTATAGTTATGGACTTGTCTAGACTCAGTGATGGGCTTTGCAGCATTTCATGCCACAGAAGAACCAGCTTATCCAAACGCCTTGATTTTCTTAGAGGACCAAAGCAAGTGTTGATATATGATCGGAGATCCAGCTTTAGGCCTCTGGTTTTCGCTTCACATTGCAAAACCCATGGTTTGTGCCAATTGGAATCTGAACATAGCTTGGCCAATGGTTTCTCTGATCTCAATTTTTTGTATGAATCAAGTGCCTTGAGCCGCAGGAATAAGTTTCTGAACTCCTCCCTTGTGTCTGCCTCTGCTATGCCTTTAATAAGAATACAGACCTGCTCATTAACGAAAATACCATCATCACAATAAGAGAGATAAAAAGGGTAAAGCTTAACCAGCCGGCATGTTGTAAACTGCCGGTTGGTTGAAAATCTGATCGACTGAACAGGTCCCAGTAAATCAATCGACAATTTAATCGACTGAACAGGTCGACAATTTAATAAACTGAAGAGGTCGAAAATTTAATCGACCGAACAGGTTGAAGGAGTTGCAATAAAGGAGTTCGAAAAAATCATAAACAGTCACTTCCTATAGATATTCTATTGAATTTGAGATAAACAGTCACTTCCTATAGATATTCTATTGAATTTGAGGTAGAGATATGAACTAAAATTTGTGTGCATAATACATATGACGTTTTAAATAAAAATTTTACCTCCATGATATATCTGGGTTCCAAAGTCTTATACTTTCCGTTAATATCAATGTCCTGGTATTCCCAGTATATGGGCTTTGGGGTGTTAAATCCTGCCAATGCCTTTGGAATTGAAAGTGGTTTGGACTGGATGGAATCGAACGTTGCACCTGCTGTCTCATAGGGCTTTCCAAACATGTTCTCCCATAGTCTTGCTGTTTCATGGAGATCTTCCTCTGACACAGCATTGGGTCCTCTTTCTATGGCAGCTCCTCCGTATATTCCATCTTTCCATTCAACGTCCTTGGCATATGCCACTGGGTAATTCTAATACCCACAAAAATGTGATCAGGTAACAAGTAAAGAACATAATCAGAGCTAG
Organism: Cunninghamia lanceolata; assembly: GCA_027924645.1. NCBI lineage: Eukaryota > Viridiplantae > Streptophyta > Pinopsida > Cupressales > Cupressaceae > Cunninghamia > Cunninghamia lanceolata. Next base: position 17,489,369 of record BSBN01000016.1, read on the forward strand.
ATTATGCTTTGAATGTGCAAATTTAACTTTGTAGCGTTGTTAAGTGTATTGAACCATAAACCTTGTGAATTTTATGTTATTGAAAATTTGAAAGTGGTTATACCTGGTGTGTAGTCCACATGAGAAGGATATCCATGGTGGGCACACAAGAAAAAGCTCCTCTGTGTTTATTGACCAAATGCAGAAAGCATTTGTAACGTTCTTTGGCAGCTACCAGGAACTGAGTTTCCCACAAAAATGGCTGACAGACCTGCCATTGTCAGCCAGGTTAGAATCAGCACTATCTTTCACTTACATGCTTACATGGAAATCTTTCATTTCAATTAGCTACCTGTTGATAAAATGAGCACTGATTAGAGATGGCAGCAACGAAGTCAAAGCTATCCTCTTCAAGCTTGCTCTCTGTATTAGTCACAGGATACACCATACCTGGCCGTTGTTTCACCCGCAGATCCAAAGCTTCTGAAGGAAATCTCTGACTCCATGCTTTCTTGCATCTTGACATAGCTTCGCCCTCGCTTTTGGGCTCTAGAAGAAGAGGCTTATCAATCATTTTCGAAAAGTGAGAAATACAATATTGTTTGTATGCATCCTGCAACATCCAAGATGCACTCTAATTATCTTTGGCACTGGAGAAAAAAGTCTAATTTACAAAAGGACTAAGTAATACGACCAAAATCCTGGGAATATCTGAAGAATCTCTTACAACTTATATTAACGGTTTCCAGTTTCCACACAACCTTAGTGCAAATCAACTGGCCTAGCTAAAAGCTAAAGTTAAATTCAGCATACTATATTCATTTCAAAAGGGAAATCACTTAAATTTCAAAATTAAGAAAAAAATCTCTGTAGCAACTGTATAGTGAAACAGCTAGATAGACCCTTTAAAATAATATTAAGCACGATTACTAGGATATTTGCATGAACAATCTAGCTCATCTAAACAGAGTAAACACACTTTTGATATGTTGGGTGCTTTAGCAGGAGTAACGAACCGGATTCAAACAGTGGCAGTGCCAAACCCATTGAACATCCAAGGGTGGCAGCAGGGTCTGAGATTGTCCTAATTCTGCTGCTAAAGGCATCCAAACCTGTTTGTACCTACACAATTATTTTGACCCAAAGTTCAAACACAAATAATTAGGACAATCTTTCAAACGTAAGAGAAAAGAATTGACCATAAAAAAAACTCCATTTTATCCTTCTCATTTACAAACCTTCGGATGGCCTCGTTTAACAGAGGACCACGATGAAGCCAAGGCATATTACCCACATTACTCAGAAGCTGAAGCTGCTTTTTAGCAGCAGAAACCAAATCCACACTAATAACTATGTATTTAGAAGCTTCAATTTCATTTTCGGCAGTATTAACACTCTGAGACGAAGCCGCATCAAAGCTATCAACATGTCGAAAATCAGGCACCATTATAATTACGCCACCTCCAACCACAATTCAGTATCGATTAGGAGAAAAAGAAAAGCCTTCGGCCTGCTAGAAAGTTTCTGGGTGTTGTTGGTTCAATTAACAAACAAGCAGTGCCGTTAATTGTCGCTCTTCCTTCCCGTGATATATACACCAATTTTCAGTTGTAATCATCCAATACTTGTGTGGCCACGGTGGAAAGCTCGCATCAAGTGTGAACCTTGTCGGCTTTGGCGCTTTGCAATCACGAGACTCGTAAATGAGATAAAATCACAGCCGCTTTCACCAAATTTGATTTAAAAAGAAAATATCACAGCCGCTATCCCAAATTTCTTTTAAAAAGAACTCCAAAACTCGGTTTAATTCCGTTCTCCAAAACTTTTGTATGGAACTTGTCATTGTAATGCTGGCAACGGAGAATCTTTTGCAGGTGTGAGATGGAGTGGAAGATGTCGTAGGGCTATCTCAGTGGTTGTCAGTATTTAGCGTAGGAAAGCTCTTCCGTGTAGCGTAGGCAATCATAAATGAAAATATACCTCTATGTGGCAGCCTCATATAATACAATTGAAAAACCCCTGTTTCCTTCCGATGAGGAAATAGTTGAAATAATCATATTAAACAACCAAAAGTGTGGCGTCACCCTTCCTTCAAGGGTCAGGTCAGATAGCTCCAAATTTCGAACCAGCAACACTATCTTTAATTTTGCCACGTGTGTCTTGCTTTAATGGGACACGTGTCGGATTTGGAGTCTCAACCATTCATCGTGCGCCACGCTTGCGAAAGTTAGGTTCCAGTACATGACGTTGAATTGAAGTGACGGTTTATTTTGACTTTTTGAATCATACGTGTCGAGTAGCCAATGGCCCTTTCTCTGGCGAGAGACAAAGACAAATACGTTTCCCGTACAGTGTTTTTGACTCGAAATTTGCGCCACTTTAGACAATTCTGTATTTTATTTACCCGGCCTAAAATTCGGGACTCTATAATGCACTCCAAGCTCTCTGGAACGTGCTCCAATGTATCTGAAATTCAAATCTGCACCTTACACGTCCGTTTATTCGAGCTCCTTTAGTGATCGCCGTAGAATATATTTTATTTATATTAGCTGTCGACACATGTCGCCTTGCTCATTCTCCAAACCGATACGTTGATATTTAGAACAAAAAATAGCCTCGAATTAAAACAATAATGTTGCGAGAAACTTCCGACAAATTAGTGGGGACTCGTTCATGGTATTACTAGCCCCGGACCCATCACCTTTAGACGGGGACTCTCAACTGACCCACATAACTGAATTGATTGGAATGGAGGGCCTATTCCAGGACTACCATACATGTGTTTTGTAAATCGCCGTCCATGTTTTGCCTAGATTTGGACATATCTCAAACTTGGTTTTTCCTAAAGAATTTCTCGTAATAGGCTACCATTAACATCTTAAAAATTCTCTATACTCTAAATAATTCATTGTTTCATCTTAAATGATGTTGCTAGTTTTGATCGGTTTAATGTGTAGAATGCTAACTATATATTTTGCTTCGCATAGTGCTCTATGTTTGGTTGGGTGATGCTTTTGTCTTGTAGATGTTTTAGTTGTATGGTTGTAATTGTTCTTTCAACTATTATAATAGAAAACAAGGTTCAAGATGACAAGTAGTTCCTAAAAGCATAACTAGCACTTGCATCTGTAGGAGGTTCAAGGAATACACTGATAGGAACAACCCACGAGTTTAGAAAATTTTTTGGCGTTTATTTTTTTACGACGTGAGAAAATTCCAAGCACTATAATGCTCACATATAAAAGCCTATTGGCTAAAAATTGATTCCAAGGTCAATACAAGAATCTAGAAAAAGCCTAAAGATACAAATAGCTTACAACACTAAGTTACTTCCTTGAAGACAAGATGCAAGGGAACAAAACCCAAGACGAGTGAAGGGCTAGGCCTATACAAGACTAAGGCAAGCAAACACTAACACAGTGTAACTTTCACATACATTTCCATTATGCCTAAGGATCATTTAGCCACATTAAACATTCGTGAATTCTACTAATTCAGTTTTAACCAAAATCATGTTACCATTTAAGAATTAACATCATACATCAGATGCGATAAGCATAAAAGAGCAATGCAACTCCTAAACATAATATCGATTACAACACTATATCATTAATTTTATCTATTCATAGCATTCAAATGATAAACATATCATAGCTTCTAGTTTCATTTCAACTTCATAAGAAAATTAGATCTATTCACCTTGTTATCGGGATTGCTCCAAACATGCTAAATCTTTCATAAGACGATAAGGAAAATAACTCAGTTAACGACATACACATATTACAAAGAAACGAATCTCATCCCAAACATGTATGGCTCAAAGTCCAAATAGTAGAGTCCAATAATATATAGTTGGTCACTCTAATCCAGGATCACAAGACCCCACTTACATATGCATTTTACCAAAATACAAAATACAATAAGGATTACAATTACAAAGTCTACATCCACAAATACAAGGATGTGCATAATCTAAGATAATAAAAAGATTAAATACAATGATAACATGATTACAACCTTTACTTAATTCAAGACATAAATATAAACTAAGCAATATACTAAATTGAGAACTCTTCGAGAAGGGGACCAATAGAGGATGTTACCCCCTATCCCCCAACCATATTACCATTGTCCAGTGTAATAGATGCCTATACTACTCTCTAGAGATAACCCTCAAGCAAGACTAATATCACACATATAGAAGGGTCTTGAGCAAGACACCACAATCCACACATAGTTTTCACACACCATTCAAAGCATAACACAATCAATTTTATCTTATTAAATGTTACCCCCTTCATGCTCTTCAATTGGGCATATCCTAATTACAAATGGTGAAGAGGGGTCCACTTTACTCTTAGTTTTAGAGTTCAATCCTAATACAAAAATGTCCAAAACGATCAAAAGATCATGACACAAAAATGAGGCAGAAAAACATGACACTGCATCCAAAAGATAAGAAATCAAAATTTCACAATGAGACATTTTGTCCCACAAAATATAAAGGTTTCACATGTCATAAAATTGAAAATTCACATTTTCATAATTTTAAGAACTAGTATATTTATATTTAAAAATATATATCTAAAGTACGTCGAGGGATATCTCTTTTCCATAGTTTATTTGAAAAAGAAATTGGAAAAAATAAAAAATAAAAACCAAAAAAGAAATTGGAAAAAATAACAAAAATAAAAACTAAAAAAGAAATTGGAAAAAATAAAAAATAAAAACAAAAAAAGAAATTGAAAATAAGAAAATCACAAAAACTATCGAACCAAAAGAAATTAGATAAAATAAAAAATAAAAACCAAAAAAGAAATTGGAAAAAATAAAAACTAAAAACTAAAAAAGAAGTTGGAAAAAATAAAAAACTAAAAATCAAAAAAGAAATTGAAAATAAGAAAATCACAAAAACTATGGAACCAAAAAAGAAATTGGACAAGAATTTTTTTTCCAATGAATCTTATTTACATGAATTTATTTATTTAAATATTTTATGATTTTCGTTTATAGAATCTAAATGTTTACGGGAATCTGAATCTTTCAGCCCTTGCTATGAGTGTAGAACGGCTCTCAGCATAATCATAACAAAATCACAATCACCATTAATGGAAGATTCAAATTTTCTTCAATTTTTCAAATTTAAGCAAGAATACCCTCATGAGCATATGAAGCACAATAACACACTTTTCATATCACATAGGTTTTTGAAGAAATTTTGCTATAGCAATGGTATGAATTTGTATTTTTTTAAAAATGAAAACATATAGCAAGTGAAATACACAAGAACCTAATCTAAGATTCTTACTTAAATCACATCCTATGAATTGAAAACTATATGCACCCAGTGTGGTCATGGTCAAAACAAAAATCCAATTAAGCGAGTGTACAAATTTAAATAGAAGAATACCTTGATTTACTAAGAAAAACCTCAAACTCAAATGGAGAAGATCTTTCTTGAACACCACACAAGCAATCTTGCAAACTCTTCCAAGATTCAATCCCACTTTCTAGGCCTTCTGCATTTGTCAAACAATTCACAAGAAATGTTTTGCTCAAGCAAACAAAAATTCACATAATGGAAGAGGAGACGAAAAAAAGAGCAAAATTCACAAATATTTCTAAAACCCTTTACTTATACCTTTCCCTTTGCACTAAAAAATCCCTAAACTAAAAGTCACTCTTTATTCTTTTTCACACTTGAACTAGATAATTTTCAAACATAAATATTTTCATTTCTTTCATAAAACAATATTGAATGTACAATCTTTTAAAAATAGCAAATATATTTTATTTTAAGACTCGTATATTTTCTTTTCAACTAAATATTAACTCTTAATGAAGAGGAAACTCACTAATAATAATAATAATGAACATGAAATAGTCACCTATGATCATTTAATATTATAATCGTAAAAGGTAATATTAGAAGAAATTTACATGTACACGTAGAATTCCTTCATTTCTTTCAGTCATAGAATTATATATTTAGCCGATAGGTTTATTAAGGGAGAGGGGTCACTAGCCGCCCACCCTAATTTCACCCACGTCAAGCACATAGCTAGACATATCGAATTTCGACGTTTTTTTTGGGTTTTTCCGTATGTAATCAAAGAGCTTAAAGCTATTCTTTCAGTGGGCACTTATACATTTCCCTGTAGGACACATTATGTGCACATAGGTCAAAAAATGGTCATTTTAACATGTCGCCCCATACATCGGCACTGATGTGCCAGTGACCGCTCACCATCACATTTGTAGACTTGTCTTAATTTCATTAGTTAATTTACAAATGTATTGGTGCATTTGCGAACATGTACAAATGTTGCAAACATGTATTGGTGCATTTGTGTTAATTTATTTGGTTGGTATTTTACATGTATTGATTCTTTTTAAAAATTTAATTGAGAGGTCAATTGATTAAAAACATAGCGGTTATTGGGGCGTGGGAGGCAACTGGCCTCTCTCCCTTAGTGGGGGCTTTTGCTCCTAGAAAATCTTCATCCTGCCTGCTATCTTGCACCGCCGGAAAATCGTCAATCGCTGGAAAATTGCGTCGTTTTTTTTTTTGTTTTTTTTTTGCCGTTTTTTCTGTTGCTTATCTTGTTTGCTTCTGGACGTCTTTCAGACGCCGGAAAGTTCTCGGAAGCGCCAGACGTTTTTTTCCGTCGTTTTTGCCGTTCCTTTTTTCGTTCCGCATTCTGTTTTTGTAAATCTTCTGCAGAGTCGTATTGATTCCTTCTCCGAGAGGAGCAGGGATTTAGCCCTGCAAGCCTGTGATTATTTAGACAAAGTCATATGTCGTGTGATTGATCTACAAACAGAATGCTACCCACAACTTGAGTCAGCATGGAGGAGGGCTTTTCAAGCTCTAATGGATAGAAAAGAAAATGAATGTGTTCGCTACGTGGAGGATGCCATGGAGATGCACAAAACAATTGTTTATACAGAGAATCTCATTTACACATAGTACTTGCAGAGTGTGCAAGATTTCAAGAAAAGATTCATGGAAGCAATACAACAGAATCACAGGACTGTTAAAATTGAAGGCATGGGGGAAGTTAATCTACAAAAAGTTCCCAAAACCAGCGATCAGCTGGAGGCGGCATTCGAGATGAAGATGAGCCTCATGGCTTACTAGAGCATTGTGAGGATTAGGTTGGCCGATGACATACCACTGCATCTTCATTTTGTTTTCCAAAAATCAGTTCAGAATGATTTTGCCAGCTGCAATTTGAAGGAGGTAATGGGAGAAGATTCTACCAGGATTAATGCATAAAAAATTAATATTTTAAAAATATTTAATTTAGATGTTTAATTATTAATATATTTAATATATTTACTAATGTTTATTTATTTTTATAATTGTATGGATTTATCTTTATATTTAAAAATTTTACAAATTTATATTAGTTGAATGTAATCAATTTTTTTTTATTTTTTATTGTTTTAATCTGAATAAAAACAATGCGGATTTTTTTTAAAGAGCAGCAATAGGTAGGAAGCTACTGTTGGTTACCACTGGAAGCAATGCCAACAATTTTTTGGTCGATTTATTTCTTAATATTTCTACAAGTTATTTCCCAATGTCTTTCATCCAAGGCTGCATTTCAAATTTATGATTACAAATTGATACACAATAATCATATACAATTATAAATATGTTATTTCTGAATATTGTTGCATTTCAGCTTTACATTCAGATGAGATATTGATACACCCTATCGGCTATTCCGTTGCGTATAAATTTCGTGCAACTACTAGTATGGTGAATGTCATAGCAGTCTTATCCATCACACTAAAAATTGGAAATATCTTCCCATGCTAATCTTTTGCATTAACAAAAAAGGGGCAATATCTTGTCTTAAAGGGTCTAAGTGTCATTTTTTTAAAATCACAATAAGTGCATCTTTAGTTTTTATTTGTTTGTTAGTTTTTTTAAAAAGAGTGTGTATATACATGTTTTGATTTTACATCTTTAATGTAATATTTTATTATTTAAATGGTATAATTTTTATAAGAGTTGATATATAATTTAAATTTGATTTAAATTTAAGTTTTCGTCTTTAATGATTTGAATTTAATTTTTTATATTATTGTTTTAGCTTCTTTATAATAAGGAGAATGAACCACATAGAATGAAATGCCATGGGCAAAGAAGAATTTGCCAATGTCATTGTCTACCTCATCCTTATTTGGCACATTGAATAACTATGCCACTATGTTTGCAGCATCACTACTACATTTCCCCTTGGGCTTTATTGCCCCTAAACTAGATAGAAAAGCAAGATGTCATGGCTCTTGGAAAGTTCTAATAGTAGGAATAGGGCCCCTTGTGAAAATGTAGGAGTTGTAAGTGTCTTGTCTTCACAACAATCCCACAATCTATTTACTTTGGCCCTTTGAGTGATAATTGGTTGCATACTTCCACATCTTCGCCTCAAACATGAAGTAGATGTGCATCAACTCTTGTAATGCTATCTTAAAATTTAATTTGATACAAATGACATCTCCATAGCCTAGCGCCCCTCATTGCCCCAAGTTTTGCTTGCAATTTGGTTACAAATTTTCTTAAAGGAGACTTCTTATCAAAAGAATCCATGCAAATTCTTCTAATAACTTGGAAGGACAATTAAATTGTGCACTCCCAAAAGAACTAATTGGAAGGACAATTAAAATGTTGTTTTTAGGGTTGCCTAATTGTTACTTTTAGTACAAACAATAGTTGAACAAATTTAAAAACAACATTTTATAACCATATATGATTCTATGAACAATTTATTGTATATCTAAATTGAAAACAAAACTAAAAAAGCTATCACATAATCATTGAATTCAAATTGCGAGTGTTGAGCTTCCCCTATCTCTAATGAATTATTAGCTAAATATGTTCATTGTATTCATTAGCTAAATATGTTCATTGTAGAACTACAATTTGGGGTCTATCTCATGTACAATGGTCTTCATTTGGCCAAGGATACTGTCAATCTACTCATACACCTCTCCAACGCTAAGTGCATTAGCATTCCCATATCTAATGACTTTGAAGACAAGAGTAATGATGGAGACGACGTATTTTGCATCAAGTGTCACTTTTCACCACCTCCTTAACCCTCTTCCCCTATTCTAACTTAGAATTGGGCCATCGATTCCATTTTGTTGCCATGACCATTAGTTGCAATGCCTCTAGCAACTCATACATCCTCTCCAACATAATGAAGTAAGATGCATATCTAGTCTCTACAAGTTTCATAAACTCCTTGGAGAAGGTCTTGAAGAGTGCATGTGAAGTGTAGTGGTGTCACACCCCATTTCTAAACTAATGTATTTATTTTCATTATTTTCAAGAAGACAGATCTAGTTAGTCAAATAAAATATTATTCAATTAAAGTAATGATAGAAAATGCATTTTCTTTATATTAGTTTATATGCAAAGAATAATTGTTTATGACGTTATTATTGATCACATGGTTAAATGATATAATGGACTAACTACTGTCGTGCAACTGAGGTGGATGTAGGAATAGTGTTGTTTTCCCTCCGACGTGAAAAGAGAGAGTATCACCATAGAGAGTGTTGGAACAAAATTTTAACCTTAAATTTTTTTATAAAAATAACTTATTTGCCGCCATAATATTATCCCCAAAATACTATTTTAATTTTTTCCTGCTCAAAATAACGTATCCATTTGACCCAAAGTCTTAATCTTAATAAATTCATGCCTTGTTGCCTTTATCCAAAAGCCGAAGTCATACCGGAAAAAACACTTCTATGTCATTAAGACTAACCCTAGGGTCCCTTTAATAAAGTCATACAGGGGATATCAGTGGGAAACTACCATATCGGGGGGACTCGTCTTGGAGTCTCTTTGATAATCCGAAGCGATAAAAGGACACAAACATGCAACTCATCTGCATATCGAGCTAACATTAGAAAATTGAAGGGATTGAAATTTTGAAGAGACTGAGGGTTATCAGAATGAGTCAATTAAGGGTCTCTTCGTTATTCTAAAAACACCAAAAAACAAATTGAAGGGACCGATGTATATTGGCGTGACACCTACATGTGTCCCACTGATAAAGCAATAGCGATTATAAATAGAAACTAAAGCATTTCGAAGAGACTCCAGGATATCAGAGTGACGTGATCTCCAGTCCTACTGATAAACCAATAATATTTATGAATAAAAGACATTGATAATATTTCAAAGAGACTTAGGGATGTCGGAGTGAGTTGATTCCTAGTCCCCCCGAAAAGGCAAAAATGACATAATAAGTAAAAGGGCATCAAGCAAATATCAAAATGACTATTCATAAAAGAGATTTCGAGAGGACATCGTGATATCGGTATAACACCATCTAGGGTCATTTTGAAATCCTGAAAGAAATAAAAGGAATAAAAGAACATCGAGGAAAGAAAAGGTCATCATCCCGATGCGTTATTAACAAGACTATTTAGCACAGATCAAACGACTCACATTTAAATGAATTAATTACTCTTTCTTTGATATGAAATTTGCCACAAAATGGCATCAATGAACCAGAGCCGAGTATAGAAAAACCAATCTCCAAAAGGATTTTTGAAATCATTAAACAGTTAAGAAAAATCAAGGCGAGGAGTGACTAAGGGCAGCAAGTCAATAACCAGAAGAAGCTCATTCAAGTAAGTACCCCAAGCCCAAGTCTAAATTTACAGAATACACATAGATTCATTGAAGCATAAACATAGAAATATAATGGCAAACATAACTGAGAACCCTAAAAAGAGACAAAAAATAGAAGAAAGACATTTGAACAAGGATTTGATAGAACAATGCTCGGGTTCTAGACAGAGGTCCAGGAGAAATGCCCAATTGAACCCCCATGCTAAAAAATTAGAAGATGTAAACATATGAGTAGGTGACTCATGAACCCTGATAAGAGGGTATGACCTGTTTATATATCATTACATGAAAATGTATAGACATAAACCTGTTTCGAATCCATGGAGGTTAAATTTGGGGATATTGGTGGTGCCTAATGTGTTTGTAAATGTGGAATTGGTCAAAGCATTACAACCCTCAAACCAATATGATTGATCTTAAGGATGGGTCTGCTTTTATTTCTGTCACTAGGGATTATATATCAATGGTTTTCCAATTGGATACAAGTCTCGATATGAAATTTAGGATTAGGGAGCTCCTAAATGAATACCACAATTTGAGTAACAATTATAAGAGGTGGAGGTTGCCATTTCACAGGCCTCGTGATGAAAACAATCAACTTAGAGTGTTTTATGGGGTGGAAAACCCCCCATATTCTGTTGAATTGTTTGAGCCGTATTTCTGATACACTTATTATTCTATCTGTCAGGTGTTAGGTTTGGATGCCCCTACATTCATGGAAGTAGCACCAATGGTTTTGACTACAGATGTGTAGAGCCCAGATGCTCGACCATCAGATTATGTTGAGTACCTGGCAAATGATCTCCTTAATGATTTGGTGGCTACAAAAGGTAATGGGGGAGGTATTAAATTTATGCACTATTCTTTGTTTATGCATCTTGTTCTATCTAAAGGACAGAACATAGGTCTATGGAATGAGTGTCTTAAGGTCAGAGATTTGGACAGAAATGGAGACATTAAGCCCATATAGATGTGGACAGCTATTTGGGATAGTAGATGTGATAAATCATACTACTTGTACTTTGAAGAATGTTTTGTGAAGCCACTATATGGTTTACTAGGTCATCCATGCAACTATAATTTGTCACCTGCTATACAAAATCTTCTCAGACCTAAGGACATGGATAAAGATAAGAAAATAAATCACAATTGGAGTGATTGATATGTCTACAATGATTGCACAAAAATTAGAGTTTTTGGATATGAAGGAGCACCATTCTTGCTCCCAAAGACTTGCCCTGACAGAGTTGCAAATTTAGAGATTGTGAGGCAATTGGCCTGTTCTAATTTTATACATTTGAAAAATCATAATAAACAGTCTTTTATGCCGAGTACCTTGCATTTTGGGGATTTTACTACATTTTCTAAAAAGGGCTATGAAGCAATTGAGAAGAAACTAGATCATTTTGGAATGCTTAAATGGAATGCTAGGGAGAGGTTTGACCCTGAGCATTTTATAAATCATGTCAAAGTGAGTCAGAAGTTGAAAAAATATCAGCATACTCTCTTTGTAGATGATGATCTAATTAGGAATGTTGATGAAAATTCTATAATTGAAAAGAGAAACTTATATCATAAAGTAATGTTAGCTGAGGCTTGGAGGATAGCCAAAAATCCCAATTATAGAGGAGCTTTCCTAGAAATTGATGATCCTGTTGAAAGGTTGAATATGTTAATTGCACATGCATCAGAATTAACTATGGATGTTCCTCCTGGGGTTTTTGAAAGGAAAGGTAAGAATATTAGGGAGACACAAGCTGAGTGGGAAGTTACCCTTGGGCCATCTTTCCCCTCAGCCTACACCAGACATCAGCTTCTCTGTTGACACCAACATTGTAGAAGATGAAGAATTTGAAAGTGAACAAAGCTGTGAACCTGTAATTGGAGAGTATGAGCCTCCTGTGGATTGAGAAACAGTCATGATGGAAGCCCCTGATGAGTTATCAAAGGATATAAGACATATGGCAAGCAAAAAAATTATTTTAGATGATTATTTTATTAAAACCCTTGAATTCAAAGCCTTCTTGTACGAGTACAAAGCCAAACATGCTAGGGAAAAAATGAAAAACATCACTCCTGAAGTATAAGATGAGGCATTGAAGGAGCTCAAATCATAAATTGATAAATAGATGGAAAATATGACTCCACAGAAGGGGAGGGCATTGCTACAAGAGGTAGGATTCTTTTTGGTATCTGGATGGGATATGACTTCAGCCATTGTCTTTGATAGTTTCAAAAATAAATCAGGATAAGAAGATACAATTGAGTATTGAGGGAATAGACAAAATTATTTCTGGGCCAGGATTTAATCTAGATGATGCTACCCTATTGATATGGGCCTTCTACACACCAAATAAAAGGCCTCTAATAATTGATGACCCAAAAAAGGCTTTTGGCCATCTTTTTGTGCAAAGAATTGAGGACACTGACCCCATGCATACTGCCGACTTGAATGTAAATGTTGCCAAATTCACAAAGGCTCAAATTGAGCAATTGATGAGGAAGAATAAAGCATATATAGCAGAAAATGAGAAACTGAGGCAAGAAGTTACCAATTATAAGGATAAGTTGCCATCATTCTCAGGCAGTTATTCACCTTACTTGGAATCTAACAAAAGAGTGGTGGAGGCTAGAGCTGACACCAATTATTGGAAGATTAAGGCAGAAAAATTTCAAAAGAAAAGTGATCAATTGGAAACTGAAATGAAAGTTGTTAAATACCAAATGGCTTCTAAACTTATTAAGAAAAGATTTGAGAAAATGATGGGAAAGAGTGATAAGGTATGGGAATTGCACAAGAGAACACACAGTACCTACCAAGATCATAAGAGATTGCACCTCGGGATGTTGGAGAAGAGATGGGAACTAAGAGCCAAAATAAGTGTTTAAGGAATATGAACTTATCAACGAGCATGAAAATTTTAACACTTTGTTAACATAGGACCTTGGTGATTTCGATCAACATCTGATATGGCATTCCCTAGTTTCTTTGATAATGAAGGTGATTTACAGGAACAGGACATTTGGAAAAATGAATTGGCCCAATTGTTACCAACAGCTGTTGAGAAGATCAATGATGAGGACAGAGTGGTAGAAAGCACACATATATGTTTAGACAAAATCTTCACTCTGGAATCTTTCATGGATGATATAATCTCCACAGAAACCTATGCCACTCAGGAGTACATTGATCATGTCACCAAGATAAATTTGTTCATCGCTAGAGCATCATAAGGGGTCAAATGAACTTGAAATGAAAATTTTGCCAATACAAGTATTTTTGCGATATTATTAATGACAACGGGTGAAGCATAGTCATCAAATACTGCAACATTGGAGAGGAGAACCCTACCAGGTTAGCGGCCATAGGTCCTCTAAGATGATTAACAGATTCAGATATTGATCGATGCAAGTGCCCATATTATTTCCTTTATCTATTTCCTAATTATGCTTCTTAACAAATTGTTAGTTATTTGAAAAGGTGCAATTTAGAGCAGTCATGTTGTTTCAGCCTAAAGCTTGTTTGCTTCCTGTATATATAAGGGAAACCAAGGCCAAGTTTAAAAATCATCAATTACAGAACAATTATTATATACTATATTATTAGTTTCAGTCATATTTCAAGAACAAGATACAGAACTTTTATGAGATTTTAATAATATAATGGGCAAGATGGTTTAATCAGTGGATATATCCATGGTGTTCTACTATTCTGTTGATATTCAATTTTATGAGTTGTTTGACTGTCTCCATATTGGTCTTTTCCAGTTATTTAAATCATTTAGATTTATCAAGGCACATTTGTTGTCTCTGTGTGGTATGCTTGATTGGTTTCTATATGAAGTTGATTTAAATCCTTCTAAGTGATTTACATTTATTGGTCTCTGCCCTGAATTAAAATCCTTTAAATAAATCATCTGAGTTGGTTTCCTTCAAAGTAGAATTAAATTCCTTTCAAACAACCACAATAACTTGGAGAAATACCAATGGGATTTTAAAGAAGAGTCTAATAGCCAACAGTCTTGCACATTTACACAAAGTGTGAACATTCAAAAGGTGTTAGGTAGTTAGAGTTAAGCCAAGTAGATAAATCTACAAATCATACAAATCTTGACCCCATTAACCCAATAGAATTAGGCACTGGTAATAATAACTTTATAACAACCTTTCACACTTCAAAACCTAACAGTAGGAATAACTCTCAGTCTTATATCTATTTCACATCCATATGCCACTATGAGTAGATCACTAAGGTCACACAAATCTGCATTAGCTATCATGAGGTACACCCGCCTACGTTTGGAAGAGCCTAAAGAGAAGGGAACCCTGTTTCATTAGCCAAAAGCGTTAAGAGAGCTTGGCAACCTCTTAAGGTTAACAACATGCGTTTTTGAGACCTAATAGAATTGGCGACTCTACTGGGGAAAACATAAGGAAACCTGGTAGAAGACCATCTCAATAGAGTCAAGAAATAAAGGAATCATAACTCTGTTGGTGGAAAAGACTTAGAATATAACATCATTCCTCTTTAAGAGAGGTGGCGACTCTAACACCAAATCTTAGTCTCTTACAACATGGATGGTAGGAGATCCAAGACTAATGATAAAAAATTAAATTATAAGCAGTCATCCCCACCTTCAAAGGTCCCTGCTAAGAAGATTGGGATATCAAATTAGTCTGAATGCACTAATAACCAAAATACTTAGGAAAATGAATCAGAACAGCCCTTACACATAACAGTTCCACTCCCCTCCATGAATCAGAGTTTCATGAAGAATTCCAATCTAAAAGTTATCATGCCCAGTATGATCAAAATAGATTTGGTGATATTCTAGACCAATATAGACTTGACCCTCAAAAGCAGCTTGAGTTTGAGGCACAGCTTGAATGGGAAAGGATACAAAGGCGGGTAGAATATGATTATAAAATGTCACTGCAGCAGGGTGGGGGATTTCAAAATAAGTCTATTAATCAAATGGAGTCCACAGAAACTTAGGGTAGCCACAAAAGGACATAAGAAATGCTGATGGGGTGCAACAAGACTTACAAAGTTTACAAGAAGAACTTAGGCTAGCCAAACTAAAGGAAGAGGAGGAATGGATAAAATAAGAATTACAACAAATAAAGTCTAGAAGTACAGCAAGTAGCTCAAAGTATGTACCTCCCCATAAGCAAAGTGGACATGTTCTTACAAGCAATCCACAAGGATCACATCAGAACAAGTGGTTCAAATATTTTAAAAGCACCACATAATCCAAGTAATATTGGATATGTGCAACAGAACATTCCAACATGAAACCTAAGAACACATAATGTTCACATTTCTTCCCAACATATGGCTAATACCTATCCACCTCCTGGTCAGCAGCATGTTCCACCTCGCCAGCACAATGCAAATACAAATCCACACCATAATGTACAACAACATCCACCTCACCATCACCACCAACAATACCAGTCAAACCAAAACCTACAAGGACCCCTCAATATAAACAGATATAGGTAGCTGGATTTGTCTGGGTATCAAATCTGTCCTAATCCCATTAACAATGATTTGAGAAATTCAATCCCAACATTTTCTGGAAATAGTGTTGTTGCAACAGATGAACATATCAAAAAATTTGAAACATTTATGGATAGATATGAAGTGCAATATGAAGATGTCCTCATGAAATTATTTATGCTATCTCTGATCGAAGATGCTAGGGTTTGGTATAAGAATTTTCTCGATGCCTCAATAAGTTCTTTTGAAGACTTTAAAGATCAGTTCAAAGAGCAGTATGGCAGTCATTCTAATCCAAATTTTGCTATACATGAATTGACAAGCATCCAAAAGAATTACAATGAGTCAGTAGTGGATTTCAACCAAAGGTTTTCAAAACTATACCATAAAATATCATTTGAAATGAAACCACCTAATGGTATGGCCCTGGCCCTATATCTTAAGGCCTTTGACCCCAAAACTGGGTATGAACTCTGAAATAGAGCCCCTATGACCCTTGAAGAAGCTCAAAAGGCCGCTGTGAATATTGAAAGCAATAGAAGAGCTACTGGAAAACTTGGTAAAAGGGAAAATATCAGAATTCCACAAAATCCTAACAATCATCAGACTAGGCAAACAAATTATTATAGAAATGAAAGGCCTAGGTTACATGATATGCCCTACAACACAAACTAGAAGATGGGAGACCTGTGGAGAACAAACAAAAACTGAACTATAGTAAAGACACCCCGGATCCCTTGAAGAGACAAGGGACACATGTGGTAGAAAATAATCCATGGTGTTTGGCATGCAACCTACCACATTTACCTAAATACTATGTAGTGGCCCGATCATTACAAGAAAATGAAATATCTTATGATCAAGATAGGGATGATCATACTATAAACATGTTGGGGATGAGACCTCACCAAATTGATAAAGATTACTCATCCTTTGAAGAAGATGGGTTTGAATATGATGTCAGCAACTAGAGTTACAATGTTAACATGGGTCAACAAGAAATCTTCTCTGATCAAGAAGATAATGATGAAGGAACCACTTACATACCCAACATAGCCCCACAGTTCCAATTAAGAAAGCCCACCAAGGAAGAGAAAAGAGCTCTTACAATTGTTGTTGTGGCTCAGGCCAAAACTAATTACAATCTAAGAAACAGAACTGTAAATGCAGACCAAGGAACACCCAGAGGCTTGTTCATCAAAGAACCAAATCATAAGAAGGGTACCTTGGATAACCAGAAGAAAGGTGAAATTCAGAAAAATACAAATAAAGAAATATCAAAGGGTGAGAAAAATAAGACAAAGGATAGCAGTAAGCATCAATCTGAAGAGAAAGGCTCAAATAAAAAAAAAATAGAGCAAATCAACATCACTCCTTCATTTGACATAACATAAGCATTGTCTCAAATAAAGATGTCAGTACCATTACTTGAAATGATGAGAATAGATGAATACATAGATAGTGCTTTGAAATTGATTTCTAATATACCAAGTCAGCAGCAAAATCAAAACAAAAACAAAGATGGGCCAGAAAACAAACTAAACAATCTTGGACAAGAGATTATGAGAACTCTTGAAATTTATCTTGGTGATGCCATAACAAAGAATCCTTCCCAGGTGGATCCATTTTATAACACTGTTAATTACAATAAAATGGTAAGAAATTGTATGATTGATTCTAGAGCTGCAATAAATATTATGCCAATAGCTGTTATAAAAGAATTAGGCTTGTGGGTGGACACGACATATGGTAAATGCTATGCAATGGATAATAGGCCCATCCCTGTTGTTGGAGTCATGAAGGATGTGGAATTAAAATTGGCCTCATGTCTTGAAGCCACTTATAGAACTAATATTACTGTAGTAGATACTCCACCATACTATGGAATGTTGTTATCTAGACAATGGACTACTGTAGTAGGGGGAATATCCAACTAGACCTATCCTATGCAACAATACCAGTATATGGGAAGGAAGTCAAGTTGTGTAGAGTGCCAATATATGAAAATATAATAGAATGTTTGGATCCAAACCAGATGAAATGTTTTTGTGATGTAGATCTTGGGAATTTCAGGATTGAAAAATCAAAACCTAAGTTACAAAACACAGAACCAATAAAAAGAGAGGCTCAATTAGATGAACATGGTGTATGGTGAATGTATTTTGATGGTGCATGTAGTAAAGGAGAGAATGGGGCAGGAGTAGTATTCATTTCACCAACAGGCAAGACATTCAAGTATTCATTTTTGTTGATCTTTGAATGCACCAACAATATCACTGAATATGAGGCATTGTTGTTGGGATTGAACATTACTCTAAGACATGGAATCAAACTGCTAGCAGTATATGGAAACTCTAAATTAATTATCTCACAGATTAGGGCAAAATATTCATCAAAGAACAAAAGGTTAAAGCAATATAGAAATGTTGTTTGGGACACCATTGAACTTTTTGATACATTTTATATAGACTGGATAGAAAGATCCAAAAACATAATGGCAGCTTTCTTGGCAAATGCAGCCCTAAAGAGAGATGACATTACATTATCAGGAATAACAAAAGTAGAATTCAAGACTAGGCCTGCAATCCCTGATAATATTTATAATTGGCAAGTATTCAATGATGATAAGGATCTGATTAAGTTCCTTCATTGTGTAGACCAATATGAATCCCAAGAAATAGATTTCAATGCATTTGTGGAAGAAGTGGATGGCAAGGAAACTCTTTTTGGGCAAGAAGTGGTGCAGCTTAAAACAAACAAAATACCTAAAGGCCCTATAGTAGCCCTAGAAAGAGTGTTTGATGGATAGGATAGATATAATCTCAAACCTGCACCAATCAATCTTAAGGATGTTGAGGAGATTAATATAGGAATAGAGATAGCTCCTAAAAAGGTCTACATTGGGAAAAGGATCAGCCTTAAAATCAGAGAAATGCTTATAGCCCTGCTTAGAAGATACAAACACGTATTTTCCTGGTCCTACGACGATTTAAAGGCATACAAATAAGACTTATTCCAACATGAAATACCATTGAAACCTGATGCCAAACCATTCAGACAAAAGCAAAGACCTATAAATCCTACACTGGCGCCTAAAATGTAAGAGGAACTCATGAAGCTTAGCGAAGGAGGTATTATCAAACCAATTAGACACTCCTCTTGGGTATCAAACCTGGTACCTGTAAGAAAAATGAATGGTGATATAAGATTGTGTGTAGATTTCAGGAATTTAAACATCTCATCACTAAAAGATAACTATCCTCTTCCAAACATGGAGATAATGTTACAACAAGTGACAGGATGTGAATTGTTGTCCATGATGGATGGCTTCTCTGGGTACAACCAAGTAAAGGTTAAGGAATTAGAATAGTATAAGACTACTTTTACAACACCTTGGGGTACCTATGTCTATGTAAGAATGCCTTTTGGCCTCACAAATGCTGGGGCAACATTTCAAAGGGCCATGGATGTAGCCTTTGTTGATCTAATTAACACAACAATGGTGGTCTATCAAGATGATCTTACAATATATTCTAAAAAGGCAGAAGATCATTGTGAACATCTGGAAAAGATTTTCATTAGGGCATTAGAATATGGTATTTCCCTAAATCCAAAGAAATGCCTTTTTGCTGTGACAGAGGGTAAACTACTAGGACACATAGTCTCAAAGCATGCCATAAGGATTAATTCTGAAAGAGTGGAGGCTATTGATGAAATTCCAATTCCAAAAACTTTGAAAGCTATTCATTCTTTCTTTGGACAAATAAATTTTGTCAAGAGATTTGTTCCCAACTTTGTAGAAATAGTTAAGCCAGTTTCAAGAATGTTGAAAAAGGGTGCAAAAATAGATTGGACTAAGGAGGCCACTGATGCATTTATGTCCATTAAGAAATCTATTAAAGAGGCTCCTATATTAAAATCTCCAGACTTTGATAAGCCATTCCAAATATTCTCTTTTGCATCTTTTCATACGGTGGCGGCTGTAATGTTGCAGAAAAATAAAGGATATGAACAACCCATCTCATTTTTTAGTAAATCACTTCACGGGGCAGAGCTGAAATATGACATTATTGAAAAACAAGCCTATGCCCTAGTAAAATCAATAAAGGCATTTAGGCCTTATTTGGTTGAAGCCCATGTAATAGCCTATGTACCATATGTTGCTATGAAGGATGTTTTTATCCAAAATGAAGTCACAAGATGGAGATGTAGATGGATCAATAGAATCCAAGAATTTAACATCGACATCCAAATCACCAGGCTTGTTAGAGGTTAGGGTTTGGCCAATTTAATGGATGAATCAAACTTGGAGGCTGCACAAGTTTGCAACATACAACAAAAAGTTAACATTATTGCAAGCATTAAACATACACCTTGGTACACCAATGTAATGTATTATCTTAAGAACCTGAATTATCCTTAAGGCCTAAATGACAATCAAAGAAGAACTTTAAAACTCATTGCATCAAAATATGTCTTCATGGATGGAGATCTATACTGGAAAAACATGGATGGTATCTTACTTTTATGCCTGGATAAAACACAAGCTGAGAAGATGTTACTAGAAATGCATAAAGGTGTGTGTGGACGATACTTCTCAGCAAAGACTACTGCCCATAAGATAATGAGAGCAGGATACTATTGGCCTGAAGTTTTTAAGGATGCCCATAGATGTGTGAGAAAATGTGAAGCTTGTCAAAAGTTCTCTGGCAAATTAAACTACCAAGGAGCCTTACCATTAAGACCAATGCAAAATTGACTTTATAGGGGAGATTACAGAAAGATCCAGTGGTGGATACAAATGGATCCTGGTAGCTACAGATTATTTTACAAAGTGGATAGAAGCAATTCCAACTAGACAAGCCACTAGTAAAGTGGTGGTTAATTTTCTATTAGAAAATATCATCACTAGATTTGGAGTTCCTGTGAGATTCATTACAAACAATGGCATGTGCTTCAGATCAGATGAATTTAAAACATTATGTGAATCCTATGGCGTAACAATTTCATATGCCTCCCCATATCATCCTTAGGCAAATGGGTAAGCAGATTCAAGCAACAAAAGCATCCTAAAAATGATTAAAAGGATGTTAGAAAATAACAAGAAGGCATGGGATTCAAATTTAAAGATGGCTTTGTGGGTAGATAGGGTTACTATAAAGAAGAGTACAGGAAAATCCCCGTTTGAACTAGTATACGGTGCACAAGTCAGGCTTCCTATACATAATCTCTTGCCAGTTTATAGATTTATCCTTCAAGAAGATATAGATGTTTCTGAACCTATGGAAGAGAGGATGGAATAGTTGGCTAAACTGGATGAAATAAGGGCCCAAGCTCAGGAACAAAATGTAAAGGTGCAATTATAGATGAAATACCTATTTGATAAAAGGGCTAAGGAAAGGAAATTCAAGGTGGATGACATGGTTCTAATGTGGAATACCAGAGGACAGTACAAAGGAAAACATGGTAAATTTAAGGCATTATGGATAGGCCCATTTATTATCACTAGTAAATGTGGTGAAGATTCCTATTACCTACAGAATGTGAGTGGTGAAGTATAGGAATTGTCGGTGCATGGACAATTCCTAAAATACTTCTTCTCTTGAAAACTTTCTTTTTCCATGCACAGTAGATTAGGATTTCCATTTCCCACCCCCCCACCACCATTGGTCTACGTCCTAGAGAGTATTTTTCTAAATTCTTGCAATGACCTCAAGGCCATTCATCCCCAGCCACAGCCACTGTTGGAACAAAATTTTAACCTCAGAAAATTTTATAAAAAACCTTATTTCCTGCCATAATATTATCCCCAAAATACCATTTTAATTTTTTCCCGCTCAAAATAGCGTACCCATTTGACCTAGAGTCTTAATCTTAATAAATTCATGCCTTGTTGCCTTTACCCAAACGCTGAAGTCATACCAGAAAAAACACTTCTATGTCATTAAGACTAACCCTAGGGTCCCTTTAATAAAGTCATACGAGGGATATCGATGGGAAACTACCATATTGGGGGGACTCATTTTGGAGTCTCTTTGATAATCCAAAGTGATAAAAGGACACAAACATGCAACTCATCTCCATATCGGGCTGACATCATAAAATCGAAGGGATTGAAATTTCAAAAAGACTGAGGGTTATCGGAATGAGTCAGTTAAGGGTATCTTCGATATTCTAAAAACACCAAAAAATAAATCGAAGGGACCGATGTATATCGAAGTGACACCTACATGTGTCCCACCGATAAAGCGATAGCGATTATAAATAGAAACTAAAGCATTTCGAAGAGACTCTAGGATATCGGAGTGACGTGATCTCTAGTCCTGCCGATAAACCAATAATATTTATGAATAAAAGACATTGATAATATTTTGAAGAGACTTAGGGATGTCAGAGTTCAAGTCGATTCCTAGTCCCCCTGAAAAGGAAAAAATGACACAATAAGTAAAAAGGCATCAAGCAAATATCAAAATGACTATTCATAAAAGAGATTTCGAGAGGACAACGCGATATTGGTATAACGCCATCTAGGGTCATTCCGAAATCTCGAAAGAAATAAAAGGAATAAAAGAACATCAAGGAAAGAAAAGGTCATCATCCCGATGCGATATTGACAAGACTATTTGGCACAGATCAAACAAATCACATTCAAATGAATTAATTACTCTTGCTTTGATATGAAATTTGCCACAAAACGCCATCAATGAACCAGAGCTGAGTATAGAAAAACCAATCTCCAAAGGGATTTTTGAAATCATTAAGTAGTCAAGGAAAATCAAGGCGGTGAGTGACTAAGGGCAACAAGTTGATAACCAAAAGAAGCTCATTCAAGTAAGTACCCCAAGCCCAAGTCTAAATTTACAGAATACACATAGATTCGTTAAAGCATAAAAATAGAAATATAATGGAAAACGTAACTGAGAACCCTAAAAAGAGACAAAAAATAGAAGAAAGACATTTGAAGCAGGATTTGATAGAACAATGCCCAGGTTCTGGACAGAGGTCTAGGAGAAATACCCAATTGAACCCCCATCCTGAAAAATTAGATGTGAACATACGAGTAGGTGACTCATGGACCCCGATAAGAGGGTATGACCTGTTTATATATCATTATAGAAAAATGTATAGACATAAACCTGTTTCAAATCCATGGAGGTTAAATTTGGGGAAATTGGTGATGCCTAATGTGTTTGTAAATGTGGAATTGCTCAAAGTGTTACAACCCTCAAACCAATATAATTGAGCTTAAGGACAGGTCTGCTTTTATTCCTATCACCAGGGATTATATATCAATGGTTTTCCAATTGGATACAAGTCTCGATATGAAACTCAAGATTAGGGACCTCCTAAATGAATACCACAATTTGAGTAACAGTTATAAGAGGTGGAGGTTGCCATTTCACATGCCTCGTGATGAAAACAATCAGCTTAGAGTGTTTTCTAGGGTGGAAGATCCCCCATATTCTATTGAATTGTTTGAGCCGTATTTTTTATACACTTATTATTATGTCCATCAGGTGTTAGGCTTGGATGCCCCTACATTCATGGAAGTAGCACCAATGGTTTTGACTACAGATGTGCAGAACCCAGATGCTCGACCATCAAATTATGTTGAGTACCTTGCAAATGATCTCCATAATGATTTGGTAGTTGTAAAAGTTAACAGGGGAGGTGTTAAATTTATGCACTATTCTTTGTTTATGCATCTTGTTTTGTCTGAAGGACAGAACATAGGTCTATGGAATGAGTGTCTTAAGGTCAAAGATTTGGACAAAAATGGAGACATTAAGCCCATACAGATGTGGACAGCTATCTGGGATAGTAGATGTGATAAATCACACTACTTGTACTTTGAATAATATTTTGTGAAGCCACTATATGGTTTACTAGGTCATCCATGCAACTACAATTTGTCACCTGCTATACAAAAATTTCTCAGACCTAAGGACATGGATAAAGATAAGAAAATCAATCACAACTGGGGTGATTGGTATGCATACATTGATTGCACAAAAATTAGAGTTTTTGGATATGAAGGAGCACCATTCTTGCTCCCAAAGACTTGCCCTGACAGAATTGCATATTTAGAGATTGTGAGGCAATTGTCCTGTTCTAATTTTATATATTTGAAAAATCGTAACAAACAGTCTTTTATGCTGGGTACCTTGCATATTGGGGATTTTACTACATTTTCTAAAAAGGGGTATGAAGCAACTGAGAAGAAACTAGATCATTTTGGAATTCCTAAAGGGAATGCTAGGGAGAGGTTTGACCCTGAGCATTTTATAAATCATGTCAAAGTGAGTTAGAAGTTGAAAAATATCAGCATACTCTCTTTGTAGATGATGATCTGATTAGGAATGTTGATGAAAATTCTGCAATTGAAAATAGAAACTTATATCATAAAGTAATGTTAGCTGAGGCTTGGAGGATAGCCAAAACTCCCAATTATAGAGGAGCTTTTCTAGAAATTGATGATCCTATTGAAAGGTTGAATATGTTAATTGCACATGCATTAGAATTAACTATGGATGTTCCTCCTGGGGTTTTTGAAAGGAAAGGTAAGAATATCAGGGAGACACAAGATGAGTGTGAAGTACCCTTGAGCCATCTTTCCCCTCAGCCTACACTAGACATCAGCTTCTCTATTGACACCAACATTGCAAAAGATGAATAATTTGAAAGTGAATAGAGCTGTGAGCTTGTAATTGGAGAGTATGAGCCTCCTGTGGATAGAGAAATGGTCATGATGAAAGCCCCTGATGAGTTATCAAAGGATATAAGACATATGGCAAGCAAAAAATTTGTTTCCGATGATGATTTTATTAAAACCCCTGAATTCAAATCCTTCTTGTATGAGTACAAAGGCAAACAGGCCAGGGAAAAAAATGAAAAAACATCACTCCTAAAGTACAGGATGAGGCATTGAAGGAGCTCAAATCATAAATTGATAAAGAGATGGAAACTATGACTCCACAAAAGGGGAGGCATTACTAGAAGAGGTAGGAGTCTTTTTGGTATCTGGATGGGATATGACTTCAGCCATTGTCTTTGATAGTTTCAGAAAGAAATTAGGATAAGAAGATATAGTTGAGTATTGAGGGAATAGACAAAATTATTTTTGGGTCAGGCTTTAATCGAGATGATGCTACCCTATTGATATGGGCCTTGTACCCACCAAATAAAAGGCCTCTGATAATTGATGAACCAAATAAGGCTTTTTGCCATCTTTTTTTGCAAAGAATTGGGGACACTGATCCAATGGATACTGCCGACTTGAATGTAAATGTTGCCAAATTCACAAAGGCTCAAATTGAGCAATTGATGAGGAAGAATAAAGCATATATATCAGAAAATGAGAAACTGAGGCAAGAAGTTACCAATTATAAGGATAAGTTGCCATCATTCTTAGGCAGTTATTCACCTTACTTGGAATCTGACAAAAGAGTGGTGGAGGCCGGAGATGACACCAATTATTAGAAGATTAAGGTAGAAAAATTTCAAAAGAAAAGTGATCAATTGGAAACTAAAATGAAAGTTGCTAAATACCAAATGGCTTCTGAACTTATTAAGAAAAGATTTGAGAAAATGATGGGAAAGAGTGATAAGGTATGGGAATTGCACAAGAGAACACATAGTGCCTACCAAGAGCATAAGAGATTGCACCTTAGGATGCTAGAGAAGAGAGAGGAACTAAGAGCCAAAACAAGTATTGATAAACAGGTGTTTAAGGAATATGTTGAACTGACCAGCAAACATGAAAAGTTCAACAATTTATTAACAGAAGACCTTGGTTATTTTGATCAACATCTGAATATGGCATTCCCTAGTTTCTTTGATAATGAAGGCAATTTATAGGAACAAGACATTTGGAAAAATGAATTGGCCTAGTTGTTACCAACAACTCTTGAGAAGATCAATGATGAGGACAGAGTGGTAAAAAGTACACATATATGTTTAAACATAATCTTCACTCTGGAATCTTTCATGGATTATATAATCTCCACAGAAACCTATGTCACTCAGGAGTACATTGATCATGTCGCCAAGATAAATTTCTTCATCGCCAGAGCATCATAAGGGGTCACATGAACTTGAAATGAGTATTTTTTGCGATATTATTAATGACAACGGGTGAAGCATACTCATCAGATACTGCAACATTGGAGAGGAGAACCTTGCCAAGCCAGCGGCCACGGGTCCTCTACAATGATTAACAGATTCAGATCTTGATCGATACAAGTGCCCATATTATTTCCTTTATCTATTTCCTAATTATGCTTCTTAACAAATTGTTAGTTATTTGAAAAGGTGTAATTTAGAGTAGTCATGTTGTTTCAGCCTGAAACTTGTTTGCTTCCCGTATATATAAGGGAAACCAAGGCCAAGTTTAAAAATCATCAATTACAGAACAATTATTATATACTATATTATTACTTTCAGTCATATTTCAAGAACAAGATACATAACTTTTATGAGATTTTAATAATATAATGGACAAGATGGTTTAATCGGTGGATATATCTGTGGTGTTCTACTATTCTATTGATATTCAATTTTATGAGTTGTTTGACTGTCTCCATATTGGTCTTTTCCAATTATTTAAATCATTTAGATTTATCAAGGCACATTTGTTGTCTATGTGTGGTATGCTTGATTGGTTTCTATATGAAATTGATTTAAGTCCTTCTAAGTGATTTATAATTATTTGTCTCTGCCCTAAGTTAAAATCCTTTAAATAAATCATCTTAGTTGGTTTCCTGCAAAGTAGAATTAAATTCCTTTCAAACAACCACAATAACTTAGAGAAATACCAATGGGATTTGAAAGAATAGTCTAATAACCAACAGTCTTGCATGTTTACACAAAGTGTAAACATTCAAAAGGTGTCAGGTAGTCAGAGCTAAGCCAAGTAGATAAATCTTCAAATCATATAAATCTTGACCCCATTAACCCAATAGAATTAGGCACTAGTCATAATCACTTTATAACAACCTTTCACACTTGAAAACCTCACAGTAGGAATAACTCTCAATCTTACATCTATTTCACGTCCATATGCCACTATGAGTAGATCACTAATGTCACACAAATCTTCATTAGCTATCAAGGTACACCCGCCTAGGTCTGGCAAAGTCTAAAGAGAAGGGGGTTTTATTTCTTATCAACCCTGTTTCGTTAGCCAAAAGCTTTAAGAGAGCTTAGCAACCTCTTAAGGTTAACAACCTACATTTTTGAGACCTAACAAAGAGGATGCTAGATCGCATGAATACAATGATCCGTATGCCATCTAGAAACACACACACACACATATACTTAGTAGAGGATAAGTCATATTTAGATTAAGTATGTATCCCTATGTCTCTGATCGTCTTAGAAATATTTGTGATTAGTTGAGAGATCATGTTTATTCTTGTCAATATTTGTCGTCATTAAGACAAAGGTTAAAACCCTTTTCGTCGTCAGATAGAAACATGGTGTATGCCTTTGGATGCCAATTTGATGTTAGTAATTGACTAAACACATTTAATTTTGTTGTTAAGATCTTAGTCGACTTTATGAGAACCCTCCATTGATAATTATGCTTACAAATAAGCATAATTAGCTTTTGAGAGTATGCAATAGTGACATCTATTAGATAAGTGTATTATTGTCTTTTTTTAAATTATTATTATTATTATTATTATTATTGTCTTGGTTAAAGGTCATGTTTGGTAGAGATAAAAATTTCTCTTTTTTCACCTAGGTGTACTTCCTAGATGCTTGGGGAGTGGGGGAAGGAGCAGTAGCTCCATACTTCCCACTTTTTTTTGCATGTGAAGGGTCACAGGCGAGGGAGTGGAGAGAAATTTGTGGCGATGTATTTATCAGCCCATAACCAAGGGTGAGCGGGATAAGTAAGAGGAGAAGATAGGAATTAACTATTCAAAGAAGAGGATTCGCAGCCCAAGGAGCAGAGGAGATATAGGTACGTAGGCCTAGTAAAGGTAGAGAGAAGGCAGCAGTGAAGTTTGGCCTATATCACTACACAGGTAAGTTCACTGTATTCAATAGAGTATGATAGAATATATCTACCTTTCGTTCGATTAAATCTGCAAGTATAAACATGAAAAGAGTTTTTGTTTAGATTTTCAATTGGCAAGTAGGCTACCATGAAGCATAGTGAAAGTAAACTTGATGTTTATCCTCTACAGAGGATTATTTTTCTGTGTCATTATATCGTAACCTGATAAGAGGAAGAGTTATAATAACTCTGTATAAATATCCATTCCTTGTCATATAGTAAATGCTATAGGAAATGTTATACATTTTGATATCTCTAAGTTAGAGAATCACTTAGCTATGTCTTAAACTTATATCATTTTCATTCTTAATGAAACACAATAAGCTTTGGCAGTACAACAACCAAAAGACTATGCCAAGGCCTTATGATATTCAAACATAGGTATTATACATATTACAACCTCAGTTTAGTAATGTTAAATGTGTAGGCCGATTGTGCCAAAATATATAGATCGACTATGCTTAAATGTGTAGGCTGACTGTGCCAAAATATATAGGCCAACTGTGCTTAAATGTGTAGGTCGACTGTGTCAAAATATATAGGTCGATTGTGCCTAAATGTGTAGGTTGACTATGCCAAGAGATATAGAGGCCGATTGTGCCAAAAGATATAGAGGTTGACTGTGCCAAGAGATGTAGAGGCTGATTGTGCCAAAAGATATAGAGGCCAACTGTGAAAAGTATAGATCGACATTGTAGTGGATTGACTGCTAAATAAAACCATGCTTTGGTTGTCGTAATTTAGTATGGGCCGATGGCAGACTTTTTGAGAGACCTAAGAGAAGGTCATTTGTTTTAAACAAAGTATTCTTCTCATAGCAGTAGCTAACCAAGAAGGCATAGATTGTGTTTAAAAGCTTAAAAAGCTAGTTAATGAGTCGAAGTCATTGTGTAGGAGCACTTAACAATAGACCATTATTTCTAAGTATATGGAGAAGAATGAGTTGTTTTTGGATGCTATTCTAGAGTTATTCTAAACTATCTATATCCTAGTTTTGTAGAACAATAATCTTTCACCCAATCTTAGGCTAAGAATAGCCACAAGATTGTCAAGAGATATACTAACTATGGCAATGACAGGTCATGATATAGATTATTTTTTTATTTTGGAATTCTCTTTTGATATACATGAGGAAGTGTGTTCAATACGTAGGTTTATGAAGTTATAGTTTATCTTCGACAAATTATGAGTCGAATATTTATATTCTTAGATTAAGACAAATAGTGTCACACCCTGTTTTTAAACTAATGCATTTATTTCCATTATTTTCAAGAGACAGATAGTTAGCTAGAGAAAATATTATGATTATACTAATGATGTGAAATGCATTTGATTTATATTAATTGGTATGCAAGAGATAATCACTTATGACATCATTATTGAATTTGTGGATAAAATGATGTAATGGACTAACTACCATTATGTAACTAAGGTGGATGTAGGAGTTCAGTGTTGTTTTTCCCACCTATATGAGGAGAGAGAGTATCACCGTGGAGAGGATGCTTTATTGAAAGAATGCAACAATCCTTATGCCATCTAGAAACAAACACACATACACTTAGTAGAGAGAGACCATGTTCATTCTTGACAAAGTTGTGTCGTCGTTAAGACAAAGGTTAAATCTTTTTCTGTCATTTGATAGAAGCTTGGTGTAAGTCTTTTGGATGCCATATCAAGGTGTGTAAACCAACTAAACATGTTTAATCTTGTAGTTATAGATATTAGTCAATTTGTGAAAAGTCCTTGTCGATAATTGTGCTACAGATGAACACAATTAGTGTTCGAGAGTACGCAATATCGACATATTTAAGTTGGGTATGTTAAGTCTTTTTATTTAGCTACTATTATTTAATTATCATTATTAAATATTATCATAGCTATTATTATTATAGTTATAAGATAAATCTATTAGAATCTTCCCTTTTTTTCTACTCAGCACACTCCCTAGATGCTAGGGGAGTGGGAGAGCGAGTTATCACTCCATACTCTCCACTACCCCTACATGCCAATTCTGCGAGAGGGGAGAGGGAATCTAGGAGCAAATCAATTATTATTCCCTATAATGGTTGCCAAGGGAGATAAGAAAGGGGAAGTAAGGTCTCATCGAAAAGGAGAGAGTAAGGAAAAGTAAAGAGGAGCTCAAGAGCATTGGCAGATCGATAGGGATTGTAGCAAGGAGTCTATAGATTAGATTTGGGACTACCTATCTTATAGGTCAGTCAATTTTACCTTGAGGACTGTGATAAATCTTGCCTTAGAATAAGTGCAGTTAATGTAGAAAGAAGAATTGCTTATATGATCTATTTAATGTCGATCCTTATCAGATATTCCAACTAGAAATAGTTATATAGACTGATGCTTCTGTGTTGAAACATATATTTGGCCTTGACTTAAACATTTTTATATCTCTTTTGGTAGAGAAGAAGAATAGCTTCGTAGGTAGATAGATAAGGTCGTGTCTTCTATATTCAATGTAGTTACTTGAATTATAACTATGCTTATATAATATTAATCCCCGATATATATTTATATATAGAGCACCCTATATAACAGAGCTCACATATTATATATAAAGTTCACATACTTATGGAACTCATCATATAATGTATGAGAGTTTGGGCCGACTGTGTTTTGTACTCTAGGTCGTCTATGGGCCATTCGTATCTTGTTTTATAGTTCAGCATGGACTAACTAATATACTCATAATGGTCGACTGGTATATGTAGTATTGGCTGACTAATATACTCAGTAATGGCTGACTGATATATTTAGTATTGGTCGACTGATATATTCAGTAATGGCCGATGGATATATTTAGCTATGGCTGACAATGACATTTCATAAATGTCGATTGTTATAATTTATAAGGTCGACTGTTATAATTTATAAGGCTGACTATTATAATTCATAAGACCGTAGGTTATGATTCTTAAAGGCTGACTATTATAGCTTATTAAGGTTGACTAATTATAATTATGCTTTGGCCGAATAATATACTTTGCCTTGGCTGACTGTTATATCTATTCTGAGCCGATTGTTTAGTCCTTTATTTGGCTGAATGAGTTACATATTGTACCCACAACATTAATTGCATTAATTTGTTGTGCCTTAAGTAAGGACAAGTGTGCCAAGGAAATTAAGAGCCCAGCTTGTAAGAAATAAAGTTGACAGGAAGAGTTTGACTATTAGTTAGAACCAAGTTTGGTCGTAAAAGTTATATTATGAGCCAAATATATGCTTTTAGAGACCCAAGTGAAGGTCATTTATGTGAAACAAATTACTTATCCCATAGCAATAGCTAATAATGTAGATTGTGAGTGTTTGAAAAATATTTAATAGAAGCTAGTACGAAGTCTGAGACATTGTGTAGAAACATTTGACATTAAATCATTGTCTTCAAGTATATTAGGAAGAATGTGGTGTTACTAGAAGCCATTCTTGAGTTAATTTTAAACTATGTATACTCTAATTTTTATAGAGGAATAACCTTTAATCCTATTTTAGGCTAAGATTATGCCACAAGGAAGGTAAGGGATATTCTCATTATGGTAATGATAAATCGTAATATGGATTACTTTATTAGTATGGTATCTTTTTAACATATAAAAGGAAATGTATTCAATCTGATGGTATTTGAAACCATAGTTATCTTCGATGGATTATGAGTCAAACGGCTTATTCTTGACTAAAATAGAAATAGTCTTTAATCTTAAAAACGTTGTGGTTTATTTGTTAGAATCTTGCTTGTATAGAGGATACAATGAGCATGAGAATAGGTTGACAGGGTATTGAGTAGATGATAGGAAGTCATAGGCCCATGATTGCAGGATTGCAAAGAGGGACTCAATATATGTTATATAGTCACCTAATTTCTCACCTTAGACTTGTCAAAATGACTAGTAGATAAGGATTTTGATATATATTTATGACCAGAATGGTATAAGAAATTTGAAAGAATTATTTATTTATATGATAAGAGTAATAAGAATGTTGTCTCCAAGTTGAAAAATAGTGAGTGAACATATGACTATATATATATATATAAAGCTTTGGTTAAAGTAATGCAAAAGTCACTGCTTGCATTGTTGGTTCACGGTGTACCAGATAAGCTAAATAATCAGAATGGGCCCTACATAGCTAGAGCTAGACTAGAGTTGTAACCCAAGTGTCTTTAGCTAGGGCATATGACTAGTTCTCAGATGGCATATGGAATCAATTGATTCTCATTATCTATTACCCTCGTGAAGGGAAGGGCCACTTCCAGAAAGGAAGGTGTGCGAAGGACCGCCAGTCTGTGGTTGGAGGAAAAGCACAAGGGTGATGCTCTCTCTCTCTCTCCTATAGTTGACTGTCGAAGACTTGTGAATAAGAATACATTACTTATTTTGTACATGTTATTGATAAAAATTGTAAGCTATAAGAGATACGACAATTTGAGATATATGTACCAATGTTAGTCGCATGTGAAGCGATCTTCTTCTGACACGTGTATATTGTACTTGGATATTGCAAATGCAATATATTGATTTTTAGATATTTCTCTTAATTTGAAAAAAAAAGAGAATATTTGCTTAATTTTGTTTGAGTTAATCTAATATTCTAGTTGGGATGCTACAGATAGAGTTTTTAATTGTTAATGCATATGGCTTAAATGTCAAATCTTGTATGTATAAAAGAACCCAATTGAGCATGGAAATAGGTAGACAGGACATCATAGACTCGTGATTGCAAGGATCCAAAGAGGAATTCAATGTATACATTGCATAGTCACCTAAGCTCTCACCTTAGACTTATCAAGTTGACTAGTAGATAAGGGAATATGGTATTACTTTAAGACCAATATAGTATAATAAAATCGAAGAGAATTAATACATATATATGATATAAATTAAAAAATAAGAATGTTGTCTTCAAGTCGAGAAAAGACTGAGTGAACATATGACTACATTAATATGAAACTTTGGTCAAAGTAATGCAAAAGTCACTGCTTGCATTGTCGTTTCACGGTGTACTAGATAGTTGAATAATCATAATGGGTCATACATAGCTAGAGCTAGACTAGAGTTGTAAACCCGATTGTCATTAGCTAGGACACATCACTAGTTCTCAGATGGCATAAAGAATTAGTTGATTCTCATTATCTATTACCCTCGCGAAGGGAAGGGCCACTTCTAGTAGGAAGGTGTGTGGGGGACCACTGGTTTGTGGTTGGAGAAAAGCACCGAGGTGATGCTCTCTCTTTCCTGCAGTTGACTGTCAGAGACTCGTGAACAAGAACACATTACTTATTTTGTAAATTATATTGATAAAATTGTAATTCATAAGAAATGCAACCATTTGATATATGTCAAATTTGTTAGTCACATGTGAAGCCAACGTATTTTAAAAATATATATTGTGCTTGGAAATCACAAATGTAATATTTTTGGATTACATATAATAAAAAAAAAAAGAGTGAGATTTTTGTTTTATTTTTGTTTAAGGATATTGAATATTTTGGTTGAGATGTTACAAGTGGTTGCAGATAAACATGTGCACATCTTTAGCATCATTAACTACCTTTTTGATCCAATAGATTTTTCATGTGTTCTTGAGTGCATTATTCATGTCATGTACAAAAGGAGTCCACCAAATATGCTTGTAGGCCACCTCAATCAACTACCCTACAATTTTGCACATATGCAACATTTGTCACTACTTGCACCACATTCTCTTGCCCAACCTCCTTAATAGCATATCTAAGCATTTGGAACTAAAAATTGCTAGCCTTGTGGTGTCCTAAACAATCAATAGCCCTAAGGAAGTAAGGGCCCTCTATACATACGACCATGATGTTGATAAGTGAATGATGCCTGATGTCCGTCCACCCATCCATGACTATGTTGCATCCACTAGTGACCTAAGTAACCTTCATTTTCTCTATTAGAATATTAGTCTTGGAATAGTTCTTATCCAAGATTGTTGTCTTCAATTTTGTCTCCCCTTGTGGCACATGTGATGGTCCTGCTCTAATTATCTTTGTTACAACCTCATAGTAAGGAGAGAAAACCACATGGAATGGAATGCCATGGACAAAGAAGAATTTATCAATGACATCATATATCTCATCCTTATTTGGCACATTGAATAACTCTACCATTGTGTTTGTAGTATCACTACTTCTAGTCATTCTACATTTTCTCTTAGGCTTTGTTTGTCCTAAGCTAGATAGAAAAGTAGGAAGTTGTGGTTCTTGGAAAGTTCTAATACTAGCAGGAGTAGGACCCCTTCATGATAGAGTAGGAGTTGTAAGTGTTTTTTCTTCACCATAACCCCACAATCTATTTCTTTCAACCCTTTGTTTGAGTGACAATTGGCCACATAATTCCATATATTTGCCTCAGACGTGAACAAGGTGTACATTAACTCTTGTAATGCTACCTTGAAATTCAATTTGATAGAAATGACATCTCCACAACCTAGTTCCCCTCCTTGCCCCAAGTTTTGCTTGCAATTTGGTTGCAATTTGTCTCAAAGGGGACTTATTATCAAAAGGACCCTTGGCAAATTCTTCTAATAACTTGGAAGAACAATTAAATTTTTGTTTTTAGGGTTGTCTAACTATTGTTTTTTTGCAAAAACAATAGCTCAACAAACCTAAAAGCAACATTTTTTAACTATATACGATTTTATGAACAATCTATTGTATATCTAAATTGAAAACAAAACAAAAAAACTATCACATAGTCATTGTTTTCAAATTTCAAGGGAGCATTGAGCTTCTCCCATCTCTAATGAATGATTAGTTGAATATGTTCACTGTAGAATTGTAATTTGGAATCTCTCTTGTGTAATGGCCTTCATTTGGCCAAGCATACTATCAATGCACTCGTACACCTCTCCAAGGCTAAGTGCATTAAGATCCCCATATCTAATGACTTTGAAGGCTAGAGTAATGATGGAGATAATGTATTTTAGATCAACCCAAAAAGTGTCACACTTCACCACCTCCTTCACCCTCTTCCCCTACTCTAACTCAAGAGTCAGACCACCGATTCCACTTTGTTGTCATGGCCATTAGTTGCAATGCCTCTTACAACTCAAGCATCCTCTTCAAGAGAATGAAATATGATGTATACCTAGTCTCTATAAATTTTATAAACTCCTTGGAGGTCTTGAAGAGTGCATGTGAAGTGTGGTGGTTGCAAGTAAATATCTACACATCCATCATTAACTACCTCTTTTATCCAACCAATTTTTCCCATGTCCTTGAGTGTGTTATTCATGGCATGCACACAACATGGAGTCCATAAAATATCTTTATAGGTCGTCACCTCAATCAACTCCCCTACAACTTTGCATGTACATCACCTTTCTCACTACTTGCACCATATTCTCTGGCCGAACCTCGTTAATAGCATTTCTACAGATTTGTAGCTAAAAATTAGCATCCTTGTGGTGTCCTAATCAGTTAATAGCCCTAAGGAAGTAAGGGCCCTCTATACATGTGACCATGATGTTGATAAGTGGAAAATCCCTAATGTCTATCCATCTATCCATGATTATGTTATATCCACTAGTGACCTGAGTAGCCTTCATTTTCTCCATTAGAATATCAGTCTTCAAATAGTTCTTATCCAATATTGTTGTCCTCAATTTGTCTCCCCTAGTGGCAGATGTGACAGTCATGCTTTTGTTAATTTGGTTACAACCTCCTTATAGTAAGGAGAGTGAACCACATGGAATGGAATGCCATAGGAAAAGAAGAATTTGCCAATGGCATCATCTACCTCATCCTTATTTTGCATATTGAATAACTCTGCCATTGTGTTTGCAACATCACTACTACTAGTCATTCTACATTTCTCTCTAGGCTCTACTACCCCTTACTAGATGGAAAAGTAGGAAGTCATAGCTCTTAGAAAGTTCTAATACTAGTAGTAGGACCCCTTAAGATAGAGTAGTTGTCAATGTTTTGTATTCACCACAACCCCTCAATTTATTTATTTC
Source organism: Cunninghamia lanceolata (assembly GCA_027924645.1). Taxonomy (NCBI): domain Eukaryota; kingdom Viridiplantae; phylum Streptophyta; class Pinopsida; order Cupressales; family Cupressaceae; genus Cunninghamia; species Cunninghamia lanceolata. The sequence continues at coordinate 17,525,567 of BSBN01000016.1, forward strand.
AGCACTTTGTTTGAGTGACAATTGGCCACATACCTCCACATCTTTGCCTCTGACATAAAGGGGGTGTGCATTAACTCTTTTAGTGTTGCCTTAAAATTTAAATTGAAAGAAATGACATCTCCACAACCTAATGCCCCATGTTTTGCTTGTAGTTTGGTTACAAATTGTCATTAAAGGGGACTTCTTGTCAAAAGGACCCTTGGACAAATTCTTCTAATAACTTGGAAGGACAATTAAAATGTGCACTCCCAATAGAACTAGTTGGAAGGACAATTGAAATGTTGTTTTTAGGGTTGTTTAACTGTTGTTTTTGGTAAGCAATTGTTCAACAAACTTGAAAACAACATTTTATAACCATGTACAACTCTATGAACAATTTATTGTATATCTAAATTGAAAACAAAATAATAAACTATCACATAATCATTGGTTTCAAATTTTAGCCATTTAAGATGAACATTTTAAATAAAAAATGCAAATCCCAAAAGATGAAATGCCATGGCTTACCTTGAAGGTTTGTAGTCTTCCGACTTAATGAATGTGTTGAAATTTTGTAATGTCCCTTTTCCATTGGTAATTAACTTAATGATAGTTAGCATTGCTTACGTGAATTTCCTAAAAGCTAACTAGGTCAATTTAAGGGAAATGACTTTTAAAATAATTAAATTTAAGTTGTCCTTGGTTTTAACTTTATATTTTAAAGTTGACAACTTTAACTATTTTAAAAGTGTTCTTTTCTAGCTTGGTGAGCGCCCCACTTTAGTGGGAGATAAAAAGCCATAATGCAATAATATATTTTATTTATCCTTGGTATGCACAGGAAGGTTATAAAATGGAGTTTTGAATGCTAATGGGATTTTATGTATTTTTCTAATTGAATTTTCTGTGGAGAGGTTCCCAACTTGGTTCTGTGAGGTTGCGTCCCTCACTCTTCTTTTGGTTTCAATTGTGGAAGACCAGCCCTAGCTGGAATATCTGGTGATTTTATTTTAGAAATCACAAGGAGCTTCAATGGAGTCCATTCTTAGTGAAGTTGGATTGAATATTTTTTATGTGTTCTAATGTTGTTTGGATTGGAGTTGTTTTTAGAATAATTTTGGTGTGATTTAATGTGGATTTGAGGAAGTGTTTGAATTTTATGACTCAGCAGGGCCATACCATTTTCCAGGAGGTTGTCGTATCAATTTGCTTGTTGTATGAGTAATCTTTGTTAGAAGGTGTTAAATTTGCAATGGTAATTCACAGGAACCTTGACACCTTGGAATGGAGAGATTTAGCAGACTTTACAAGCAGCAATAATATTTCCTAGCAGACCGTACACTTTGTACCAACCGTACAATAGCTAGGAGGGGATATGAGGGTGTCTTAGAGCAAGCACTCCACTTTGGGAGCCTAATGTACCTTGAAAGGTGACACCTTGGGTTAGCAGGTAGCCTACAATATCTTGGAGGTGGATAAATCACTGAATAGGACTAGGTAAGTGATTTATGGGGTGCTGGTTATGCATTTTCAGAGCTGTAACAATGGGTTTGGTTTGTAACTATTGATGTGTAAAATTGCACAGGTTCCAACACCAACATGCGAAGTTTCAAGAATATGGGACTTGCTACTTGAAACAACCTCCAGATTTTAAAGAAGCTGGCTCTTCCTATTTTAATGGGGTTTTGAGTAAAAGGGAGAAGGAGAAATAGGATTACAGATACAATAAGCAAAATCTAGACTATGGTGATGTGCCTGAATGAAATGTATTCCCTTAATTAGCACAGCGAACCAATCTTTAAGATTCAGCTAAATTAAAGAGCAAACATTGCATGATCAATATAGACAGATTATGAATGAATAAGATCAAAGGCTAAACTCAGACAATTTATGCAAAGACATAGATAATATCAGCAAGGCACAAAATAGAGTTTCTTTCATTAATATTCCAGCAAATACAGGAGGCACAGTGACATGCACAAATATATCAACCCTCTTATCAGAAATAACAAAATAAAGGCAAATGACACAGTCTGGTCAACAAAATCTCTTAATTTTCTATTTAGTTCTCGATATCTTCCTGATTGAATTCTAACTACTACATCTATTGCAATCCCTACATATATAGCCATAAACTTGGCTCAAGATCGCCTGCAACAACCCAAATCTTTAACGGCAAAACAGAACTAAAGCTAACTAGGAGTCCTTGACTGATGAGATCTTCTGAATCTGCAACTATTCTTTCCCACACGCTCAGTGGTTGAGGAACAAAATATGTGATACTCTAACTGCATTTCCGTTAAGATGCATGGCGACACCTACGGGCTCTAAAACTTCAAAAATGTAACACATGGCACTGTCTACTTAACTGAAAACTCCTTAACCTTCAAAATGAAACACACAGAAAACTGCCACTTGTTGCCATTCGTTGGATCTTGGAACTGATACGTGTCTCTCTCCGTTGAACACTTAAAACTTTATCTTTATGCCTGAGCAACTTGTCGCTATGACATTTGGCACTCTCCACTTGATTTAAAGACTGAGACATAATTATGGGACCCACTGTATATGTCGCTTTACTATCTGCATAGAGAAATAAAATTGGGACACATGGCACCTCCCGCTAGAAACAAAACTAGACACGCGGCAACATCTGGTAAAACAATAGCTTGTGAAAAAGACTCTAAGGAAATGCATGGAGATTGACACTTGTCACACTCCGGTGTAACTGAAAATCATAACGTGTCTTTACCCGAGAGCATCAAAATAAAAGAAGTGCCCTTCTCCGCTTTCGCCACGTGGTACTCTCTGCAGCAAGTAATAAAATGTGTCTTAAAATTATGGCCCACCATATACATGTCAATACTAACAAGCCTTAACAAAAGAAAATCCATGCGGCAGCATCCGCTCAAAGCTCAAAATGACACATGGCAACACCCGCTAGCAAGCGGCATTTAGAGAAACTAGCTCTAATATCAACACGTGGCACACTCCTCTGCATCAACTGAAAGGAAAGAAACATGCGGCAACATCCTCTTAATATTGTTGCTCCATAAGGAAATGAGAAACACGTGGCAACGTCTGCTTAATACTGTTGCTCGATAAGGAAATGACACACGGCAACACCCGCTAGCAAGAAACACATAGCCACAAATATATAGCCATTGAAATATACTGAGGCAATACAACTGAAACAAAATGTAGAGTTTTAGTTCTACAGTTCTTGGTGACCACTAGGACTTCTGAGCTTGTTTAGAAAGAACTCCAAAAAGAGAAACAAAAGGACAATGCCACAGTCAATGAAAACTTCAATCATAAATTCTGCAATGCAGTCTGGTACACAGACCACTCTGAATCCAATAGCCCTTGTCTGCTCTACAAATCTTGAAAAGCAAAATCTAAATTGATAATATCTTTGTGAGAAAAAGATTGCAAAATTTAGACTACTGCTCTTAATTGAAACTCCAGCTGAGCCATTGGCACCAACACAACTTCTACTTCTCCCACACTTGATGAATCACTCAGACCATGAGAAATAGTCTGATCATTTTGTTTTGTCAATAGTAAATCCTTTATCTCATCAATCATCAATACTGTGTTGTTCTCAGGGAAAGGTGAAGGCAGACCTAATTGCACCAGATCTTCAATATGTTTCTTCATATTCCCGACTCCTTCCTTGACTATATCCAGGAGCTCTTTACAATTCATTACAGCAGATTTGCAACTCAAAACTTCATTTACCTTCTTAGAAGCAACCATTTTGTCATTAATACCAGCTGCAGATAGTGTTTCATTAGTTGTATCATATAACTTCTGCAATAGAAGATGAGAATCAGAAACTCTTAATGAAACAATTGACAATGTTGCCTACATAGAAAATTCCACCTTCTCACACAATTGTTGGGCATTCAATAAGAAGGTAAGAGATGGCTTGAGCTGTATAATCTCCTCCGAGATTCTTTTCCATACAGAAACATACAATTCTTTGACCAAATTCAATACTCCTGCATTCTGTGGTTTGTTTGCCAAATCAATTGTTAGTTGTTTTGTCTTTTGTTGCTCAGCCATGTACTGTGCTTGAGCTGCACTATTTAGATTTTGCTCCTTCAATAATGTCTGTTGCAATTGTGTTGCCTCTGACAACTTGTCCTGATATCTTTTCTCTACTATGGCTTTCTCTTGCCTTAATGTGGCAACATCAGCCTTTTCCTGTGCCAACTCAGTCTTTAAGGCTGCAACTTGAGCCTATGTTGTTTGATGAATCTATATGGAAACAGTTGACTGCAACTCTTTATTCAAGTTATCAATTTCATTTACCTTGGCCTAAATCTCCCAAGTCAAATTACTGCTATTAACCTTCTCTTGTGCCAACTCAGCTTCAACTTTTTGTAGCCTTTTGAACACTTTCAAGTAGTCAGTGGCAACTGCTGTAGCAGTTTCATTCATTAACTCTACCCGGTCTTGTGGCTTGAAAAGGGACATGTCCATAGCCACTACATTCATTGCATAATCTTATAGCTGCATCTATTCATTTGGTTTGACCACATTGGGAGATAAATGTGTAACAGTCAAAGACTGTTGAATGGGATCAAATAGTGACTTCATGTGAGCCACAACAGGGCTTTTATTCTCTTTTTTCCTCTTCTTTTCCATCTGGGCTTCTTTGGCCTTTCTTGCTATGTTAGCCTGGGCCTGGAAAGTAGGAGGGAATGCAATATATCCTCTAGCAAATGGGCTACCTTGAGGCAAACCATAAGGAATGGCAGTTATTTGTTGGCTAGGTTCAAATTGAGGCGATGCCCTCTTGGGCATGGAGGGAGAAAATAATGGTAAAGATATGGCCTATGAAGACATAGTAGGTGCACTGGCAATTAGAGTAAAAGTTTGTCAAGGTGCAGCAGAAGTGGCAGGAGACGTGGAAACTTGGGGCTGTTGGGTTGCCACTCCTAAATAAGAAGAAATAGAGATAGGAGAGAAGAGGGAAGAAGTACTTACTTGAGCCATAGATGAAATGACTGAAACTTGTTGTTGTTGGGGCAGAGACTCTCCTTCCTCTGCTTCCTCCTCTGGTAATATTAATCTTCTTATCTTTTGAGGCCTACCTAATGCCTCCTCTAGGTCTTCTTCAACATCAGTTATTGTTTGTTTCAAAGGTGCCGCTCCGAGACCCCCAGATGTCGAAGCTATATGGGTCCCGAGAGACGGAGATGACATAATTTCTTTTTGTTTCTTAAGAGTACTGAGAGATGGAGGCCATGGAGCTCTTGGTTCTACAGATGAAGCTTGCCCCATTTCCTGAATTTCTTTGACCTCCTCTATTTCTTCCTCAACTTCTTGTGACATTCTTGGAATGTTGCTAGTATTAGGGCTTGAGACTGGAGATGGATGCCATTCATCCCAAATTGACTCCCATGTTTCATCAGTTTCAACATTCCCAAATGTGTGAGTAAATTTAGAGATTTCTTGCCTATATTTCTAGTAAGCCTTAATCTTCTTTGTACTCCAGTCTTTACTTTTCAATGTTTTCCTTAGGCCTGAGGTCATTTTCATTTTGGGGTCAAACTCCCTCTCTTTCACATAGAATGTTTCCCAGGACTTGGGCTCCTCATATGGAAGGTCACTCAATTCCACATAAAATGCAGGGTCATCTTCCTTTGGGGATCTTTTATCCTCCCAGAAAGGGCGTCCTTCATGAACATCTTTAGCAGAAACTTTGTTGTTGATAATCCAAGAAGATAGGAAACTATCTGGATCATATCTCCATTTATCTTCCACAATCAAGAAATCATAGGTAACTAACTTCCTCAACAGGAGATTCTCAGTACCTCTAACTTTAATTGTTACTTTCTCCCTTGTCCAGGGGACATCATACATCTTATTTTTCTTCTTCTTATGTCCAAAATCATTGTCTATAACAGACACTTGGCGAGCTACTTCCAGAAACGTGACCCTAGGGGTCAATACCTTTGGCAATAAAATAGGTTCCCCATTAAAACCATGGACTCTAATTATAGTTGTGTGAGCCCCAAAGAAATAATCCAAAGGGATTGGATAATTTGTTAGAAAATCCCTGAGACTCTGTGTCCTCCTGTTTTCTACAGGCTCAGGGTTTAAATGACTAAAAGCAGGAGCAACAAAACATTATAAAAATTCATAAGGATCTAAGGTATTAGACAACACATGAGTCCATGTGGACACCGGAATGGTTCTATTACTAGAAGACTCTAGGTCATACATATTTAGAGACATTTATTGCTTGAAGAGACCAAAATTTTGATAAAACATCAAATGGAACAGATATGCGGAATACTTGAAAACATGTTTCATCTAGAAATTTGTGAGTTGGTCTATCATAGCTGTTGCGATTTGTTCTAAAAAATCCATCCGATACTCTTGGGACTTATCCACGGTCTTCAATCTGAAAATGACTACAAGATGCCAATCATGTATTGTAGAATCTTCATTCTAACGAAAGATGAAGGCCAACATAGCAAGGGCTTATTGGACGTCGAGGTTGAATTAAGCACAGCCAGTGGGCAACATAGATAATTGGGTATTATCTTCACCCAGACGCATTTTAGCATTTAGAAACTTCACCTTATTATTGATGTTTGCACATGTGCCCTGCAATTTAGAGATATTAGGAAATGTGGCTGTTCTATCATACTACAAAGCCAACATATCCCTAATTGCCTTAGGAGTAATTTGAAACATAAATAGACCGCGCTTAATAGAATTGGATGATGGGTGAAACAATTCTGCACACAAGTCAATCAACTTAGGGCAATGTTGGACATGTGGAACCAGAAATTGTGCCAACTGAGACGTTCACATACTCATCCCAAAGGTTTCCCATTGTCCCTTTGACGCACAGATGAGGCATCTCTGATGATCTCCCTCCCAGAGACTCTTGGTATTCTTTTGCATGTGTGTATCGAAAATGCCATCAGCATAATCTTTTACCTGAGTTGGATCTACGCTCACCCCTGTTTCGGGGACCCTTGTTCTCAGATAGTTTTTTCTTGGCTGTACAAGTGCAGAAGCATAGGATTTGTTGTTCATCAACTTATCAGATTCTTTGAAGATCCCTAACCCCTCCTGCGGTGATTGTGTCTCTGACATTTATGTATCTATTGTAAAAACTTGGGAGCTCTTAACACAGAAGATAAGAAAATTGTAAAAGAAACTGCACTTAGCTTGAAATGCTTGTGGGGCATGGAGCTTTGATTCAACAACAATTAGGAATGTAGAATGACAATAGCAAATGCAACTATTGAAGGGACTAAAACTTAGCTTAGTGGAGCATCATGAAACAATAAATGACACATCTCGTCGTATTAATGGAATTAATGCCAAGAGATGGTTAGTGTATCTTTTGAAATCCGTATTGGACAAAGTGTCAGACCTATACTAAGAGTGGAGATCTTCTGAAAAGATAGGTACTTTCTTAAAATCAAGGAATTGCCGAACAACCTCAATAAATGCAACTACTAATGAAAAAGGAATCTCTATGTTGCTGACACATGTTCTTGGAACAATTATTAAAAAGGGAAAAAGTAGGAAAGCAAGACAAAAGTGGGAAAGCAAGACAAAAGAGGGAAATGAATTTAAAAGCAACTAACTATGATACATAGTGAGTCTCAGACTTAGGTAAAATGTTTCAAGAAGTTCCCATTTACCAGAATCTCTTCGGGTTCTCCGTCCATAGTCTCCAACTCAAATGTATTTTGCTGCTTACAAGAATAGATCTTAAAAGGACCTATCCATAATTATTCAAACTTGTTGTGTCGGCCCAGTTTGGCAGCTCTTTCATCCCATTTCAACACTAAAGCTCCAACTTCAAATTTTGGATTGGAAGATTTTTTATCAAACCAATTTTTTGTCATCTGCTGATACTTTAATACTGATTCATGTGCCTTTTCTCTCTTCTTCTGTACCTCTAGCAATTCAGCGAGTATGACTGTCATTGAACCATTTTCCTCAATTTCCAACTGCTTCAACAACTGTAAGGCAGGTATCTCTATACTTAGTGGCATTACTGCATTCTTGCCATAGCCTAACTCGTAGGGAGACATTTTAGTCACTTGCTTCGATGTAATCCTATCAGCCCATAGTGTTGTGTTAAGCAACTTGTGCTACTCTCTCTGATGATCATCTCCCATTCTTTTTATGAGTCTAATCAAGTTCTTATTTGTAGACTCTGCCAATCCATTACCATGTGGATAGTAATTAGAAGAAGTTTTCAGATATAGTCCATTCTTTAAGGCAAACTCAGACAATCTAGTCCCTAAAAATGTTTTAGCATTATCTGATATGATAGTGTGAGGAGGACCAAACTGAGTAGTTATCCCTTCTAAGAATTTTAGGATCACCTTTTCAGTAGCTTCCTTGAGTGGTACTGCTTCACTCCATCTTGTAAAGTAATCTGTTGTAGTAAGAATCCACTTGTATCCCATACTTGATACTGGATTGATCATGCCAATAAAATCTAGACCCCATTGAGCAAAGGGTTTGTCCACTATTATGGGACTTAGGGGCAATGTTGTATTTCTTCTCTTCCCAGTATAGAACTGACAAGCTTGACATTCTTTGACCATCTGATAGTAATCTGCAAACAGTGTAGGCCAAAAATAGCCAGCTTGTGTCACTTTAATTGCAGTAGTCCTTGCTGAAAAATGTCCCCCTGAGGTTCCATGATGAAATTCATGTAATACTTTTTGGGCCTCATCTCTCTCTACACATCTTAAAAGTATTCCATCAATCTTCTTTCTAAATAAAACATGATCAATTAATATAAAATGAACTACTTGTTGCCTATATTACCTTTTCTTATCAGGGGAGAGTTCATTTGGGAACACACCAGTTCTCATGAACCATATTCTGTCTCTTACCCAAGAGTCTTGGTCAATCTCTTGGAGTCTCAGCACTGTTTCAATTTTTGTTTCTTCAGGCATTGATTCTTCTATGTCTTGAATCATATATTGACACAGTCCTTTGCCTCTAACCAATTTGGTAGGCCTTACCTCCACATCATACTCTAAAATCTTAGTTATCCAATTGGGCCTTTTTTTAGTGATCTCACCCTCCATGATGTATTCCCTTACACTAGGGTGGGCTACTAATATCAGAATCTTATTCCTTATTACTAAGTGCCTAAATTTCTTAAGGGCTTTTACCATAGCATAAGCTTGCTTTTCAACAAAATTATACCTTGATTCATACTCTTAGTGTTCTGGAGAAGAATGCTATTGGATGTTCCCCTTCTTCTTGGTTGTCTTTCTGAGTCAAAACAACTACAACATTGTGTTCTCCTCCATATACATACATTATAAAAGGCTTAGTGAAATCTAAGTTTCTCAGTACTGGCACAGTTGAAATAGCTTTCTTAATTTCTTCAAAAGTCTATCTCCCTTTTGTTGTCCATTTGAAAATCAAATCTTTCTTCAGCAACAGAGTAATGGGCTTGACTAGCCCTGCAAAATCAGATATAAAGCGGCTAACAAAATTAATCTTTCCTAAAAAAGACTGAACTGCCTTCTTATTAACTGGCAAAGATAAATTCATTATAGCTGTGACTTGCTCTGGATCAATGGAAATCCCATCTTTTGAAACTATGTGTCCCAAAAGTTTCCCCTGAGGCACAACAAAGATACATTTCTTAGGATTTAGGGAAATCCCAAATTCCTGACACTTCTAGAAAATAGCTTCTAGGTGATCAAAATGATCTTTGACATCCTTGGTAAATATGGTCAGATCATCCAGATAAATCAAAATAATCTTATTTATAAGTTCCCCAAATGCTACATCCATGGCACGCTGAAAAGTAGCCCCAACGTTTGAAAGACCAAAAGGCATCTTAGCATATGCAAATGTTCCCCACTTTGTAGTGAATGTTGTTTTATGTTGATCTTCATCTACTAACCAAATCTGATTATATCCTGAAAGACCATCAAGCAAAGAAACCCTCTCTGACCCAGCCGCAGTTTGCAAAATCTGTTCCATAGAAGGCAGGGGGTAGTGATCCTTCAATGATGCTTTATTCAGGTCTCTGAAGTCTACACAGAGTCTTATGTCCCCATTATTTTTCCTTACAGGTACTAGGTTAGACACCCAGGTTGAATGTTTAATTGGAAAAATGATCTTTGATTCTAGAAGCTTTTGTAGTTCATCTACCATTAGTGGCTCAATTATAGGATTCACTGGTCTTTGCTTCTATCGAACTGGTTTTGATCCTTCAGCAAGCTCTATGGTATGTTGAATGATGTCTCTATTATAGCCATGAAGATCTTCATAGGTCCAAGCAATCAGCCTATTATACTTGTTACACAAAGCAATTAGCTTGTCCTTTTCCTCTTGGGTAGTAGCATTGCCTATCTTTAGCTTCCTTCCTTCACTAACCTAAATTTCAAAATAATCATCTTTACTTTCCTTAAACTTCATTTTGTCTAAGCTTACATATTCAAGGTCAAATAGATTCTCTAGAGTGATCAATCCTTTGGGGAGATTATTTGACTTTAGTTGAATAATTTGATCACCATAAGCTTCTTCAATCTTGGGCTGTAATTGATCAGCAAACTCTCCTGACTATTGCAAAAATAAGAGTACTTGAAGATCATTATCAAAAACTTGCTAATTCTGGTCATTGTCTGGAATTGCTGGTCTTACTATAACTTTATCTAACTCGCTATTAACAAGTAGGTCACTTGCTGGGTCAAATTGAGAACCAATTTGTGCCATTCTATTTGCTTCAGTGTTTTGGGTTATGGGGACAACTTCAATATTGAAAGCATCAAAACCATCTATTAGATCCCAAATCCTATGGTGGTAGGATCTCATTCTTACATTCTTTGCTACAACTTTCTCTTTGATTTGTTTTACCACTAGTTCTCAGTCTCCCCTAACTACCAAATTCTTGATTCCTCTCTTCTTGGCCAACATAAGACCATGCACTAAAGATTCATATTCAACATCATTATTAGTGCAAGCACACTGAAAGCAAATTGCTCTAAGGATTTTCTCACCATTTGGGGCAGTGAGACATATACCTGCTCCAACACCATTTTTGCTCCTAGCCCCATCAAAATTTAAGGTCCAGATTTCAGAGTTTCTTTTAGGTTCTTCCTTTTCAGATACTTCTTTTCTCATAACATTTGGAATTTCTTGGCCTTCCTAAAAAATAAGATAAGTGCCCAAACCAGTAGAGTCATAGTTTCCATAAGGATCACTTTGCATCATGGTCATCAATTGACTATTTTCCTCTTCTTGTTGGTCATGTTTAGTCCAATCACCTAATTCTTCAACAAAGACTCTCTCTTCCTTATTCATCATGGCATGGGATGCTTCTATCCTTGGGGCTGGTTCATCAGTGATATGATCTTTGGACAAAGGTTTAGACAACACTTTCATCTTTGTTCCATACTTGGTTCTCAAAATTAGATGTGACCAATCCAGTGACATGTATCCTCCTATCTTGGCTATGAAATCTTTAGATAGGCATAAACCAAAGGTAGGGGGGATATCTATGACTACTACATCTTGTTTTACAGTTATATTGGGGCAAGTATACAGCTGCACTGGGAGTTGTTTAATCTTTCTTATAGTTTGGACAGACTTTCCATCTAATTACATGACTCCTCTAGTAAGTGGCTCATATTTTATCTTTAAAGCATCTGCTATTTGTTTTGGCATGACTGTAGTACTAGCTCCAGAATCTATCATTGAGTTGTGCAGTAATTTCTTCCCCACTATTAAAGTTAGATAAAATGGATCTGGCTTAGATTTACCTACCTCTGGTACAGTGTTCAATAGAGCTGTTGTCTGCAACTGTGTAGTGCCTTTATGTTGAGCCTTTCCTTTATCAACATCTCCTTCTTTAGTATTGGAAAATTTAGAGCCCACTTGGCTCTATAGTGCTTTTTGCGAAGGTGTCTTTTGCTCAGGAATAGCCAGCGTATCCCAGATTGATACATGCGCTAGAGTCTTTTTTAATTGTTCTACCACATTCATAGGTCCTAGTGTCCGTGTCTTTCGATAGTAAGGATATCTTGCTCTTTCTAGCATCTGACCAGAGACTGCTTAAATCTAAATTGGTTGAGGCACTTCTTGCCTGGAAACTAGACTATAATGATTCTGAAAAGGAGGAGCTCCAGCAGTCTCATTATTTGTGGCTTCGAGCTGCTCCATTATTCTTCTCTTTGATCTGGTATAATAATCAGACTGTACCAAGGGTTTCTTGGAAGTGGATGCTTCATTCAAGAACACTGAATCTTCATCTTCAATCCATGAAAATAAAGCATGCTCAGGGGCAATTTCTTCTTCTTGCTGGATAGACATCCCTTGCATCTGAGCCACCATTACTGCATTCTGGTTACGGGGTGACTGATATGGAGGAGCATTAGACACCATGACTTGTCCTTCTACCCCTCTTTGTTCTGCTATTTTTTGCTGCAAATTGCTTCTAGGACAATCCCTGGGCATATGAGCAATGTTACAAGGAAAGCACCAGGCATTGGTATCTTCTGCTAAATTATTTTGTCCTGGGACTATTTCTCTATTGGGATTATGAGGGACAGCCTGTAAAGGTGTGGGGACTGTGACCAATTGGTTTGAAGGTTGAGGATTATTTGCCCTTTGAGGACCTTGATATTGATTTGGTTGAAATGGGTGTCTATTCCCTTGGAAACCTTGATAAGAAGGCTTTGGATAGGAAGTTTGTTGCCTTTTGAGATTAATTATTTCATTTGAAAAGGTCCTGAGGATGTTCTTGACATCATCCATTTAAGATGGTTGAGCAGAGGGTGTTGCTACAGTTGGTTGCTGAGATGCTGGGAAGGTATACATAGGCACAGGTGTAGCTGTAAGATTAGGGGCTTCTTGTGGCAGGGGAATGGTAATTTCTAGGAACATGGGCATAGGAGGCCTTGGAGACAATTTTCTAGCATCTATTAGGTTATTCTCAGCCTTAACAACTAATTCATATGCTTTTGGCAGAGTCTGACCTCCCAGGGACTAAATCATTAATGATATATTAGAATTGAAGCTTTGAGGTAGAATGCAATAGCCATACCTGATGGTGGCCTCGTTGTAGCAGGAATTCTATCCCAGGTCTTTTGAAACCTAGTGTTGAAATCAGTTATAGCTTCTTGTGGTGCCCTCTTTATGGTGATTAATTGTTGCAGTAGGGAAGATTTGTCACCCTTCTCACTAAATCTTGCAAAGAAAGCATCACCAAGCTAATCCCAAGTAGATATTGTATTTGGGATCAAAAATCTATACCAGTCCAGAGCCTTCCCTTTGAAAGAAGCTACAAACAATCTGATTGCTACATTCTGTATAGTAATGACATGTATTGCACACACATCTGACACATCTTGAAGATGCTCCCCTGGTGTCTTGGAATCTTCTCCACTAAATTTAGGTAAATCCTTCAAAGCATTAGTTGGAATTGGATCCCAAGTAGCTGGTGGTACTGGAAGAATGAGAGGGCTGGTAGTGTTCCAATTTGCATAGTTCTTTGGGGCTACAGGTGCTCCCATATTTACTCCTAATGCTGTTGCAGCTTGATTCACTCTTCTTCTTGGAGTAGTAACTAATGGTGGCAATAGAATCCCTAGATTAGCAGCAGACTGAGCTCTTGTTGTAGGTCCACAGCTCTGACTCCATGTAACTCTCTGGTTTATACGATCTTGATCAAAACTTCAAGAAAGGTCCCACCGAGCATGCCAAAAACTATTGATGTGTAAAATTGTGCAGGTTCCAACACCAACATGGGAAGTTTCAAGAATATGGGACTTGCTACTTGAAACAACCTCCAAATTTTAAAGAAGTTGGCTCTTCCTAGTTTAATGGGGTTTTGAGTAAAAGGGAGAAGGAGAAACATGATTACATATACAATAAACAAAATCTAGACTATGACAATGCACCTCAATGAAATGTATTCCCTTAATTAGCACAGTGAACCAATCTTTAAGATTCAGCTATATTAAAGAGCAAACGTTGCATGATCAATATAGACAGATTATGAATGAATAAGATCAAAGGCTAAACTTAGACAATTTATGCAAAGACAAATAATATCAGCAAGGCACAGAATAGAGTTTCTTTCATTAATATTCCAGCAAATACAGGAGGCACAGTGACATGCACAGATATATCAACCTAATTATCAGAAATAACAAAATTAAGGCAAATGACACAGTCTGGTCACAGCAAAATCTTTGAATTTTCTATTTAGTTCTCGGTATCTTCCTAATTGAATTCTAACTACTACATCTATTACAATCCCTACATATATAGCCATAAACTTGGCTCAAGATCCCCTGCAACAACCCAAATCTTCAACGACAAAATAGAACTGAAGCTAACTGGGAGTCCTTAACCGATGAAATCTTCTGAATCTATAATTGTTCTTTCCCATGCACTCATTGGCTAAGGAACAAAATATGTGATACTCTAACTGCATTTCCATTAAGACACATGGCGACACCCGTGGGCTCTAAAATTTAAAAAATGTAACACATGGCACTGTCTGCTTAACTAAAAACTCCTTAACCTTCAAAATGAAACACATAGAAAAGTGCCACTTGTCGCCATCCATTGGATCTTGGAACTGATACGTGTCTCTCTCCACTGAACACTTAAAACTTTATCTTTATGCCCAAGCAACTCGTCGCTATGACATTTGGCACTCTCCGCTTGACTTAAAGACTAAGACATAATTATGGGACCCACTGTTTATGCCACTTTACTATCCGCATAGAGAAATAAAACTGGGACACATGGCGCCTCCCGCTAGAAATAAAACTAGACACGCGGTAGCATCCGGCAAAATAATAGCTTGTGAAAAAGACTATGAGGAAACACGCAGAGATTGACACTTGTCGCACTCTGGTGTAACTGAAAATCATAATGTGTCTTTACCTGAGAGCATCGGAATAAAAGAAGTTCCCTTCTCTGCTTTCGCCACGTGGTACTCTCTGCAATAAGTAATAAAATGTGTCTTAAAACTATGGCCCACCATATACATGCCGATACTAACAAGCCTTAACAAAAGAAAATCCATGCGGCAGCATCCGCTCAAAGCTCAAAATGACACACGGCAACACCCGCTAGCAAGCGGCATTTAGAGAAACTGGCTCCGGTATCAACTCGTGGCACACTCTGCTGTATCAACTGAAAGGAAAGAAACACGCGGCAACGTCTACTTAATACTGTTGCTCCATAAGGAAATGATACACGGCAACACCCGCTAGCAAGAAACACATAGCCACAAATATACAGTCACTGAAATATACTGAGGCAATATAGCTGAAATAAAATGTACAGTTTTAGCTCTACAATAACAACAGTGGAACAATGAGTTTAACTTCATTTTAGACCATCACCAATAGTCAGGGTAGCCTCTACAGTGTTCACAACATCAACCTTTATCTATAAAGCATCGATATATGATTTCCTTAATGTAATTTGATGATTTCTGAGCATAATTAGTTCTAATTTTGTTATTACAACAATCTAAAATTATAAATTAGAATTAATGATCAATTGGAATGAAGTTTTTAAGCAATGTTGTCAGTGTTTGTAAACCCTAGAAGGTAGTACCACCGGTGGTGCTCTTGCTTGCACTTCATCTTTAAAAACTGGATGGTTTTACCACCAGTATTTATAGCAATTTGCATTAACACCCATTTTGGCATTAAACGAGCTTATCAACCATTTTGGTCTCAAACAAGCTTAGACATTCTATCCGGGTTTATACACACTCGTCCCACTGAATAAGTAGTAGATAGGTCAGCTATGCCATCTTCCATGTGTTCTAGTCGACTTTGGTAGGCCTAAATGAAATGGCATAATAGAATGGTAAAATTGTATTGATGATTAAAAGAAGATTACAATGTCGTTTATATAGGCAGAATAACAATTAATTGCCCATAACTATCTAAACTAGAAAATAGATTACAAAAGTTAACCATAAGGATTAACATCTTAACATCCCCCATTAATCTGAAGGGGTTAAACCAATCATGAACAGTCCCCCCTTAATCTAAAGGGGTTATCATAAAACCAAGCAGTATATTGAACTACTCAAACTTCTTTCAGCCAAGCACTTTGGTGAGAATATCTATTGGCTGATTTGAAGCATCTTGAAAAAAGCCTGCTACTATGACAGATCTAAAATTGAGACTGAGCATGTTTCTTTGACAAGTCTCAAACTCGTTTGAACTAACATTGTTACCTTGACAGGGTTCAAACTAGAATATTGATGTCACATCCCCAATTTTGGCTTTGCTTTACTTTTTACTCAAGAACATAAGTAAATGCATTATGATATTTAGATTAATGACAAGGAAAAATATGGATTATATGGAATGTCATTTATTGAAATTATAGGAATGATTATGTTAATATCGATTTAATAATTGTTTTATGAGATTTGGTTTATTAGTTGAATTAATTGAATAATGATGCACTGATCACATGTATTGTTTGATGACAAGTGAAATAGGATTACAGGTTATCAGATGACTCTCAAAGAAGAGAGAGTATCTTTCCAGGAGAGAGATATAGACCTTGGGATACGAATGTTTATTTGCCAAACCAAGTTAAAAGTGTTTAACGAAAAAGTGAACCAATGTGTCGTTTGAGGTAAGCTTAGTTGTCAGTTTACTTTTAGAACCTATTTGACAGTTAGTCAATATTGTTTTATAATCAGTTTTAAGTCATATTAAGTCATTGAGGTCATTAAATACATTAACGACATTGTTAAGTTGATTTACGACTATTTACGTTTAACGTAAATAGTACGACATTATTGTCGTAAAAAGGTGGTCATATTATTACTAAGTCTTTTAAAGTGTTTTAACCCATTCTTAACGATAAAACTTTATCATCGAGTTAAGATGACTTGTTTTGTCGACGGATCGTGATGAGGAGACTATCTCAACTCAACCACGTTATCCGTAACTTTCATTTTAAGTATTATTCTCTTATTGATTAAATCATGAAATCAAATAGAGCTAATGTTATATGAATATTATTTGATTTGATCAAATTATATATATATAAGAATGAATCAAATGACGAAATACCTCATGATATAATAGTATGGTTTAAGTTGAGCAACTAAAGGCATCTTTTGAGGAATACTTTGAATGATAATAGCATGATGGTCGAGCATACTCATTAAGAGTAACTGTTTGCTTTAGTAAGTAGGAGAAGTTGGTGGCCTCATATAGGAGGAGTGGCAGATGACTCCACCACTATCGCTGATCTCCTTAAATGTTGTATTCATCATTTACATTTGTAAAGGTTTGCACATTTTTAGCTTAGTGGAAGTCAAACTGATGGTCCTTACCATTGGTTTTGTTATGAGCTTTGATAATTGTTTCGTAAGTGAAGCGAATAGATAGAAATGACTCTTTATGAGTCTGTTTTAAGCTCTTAAAAGCCATGACTTGGCTGGTCGATGGCAAATATCGAGAAGTGTTTAAGTTTTTGTAGAGGTCAGGGAGAGAAGGAGAGGAGAATCGTGGCAGACAAAGAGGAAGCTGGTTAAGTTAAGCAACAGTGTGGCCATCGAGGACGAACACAGTAGTTTGTCACCGGTCTTTAATCTCCCTTAAACTGACGTTGTCAGGTAGGCATTCCTGTATGATGTTTTATTAGACAAAGATAAACGTATTGAATATTTGTTACAAGTAATCGTTATTACATCTATCTATTCTGTCAGTGGTTAAATGTAGGATATGATATAAATCATTTGTGTCTACTTTTATACTATCGCTGTGACTATTTGTCTGAGCTGATGGTAGAGGGAGTCTTAGTATATCTGAAAGCATCGTTTAGCCTGTTGAGGGTCGATGCTAACTCAGGCTTTGCATTCAGTTTTGAATAAGCACTGTGAGTCGTTATTACATCTATCTATAACCAATAGAAAGACTCTTCTATTGTTTAGTTTAGTATAAACAAAGTTTTTAGGAAGAGTTATAATCTTCTATTAACTAGAAAACCAGTCACACAGTGAGAAGAGTAATCTTCAAGATTAAGTTGACCATCCTTATCCTAGGAGAAATATATATTGAATTCTTATAAGAATAGTGTAGAGGGATTTCATTAGTAAAACTCTCCATTCAAGAGTAATATAGAATAGAGTTTTAGAGAAGTCGACAGAATTGAAATCAATCATGTTTTCTTTTATGTGTTTTGTCTAAATGGTATTTTATCCAAGAAACCAGAATCATGGAGAACAATGGTGACTTTGAGATATCCTTTGAATCGACAGATTAACTATTGATAGTTAGTTGATTAGGGTATTGAGTTAAAGTTCTTTTCTTACCTAAACTAGAACCATGATGAGATTGGTCAGTAGTAAACCAATTTGCAGAAATAGACCAAGTCTATATGGTATAAACTTGTATAAAGCATATAAGGGTATAAGTATGTAGCAATGAGCTTTGGGCTTCATGTTTAGTTGAATTGAAAAGGTACTCATATTCTTATTAAGTAGAAGAGAATACCATAGCAATATGTATTGTAAACCTAGTTATGGTTGGGTTAAACCAAAGGTCTTTTCTAAATCTTTTATGATGAATGATATAGTACAAATATTATAAGTACTCAATGGTTGTTTAAATACCTAGAGTCAATTTGGACCAAATGAGGGTTAATGTTATTAAGACTTAACTACATCTATGTAGACTATTATCAAGTCATGATGATTAAACCAATTATGTATAGATAGTCTGAGTGAATAAACTGCATGAATATGACATTATCCAAGTTGAGTAGGGGTGGGTGAACACAATGACTACGTTCATATGAACATTATTTATAGTAAAAACTTTGGCCAAAGTAATGCATTTGTTTACTGCATGCATTGCCGATTCACTGTATTTGGATTGCTCAACATATCAGAAATCATACTTAGCTAAAGGGTATCTAGGGTTGTATGATTGATAGAGTTGAGTAGAATACAACACTATGTACTCAGAAAAGGAAAATAACCATTGGTCACCTATGGTCTATATCCCTCATGAAGGGTAGGGCCACTTCCTATGTGGAAGATGTGTGGGAGACCGCCGGTCTATGGATGGAGGTAAATCACTGGAAAGATGCTCTCTCTCCAAGCAGGAAACATGCCAGGACTTGTGATAAAGATGTCAGATATTCAAAGGCAGTAAATATTCCAAATTTTTTATATTGTAATTGATTTATTTTTGTAAACATTTGTATTTATGATGAACAATATACTTTATTGTATTTGTATGAGAAATCTTGTAATTGGAATTACTTGACTATATGATGAATAAAAGAAAAAATTTCTCTATCTCATTTTGTTTTACCTTGTTAAAAATTACTTGATGGTAAATGAATCGATTTTGCTATGTCTATGGAAACTGGATGTTACATATGGTATCAGAGCTACCAGGTTCAGCACTAGGGCTTATGAGACCACTATGCTTGCCTGTAGTCAACATTATGCGATTAGCTAATGTTTGAAAAAAATTTGTGCTAGGATGGTACGCTTTAAGAAGACAACAAGAAAGTCTGTCAATTCAAGCCAACGTTTCCTTAAAGCTAAAAGAGAACTTGAGGCCATTATCAAAACCTTTGAGGGAACCAATGATGAGAGTGACATTTGGTTAAGTGATACTGAAACTCTAGTGACTGCATTAACTCAAATCAAGCGAGTGAGAAAGGAGTACTTGGAAAGGGTTAAAGATGAGGAAATAACTATGGTTAGGTGAGATCCCCGCATACCCTCAACTGTTGAGATCATAGAAGTTAGGTCCGATAGTGAGTCAGAAGGTTATATACCTCGGGATTATATATCTAAAAATGAGTCTGAGGAATATAACCCTCTGGATCATGACTTCTGAAGTCATTTCTTGTAAAAAAAAAAGAGGGAAACTCTTTACTTTTGAAAAAGAAATTATAAATGAAAGAGTTGTTTTTGTGCCAAACTATTGTTTAAATTGAGTTTAATGTTTAGATTTAATGGGCCACATTATAATCTAGAACTAATGGACAACTCAATATTCTCAGGTGTGAGAAATCGATAAACATGGTGCGGACAAGAACTAATCAAGGAGAAAGTGAAGAGGAAAACCACCCGCCGGTCAATAAACTAGACCAATTATAACTATGCTTGAGGAAACCAAGAAAAGATTGGGTGATTTGGAAAAGAAGGTGGATGATAAAGAGAATGCCGAGGAAGGAGGTGAAAACTCTCATGGTGAAAGTGGAGAAAATCATAAAGATCAGAGTAAAAGTATTAAAACTCATAAAAAGGCAAGGGATAGATTGACCTTGGAGCTTTCAAAGGATATGAAGAAGGTTGTTCCACCAAAATTTGATGGGACAGAAACTGGAGATGCTGTAGAAACTTGGTTAACAGAGATGGAAAAATACTTCGAGATAAGAAATTACTCGGAGGTGACCAAGGCAGTATGGGGAGCATTCCAACTGGCAAGAGAAGCATCCACTTGGTGGATGAATAAAAAGATGGAATTGAATTTAAGCTCTCTAAGGGTAACTTGGGATGAGTTCATGGAACACTTTCGTAAGAGGTGGCTACCGCAACTTTATTTTGATCAGAAACTTACTGATTTTTAGAATCTTCGACAAGGAGATATGACAGTGGTAGAATATGGGGAAAAATTCACTCGACTCCTGAAATATGTTCCACAATATCAGAGGGATGAGAGATTCCAGATCAAGAAATTCATCATGGGTTTAAATTCTCAAATAGGTGGTGAAGTGGATGTTCACGGCCCTACCTTAATGAATCAAGTGTATGAGAAGGTGATTAAGCAAGAGCAAAAGCTGAAATCCATCTCAGCTTATCGTGAAAGAAGTCGTAAGAGGTTTAATGGAACTCCTAACAATCAACACTACAAGAAAATATATGAAAAGAATCATGATATCAAGAGAAAAGATAAAGGACCTCAGAAGAATAAAGGTGGATTAGGTTATGAGAAGAACTATGGTAATTATAAAAGAAATGAGGATAACAATGGGAAGACTTCAGATAAGAAAGGACCCATTGGAGGATGCTTTACTTGTGGAGGTGACCACTATGCAAATCGTTGCCCTAACAAGAATCTAAATGGTCAACAAAGAGGTACTGCACTACCTACTCAGCAAGAAGCATTCTAGCAAAGGATTCATGCATCTCTTGACAATCGTCAAGCCGAGTATCAAATCACACCCATTGAGATGACATGTACTTTGTTTGAAATCCCTATATCTATTTTGATTGATACAGGAGCTACTAAAAACTTTGTTTCTCCTAGAACTTTGAGTAAATTTTCTAGAAAAGCTAGTTATATGTCTAAACCTTGGTTAGTAGAATATGCTAACCAATCTAAGGCTCAGGTAGAGCAATGTTTGTTTGAAGCCAAAGTTGACCTTCCTAGTTTCTCAATTAAAGTAAATATGTATGTAGCTCCCTTAGGTTCTTATGATGTGATCCTTGGGATGAATTGGTTATGGAAACATAGAGCTAAGGTTGACTATTTTTCAAAAATAATTGAATGTTTAGATGACTTGAGAAATCTGACCCAATTCCAAGGGATACAAAGAGAAGTTAAAATCAGGACTCTCTGCTAAGCAATTAAAAAGAGCTAGAAGGAAAGGTTGTCAGCTGTTTGTATTTAAGATGGAACAAGTGGAAGAATGGGTAGGAAACCCTAGTTTATCTTTTGGGGAAAAGTATCATTTTCTTTAGGAATTTCAGAATGTGTTTCTAGAAGAACTTCCAGGATTGCCTCCCAAGAGGGTGTTTGATTTTTCTATTGATATTAAACTAGGATCTGAGCCTGTATCAAAAGCACCTTATCATATGATGACAACTAAGTTAATGGAATTGAAAGCACAATTACAAGAATTGTTGGCTAAAGGTTTGATCAGACCCAGTGTTTCACCCTAGGGTGCCCCGGTTATTTTTGTTACGAAGAAGGATGGAACCCTTCGTTTGTGTATAGATTATTGTATGCTTAACAAAGCAATGGTAAACAATAAATACCCTTTGCCACGTGTTGATGATCTTTTTGATCAAATGAGGGAAGCTGCCATATTTTTCAAGATTGATTTGCGATCAGGATATCATCAGTTAAGACTAAAGGATGAAGATATTCATAAGATAACTTTCAGAACCAGATATGGACACTATGAGTTCACAGTGTTGCCATTTGGTTTAACAAATACACCTACCACATTTATGAATCTCATGAATAGTATATTCAGGGATTGTTTGGATAAGTTTGTTCTAGTCTTTCTGGATGATATACTCATCTATTCTAGAAATGAGGAAGAACATCATCGACACTTGCAATTACTTCTGCAAAAGTTAAGAGAACATAAGTTATTTGGGAAGCTATCTAAATGCACATTCTTCTAGAAGGAGATTCAATATCTAGGGCATATCATATCAGCTAATGGAATATCTGTTGATCCTGCAAAAATCACAGCTATTCTGGATTGGCCTGTACCAACAAACGTACATGAGGTGCATAGTTTCATGGGCTTGGCAGGCTATTATAGAAAGTTTGTTCTAAATTTCTCCAGAATTGCTAGTCTAATCACTTCCCTGCAGAGGAAAGGAAAGAGATTTGAATGGACAGACAAATGTCAGGAAGCATTTGATCTCTTAAAAGAAAAGTTAATTTCGGCTCCAATTTTAAAAGTTCCTGACCCTGAAGGACAATTTGAGGTAATTACAGATGCCTCGGAAGAAGGATTAGGAGTAGTGCTTATGCAAGAGGGAAGAGTCATAGCATATGAATCAAGGAAATTGAAATCTTATGAGAAAATTATGCACCGCATGATCTCGAATTGACAGCAGTAATTCATGCCTTGCAAATGTGGAGACATTATTTGTTAGGAAAGATTTTTATACTAAAATTAGACCATCAAAGTCTTAAGTATATTTTCTCTCAACCACATTTAAATGCGCGACAAAGGAGGTGGTTAGAATTGATATCTGACTATGACTTTGAGATAAACTATATCAAAGGAAAAGAGAATAGAGTAGCTGATGCTTTGAGTCGTCGAAAACATATGGCTTCTATTATTTCTATTCGTGGGAATTTTAAGGATTTGGTATTGCAAAAATTATCAGGTGATGAGTTTTATAAACAAGTTATGTAGGCTCTGAAGGATAATCCTAAAGATCCAAGATATGATGGTTTTTCGTTTGAGTCAGATGGATTAATGAGGTATAAAGATAGAATTTATGTGCTTGATTCAGCAGGATTAAGGGACATGGTATGGAAAGAGGTTTATACAACCCCGTATTCTGGACATCCAAGAGTAACTAAACTTCTAGCGGATGTTAAACCTCTTTATTTCTGGAAAGGAATGAAGAATGATGTTGCAAGATTTGTAGCAAGTTGTTTAGAATGCCAAAGAATAAAAGCAGAGCATCATCAAGGTTTTGGCAAACTTTATTTTTTGCACTAGGGACTAAACTCAATGTGAGTACAGCTTACCATCTTGAAACCGATGGGCAAACTGAGAGTTAACCAAGTCTTGGAAGATTTGTTGTGTATGTATTGTATGGATCAGCAATATAAGTGGGAAGAATACTTACCACTTGTGGAATTTTCTTACAACAATTCCTATCATTCTGCTATTAAGATGGCACCATTTGAAGCATTGTATGGAAGAAGATGTCAAACTCCTATAAATTGGGATAAGCTAGAGGATAGGATTAGCATTGGGCCAGAAATACTAGCTAAAATGGAAGAGAAAGTTAAGTTGATCAGAAAAAGATTGGCAAAAGCCAATGATAGGCAAAAGAGCTATGCGGATGCAAAACATGTTCCAAGGCAATTCTCCGTAGGAGAAAAAGTTAGTTTAAGGGTAAAACCTCAGAAAAGTTCTATTAAGTTTGGGAAATCTTCTAAATTGGCCCCTCGATATGTGGGACCCTTTAAAGTGCTTGAAGTAGTCAATCTGGCTGCCTACAAAATCTCTCTACCTCTAGTCTTATCTAGAATGCACAATGTTTTTCATGTGTCTTATTTGAAGAAATATATTGCAAGTAATAATCATGTTTTGACTTGGAATTCTTTACAGATGCAAGACCCAGGGGTGGTCACGATCGAGCCACTCAAAGTGTTAGAAACGCGCAAGCTCCGCTTGCATAACAGAGAAGTCTTGCAATGCAAGGTCCAATGGGACCAATATGCTGAGGAAAATGCTACATGGGAGGATTACCATGAAATTTATCAAAAATTTCCTCATTTATTTAATAATGTTATCAGTTGAAAAACAATGAATTTGTTTTTTAGATATTGTTGATACCTTATATCATCGAGGACGATGAATCTTTAGAGGAAGGATATGTCACATCCCCAATTTTGCCTTTGCTTTACTTTTTACTTTTTACGTGGACATAAGTAAATGCATTATGATATTTAGATTAATGACAAGGAAAAATATGGATTATATGGAATGTCATTTATTGAAATTATAGGAATGATTATGTTAATATTGATTTAATAATTATTTTATGAAATTTGGTTTATTAGTTGAATTAATTGCATAATGATGCACTGATCACATGTATTGTTTGATGACAAGCGAAAGAGGATTACAGGTTATCAGATGACTCTCGATGAAGAGAGAGAGTATCTTTCCAGGAGAGAGATATAGACCTTGGGATACGAATGTTTATTTGCCAAACCAAGTTAAAAGTGTTTAACAAAAAAGTGAACCAATGTGTCGTTTGAGGTAAGCTTAGTTGTCAGTTTACTTTTAGAACCTATTTGACAGTTAGTCGATATTGTTTTATAATCATTTTTAAGTCATATTAAGTCGTTGAGGTCGTTAAATACGTTAACGACGTCGTTAAGTTGATTTACGACTATTTATGTTTAACGTAAATATTATGACGTTATTGTCGTAAAAAGGTGGGCATATTATTACTAAGTCTTTTGAAGTGTTTTAACCCATTCTTAATGTTAAAACTTTATCAAGTTAAGATGACTTGTTTTGTCGACGGATTGTGATGAGGAGACTAGCTCAACTCAATCACGTTATCCGTAACTTTCATTTTAAGTATTATTCTCTTATTGATTAAATCATGAAATCAAATAGAGCTAATGTTATATGAATATTATTTGATTTGATCAAATTATATATATATATATATATATATATATATATATATATATATATAAGAATGATTCGAATGAGGAAATACCTCATGATATAATAGTATGGTTTAAGTTGAGCAGCCAAAGGCATCTTTTGAGGAATGCTTTGAATGATAATAGCATGATCTTTTGAGGAATGCTTTGAATGATAACAGCATGATGGTCAAGCATACTCAGTAAGAGTAATTGTTTGCTTTGGTAAGTTGGAGAAGTTGGCGGCCTCGTATAGGAGTGGCGAATGACTCCACCACTATTGTTGATCTCCTTAAATGATGTATTCATCATTTACATTTGTAAAGGTTTGCATGTTTTTAGATTAGTGGAAGTCAAATCAATGGTCCTTACCGTTGGTTTTGTTATGAGCTTTGATAACTATTTCGGGAGTGGAGCAAACAGATAGAAATGACTCTTTATGAGTCTGTTTTAAGCTCTTAAAAGCCACGACTTGGCTGGTCGATGGCAGATATCGGGAAGTGTTTAATTTTTTGTAGAGGTCGGGGAGAGAAGGAGAGGAGAATCACGGCGGACAGAGAGGAAGCTGGTTAAGTTAAGCAACAGTGTGGTCGTCGGGGACGAACACAGTAGCTTGTCACCGGTCTTTAATCTCCTTTAAACCGACGTTGTCAGGTAGACATTCTTGTATGATGTTTTATTAGATAGAGATAAACGTATTGAATATTTGTTACAAGTAATCATTATTACATCTATCTATTCTGTCAGTGGTTAAATGTAGGATATGATATAAATCATTTGTGTCTACTTTTCTACTATTTGTCTAAGCCGATGGTAGAGGGAGTCTTAGTATATCTGAAAGCGTCGTTTAGTCTGTTGAGGGCCAGTGCTAACTCAGGCTTTGCATTCAGTTTTGAATAAGCACTGAGTTGTTATTACATCTATCTATAACCGATAGAAAGACTCTTCTATTGTTTGGTTTAGTATAAACAAAGTTCTTAGGAATAGTTATAATCTTCTATTAACTAGAAAACCAGTCGCACAGTGAGAAGAGTAATCTTTAGGATTAAGTTGACTATCCTTATCGTAGGAGAAATATGTATTGAATTCTTATGAGAATAGTGTAGAAGGATTTCATTAGTAAAACTCTCCATTCAAGAGTAATATAGAATAGAGTTTTAGAGAAGTCGACGGAATTGAAATCAATCATGTTTTCTTTTATGTGTTTTGTCTAAATGGTATTTTATCCAAGAAACTAGAATCATGGAGAACAATGGTGACTTTGAGATATCCTTTGAATCGACAGATTAACTATTGATAGTTAGTTGATTAGGGTATTGAGTTAAAGTTCTTTTCTTACCTAAACTAGAACCATGATGAGATCGATCAGTAGTAAACCAATTTGCAGAAATAGACCAAGTCTATATGGTATAAACTTGTATAAAGCATATAAGGGTATAAGTATGTAGCAATGAGCTTTGGGCTTCATGTTTAGTTGAATTGAAAAGGTGCTCCTATTCTTATTGAGTAGAAGAGAATACCATAGCAATATGTATTGTAAACCTAGTTATTGTTGGGTTAAACCAAAGGTCTTTTCTAAATCTTTTATGATGAATGATATAGTACAAATATTATAAGTACTCAATGGTTGTTTAAATACCTAGAGTCAATTTGGACCAAATGAGGGTTAATGTTATTTAGACTTAACTACGTCTATGTAGACTATTATCAGGTCATGATGATTAAACCAATTATGTATAGATAGTCTGAGTGAATAAACTGCATGAATATGACATTATCCAAGTCGAGTAAGGGTGGGTGAACACAACGACTACGTTTATATGAATGTTATTTATAGTAAAAACTTTGGCCAAAATAATGCATTTGTTTTCTGCATGCATTGTCGATTCACTGTATTTGGATTACTCAACATATCAGAAATCATACTTAGCTAGAGGGTATCTAGGGTTGTATGATTGATAGAGTTGAGTAGAATACAACATTGTGTACTCGAAAAAGGCAAATAACCATTGGTCACCTATGGTCTATATCCCTCATGAAGGGTAGGGCCACTGCCTATGTGGAAGATGTGTGGGAGACCGCCGGTTTGTGGATGGATGTAAATCACTAGAAAGATGCTCTCTCTCCAAACAGGAAACATGCCAGGACTTGTGATAAAGATGTCGGATATTCAGAGGCAGTAAACATTCCAAAGTTTCTATATTGTAATTGATTTACTTTTGTAAACATTTGTATTTATGATGAACAATATAGTTTATTGTATTTGTATGAAAAATCTTGTAATTGGAATTACTTGATTATATGATGAATAAAAGAAAAAATTTCTCTATCTCATTTTGTTTTACTTTTTAAAAATTACTTGATGGTAAATGAATTGATTTTGCTATGTCTATGGAAACTGGATGTTACAATTGAACCTGTTGCTTTGACAAGTCTCATTTTTTTGTTGGAATTGAACCTGTTACTTTGACAGGTCTCAAATTAGGACTTGTTTTGTCCATACTGCAAATAATGAGCTTGTTGCTTTGACAGGTCTCAAATTGGGACTTGTTTTGTCCATACTGCCAACAATATCAACAATTTTTTAATTGAATTCTCCACTCAAATTTTGCATACACACAAGTTTCCCCCCCTTAGCAGATGAGAGAGGGAAATGCCAAGAACTTGGCCTCCTTGATGGAGTACATTATAATCAATAAATGCCAGCTTCATTGTCAGAAAAATCATCAAAGGCATGGTGAACATAATGGGAATCCATAACACTCTGAAGATGAGCATAATCAATTTTGTCATCACCAAAAACATTGTCACCACCAAGAGGAGCTTCAACAACATTTAGCATAGTTGTATTTGGAGTATCTGTTACAATCTCTATCGAAGGTGGCATGACCGCAGTATTTAAAGAAGCATCTGATGTCTCCCCTGGGACTGGATCAAACAAAGGATTTGAAACACATAATACAAGTTTGTCCACTTTCTTTTGAAAACAATGAGAAGAATCATGAGTATGTTGACCACATAAAGAACAGGGGTGTAGATCAAAACAAGAAACTGATGTATGACCATGATGACACAATAGGAACACACTTTTGGTTGAACCAATTTGACATTGGCAAAGGAAGAGTCAACTTGACATGTATTCATAAGTCTTTCAGATACAAATTTGATTGGTTTCGAATATTGTGGAACATAAGACCCAACAAAACCTTGATAACCAAGACCACATTTACCCCTATTTATTTTCTAGCATTCCCAAACTCTCACAATGGGTTTGGATGGAGTAACAAAGACTCAAGGGGTTTCTATTTTTGTGACTCAAGAGGAGACACTACACCTTTCTTCAAGGACCTTTTAGGTTTACTTGCTCCTTGTTTTGAGGTGCTAGAAGAAGGTGCATCCTTTACATCTTTCTTTTGTGCTTTAGAAATGAGTGTATTATTTTGTAACCTATCTCTTTCTTGTCGAAGCAAGATATATTAAGCACAAAACTGCATAAAGGTAGGCTGAAATTGCCTCCAACACTCAGATATTTGAGTAGCTTCTTCTAAGTTTGCAACCTTAATTCGTAAAGATAAAATGCCATCTTCATATAAGGTAGATCCCATGTTGTAGGCTCAGTCAATAATGCTCAAAAAATTCCTTACAAACACTTAGTTCTTATTACACAAAAAACACCTTATAACAACAATTACCCCCTTATTTTTCATACACCCTTATTTAGATGTCACACTTCATTGGATATCATACTTCAAAAACCCTCACGATATTGATGGAATTTACCACCACATACTCATACTGCTCAAAACCCTTACAATAGTGAGGTTTTTAATATATAATGAATTTATCACAGTTTCTCTTATCCCTATAACCAGATTCTACACTATTGCCAACAGTATTTGCTTGAGATGACTTCTTTTAACACAATTCACTAATTTCTCTGAAGAAAACAAAAACTACCCTGAAAACAGGAAAATAATACAACTTGACAGTAGTTGATTAGCACCTTAGGGATTCTTCCTTTCACGTGCTTTGTTTATGCTTCCACATTTTACTGAGAGTCTAAGACTGTTGTGAGGAGACTTATGTCTTCTATAATAATAATATTTGCACAGCAAAAAAACACAGGATGCAGTCACATCTTGATATCCTCCTCGCAGATGGCGTTGTTCTCTTCATTGGTCAAATGACGTATTCTCCTGCACAGGATACTTCACTGTTCTCTTTGCCCGAAACATTGAGCAACTCCAACATCAATGATGTTCTTTACAAAATGTGACTCCAAGACCACGGCATACTCTACCTTTAAAAGCCTTCCAATGTCAACTACAACAATACATCTGGGCGGCAGAACTAGACATTTTAAATATTCCACGCCTTCAGAATATCTTCACACGACTCTCTTCCAATTTTTCTACAACAATGTTTCCTCTAATTTGGCATTTTCTGAAAGTCGTTCAGATAAGCTCTCAAGTACGGATCCAAATTAATGAAATCAAAGCACTGGCACATCTGAGTCTTGGCCTCACAAACACAGTCATGGGCAAAATGATAATGGCTTGATTTCCTCGTCCCGTGGGCAGGGCACTCTATGAAAACTTCTAGATTTAGGTAAGGAGCAAGCCGCTCCTCTGCGCCACCATCTTCACCATCACTTTAACAGGAACAATATGTGGCTTCTCAGTCTTGTTTCCCTATCCTGACGGGAATAACAAACATCTTTGTCAAAATCAAAGCCCCACGAATAATTGTAGCGACCTCCACTTTGCTCTCACAAATGATTATGTGACTTCACAAAAATGGTGGCAACTACACATAGCGCCTCTCCTTGACAGTATCTTCAACACAGCATATGCTAGAATTCGAGATGCTTCTCTGAATACCAACAAGACCTGTCCGTGGTGGTAACCACTTTGATACCACTGTTAGGCCCAGATGAAATGGCAGAATAGAATGGTAAAATTGGTAAAATTGTATTGATGATTAAAATAAGATTACAATGTCCTTTATATAGGCAGAATAACAGTTTAACTGCCCATAACTATCTAAACTGGAAAATAGATTACCAAAGTTAACCCTGAGGATTAACACGTTAACAGGCTTGCTGCCTTGCATACATTAGATAGATGTGTGATTCGGACATTGTATGCTCTCACCTTGCCCTCCACGGGATTTGGATGATCAGAATGTGTTCCGAAGACTGCCTGCGCTTTAGATTTCAGCTAACATATTTTTCAAAAAAACTAGGATGGTTATTACAAAATTGAACACTTGGCACTTGCTCTTCCTCTTGTTGCTCTCCCTCTTGTTAAGGCTCATTGTTGCTATGCAATTGTTGCATTTGCTGCCCTGCTCAATGCTTTCAAGCTTTGATAGTGATTTGGAGTGAGTGTAAAGTGTCTTTCATTTTGTTTTTTTGGAGTGCTTAGGGTTTTGGTGGGGCTCAAAAACTACTAGAGTTAGTGTTAGGGGCACAAACATCGAGAAAAATGTCTTTTTTAATTAGTTTTTGAAGGTGTTTGACAAAGGACAAGTAACCATCTCAAAGACTTTCAAGAGACTTTGGAGAGTTTCCTTTAAGTCTCAAGGACGTCTCAACATCCCCTCAACGTCCCCAAGAGGGACATGCCTTAGAACATCCCCTCTCTAAGTGAGACATCTCAAGGATGTCTCTTGCCTAGTGGTGTTCATGGGAGGATTGAGGATGGACATTTCCAAGCCCTCCCCAAGTCTCAAGGACATCCCCGTTTCCAAAAATGCCACTTTTCCGAGGGGGGCACATCCCCATGGAACATTGGTTTTATCTCATCTCTAAATCATTAGGGAGTTTGTTGACACAACCTCTTATCAAATGTCTCCAATGCCAAAGGAAAATGACAAAATGATGTATATCCCCATTTATTATGGTGTCTTGATTGTAGTTCACATCTATTTGAAATATCAATATGTTTGACATGATACATATATTAGACTATAAGAAGCATCCTCTAGTGTCAACTATAAATGATAGATTGGAATAACAAATTCGTCATTATAGCTCTTCATCTTTTGCAGCTCTTCCACTAAAACTACTTCTTGTTGGTCTTGATGTAGAAGGTCTTGATGTAGAAGGTCTTGATGTAGAATGTAAACAGACAACTATGAGTATGACTTATATAATGAATATGATGAATACCTATAAATATGAATAATTAAAATTGCTTATATTTTAATGTCTGTTTTTTTAATTGTTGTCTCTTGTCGTCTCTAATAAAAAAACTGTCTATTCTCTGTCATTTCCAAAACATGTCCCCACATTTCTTGCCATCCCCGTCCAACTCCTCTGGATAGTCTCCAATTCTCTTATTTGAGTTCTTATGATCTGCAATAATGAAGAGCTCTTGTCTTCAACATACAACTAATCAACAGGGAGCTAACCTCCTCCAATTCCAAACAAGTGAATTTATGCGTCTCCTCCAAATGTAGCACCAAAATCTAGAAGGTTCATGGACGGAGTCAAAATATAGTTCCTCCAAAGTCCCTCCAAATGTGACACCATTCTTCATATTCTCTTATTTGAGTTCTTATGACTTGCAATAATGAAAAACTCTTGTCTTCAACATACAACTAATCAACAGGGAGCTAACCTCCTCCAATCCCAAACAAGTGAATTTATGCATCTCCTCCAAATGTAGCACCAAAATCTAGAAGGTTCATGGATGGAGTCAAAATATAGTTCCTCCAAAGTCCCTCCAAATGTGGCACCATTCTTCAAAAAATCAACAGGAAGCTAACCTCCTTCAATCCCAAACAATTGAATTTATGCTTCTCCTCCAACTGTGGCACCAAAATCTAAAAGATTTATGGATGGAGTCAAAAGTATAATTTCTCCAAAATAATTCCCTCCAAATGTGATATCAATCTTCGAGAGGATCAAAAAAAGAATCTTGTATGCTTGTTTTAATTGTGGTGGTTTGGTGGGAGGAGTTCCTTTGGAGAAGTTGGTTTTAGTTCAGACATATCTTGTTTCTAAGAAAATTTCTACTCACCTTGATTCAGTTACTTGTACAGAAAATTAGTAAACAAAACCTTACAGAAATTGTTTCCAAAAAATTACTTGGTCAAAAATACCATCAAGAGTAGAATTATAGATTCTTGGAGCCATAAAAGATAGAAACATAAGAGATTATTAAGATCTATAAATAACTTTAAATCTGAGGGCTTATAGCACCATCCTTCGTTACCCCAATAGACACTCTCTTTGGGACATTGGCTTTGATCCCATATTATGTTCGGGAATAAATTTTCAAATGAAAAGAAGCCGATTGGATGTTAAAGGACCATCCAACCAATCTAATTTTGTGACCTGCACATGGAATTTTAAAATAAAAATCAATTGAATTGAAATATATAACTACACATCCATATATACATGCATCACACTAACATTGACAGAAGCATTCTGGAGTTTTTGTTGAAATCAGTCAGCATTCAGACCTGTGACGTGCGTGTGGTGGAGTCACTTCAAAAGGTAAATGGGGGTCATTGTTTTAAAATCACTTCACAGTATCAGTTTCTATGATGTTGGGTGCAAAATCCTCCACTGTCTGTTGCAGCCAGAACTAGAAATAGATATTGCAATGGAATATAACATAGGATTAAAAAAAAAATCCAGAGCCTGAAAGCTTTTACCAGTCAAACTCTGTCAAGCGACAAACCAACATGTGGGCGCCGATCAGAATTATAAAGCTATGGTCCAGCATTGGTATTCCCACAATCCATTGCCTTGCCCATGCCATTATCAATTTTTGACATGTTGAGCTTCTCTCTTTAATGTTAGATTGTATGGCTTGTACTTCAAGCTGTCCATCATGACCAGAATCCGCAGCCTCAATTACCATACCAATGGCAAAATTCTGTGCACCAAACATTCTATGTGCCCAACAGAATTTAACAAGGGGGTGTTTGTTGAATTTGTGCTCAAGTGTAGACATACATTTCACATATCGCATGTCTTAATATGTGGATATTAGTACCATAGTTCAAAAACTAGGACTTGGCATAACTCGCCTGGCCAAATTTTTGACTCAGACTCAGGACTCAACATATTAAAAAAAAACATAATATTATAAATAAAGTTAAATAACATGCAAATAAGTGTTAAGAAGCATATGAAATGAATTTAATTCTTGCAAAGCTAGGAAAATTGTTTGAATCCACAGCAATGAAAAAAAAAATGACAAGAAATTGACGGAAAAAAAAGGAGTTTTTCTGCTAGCTGGAGAGTTTTTGGAGAGTACCCTGCAAAAACTCATCAAAACTCCACAACTACTTGCCAATAACTCACACCTTGGACTAGTGAGGAACAAATCAAAGGGGCTCCATAGCAACTGAGTCTTTTTGCCATGGGCAAGGAAGATTCTAGCAATAAGCGTTCGAGCAAAATGGATGAGTTTTTGTTAATCATTATATCAAATCAAAAAGCTAAATTAGTAAATATCCATGCAGTTATAGGTTTGAATCCCCCAGTCCCTCAGTTTTCCAAATGACCATAGCTTACAAAAACTTCATACAGATTTACAAATAACTAGACCAAATGGGAAGCCAAATTTTAGCAGTCCAGTAATCACCAAAGCAACTCTACTATAACAGCTATGACTATCACTGAAAGAAATAGAAATACGATAATTTGGGTTAGAGGTGGAAGATGAATCCTTGAGACTGTAAAGACAATTACCATAGGAAAGATTCAAAATTCTTCTAGAGCTGTTGTGAGAGAAAATCACTGACCCTTGTGTTTCATAAGCCTTTGAGAAAACTTATATTACCATAGGAAAGTCTCAAAATTCTTCCAGCATGGTTGTAAGAGAAAATCACTGATCGTTCTGTTCCATGAGCCTTTGAGAAAACTCAAAAGTTCCACCTTACCATGCAGGATAGCACAAAATAAGGGACTATCTGTGGAGAGACACCAACCTCATCTGCAAGTAAGTCAAAACAAAGACCATACCAGCAAATAGAACTAATAAAGCTATAGTAATAGCAACTTGGCCTAGCCTCTCAAAGATATTCTTATTTTGTATCTCTTTTTACCTCGACTAATTAGACAAAAAACAGAGCCCTCACCAACCACAAGCAGAACTCAAATCCATTATAAACACCAAAAAATGAACCAAAATGAAGAAGAAAACATACCATCGGGAAGCTGCATTTTCTTGGTCAGGTGTCTCCACCTAAGCTTTGGGAACAAGTGTGAGTTCTCTTCATGAGGTCTTTATTAGATCTCGTGCTTCCTTCCTACATAACTACTCTTCGGGAACCAATGACTTCAGCAATGGTGCACCTCACCCAGCAAACATGTGCCCACTCTGACAGCTTCTCCAGGTTTTAATTTCCTCGTGAAGGCCACTAAGAGCCCCAATTTGGACTTCAATACCCTTAGTCTTGCCGTCCTTAGCAACAAGGTTCTCAGTCAATTCTTTGTTTATGTCTCTCAGCCAAATTATCCGCTTTCAAACCCCAATATGATCAATATTTTTTGTTCCCAACAAAAAAGTTACCTTTATCCATATTAATAGTTGCAGCTTCGCACTTTGTTTCTTCTTTCTCTCCATAGCACGTTGAATAATTGGGAGTTGCCATAACCAGAGAAGACAAGCTCCTTCCCCCATCCCTTAATAGACTCAATAACAGAAACATTCAAATGCTTAAATGCTCAAAGACCACAAATATTTTACGAGGTTTTCAGGTTAGTCCTGGTCTAAGGCCTTACTGGCATTTGTTATTATCTGATGATGGTTGTGAATTTTAGTACAGTACAGTTTATGCCCAAAGTGATATATGGGCCAGTAATATTTACCTCAATTGCTTTCTGGAACTTATTGTTGCACCCTTTTGTAGTGTTGGACTCTTAATCCTCTTTATAGGGCTAGTCTGACTAATCCATGTCCTCCTCGTCAGTTTCCATGTCCATAACCTTGAAATCCCTTCCACATTCTTCCAACCAATGGAGGACTTCCATTTACTGGTCATTGTCCCATTTATTCATCATGCTTTCTCCCGTCCTCCTTTTACTGCAGAGTTTGTAACATATCAGTTAGTGGATCCTCTTGCCACCCTTTTTGCTGTCCACACATCCAATTCCCCTTTTGCAGCTATAGGGAGTTCAGATTTGTTGTTATGAACAGAGGATGTTTCCGTGAATCCTTAACTTTAAAGTTATACAAATTTAGACATGAGAAGCTGTTCTAAAGGGTTATGGTTGTGTTGTTAGAGGGGCATTCTTTCTATAACAGCCTTTGAGAACAAGGCTCTACCTTTTTAATGAAAGGAGATGCTCTATCTTTTCTTGATGGGTTCAACAAAAGAGATACTGTTACATAGGAAATTGGAGAAGAATGGACAAAGAAAGTGCACTACTATTTTAGTAACAAGCTGAACTGCAAAGATGATAGCAATAGTCATCTAAGGAGGTCCCTTGGAGAATAAGGTGGGTAATGCCAGTCTGAATGCTGCCTTCAAAAAAACTATAAGGCTTGGATAAGACCTCTGAGTATTATTTTTTGATGGAGAACAATATATTACCCCCAGCAATAAGGAGAGAGAAATAAGTTGCATGCAACTATACTGCTCTGTCTAATTACTTGTTCACGTACAGGTATGGCATTTGCATATGGGGGTTTGCTGTTTTCTTTTTGGACCCTAGGTATGGTATAACTTTTGTACATCCATTTTTAAAATATTTGAAAACATAAAAGTTATAGACAAAATTGTCTCTACTATCAATCTTATAGGCATAAAATAAGCCACGAAACAAACAAAACACTACTAGGTAATGTTGATAATTCAAAGTATTAAATGAGTCATGACATGATATACCACGTAGGTTTATATAATCTGTTCAAAATGGCAAAATAGTCAATGGTCACAGTTAATTGAAGAACTACATGAACAAATCAACATATTGTTCCTCAACGAGAGCAATCAAATCAGCAAGTGGTTAAATAGAACCAGATGCGATAGGACTGGCAACAGTTTAGTTAGTTGTGAGTGCTCATTTTATGTTTTTAATTGTGTTTTTAACTTTTATCTTTGTTTGTGTTTGTTTTTTTATTACGACTGTTGTATCCAAACCAGCACTATTTTTTATTATGTTTTTTACTGTCACAGTCAGGTACCTAGGTCAATAGCATAAACCGGGGAAGGGGTAGCCAGACCAGTATCAATACACGTACAGGGATGTCTATGGCAGTACCCACTAATAGAGAGTGCTCTGTTCACAACTAAGTTACTAACAAGATCAAGAAATTTTAAGTTGACATTAGGATTTTCATTTAACTGTATACTATATGATCTACTTGGCCCCAATGACTTTGCTTTTAAGAATGAAAAATTGCTTAGTTCACAATATGCAAGTTTTCTTTTGAAAACTTCTTTTGCTAATCACAAGCCATATTAGTATACTGTAATAAATCATAATTGCAAAAAAACGACTTGTTTAATGATGACGACGATGACCGTTAATGTCCTTTGAACCAAACTGGTCTGTGGTGTAATAATAAATGGGTGCATTCATAAACAAGATACCAAGGTTCAAATCCTCACAATGCAATATGGTTTCCAATAACTCAGAACACATCATCAATGTTATGAAGCATGTAAATATGAGCAAACAATTAGTGGAGTACTGAAAATGCGGTAAAAATGTGCACTCCAAATTCAATCCCACATTGCAATAAGGCAGTCTATGTTCTCATAACCAAACCCCAATAAAGCAGACATGGAGGTGAAAATTAAAAAATGCCTTGATTACTTTCATGTTTTTTCCATCTTTAGGTCATTTTCTCTGCATAATTTATATGGGAGGCTCAATAACTGAACATAATTTATTTGCCAATTACACTTTCAATTTGCTGTGTCAATGCCATGTAAATAGAATGCACCTATAGCTTACAGAGTGGTGTAATTTTTTTGTATATAATAAATTGACAGAACAGTTGATTGACTATTGTTATCTTTAGAAATTTATAATTGTCTCTCTTACCAACAAGAATTTCTTTGAATATATCTTTAAAAATTGGGCATACTACCAGGCCTCAGATCTTAAAAGTACATAAGATCCCCTACTAACTTATTCTTCTTCATCATCTTCTGCCCACCCAGGGCATGTGCATGGTACTCTAGCATCCTTCCATTCTGATCCACATTTATAACAAAACTGGAAATTGCACCTGCAGACCACAACAAGAATATGTATGTCAGCATTCCTTCCTGACTTCAAGGAGGTAAACCCTTCCCTTCATTCTACTGGAATTATGGAGAAAATAAAAGTAAGCGCAGAAATTCTAGACAAGGGATCATATTACCCTTATCTACAGAGAGTTTCACAAGCAACATTGCTTTGCATGTGGAAATAAAACACATCATTTCATATAAAAAGCTTCAAGCAGCTATGTAGATCAACAAAAGGGGTGACTGTGAGCCTAAAATCAATTGTATGTATTGCAAATTAAGGTAGTCAGCAACTCCATAATCCCTGATTAAAGGATTTGGATGATGATACATGGTTAGAAGACTAAAGGATTTACTTTTTTTTTGGTCTTAAATTCCATAACCATGCAATACAATTGACATATTTTCTGACCTGCAAGTCATGTGAGGACATCCAGATTCTCTTTCAACAATCCTCTTGCATTTAGGGCACCGCTGCCACTGTTTCTCCTTTGCAAGCCTCAACAGTTTTATATCATCTTCCTCTCTGTCAGAAGGAGATAACCTCTGATACTCATTGCAGTCCAAACCATCATGCCAGGGAACCCCACATTGAGCACAAAACAACCTTTGGCAATTTGGACATTCTGACTGTTTAATCACTGCCCCTGTCGAGCTGCCGATTTCGAGCACATCCTTCAACAGGAGCACAGAGCAATCCTTATAAGGGCAATAATACCTCTGAGATTCAGGAATATCAGCTTCCACCAATACCAAATGCCACATATCAAGTGTTTCTTGAGGAAGAAAATGTCCACACTCATCAGGCCTCAAATTCTGGCTGCAACTTGGCTCGGGGCAACTTATGGGTACTAGTTTCTCCTTCAACTTGGAGAGGACATGTTGAGCTATGCAGTTATGGCAAAATCTGTGAGAACAACTGTCCCTGTCGAAAAATTCAGATGGCTGTTTCGCTTCTAAGCAAATCCCACATACTAAAAAAGAAATCTCTTCATTCTCTGTCCTTCTAGCCCTTTTGGGCGAGGAAACCAGTACACTACCGCTTCTGGGTCGCTTGCCAGTTGCAACCTGTGAAGAATATGAAAAACATAAAAACCCACAAAAACCCCAATCTACAAACATTATGTAAAACGCACCTGGGTATTATCATCGTCTTCCTGACATTCTTGAATTTGTTGTGAAGAGGTTGCAATTGGGGCTGAGGAAGAAGAAGAGGCATTGGATGACGCGGTTAGTGCCTCTTGAAACTGCAATTCCCAGGCATACACTTCGTCTGAAAACGCAATGACTTCTTCCAATTGAAGTTGGTGGGCATGTTCATCCAGAGAAGCATCCATAGCTTGTTTAAAATCTTCTTCTTTTTGTTCTTCTTCCTCCGCATCATATTCTTCTTCTGTAATTGAACCTGAAGCCGTATAATAAGCCATACTGTTGGAAAACCAGGCGCCTGGAAAATTAATATTGTTGTCTCGTTTTATTTACATTAAGTGTCGTTTAGGGTCCATAGTTCTACTCTAGCGTCTCTTTTACGGAGCTTTTTAAAAGTAGACTTGCATTTCTTTTCGGCTTTTACCAACTCAGTGGAGAAGTAGTACAAGAGGATGTTGGAAAATGTAACTAGATAGGTGTAAGGGAATAAATTCTCTTCTTACATAAATCCAGGC
Source organism: Cunninghamia lanceolata (assembly GCA_027924645.1). Taxonomy (NCBI): domain Eukaryota; kingdom Viridiplantae; phylum Streptophyta; class Pinopsida; order Cupressales; family Cupressaceae; genus Cunninghamia; species Cunninghamia lanceolata. The sequence goes on from BSBN01000016.1 coordinate 17,564,550, forward strand.
TAATTAAATAAATGGAAACAATAAGCACGCAATTAAACTATACTTAACTAGTATTTATTTCCTTATTTTTTTTGTGTTTTTTATAACTTTTGTCATTTTCTCCTTATTTCCTTATTTTTTTTTTTTTTGTTTTTTATAACTTTTGTCATTGTCTCCACTCTTTTAACTGTTCCATGACTCTACTTTTCTTTTTAATTTTTATTTTATTCAATTTCTTTTTTTTTTTCCATAGTTTTTGTGATTTTCTGAGTTCGAGGGCTTAAATTTGACTGTTGTATAGCTGTATTTAGGTATTTTTGCTGTAAAATACAATCTAAATTTTAAAAAGAGTATATCATATGAAAGGAGAGATTTTGGACAAACTGTCAAAATTTATATTGGATTATGATGATATATATATTTAATTTTTATATGATTTATTTATACTAAGGCATGTCATAGTATTTGAAGGGTACTATTGAATAGATAACCGTCATAAAAAAATTGCTTGACAAGCAAGGTCAATCAAATTTAAGCCCTGGTTCCAATTTTTTTTTGTTTTTTAATTTTTATTTTTCCAATTTTTTTGGTTTTTATTTTTACTTTTTTTTCAATTTCTTTTTTTGGTTTTTATTTTTATTTTTATTTGCTATATATTTACATTGAAAATGAGTGATCTCATCTCCCATTATAATTGTGGGCATAACTAGTATATTTATATTTTAAAAAATATATCTAATATCTCTTTTCCATAGTTTATTTGAAAAAATAAAAAATAAAAACCAAAAAAGAAATTGGAAAAAATAAAAAATAAAAATTGAAAAAGAAATTGGAAAATAAAAAATAAATTGAAAATGAGAAAATCACAAAAACTATCCAACCAAAAAAGAAATTGGAAAAAATAAAAAATAAAAACCCAAAAAGAAATTGGAAAAAATAAAAACTAAAAACTAAAAAAAAAATTGGAAAAAATAAAAAAACTAAAAATCAAAAAAGAAATTGAAAAATAAGAAAATCACAAAAAACTATGGAACCAAAAAATAAATTGGAACCAATGATCCTCAAATGAAAATAAGTTTCCTTTTTGGAATTTTAATTTTTTTTTCTATAAATTTAGGCAGAAAAAATGAGTGCTCTCATCCCCACCTCGATGTGACTGTATAACGCCTCTCGGCGTCATTAATTAAGCCTCACTGGAGTATAATAATTGTAATAATAAATGTGATAATTATTTAGGAAGATAGATGTGTTTAGTTTTTGGAATAATGATGAAGAATTATTATTGATGTTTTGTAGAATTCAGTTGCGAGGTACCAAAAAATTAGTATTCACAATTTGATGAATGTTTTGGGGGTCATACAATCTCAGAAATCTCTATGGGTTGATTTTGAGTCCCTTGGGATTGAACCGAGCATCGCAAAAATCTCCTATGCAAAAATGATCTATAGCCCAAGGGAATGATCTAATAGAAAGTTGTAGCAATGATCTCTTTGTCTTTGTCTTCTTTGTGTTTAATTCTATCAAGACAATGTTTTTATTCTCCTAGGTCAATCCTTTGTCAAACTAACTTTACAACTTTGAGAAAATGATTGAAGATAGTATACGTAGGCTTGTAGGTGGCCTATGTGATTCTTATTTTAGAGTAAGATTCTTTGTCCCTTAGAAAATGAAATGTGCTCTACTGCTCTCTCCTTGTTTTTCTATGTATTTTGCATATTTTTCCATATGAATCAATCGCACAAATGAATGTCTTTAAATACCAAGACATTTGCAAAAAATGTGTTATATAAGTAAGCTCACAACGAATAGTGAAAAGGGGTGGGAATGTAATGTCCCCTTTTTGAGCCATTATTGCAAAATGACCTAAATAGTTGGAAAGTTGGAAATAACTATTTATCCTTGGCAAAACGGAGATGGAATATGACTTGGAATATTTTTGTGATAATTATGGTGAAGTCAAAAATAATAAAATAAATTGCCTTGGACTTGAGCGAACCACTTGGAGAGTGGAAAATATGAAAATAAGGAGAAATATGGAATAAAGCAAATGATAAATTAAAAATAATATTTTATTTATTAAAATATTATTTTATTTCCCAAAAGGTGACCACCCAAGTTAAGTGGGAAAATAATAAAATATTATTATTTTTATTTATCCAAATTGGCCGCCTAACTTGAGGAAAAATAAAGAAAAAATAAATTATGGAGGTGAACTTAAAAGAAAAATAAATCATATTGGAATTGGGTGCCCATGTTGAGGATTATAAAAAGAGTGTTTGGGAGTCATTTTCATCATATTGTGAATTTGTCATTTGATACTTGGAGAATTTCTCTTTGGATGTAACTTTGTTTCAACAAGCTTCTAAGGATGAAAACCCTTAGAATTTGGTGGTTTGGATGAAAACCCACTTGACTTTGTGAGGAACCATCCAGGGTTCATCATTAGATTTATTTGTAGGTTTTTGGCATGGATTGAAGCTAGGGTTTGATGGGAAATTGATCATATCAGTTAGGGCTTCATATTGGTGCTAGGGTTTGGAGTTTTCTATGCAGGTTAAGGATGAATTGATGCAGATCTTGAGGTTTCCTTAACATATTTTCATCATCATATCCATTGCTAGGGTTTGGAGGTGAAGCGCCATGTTTTGGTGGGTTTGTTAGTGATAGATATCTTTCATTTGCACTCAGATTTGTATTTCAGACCTCAACAAAATCATCTCAAATTACAGATCCAAGGGTTTCAAGGCATCATTTCATATTGTGTCGGTATATTCTTCATCTAGGGTTCAATCACTCCATCCTAAGCTTAATCGCTACCCTTTTGTATGGTTGGCATGATAGCACCCAATTATCATTCGGGTATGTTGTTATGATGTAATACTCTTCAAATCTTCAATTTGAAATAATCTAATTGTTGTTCCTATTTATATTAGTGGTCTGATTTTATTTTTTTAGTCTTTTATTTATTTTGGTTTCATGCAAGAACGATTCTATATTGTTATCACATCATGGCAAACACATTTATGCATTGAAAATACACAAAAACCACTCAAAATCAAATAAGAAACAAATCAGAAAATCAAATCATAATTCAGAAAATAAGATCAGAATTGACAAGGGATCTTACAGTGGTATCAGAGCTAAATATCCTGTCAGCCTGGAGGGTTAGATTGTTTATATGCAGCCACACGAAGTTGGTCCACATAGGTATTACTTCCATAGAAGAGCAAGACAGCTGAAAATCCAAGAAGAGGAGAATTCTTTTGTAGGTACACAACAAGAAATTGAAAGAGATAAAGGTGATAATGGAAATGAAAGTCCTGGGAGACATGAATAGCCAAACATAGAAAACATACTACATACCTTTGCCCAACAACAACAACAAATGTTGCAAACATTTCAACAACTACTTGCAACCATTGGTCAAGTAAGGATAAATCAACCTACTCCAAGAGAGGACAGCAATATAGGGAATAATAATGTAGGTAGAACATCTACTAGTGTTTCAGATAGGCCACTCCATCCTACATTTGTGCAAAGAAGAGAAGAAGAATCATCTGAAGAGGAAGAAGGTACTCACATAACCGATGATGTGATGGTTGCCTATGATGAGTACCATACACTTCTAGGAGAGGTTAGGAATGCGATTTGTTACATCCCTAATTTTGGCTTGTTTTACTTTTTACTTTGACATGGATAAAACTAAATCATTTGGATAAATATTTTGACGTTGGGTTAAATGTCATTGGAAAATATTGATTTTATGGAATATTAGTTATGTGATTAAATGAAATGCATATGATGTAATGATTTAGTAATTTATGTTATGAGAATTAATTTATTGTTCATAAGGTTTATGAATGGACTAACGATGCACTAATCATGATTTGGTGAATTGCAAGTAATATGCAGGATGACAAGTTCTTGATGACTCATCAAGAAAGAGAGAGAGAGAGAGAGAGAGAGAGAGAGAGAGAGTATCTTCTGAGGAGAGGAGAATAGACCTTGGGATATAAATGGTCATTTGCCAACTAAGTATAGTGTTCAACAGTAAGTGAACTTTAGTCAATTGAGGTAAGTCGCGTTTTAATGGTTATTTAGTTGGTCAACTTGAAAGGTTGTCGATGTCTAATTGAATTCTTTTTGGAGTTATTTTGCGTCGATCATGTCATTTTGAGAAAATGATGGTGTCAGGGAAGAACGTTAGTCATTTGCGACAAACACAGTCTTTTGTCAATCACATCGTAAATAGGTTGTGTTGTGTCATCAAAATGTAGATGGTTTAATTATTGTCATGAATATGGTTTAAACATCACATGAATGTTCATGACAAGCTTAATCGACATGATTTAGTGTGTGTACATGAAGGGGAGACCTGCTCAACCCAAGCACATTATATGTGTAAGTTTACGTAAAAATATCTTTATTAATGCTATTAATAGTATATCATTGTACTTTGATCATTATTTCATGTAAAACTTTAGTGATCATTTGAGATGGTCGTCGAATTAATATTCACCATCTTCTCTTTTATCATATCTATCTATCCTTATCTTGAGATTTATTGAAGAAGGAATCTTTTTAACTTTTATGAGGCAATAACTACCTCATTGTTGTTACATCCCCTTTTTGGATTCAATATTACTATTTACTTTTTCTTAAATAGTACAGTTATGTGGATATGTTTTAACATCATAGAAAATGATGATATGAATAGAAAAGGTTAATTTTATGAAATTATGGATTTTACTTGATTATGATCAATTTGATGGTATGAATTAAAATGTCTTTCGATATGAAAATGAAATGATTTGATATAAATGTTTTTTGATCAGAACATTAGTACTTTGACCACAAATTGTATGTGAGATTGTCAATGACAGAAATAGATGGAACATGTTCGCCAGGAAGAAAAAAGAAGAGAAAGTATCTTTGAGAAAGAGAGAATAGACTCTGGAATAACCCATGGGTGCTTGCCACTGAAAACGATTATCAGGTAGATAAACCTAGATGCCTTGAGTTAAGCTTTGATTACGGGCTAAGTCAATTTTAGACGAGATGTCGAGGTTTACAAGAATAGGTCTTTCTTCTTTCCGTAGTTGTCGTAATGAGCATGGAAATCGATATTTTTGTCGTAATACTCGGTATCATGTCGTCAAATACGGACAACCGATATATTTGTTTATATGTATATATATGTATATACTTGAAAATGAGTTGTAATTCGTGTCTTGTTAGTGGTTCGGTGCAAAAGTCAAAAGTTGTACGTAAGTCGACCCCAAACCTTGTTTTGCGTTTACGCTCAATTTATCGTTATCGTCATAAAGCTCTACGAGCGTATGATGTAACGTCTACTTGCGAAATTTGACGGATGTTGAATTGTTTCTATATTGGGCTATTATTGTATAATAAAAGGTTTAAATAATGTTTTAAATCTTGAGACCATGGTGCGTAGTACCTTTGGTCGTATTGTATTGGAATATAAAATATTATATTAGTTATATTTAAATTGTCATTTTGAGGTAATTCCTTTATTCTTTTGTGATGTTGGTAATCGAGCAGTAGCTCGAAAGAGACTCACTCAAGTCTTTTCTATGATGTCTTTTATTTCAAAATAATCTATTTTACCTTTGAGCATTAAACTTTATGATGGGTGTCGGCCTAGCCATTATTCTTAGTCTTGCATTTGATCTATACTCATACTCGGTTATGAGTGGTGTGTCAGCTAGTTTAAACTGTCAACCGCCACCTCGCGAAGTATGGAGCTCCACTTTGGAGAGTAATCGCGGATTGAGTGGGAAAAGCCAAACCATTTTTGGTAGTGGTCATGAAAGGAGGAGAATGTTTTGCATGTAGGGTAGTTACCCTTATTGTTAGGCATGGTCTTGTGAGTGGAGAGTCAGTTTTTCCTTCACAGTTAGATGGGATTTAGAGGAGTAGGGAGTCAGTTGGAGGGGGAGAACGGAGAGTAGAAGCGGAGAGGAGATTGAGCATGAAGCAAAGGTGAACGGCTAAGAGGAGAACGAGCTCCTTGGACCAGTTTGCAAGCAGACACTGGGGATTATCTTCAGGTTCTTTTCATTTCATCTCTGCGCAGTCATAATTATTAGATATGTTTTTAATAAGCATTGACTCTACTTACAATTCGATGGAACATAGTATTTGTCTGAAGATGCAAAGTGTGAAATATTTACCAACTGTAGCCCTGTATGTTTTCATCACCTCCAAACGAAAACAATGCTTTTGTCCCCTGCACCGCACCACTGTCAAAAGACTCACTGTATATTTCATTGTTCTTCGAAGCATCTTCGCTGGTTGAGTTTATTGTGTAGTTGTTTGTTTAACTTTAGGAGGTTTTGGACATGCGAAGAGCGCATTATAGACTAAATGTTTGTTTGTAAACTAGCTCATAGTTATCACAAGCTACAGTGGCAAAATCTAGGTCGACATTGGACGTATTCTCAGTAAGCCAGGCGACTATAATAGGTTGGTCCTATCATACTTATAAGACAACTAGTTTTCTTTTTAAAAGATTTGGAAACATGCTAACTGTCGATAGAGAAGTAGCAACAGTGAGGAATGTATGCCGAAACATGCAAGACTTTACAGTTCTCCATAATCTCTGAGTTTAGCATGGTTGGTCGACCATAGAGAATTTACTAACCTTGTTGTGAATGGTAACAAGTTTTAGTCTATTTGTCTTTGTAAACAACTCTTTTATTATTAAAGTATTCAAATTGTTGTGTCCTCGAGAGAAGGTATAGACTTACTATTTGGACTATACAGTCATACAAGTTAAAACAATGAAGTTTTAGAACAAATATAATGAGTCTTTAGTCAAGTATTTAGCCTAGACTTGCATGCAATCTTCTTGTTAATAGAAACAACAACATAGGGTTTCTAAATGCTTAGATTGACAAAGATTAAGCTATGTCGAAGATTTCGATAGGTCGAAGAAGATTCTTAAGAGTGTTTAATTTTAACTTAGGGTCTTCGAATATTTGTATTCTATAAATTGGTTTATAGTATAACCCTTTTGAAACAACAAAGATGATTTTAGTGTCCACTCTTGAGTGGATAATTTAAGTAGTGGGCTAACTTAGAGATCATTGTACTAACTTTTAGCATTATCCAATTAATCGATAAGCTAGAAACCCATTCTTTGATCATGTGGACGGAAATGTCTCCATGAGTTAAGTAGAGAGAGAGTAAACCTCATTGCCATGCGTTAATGCATGATGAGTTTCGAACACCTTGAGGTTATCAAGGTCATTATATTGAACTTAGTTATAGGTAATTGTAGGAATGCGATTAATTCGAGTCGAGTTGGGGTGGGTGAACTTATTACTTGCGTTGATACAACACTAGTTATATTCAAATCCTTTGGCCAAGGTAATGCATGTGCCTCAAGTGCATTGATAGTTCACTATGACTGGATGGCGTAGCTTGTGGAGCGGTCATGCTTGACTAGAGGGTATCTAGGGGATTTCATGATAACAAGTTACGTAGGTCACAACACCAGTACTCAGATGGCAAACACCATTGGTTATCCTAAGTCTATCCTCTTTGAGTAGGGTAGGGCCACTTCTGGATAGGAAGGAGTGTGGGAGACCGATGGTCTGTGGTTGGAGGTTAAGCTCCTTGAAAATACTTTCTCTTCTATATTCCTGAGGAATGTCAAGACTTGAATTTGGATGGTCGACAATCAAGATGCAGTGACTTTGGTAACTTTCTATTTTGGAATTGTTCTAAGTAACTTTTAACAACATATTGTTTAATGTTGTGGATGGATATATCCTTTTGTTTAAGTTGTAATTTCATGATTATTGTTAGTCGATGGATGAACTACTTGGTTTTAAAATTAGAAAACAAATTACTTTTCTGTTTTAAACTTTCACAAAAAAAATTATTACCTTTGGTTAAACTTAGTTTTTAGGGTGAAATCTAAATTGGGTGTTACAATTGTCCTTTTAACCATTCATGTCTATCCGTTGGAGAAGTCCACAATTGTGGATGTTGCTTTTAAACCATTAGAGAGTGGTCGAAGTGGGTTGAAAGGAAGTTAGGTCTGATTGACAGATGTCTAGTGGCAGTTAGTTGTTAGTATTTATAAACCACGTCCATCTCTCATTTAGTTGGTCAATATTTATACAGAAAATGGTATATCGTCGTGAGCATAGAGGGCATCTTGATTGTTATCAATTAAGTTGTCATTATGAATGTGGAGAGTGTTATTAGACCATGACTCTTTTAGAGTCGTTAGTGAGGACAACAGAGTAACGTTAGTGGAATCATAATGTTTGTTTCCTTAATGGCAAAATCTGTGAACCTTAAGGAATTTGTTTTAACAAATTTTGAATGGAGTCTTCTGCGATTTAAAAGAGATTTGTTATAACTATAACATAGTGGATCCTTGATGGGTGGAGAATATGGAATTGACTCATAGCTGAGTCCTGTAGATTGCTTTAAAGAAATGACTTTCTTAGAGTCAGGCATGGACGGGAGGAGAACAAGAATGATATGGGAGCTTCTTCTTATTTGGGAGCTTTGTTTTCATATAGAAGGGTTTCGTTCATGTAAGAAAGAGAGCTTGATATGGGTAAGAGAGAGAGAGCATAGACTGTGATAGCTCGAGACGAGAGAGTTAAGCAGAGGTTCTTTGAATATAAGAAGAGAGGAACCATGTCGCAAATTGTTGATAGAGGTGTGGCAGATAAAAGTTAGAGCTCAGGTCAACGTACAAGGTTTTGAGCGGAGATTTTAGGATTCAACCAAATCCTCACCAGAATTGCTTTAGTGCTCAAGTAAGAACTGAGTTTCTCTCTTAAGTTACTATGATTTCACTTGTTATTAATGCAACAAAATTCTTCTTAATCAAAAGATCGTCCTCTTTGAAGACATAAAAACATTTTTATGAAAATAAAAGAAAATATCTGAGTTTAAATTTGTATAATCTTCGAAATTAGCTTGAAGCTAAGTGAAACTGTAGCTATGTATTTATAGCATGGAACTTCAGTTCAATAGTCGAATACTACATAACTAATTGTACCAATTAAATGAGAACATGAGTAACGAATCTCTGACAAATCAGAGATAGCTTATTGTGTAAAGTGTCTTTTCAGTGTTAGAGAATATGAGTTATTCTATATTCTAAGGCAGGGTTATGTATAGTTTAAATCTTACTTTCTAAATTACGAAGTAAAGGATAGTATTATAGCCAATTGCTATAATTACAAACACTCGTGTGAAAATAAGAACCACGAGGATAAATATATATATATATATATATATATATATATATATATATATATATATATATATATATATAATAGTCTTGAAAGATAGGAATCTTTTTGTTTCTACATAAACTTGGCATGGAATATGATGTCAAACTTGAGATATATAATTTGGAGTCTTCTAATTTGCTTGAAAATGAAAGAAATAGTAGTTTTCAAAGACAACACAATGTATAAAGGAAAGAGCAAGTTTCAGACAATGTATATAATGGATAGCAAACTTGAACTAGTCTTTTCCATTCTTGGGTATCAAGTCGATCATAGTCGATGTTTAAAGTTGATTGGAACCCATTGGTTACCTTTAACTGAGGTTGTTTTGTAAGTGAAATAGTCTTGTTTTGTAGATTGAAATGGCTTTTAGACAAGAGAAGATTTGAGATAAAACGTTATTTAATTGTCCTTCCTTTTTAGATTTAGAATCCTTATTAGGTCATTACAATGAAAAAGGGAAAACCAAGATCCTTGATTAACCCAGTAGGGTAAAAATCATCTTAAATATCTTATTTGGTTACGTATTGTACTTTATACAGAAAAACAATGAAAATACATGAACCTTGGTTATGAATGTATAGTAAAACTTATCGTAAGGAAATATTTTCCCTAAACAATAAAGATATTCTTGGTATAAAAGAAAACCTATTTGGTTGTTTGTAAATCGACTTAGAATATAATGTCAACAAGTCATAGATCTTAGATGTTGCCAGGATGCAAAGAGATACCCAAGAGTAGATAGTCATTCCATAAGGTCTATGGAGCAATGACAGTGTCTTGTGAATGCACCTAAGTCAGAAAGACTATATTTGAGTTAGATAAAACTCTTTAGTTAAACCATAACTTGACCAAATAAGGTAATTTTATATGTTAAAACTTTGTGATCATTATATAGATCATGAATGAAGGGACAAGTACCCTACTATGTTTATTTATTCTTACTTGTAAGAAAGAAAATAATTTCTTAGACTATGATGCTTAACCTGGGTAAGGTAACCATCTTAGTCGTTATATATTGACTTAAGTTCTTGAGTATCGATAAGTTTTGGATCTCAGTTATTGCAAATATGCAATGAGAATCCTCGTATAGAAAGATAATCCATTATGATTATGGAACATTGATAGTGTTTGTAAAATTGTCTAAGTTAGGAAGACTAAAATATTGAAGTTGTCAAGACTATGTAGTAAACATAGTTGACCAAGTCAAGCTGTAGGAATATGATAGTATCCAAGTCAAGTTGGAGGGTGGGTGGACATTATGACTACATTCATTGTGAACATCTATTTATATTGAATCTTTGGCCAAAGTAATGCATACGTTTTCTACGTGCATTGTTGGTTCACCGTATCTAGATTGCATAACCTATTGGATTGATCATACTTAGCTAGAGGGTATCTATGGTTGTATGATAGATAGAGTTGTGTAGGATACAACACCAATACTCAGATGGCAAATTACCATTGGTCACCTTTGGTCTATACTCTTCATGAAGGGTAGGGCCACTTCCTATGTGGAAGATGTGTGGGAGACCATCGGTCTGTGGTTGGAGGAAAAACACTGGGAAGATGCCCTCTCTCTCTAGTAGAAGACATGTCGAGGCTTGCGATAAAGATGTCAGATTTCTGGATGCAGTATATCTTTGTGACTTGTGTTTAAAAAGACTATGTAAATCATTATCTATTGCAGATAATTATAATTGTAAAGACAAAATGTCACCTTTGTATATTATATCATGTTTATTTCAGAAAAGAAATTATGCAAATTGTGGGAACATGAATTTAAAGTTAAATAAAAGAAAAAACTTTTACTATCTTTTCACCTTGTATGTTTTATCACCTGGTAAATATCTATGTTTAGTCTTGTTTAAGAGTTTGGATGTTACATATGGTATCAGAGCCACCAGGTTCAGCACTAGGGCTTATGAGTCCACTATGCTAACTTGTAATCAACATTAAGCAGATAGCTAATGTTTGAAAATGGTTTTAGGCGTGGAGAAGAACCAAGAGAACTGCTAGAAAGTTTGTTCCCCAACATTTGCCTGAGTTAGTAGTTAAGAAAGAACTTATCGAGGAAGTTAAACTTAAAGATCATATTATTGCTGAGGGTGCATGGCTAGAGGATTCAGAGACTTTGGATGATGCACTTAAGCATATATGGCTAGAAAAGAAACAGCGTTTTGTACTAGCCTTGAATCCTATTGTTTCTTCTTGTGAAGAAAAACCTAGTAAACTTTCTCTTAGTTGCGACATATCTTTGGGAGATAGTTGTGATGCTCTTGTTTTAAGAAAAAAAGGTAATGGAGGAGTACCTGTGTGTACATCCACCCTCTAAGTTTGAATAAATTGGAAAATCCTTTAATCGAAGTGACGTGTAGTCTTGTCGTATCAACTATATAAATAAGGATGCAGTTACTCCTGAATAAACTATAATAAAGATGAGAATGTTTTATCCCAGTTTGATGATTGTTATGAGTTAAATATGTTTTAAGGTAATGAGTCATAGAAAACTATTAGATAACTTATTATTCTTTGACGTGATAAAAATGACAATATGTTTTGAACAAAACAAACTAGGGTGAGATTTTAGAAGAGAATAAACCACCAATTAATCTCTTGGACAAATTGAAGCAATCCTAACCATGTTTGTAGAAACCAAAGAGAAACTTGGTAACTTGGAAAGAAAGTAAGAGATCAAGGAAGCCTTGAAGGGGAAAATGAGATTTCTCATGGGATGAGCAAGGAAAATCACCAAGACCTTAGTGTGAGTAGTGTGAACCCTTACAACCATAGACCCTAGAAGGAAGCACAGGATAGGCTTTCCTTAGAACTTCCAAAACTATAAAGAAAGTCACTCCACCGTTTAATGGAACAGTGACTAAAGCAATGGAAATTTTTATTCCTCCAAGAGTTTTGGATAAGTTTTCTCGAAAAGAAAATGAAAAGAGCTAGACAAAAAGGGTCTTTGATTTTGTAATTGATAATAAATTAGGATCTGAGCCTATATTAAAAGCACCTTACTGTATGACTAATACAGAATTAATGGAATTAAAATCCCAATTGCAAGAATTGTTGGCTAAAGGTTTGAATTGACCTAGTGTTTCACCATGGGTACACCAGTTATCTTTGTCAAAAAGAAAGATAGAACTTTGTGTCTATGTATTGATTATCGTATACTCAATAAAAAAATAATAAAGAATAAGTATCCATTGTCGCGTATAGATGATCTTTTTGATCAAATGCGTGGAGATTCTATATTTTCAAAGATCGATTTGTGATTAGGGTATCATCAATTAAGATCGAAGGATGAGGATATATCCATAAAATAACTTTTAGGACAAGATATGAGCACGATGAGTTAGCAATATTGCCTTTTGGACTTGTCGCATTCATGAATCTCATGAACGGTGTGTTTAGAGATTGTTTAGACAAGTTTTCTCCAGTCTTCCTAGATGATATTCTTATTTACTCTAAGAATGAAGAAGAACATTGCCAACATTTGCAAGTGGTTTTGCAACGGTTAGGGGAACACAAGTTTTATGGAAAACTTTCTAAGTGTTATTTCATCCATAAGAAAATTTAGTATCTAGGTCATGTAATATTTGCATAAGGAATATTGGTGCAAGAGCACCTTGCTCACTAGATGCTTTTAATTGGCAAATTTGTAAAAATTGAACTTTCAAGTGTAAGAGCATTGTAATAAGGTCTATTATACCATTTTGAGTATGTTTTAGGGTCATTAGAGTCTACCTTGGTCGTGGGAAAGTCATTTTTAGTTCATATTTGCAAAGCAATGTCATAAAACTGTCAAAGATGTCATTAGTTACAAAAAAAATGCAACATAGGAAAGTAAAGAGTTACATTAGTTAGTTGTGTTCAGAGGTAGTTAGAAATTATAGAGACATGATGTAATGCCTTTAAAAGTCCTTGTATCCATTTGTGAAGGCGTGGGTGATTGTATATTTGATTCTGAATGAATAAAGACACTGTTTTCTGCATATTCTCTCTAAAAATCATTGTATTCTTGCTATGTATAGCCCTGTACAGGCAAGGATTTGTGCCAAATTGATTGTAAGTAAATGTAGGATCAATCAACTTCCATTTCTCATTTGTTTCATGCATATTGGTGAAGATTTGAATAAGTTATTGCAAATTTTGTCAAAACTGTCAAAACCCTATTTAGGGTAAACAAAGATCTAATAAATTGTGTTTCTTTCCTTCTATATGGTAGAAACTCCTGATTCTTGGTAAGGTGACCCTTTATTGTGCCCACTTTCATGTTCTCTAAGGTTGAGATCAGTGGAGGAAGATTTATGTGCAAGAAACTACAGTCTATGACTGTAATTAACTGAGAAACAGAGTTTTTAAGAACAATCAAGTGTTACAGGCCTAGGGTTTGGTGAACCACTCACTGAAACGAACTCCTAATGGTGTATAAAGCTTATTTGGGTCTAAAATGAGATTTTTGCAATGTTGGTGTAGAACACTTGTGACTAGAACTTGTAGAATCAATAAGCAACTATTTGGTGTTGAGGCCTAATTAGGCCTAGTACAGTCTAAAACAACAAGATTATAAGCATATGCTCCAAAATACCTAGTGCTCATTTTGAGATATGGTTTAGGAAAGGATGATGGGTGTCTAAATATGTAATTTGTACAGAGTTATAGTGAATAGTTTGTGAGAATAAGTCTGACAATCCCAAGGGCAGGCCTACTAGCATTTAGGATTGATTATGCAGAATTGATAACCAAGACATGGAGTCTATATCCCTGGGGGGGTAAAGGGTATTTAAATGTGTTGTTTCAAATATATTATAGTTGTTCCAAGTATTTAATCATTGTTTATGTCTTGGAGAGCAAAGTTTAGAGTTGTGATGGTTTGTGAGTGCCATAGTTGCACATTAAGGAGTCATGAAGGAATGATGAAAAGATGAATGGGTAGACTTTGTAATGATTTGTTTTTGGGTAAATTGAGGTTACTAAGGAGTTTTGAGGTCTTGAGGACCTTGTTTGGGTTAGAGTTGTGAGGAAGTCAGGTTTGTGCCAAAGATTTATGAAGATTTCACTTAAAGACAGTTGAACTTGTGGGATTCTCAACCCATTGTTGTGAAATATGCCTCAATAAAGTGAATTGAAACAAGTGGTGTTTTGAAATTTATCAAATGAGATTGGGATAGTTTTCTTTCCTCCTTTTCTTCTGCATCAAATTGGTATCAGATCTAGCTGATCTGGTGGTTTGTTGAGTTGTTAGTTTGTTGAAGTTGGTTTGTCAAGTTGTTGGTTGCAGGTGCTTGATCCATCTTAAAGCTGTAGCGAGGAAGAATTGAAGTTGTGTGTTGGTTACAGACAAGGATGAGTCTGTGTTCACCATCCTCCAATGGAGATTAAGCTAGGTAGAAGGTGCAAGGCAAAGAGAGTGAGGCATCTTCCAGGATCTGTTGTTGGGTAAGATGGATGGTTTGCTGAGTTGGTGAGTTGTGTGGTAAGGCAGTGAGAAAGATGGATACCTGACTAAAGAAGCACTTGAGGTTGCAGCCTGAAGAGTACTCCACTGATGGGAGTAGATGAGAAGATGACAAGACAGAAGACAAAGTTGAAGACAAAGATGAAGGCAAGGCTGAGACAAAGACAAGCATAAGATTTAAGAGAAAAGAAGAAGAAGCAGTCCAAAGCAAATTTGAAGTTGTTTTGCAGGTACAAGCAAAGTTGATACAATATGTTTCCAAGGGACTTGGAAAGTTTTCTTGGTTGGTTGTATGGTGCAGGAGCACCTTGCTCACTAGATGCCTTTAATTGGCAAATTTGTAAAAAATGAACTTTCAAGTGTAATAGCATTGTAATAAGGTCTATTATACCATTTTGAGTATGTTTTAAGGCCATTAGAGTCTACCTTGGTCGTGGGAAAGTCATTTTTAGTTCATATTTGCAATGCAATGTCATAAAATTGTCAAAGATGTCATTAGTTACAAAAAAATGCAACACAGGAAAGTAAAGAGTTACATTAGTTAGTTGTGTTTAGAGGTAGTTAGAAGTTATAGAGACATGATGTAATGCCTTTAAAAGTCTTTGTATCCATTTGTGAAGGCGTGGGTGATTGTATATCTGATTCTGAATGAATAAAGACACTATTTTCTGCATATTCTCTCTGAAAATCATTGTATTCCTATTGTGTACAGCCCTGTACAGGCAAGGATTCATGTCAAATTGATTGTAAGTAAATGTAGGATCAATCACCTTCCATTTCTCATTTGTTTCATGAAGATTGGTGAAGATTTGAATAAGTTATTGCAAATTTTGTCAAAACTATCAAAACCCTGTTTAGGGTAAACAAAGATCTAATAAATTGTGTTTCTTTCCTTCTATATGGTAGAAACTCCTGATTCATGGTAAGGTGACCCTTTATTGTGCCCACTTTCATGTTCTCTAAGGTTGAGATCAGTGGAGGAAGATTTATGTGCGAGAAACTAGAGTCTAGGACTATAATTAACTGAGAAACAAAGTTTTTAAGAATAGTCAAGTGTTACAGGCCTAGGGTTTGGTGAACCACTCATTAAAATGAACTCCTAATGGTGTATAAAGCTTATTTGGGTCTAAAATGAGATTTTTGCAATGTTGGTGTAGAACACTTGTGACTAGAACTTGTAGAATCAATAAGCTTTGTTTGGTGTTGAGGCCTAATTAGGCTTAATACAGTCTGAAACAGTAAGATTATAAGCATATGCTCCAAAATACCTAGTGCTCATTTTGAGATATGTTTTAGGCAAGGATGATGGGTGTCTAAATATGTAATTTGTACGGAGTTATAGTGAATGGTTTGTGAGAATAAGTCTGACAGTCCCAAGGGCAGGCCTACTAGCATTTAGGACTGATTATGCAGAATTGATAACCGAGACATGGAGTCTATATCCCTGGGGGGTAAAGGGTATTTAAATGTGTTGTTTCAAATATATTATAGTTGCTCCAAGTATTGAATCATTGTTTATGTCTTGGAGAGCAAAGTTTAGAGTTGTGATGGTTTGTGAGTGCCATAGTTGCACATTAAGGAGTCATGAAGGAATGATGAAAAGATGAATGGGCAAACTTTGTAATGATTTGTTTTTGGGTAAATTGAGGTTACTAAGGAGTTTTGAGGTCTTGAGGACCTTGTTTGGGTTATAGTTATGAGGAAGTCAGGCTTGTGACAAAGATTTATGAAGATTTCACTCAAAGACAGTTGAACTTGTGGGATTCTCAACCCATTGTTGTGAAATATGCCCCAATAAAGTGAATTGAAACAAGGAGTGTTTTGAAATTTGTCAAATGAGATTGGGATAGTTTTCTTTCCTCCTTTTCTTCTGAATCAAATATCTATTGATCCAACAAAGATAAAAGCTATTCTAAATTGGCCTATACCCACGAATGTGCATGGGGTGCATAGTTTCATGGTTTGGCTGGTTATTATAGAAAGTTGTTATAATTTCTCCAGTATTGCAAGTCTAATCACTTCTTTGCAAAGAATAGGGAAATGTTTTTAATGGATAGATAAATGTTAGGAGGCATTTGATCTATTAAAAGAAAAATTGACAACAACACCAATTTTGAAAGTTCTCGACCCCGAAGGTCAGTTTGAGGTAATAATTGATGCCTTAGGTGAAAGATTAGGGGGTGTGCTTATGCAATATGGGCGAGTGATAGACTATGAGTCAAGTAAGAAGAAATTTTATGACAAAAAAAAATTTATGCACCACACGATTTGGAATTAGCAGCGGTTACGCATGCTTTTCAAATGTGGTGTCACTATTTGTTAGGGAAAACCTTTGTGCTAAAGTTGGTTCATCAAGGTCTAAAATATATATTTTCTCAACCAAATCTGAATGCACGACAGAGGAGATGGTTAGAATTAATATCCGACTATGACTTAGAGATAAGTTATATATAAAAAAAGAATAGAATAGCAAATGCTTTGAGTTGGAGGAGACATATTTCTTTAATTGTCTCTATTCATGCGAACTTTAAAGATTTAGTGTTGCAAAATTTATCAGGTGATGAATTTTATGAGTAGGTTAAACAAGCTCTTATAGTAAATCCTAAAGATTCAAGGTATGATAGGTTTCATTTTGAGTCTGATGGACTATTGAGATACAAAGGAAGAATGCATGTTCCTAATACAGCTGAATTAAGAAATCTTGTGTGGAGAGAAGTGCACACTGCACCATACTCAGGACATTCAGGAGTAACTGAACTTCTAGCAAATGAAAAACCTCTTTGTTTCATGAAAAGAATGAAGAATGATGCTACAAAATTTGTAGCAAGTTGTCTGGAGTGCCAGAGGGAATAAGCAGAACATCAACACTCTGTAGGACTATTGTATCCACATGATGTACCAAAATGGAAGTGGCAAGTCATAAGTATGGACTTCATTCAGAGTCTTCCAATGTCTAGGAATAGACATGATACCATTTTAGTTATGGTTGATAAACTTACAAAGGTAGCACATTCCATACTAGGGAATTTAACTGATGGAGTACCGGTATTAGCTCGCAAATTTGTTCAGGAAATGTTTAGATAGAATGGAGTTCCTAAAAAGATTATCTCAGATAGAGATGTGTGTGTAACATTAAGGTTTTAACAAACTTTGTTCTTTGCACTAGGGACTAACCTTAATAAGAGTACAACTTATCATCCTGAGAACAAATGGTTAAACTAAGAGAGTTAACTAGGTTTTAAAAGCTTTGTTACAAATGTATTGCATGGATCAATAATATAAGTGGGAAGACTACTTACCACTTGTGGAATTTTCTTATAAAAATACCTAACTTTTTGCTATTAAGATGACTCCATTTGAAACATTAGACAGAAAAAGATGCCAAACTCCTATAAGCTGGGTAAGCTAGAAGATAGGATTAGCATTAGTCCAGAAATGTTGTCAGAAATGGATGAATAGATTAAGTTGATAAAAAAAATTGGTGGAAACTAATAATAAATAGAAAAGTTACATTGATGTTAAGCATACACTAGGACAATTCTCATTTAGAGAAGAAAAGTTCTTTTCAGGGTCAAATCCCAGAAAAGTTTCAAGTATGGAATGTATTCCAAACCAGCTCCTAGATAAAAAGGACTCTTCAAAATTCTCAAAGTTATCAATTCTATTGATTGTAGAATCAATCTAATAACAGTTATTGCCAGGAGGCATAATGCTTTTAATGATGCAAATTTGGAAAATATATATAACAAATGATTATTATATTCTTAGAATGTTTTACAAGTACAAAACACAGGAATGGTTATGATCAATCTTCTTAAATGTTTGAAGTTTGCAAGCACTGCTTGTGTAACATAGAGGTTATGCAGTGCAAGGTCCAGTGAGACCAGTATACAGAGGATAATTCTACATGGGGGGATTACCATGAATTTTATTAGAAGTTTTCTTATTTATTTCATGCTTTTAGCAGTTAAACAAAAACTTATTTTTAGTTATATTTTGATACTTTGAATCATCGAGGACGATGAATCTTTAGGGGACAGATATGTTACATCCCTAATTTTGGCTTGTTTTACTTTTTACTTTTACATGGATAAAAGTGAATCATTTGGATAAATATTTTGACGTTGGGTTAAATGTCATTGGAAAATATTGATTTTATGGAATATTAGTTATGCAATTAAATGCAATGCCTATGATGTAATGATTTAGTAATTTATGTTATGAGAATTTAATTTATTGTTCATAAGGTTTATGAATGGACTAACGATGCACTGATCATGATCTGGTGAATTGCAAGTAATATGTAGGATAACAAGTTCTTAATGACTCATCAAGAGAGAGAGAGAGTATCTTCTGAGGAGAGGAGAATAGACCTTGGGATATAAATGGTCATTTGCCAATTGAGTATAGTGTTCAATAGTAACTAAACTTTAGTCAATTGAGGTAAGTCACATTTTAATGGTTATTTAGTTGGTCAACTTGACAGGTTGTCGATGTCTTATTGAATTCTTTTTGGAGTTATTTTGCATCGATCATGTCATTTTGAGAAAATGATTGTGTCAGGGAAGAATGTTAGTCATTTGCGATAAACATAGTCTTTTGTCAATCAAGTTGTAAATAGGTTGTGTCGTGTCATCAAAATGTAGATGGTTTAATTATTGTCATGAATATGGTTTAAACATCACATGAACGTTCATGACAAGCTTAACTGACGTGATTTAGTGTGTATACGTGAAGGGGAGACTAGGTCAACCCAAGCACGTTATAAATGTAAGTTTACGTAAAAATATCTTTATTAATGCTATTAATAGTATAATCATCATACTTTGATCATTATTTCACCTAAAACTTTAGTGATCATTTGAGATGGTCATCAAATTAATAATCACCATCTTCTCTTTTATCATATCTATCTATCCTTAACTTGAGATTTATCGAAGAAAAATATTTTTAACTTTTATGAGGCAATAACTACCTCATTATCCTTTTAACCGTTCATGTCTATCCGTTGGAGAAGTCCACGGTTGTGGACGTTGCTTTTAAACCATTAGAGAGTGGTCGAAGTGGATTGAAAGGAAGTTAGGTCTGATTGACAGATGCCTAGTGGCAATTAGTTGTTAGTATTTATAAACCACATCCATCTCTCATTTAGCTCGTTGATATTTATGCAGAAAATGGTCTATCATTGTGAGCATAGATGGCATCTTGATTGTTATCAGTTAAGTTGTCATTATGAACATGGAGAGTGTTATTAGACCATGACTCTTTTAGAGTCGTTAGTGAGGACAACAGAGTAACGTTAGTGGAATCATAATGTTTGCTTCCTTAGTGGCAGAATCTGCGAACCTTAAGGAATTTGTTTTAACAAATTTTGAATGGAGTCTTCTGTGATTTAAAAGAGATTTGTTATAACTATAACATAGTAGATCCTTGATGGGTGGAGAATATGGAATTGACTCATAGCTGAGTCCTATAGATTGCTTTAAAGAAACGACTTTCTTAGAGTCACGCATGGATGGGAGGAGAACAAGAATGATATGGGAGCTTCTTCTTATTTGGGGGGGGTGACGAAATGAGAGCTTTGTTTTCATATAGAAGGGTTTCATTCATGTAAGAAAGAGAGCTTGATATGGGTAAGAGAGAGAGCATAGACTGTGCTATCTCGAGCCGAGAGAGTTAAGTAGAGGTTCTTTGCATATAAGAAGAGAGGAACCATGTTGCAAATTGTTGATAGAGGTATGGCAGATAAAAGTTAGAGCTCAGGTCAATGTAAGCTTTTGAGCAGAGATTTTAGGATTCAACCAAATCCTCACTAGAATTGCTTTAGTGATTAGGTAAGATCTGAGTTTCTCTCTTAAGTTACTATGATTTCATTTTTTATCAATGCAATGAAATTCTTCTTAATCAAAAGATCGTCCTCTTCGAAGACATAAGAACATTTTTATGAAAATAAAAGAAAATATCTGAGTTCAAATTTGTATAATCTTCAAAATTACCTTGAAGCTGAGTGAAATTGTAGCTATGTATTTATAGCATGGAACTTTAGTTCAATAGTCGAATACTACATAGCTAATTGTACTAGTTTAATGAGAACATGAGTAACGAATCTCTGACAAATCAGAGATAGCTTACTGTGTAAAGTGTCTTTTCAGTATTAAAGAATATGAGTTATTCTGTATTCTAAGACAGGGTTATGTATAGTTTAAATCTTACTTTCTAAATTATGAAGTAAAGGATAGTATTTTCATGTATTTTCATTGTTTTTCTATATATACAAACCCTCTTCATATTGTACTTTATATAGAAAAACAACTGAGAGGGGGGGGTGAATCAGTTGTATACAAGCTTGCTTTCTATTTCAAACACTTGATTCGTCTTGTTAGTTAACAGCATATCAATTAATCATCCATGAAAGTAAAATGCACAAACATAAGAGTAGATAAACATCAACACAATGAACACCAAGATTTTGACGTGGAAAACCCGGTTAAGGGAAAAACCACGGGGTGATTAACCCAAGGATTATTCTCTATTAAAAGAATAAGAAAAAGAATGGCACTTGCCAATTAGGGCTCACTGCCCGAGCACACTGCTCACAAAGAGGCACACTGCCTACAAGGAGACACACTGTCTACAAAGTGATAAGAATCATGGTCTTGAACTGGAGAATGACATCTTTACCATGTTCGGATCAGTTCCATTTAAGCCCAAAAACCTCTGCTCTGCCTTCCGCACTTCTCTTCGCTACACCACTCTCATCCACACAAATCCACACTGCAAAATGAACTCACAAACCTTTATTTATACAAGACATCGACTTAGGAATAGTCATCTAAGTCGACAATCAACCATAAGAATATCTGCAAGATGAATAACACATCCGATCGGCCATCACAAGAACATTCGCAGGATGAACAACTCATCCGGTCAGCTAAACAGAGCAAGAACTTCATCCGGAAGATTATCTTCAATTCCGGGCTCTACCATCAATGCGGACCAACAACATAACCTAAACATGATCCACGGACATTTCCAAGCCTACCCAAATGACCAGGTACATCCGCACTTCCTCTACTTACTGGAATCTCTTCTCTTCCTTATCTGAAACTTCAAGAACACAGTCTGTCGCCACTGTCACAATGCAAAAGGTACTTCCAGACCTCCAAATCATACACAACTTGAGATGATACATCACAAGGACATCCCAAACACACCTTCCAATCTGCAGATTAGGATTATACAATTCCAGACCTCACCGGACCTTTCTGTGATCCTCTGTCACCTCTGAACACTTGCTGGAACCGGTTCCACACCGACAACCACAACTCCTTCAGATCTTCATGTGGACCTCTGAAATCTTAACTGAAGCATCTAAAGACTCATATATACAAACCCTTTAATCCGCATCCTATACAATACATTTGCCTTCTTCTCATCACTGTTCTTCACTGTTCCTGACTGAGGCTAATTTTCTCAATATCCTCAGCACACTGCTCATCGAATCCCTCTTGTCAATGCAATATGAGTATGTTGACATCAATGACAACACTGGTTCACCTCATACTTGCAACAATCTCCCCCTTTGTCATTGATGGCAACATATGATGTGAAAAACCATCAAGACAAGAACTTCTCCTTTCTGTCACAGCTCCCCCTATCAGCAACATGTCTTCTCCTCATTTACTGCTCCCCCTTTGATCATCAGCTACTTGTTTTTCACATGTCTTCTCTCCCCCTTTGACATCAATGGCAAAGGGCTCATACTTGCAATTTTAACACATCAGAATCATACCAGCTACTCCCCCTTAGTAGCAGCTCCCCATCATCAATCCGGATCACAAGATATGACTGTGATATCCACCGGACTGATGCACATCAGTGCATCCTAGTTCATCACCGGAGGGGCCATGACCCCTAACTTCTCCTGGAGATATTCAAAAGAGTCCTTGGGAAGAGGTTTAGTAAAGATATCTGCAATCTGATCCTTGGAGGGAACATACTCCAACTTGACTTCTTCCTTGTTCACTTGTTCTCTCAAAAAGTGAAACTTGATAGATATGTGCTTAGTCTTAGAGTGCAATACCGGATTCTTAGAAATATTAATTGCACTTGAATTATCACAGAAAATTGTGATAGGCTCCTCATATTCAACTTTAATGTCTCTTAGCATCTGCTTCATCCATAAGATTTGAGTGCAACTACCTGCTGCTGTAATGTATTCTGCTTCAGTTGTAGATAGAGATATTGCATCTTGTTTCTTGCTTAGCCAAGAAACCAATCTCTTCCCCAAAAAGAATGCTCCACCACTGGTGCTCTTCCGGTCATCCACATCTCCTGCCCAATCTGCATCTGTGTAAGCATGAAGAGAGAAATCCAGATCACTAGGGTACCATAGACCATACTCAGCTGTTCCTTTCAAGTATCTGAAAATTCTTTTGATTGCCATAACATGAGATTCTTTAGGATCAGCCTGGAATCTTGCTACAAGACCAACAGCCTGCATTATATCTGGTCTGGTCTGAGTGAGATACAACAATCCACCAATCATTGATCTATACTTTGTCTGATCTGCCTTTGGGGAGTCATCATCTTTGCTCAACTTACATCCGGTTGCCATGGGAGTGTTCATTGGCTTTGAATCTTCCATACCAAATTTCCTTAACAATTCTTTCACATATTTGGTCTGAGAAATGAAGATCCCTTTCTTTGTTTGAGTAATTTGCAGACCCAAGAAGAAATTCATTTCACCAAGCATAGACATTTCAAACTCACATTTCATCTGATTTGCAAAAGTTTTGCACATACTATCTCTTCCTCCAAAAATGATATCATCCACAAACACTTCAACAATCAAAATGTTTTCATGATCAATTTTGAAATATAAGTTACTGTCAGTAGTACCTTTGCTGAATCCAATCTACACAAGATGCTTATCCAACCTTTCATACCATGCTCTTGGGGCTTGTTTTAATCCATACAATGTTTTCTTCAACTTGCAGACCATATCATCATTGTCAGACAATTGAAATCCATCCGGTTGTTCAATGTAAACTTCTTCTTCTAGATCACCATTTAGGAAGGCAGACTTGACATCCATCTGATATACCTTGAAGTCTTTAAAGGCAGCAAATGCAAGAAATAATCTGATTGCTTCAATTCTTGCCACTGGAGCAAAGGTCTCTTCAAAATCAATTCCTTCTATTTGAGAGTAGCCTTTACAGACCAATCTAGCTTTGTTTTTGATTACTTCACCAGCTTCATTTAATTTGTTCCGGAAGACCCATTTGGTTCCAATCACATTCTTGTCTCTAGGTCTGGGAACAAGATCCCAAGTATGATTTTTCTCAATTTGCATTAATTCATCTTTCATTGCTTTGGTCCAGTTTTCATCATTGTAGGCTTCATTTACTGTTTTAGGTTCAATCTTTGAAATCAGACAACATTCATCCTGATTTTGAGCAACATTCCTTCTAGTTTGCACACCTTTGCTTCTGTCACATATGATCTGATCTTCAGAGTGATTCAGTGTTACATACCTTGGAATTTTGGGAGTATCCTGCACTGCTGCTTCTTGATCAGGCTCATTCAAACCTATCTCTACTTCCTGATTTACCGGATCAGGCTGACTCTGACTTACTGGAGAGGATTGAGTTCCTTGAACCTGAACACCGTCTTGGTCATCTTCATCAAACTCATAAAATCTTGAGGGCTTCTCAATTCCTTCATCAACTTTCACATTAGTGCTTTCTATCATCTTCCTCAGTCTCTTATTGTAACACTGGTATGCTTTGCTTTGAGTGGAGTAACCCAAGAAAATTCCTTCATCACTTCTAGCATCAAACTTTCCTAGATCTTCATCTCTTTTAATATAACACTTGCTACCAAATACTCTGAAATATTTCACAGTAGGAGTGATGCCAAACCAGAGTTCATAGGGGGTCTTACCGGTATTGTTTCTGATTTGAACTCGATTTAGAGTGTAGACTGCAGTGTTGATAGCTTCTTTCTAAAACATCTGAGGAACATTTGCTTCCAACATCATTGTCCTGGCAGCTTCTTGGATGGTTCGGTTCTTTCTTTCAACTACTCCATTCTGCTGTGGAGTCCTAGGAGCAGACAATTGTCTCCTTATACCCTACTTCTCACAAAAGTCAATGAACTCACCAGATGTAAATTCACCACCTCTATTAGACCTTAGACACTTCAGTTTCAATCTGGTTTGATTCTCTACCATAGCTTTGAAGATTTTGAACTTCTCAAATGCTTATGATTTTTCTTTTAGGAAGGTAACCCACATCATCTGGGAATGGTCATCAATTAACAACATGAAATATCTATCACCTTGCAGACTCTTGATTCTTGTCAGACCACAGAGATCAGTATGTACTAATTCCAACAATCCGGTAGAGGACTAATCTTTGCTTTTGAAAGAGACTCTGCTCTGTTTACCTAGCTGACATTCTTTGCACAAACTATTTGTAGGTTTCATCAATTTTGAAAGATCTCTTACAGCCTGAGTATTGCTTATCTTGATGATGTTATCAAAATTTACATGACACATTCTTCTATGCCATAACCAACTCTGATCAACTTGAACAAACAAACAACTTTTATTTGAACCAACCAGATGAAAGATATTACCTTTTGTTTGAGTACCGGATGCAATTTCAGTTCTGGAGCTTGTAAAGATTCTGTATTTTCCATTCTTAAACCGGAGATCATAGCCTTTGTCTACTAACTGACCAACACTGAGAAGATTGTGCTTCAATCCTTCAACATATAGTACATTACCTATTTTGCTCTTTCCATCAAAGGAAATAGTTCCCCTACCTCTGATTCTGCCAGCAGAATTGTCACCAAACTTTACCATTCCTCCTTCATACCTTTCCAAATTCAAGAACTTATCCTTGTCACCAGTCATATGGTGAGAACATCCACTGTCAATAACCCAATCATCCTTTTCTTCCACTTGAGTAGCCAAAGCTTTTTCCACAACCTTGTGATTGACAGATTCAGAGAGTATTGAATCTTCTTCCTTGATGGCAATAAACACCCATTCATTTCCAGATTTGCTTCCTAGTTCTGATTCATCATCTGTTACTCCTTCATTGTCATCTTCTTCATGAACATAATAGCAGTTCTTTTGAAACCTTTGTCTGTTAGTATTAGACCTTGCAGATCTTTCCGGACATCTTGAAGTAAAATGACCAATCTTATTGCAGTTGAAGCACTTAAAGGGTAGTTTTCCTTCATACTTACCGGATCCTCTTGGTAGTCTTTTTGCAATGAGGGCTTCAAGTTGAGCTGTTTCTGCTTCTTCTTCTTCCATGTCTCTTCTTGCTTGATCATACCATGACATCTTCCTTGAAGAGTTTTCTCCCGGATCAAATCTCTATTTGCCTTTCACATAGGCACTGGCTTTGAAAGCAGATTCAGTCTTGGGAGGATCATCTCCAAACTCGGTCATTTCAAATGTAGCTAGCTTGCCAGCCAATTGTTCTCTTGTGACAGTTGTGTGGGCTTTGAATTCATCAATTGCAGCAACCTTGATTTTGTAGGCAGCAGGAAGGGATCTGAGGATTTTGTAAACAATCTCATTTTCATCCAGAGTTCCACCAGCATTTCTAATTCCACACACTAGTTCATTCACTCTTGGCATAAAAGTAGTGATGTTTTCATCATCTCTCATCTTCAATCTTTCAAATTTCCCTTTCAGACTTTGCAACCTTGCACTCTTGACAAACTCATCCCCTTCATACAAAAGTTCCAGTTTAGTCAGGATCTCATATGCAGTTGGTAGGTCAATAACATTTGAGAGATCTAAGTCATTCAATGCACTTAGAAGAGCTTCCTTGGTTCGCAGATTGTTTTCAGCATCTGTGATTTCATTCAGAGTTGTCGGACCACCTTGTGGAGGTACATATGGTTTTGAAACCATGGCCAAGTATGCTTTTCCCATACATTCCAAGTGACATTTCATGCGACCCTTCCAGAGAGTGAAATTGGTTCCATCAAACTTCGGACTATCCTTTTTGTATGACGACATCCTGGATCTCCTCAAGCAGTTAAGCTCCTTTCAGAGGAACTTGGCTCTGATACCAATTGTTGGATCTAGGGCATACAACTGAGAGGGGGGGTGAATCAGTTGTATACAAACTTGCTTTCTATTTTAAACACTTGATTCGTCTTGTTAGTTAACAGCATATCAATTAATCATCCATGAAAGTAAAACGCACAAACACAAGAGTAGATAAACATCAACACAATGAACACCAATATTTTGACGTGGAAAACCCGGTTAAGGGAAAAACCACGGGGTGATTAACCCAAGGATTATTCTCTGTTAAAATAATAAGAAAAAGAATGGCACTTGCCAATTAGGGCTCACTGCCTGAGCACACTGCTCACAAAGAGGCACACTGCCTACAAGGAGACACACTGTCTACAAAGTGATAAGAATCACAGTCTTGAACTGGAGAATGACATCTTTACCATGTCTGGATTAGTTCCATTTAAGCCCAAAAACCTCTGCTCTGCCTTCCGCACTTCTCTTCGCTACACCACTCTCATCCACACAAATCCACACTGCAAAATGAACTCACAAACCTTTATTTATACAAGACATCGACTTAGGAACAGTCATCTAAGTCAGCAATCAACCATAAGAATATCCGCAAGATGAATAACACATCCGGTTGGCCATCACAAGAACATTCACAGGATGAACAACTCATCCGGTCGGCTAAACAGAGCAAGAACTTCATCCAGAAGATTATCTTCAATTCCGGGCTCTACCATCAATGCGGACCAACAACACAACCTAAACATGATCCACGGACATTTCCAAGCCTGCCTAAATGACTAGGTACATCCGCACTTCCTCTACTTACTGGAATCTCTTCTCTTCCTTATCCGGAACTTCAAGAACATAGTCTGTCGCCACTGTCACAATGCAAAAGGTACTTCCGGACCTCCAAATCATACACAACTTGAGATGACACATCACAAGGACATCCCAAACACACCTTCCAATCTGCAGATTAGGATTATACAATTCCGGACCTCACCAGACCTTTCTGTGATCCTCTGTCACCTCTGAACACTTGCTGGAACCGGTTCCACACCGACAGCCACAACTCCTTCAAATCTTCATGCGGACCTCTGAAATCTTAACTGAAGCATCTAAAGACTCATATATACAAACCCTTTAATCCGCATCCTCCAGTTCGCATCCTATACAATACATTTGCCTTCTTCTCATCACTGTTCTTCACTGTTCCTAACTGAGGCTAATTTTCTCAATATCCTCAGCACACTGCTCATCGAATCCCTCTTGTCAATGCAATATGAGTATGTTGACATCAATGACAACACTGGTTCACCTCATACTTGCAACAATTCTTGGTATAAAAGAAAACCTATTTGGTTGTTTGTAAATCAACTTAGATTATAAATGTCAACAAGTCATAGATCTCATATGTTGCCAGGATGCAAAGAGATACCCAAGAGTAGATAGTCATTCCATAAGGTCTATGGAGCAATGACAGTGTCTTGTGAATGCACCTAAGTCAGAAAGACTATATTTGAGTTAGATAAAACTCTTTAGTTAAACCATAACTTGACCAAATAAGGTAATTATATATGTTAAAACTTTGTGATCATTATATAGATCGTGAATGAAGGGACACGTACCCTACTATGTTTATTTATTCTTACTTGTAAGAAAGAAAATATTTTTTTAGACTATGATGCTTAACCTAGGTAAGGTAACCATCTTAGTCATTATATATTGACTTAAGTTCTTGAGTATCGATAAGTTTTGGATCTCGGGCATTGCAAAGATGCAATGAGAATCCTCGTATAGAAAGATCCATAAGGATTATGGAACATTGACAGTGTTTGTAAAATTGTCTAAGCCAGGAAGACTAAACTATTGAAGTTGTCAAGACTATGTAGTAAACATATTTGACCAAGTCAAGCTGTAGGAATATGATAGTATCCAAGTCGAGTTGGATGGTGGATTCACATTACGACTACGTTCATTGCAAACACCTATTTATATTGAATCTTTGGCCAAAGTAATGCATATGTTTTCTGCGTGCATTGTCGGTTCATCGTATCTGGATTGCATAACCTATTGGATTGATCATACTTAGCTAGAGGGTATCTAGGGTTGTATGATCAATAGAGTTGTGTATGATACAACACCAGTACTCATATGGCAAATTACCATTGGTCACCTTTGGTCTATACTCTTCGTGAAGGGTAGGGCCACTTCCGATGTAGAAGATGTGTGGTAGACCGTCGGTCTGTGGTTGGAGGAAAAGCACTGGGAAGATGCTCTCTCTCTCTCTAGTAGAAGACATGCTGAGGCTTGCGATAAAGATGTCAGATTTTCAGATGCAGTATATCTTTGTGACTTGTGTTTAAAAAGACTATGTAAATCATTATCTATTGCAGATAATTGTAATTGTAAAGACAAAATGTCACCTTTGTATATTATATCATGTTGTTTATTTTAGAAAAGAAATTATGCAAATTGTGGAAACATGAATTTAAAGTTAAATAAAAGAAAAATATTTTACTATATTTTCACCTTGTATGTTTTATCTCCTGGTAAATATCTATGTTTAGTCTTGTTTAAGAGTTTGGATGTTACACGATCACTTTGAATCAATTTATGAATCAGTGAAAGGATAAGAAGAAAGTCAAGCAAGAGAGAAGACCAAAGAAGAAACACAAGGAGTACAAAAAAGCTTTGAATAAAATTCCTCTTCCTAATTTTGATGGTAGTGGAATGGTAGTGGTAAGAGTACAACCCGTGCTTGGATAAACAAATTGGGTACATTCTTGAGACTTAAACCCATGCCAGAAGATGATGCAATTCAATTTGCAACCATGCATCTAGAGGGAATAGCTTATGATTGGTGGCATCATGGACTTTTGACACAAAAGCACGCAATGATACATTCCTATGATGAATTCACAAGCAAACTCATTGCTAGGTTTGACAAGAAGGATGTGGAAGTCTACTATAGGGATTTGGCACAAATGAGAAAAATTGGGCATGTGGATTCCTACATCAATGAGTTCCAAAAGGTTGTTGTTATGGTTCTTGATATGGCAAAAAAAAGAGAGACAATGCTGTTTGTAGAAGGTTTGAATGATAAGTTGAAAGGTTTGGTCAAGGCTCATAAGCCTAATACTATACAAGATGCAATTCAGCTAGCACTTGATCTTGAGACAACACCTCCTTCATTTCAGCCCCAAAAGAAGAGCTTTAAGCATGAAAAATCAGATCAACCTTTACTTGAGCAACCCACACCTACAAGGTTTGAAGCACCACCAAAGATGGATCTTGAGACAAAGAATGATCTTTGTAGAAAAAAGTTATGTTTTTCTTGCAAAGAACCATGGGAACCCAGTCATAAGTGTCTTGGAAAAGGTAAAGTATACTACATAGAGGTTCTTGATGATGAGGATGATGACACTAGTTCGGAAAGTGAACATGGGCAGCCAACACCACATGTTGCAAGTGATGGTAACAAAGGGACTAGGATCACTTATCTTTCAGGAGCTCCAAGGTATAGCCCATTCCTATTTGAAGGCATCTTGTTTGGGTGTAAGGTCATGTCACTTCTTGATAGTGGAGCTACTCATAACTAAATTGATGAGAGTTGGGTGGTTAAGAGGGGATTGCATAGTGATGATTTTGAGGGGTTTGATGTGACTATAGTAGGTGTTTTAACTATTCCATGCAAGAAGAAAATCAATAAGCTTAGCATTCTATTTGGTGAGTATATACTTTGTGATGACTTCTATGTTCTTGATTTGAAAGATAATGATATTGTTCTTGGGATTCAATGGCTACATTCACTACATAGAGTCATTCAAGACTTGAAAACCATGAAGTTGAGTTTTCAACATGAAGGGAAACAAGTAACAATAAAAGCACTCAAGTACACGCTGCCACACCAAATCACAGCTAAGAGTATGATAGTTATGGACAAGATACACTTCATGAGGGCATCTATGAGGATTTTTCAAAGTATATCAACATGGGATAGGAAAAACATGATGGAGGATTGCACACATTTGGGAAATTGGCTAGATATTTGAGTAGGATTGTGGCACTTTTAGCAAGAAGGTTGCATGAACTCCCTTTTGCAAACCTTGAGCAACATGGTATAGCACATGAGAAACCACACCAAGGGCCTAGATTGATTTGGGGTTTGGGAATTGGCTGGTATGTTTGAGTCTAATGCAGATTTGATATATGTAATTACTTGAGGGCAAGCAATCTCAAGGTGGGAGGACTTGTAATGTCCCCTTTTTGAGCCATTATTGCAAAATGACCTAGATATTTGGAAAGTTGGAAATAACTATTTTTCCTTTGCAAAACAAAGATGGAATATGACTTGGAGTATTTTTGTGATAATTATGGCGAAGTCAAAAATAATAAAATAAATTGCCTTGGACTTGATTGAACCACTTGGAGAGTGGAAAATAAGAAAATAAGGAGAAAAATGGAATAAAGCCAATGACAAATTAAAAATAATATTTTATTTATTAAAATATTATTTTATTTGCCCAAAAGTGACCGCCCAAGTTAAGTGGGAAAATAATAAAATATTATTATTTTTATTTCTCCAAATTGGCCGCCTAACTTGAGAAAAAATAAAGAAAAAATAAACTATGGAGGTGGACTTAAAAGAAAAATAAATCATATTGGAATTCGGCACCCAAGTTGAGGATTATAAAAAGAGTGTTTGGGAGTCATTTTCATCATATTGTGAATTTGTCATATGATACTTGGAGAATTTCTCTTTGGCTGTAACTTTGTTTCAGCAAGCTTCTAAGGATGAAAACCCTTAGAATTTGGTGGTTTAGACGCAAACCCACTCCACTTTGTGAGGTGGATCCATCTAGGGTTCATCATTGGATTTATTTGTATGTTTTTGGCATGGATTGAAACTAGTGCTTGATGGGAAATTGATCATATCAGCTAGGGCTTCATATTGGTGCTAAGGTTTGGAATTTTCTATGCAAGTTAAGGATGAATTGATGCATATCTTAAGGTTTCCTTGACATATTTTCATCATCATATCCATTGCTAGGTTTGGAGTTGAAGTGCCACGTTTTGGAGGGTTTATTGGTGATAGATATCTTTCATTTTCACTCAGATTTGTATTTCAGACCTCAACAAAATCATCTCAGATTGCAAATCCAAGGGTTTCAAGGCATCATTTAATATTGTGTTGGTATATTCTTCATCTAAGGTTCAATCGCTCCATCCTAAGCTTAATCGCTACCCTTTTGGAGGAAGTTTGTAGCATGTGAATGTGGATTTCAGTCATCTGAGGGTTTATATTAGACATCTATAGACATTTTCAGATTGATGGAACAAGTTTAGACAACAATTGCATCATTCCTTGGTTATTGGCTATCAACCTAACCTTGGCGGCAACCATTGAGAGTAATTATTTCACTGTTGTGGGAGTTTCTTGGCCATTGAAAACAACATTTGCATTTATTATCAAATATGAGTTTATAATCAGAATTATCAGTTGTGTATCAGCTCTCATATGTTGTATGGTTGGCATGATAGCACCCTATTATCATCC
Source organism: Cunninghamia lanceolata (assembly GCA_027924645.1). Classification (NCBI taxonomy): domain Eukaryota; kingdom Viridiplantae; phylum Streptophyta; class Pinopsida; order Cupressales; family Cupressaceae; genus Cunninghamia; species Cunninghamia lanceolata. Next base: position 17,596,901 of record BSBN01000016.1, read on the forward strand.
GGGTATGTTGTTATGATGTAATACTCTTCACATCTTCAATTTAAAACAATCTAATTGTTGTTCCTATCTATATCAGTGGTCTAATTTTATTTTTTCAATCTTCTATTTATTTTGGTTTCATGCAAGAATGATTCTATATTGTTATCACATCATGGAAAACACATTTATGCATTGAAAACATACAAAAACCACTCAAAATCAAACAAGAAACAAATCAGAAAATCAGATCAGAATTCAGAAAATAAGATTAGAATTGACAAGGGATCTTACAAGGAAATTTGGATTTTGAACTTTTAAAATTAGATTTTGGGGTCGATCTCAAGCCACTCGGGATTGACCCTAGACAAGAAGCTACTATGAATGTGAGTGTAAGATAATAAATGGTGTGTGAATGACAAATATATTGGAATGTGTGTAAATAGGGAGGAGATAAGGTCAAATGCATGGAAATAAGTATAAATGAATGTAGAATGGATAGGGATAAGTATTGGGTTGTAAGCCGAACTTAGCACAAGAGTGTGTCACTTGTCAATATGTAATTGTATTAAGACATTCCATCAAAATGGGTCCAAAACTAAATGAAAATTGGTATGGGCATGCACATTTTATCATTATATTTTGCCTCCATTTTGAGATGTATGTGAATCTAAAGTGAGTGTGCACTTCTATTAGCGCATAATGTTTATTAGGGTCCATATTTTATAAGTAGGCCTAAATAACATTTATAAGACTATAAATATAAGGGGTAGACCTTATAATATAAATATGCATATAGCATATTATAAAGATGTTCAATTAATTAGTTAATTAATATAAAAAATATTTCTAAATATTAATTAATTTATTAATTAAATAATAATGTCTTGTGAAAAGGTTTTGGTAAACTCCTAAATGGGTATTACTTACATTTTCACATTATATTTTATAGGGAATCCCTATATGGAATAAAGGATGGAGAGCATTGAATATGGTGAATAATTTGATATTGATTAGGACTAGATGAGAGGCTTTATGTGAGACTATTAGGAAAGGAAGGAATTATGGAAACCCTTCGTTCTTGTAAGTCTATATAATACATACAAGTTATAAGTTTTCTCATATGTTCATGTGTAATTATATTTTTTATATTTATTCTATAAAGGTACTCTCTATACAATATAATTCTTGTATAAATTGATTATCAAACTTAAAGATCTTGGTTTTCTAACATGGTATCAGAGTCTATTTAGGATGCACTAATCTTTATATGAAGAAAGCATTGAGTTGCACGAGGAAAAGGGTAGTTCCATGAGGAGTTTAAACTATTTTTTGCTAATAGGCAATTATCATGTGAACTTTCTTTATAACTACCAAATTTTCATAGTTCCTTTGGTCACCATTTTTGTTGTCATCCAAAAAAATAAAGTGTAAAATCTTATTTACGAAACTCCTAAATAATTTGGCCAATCAATTCTCCAAGTTCTGTGGATTTAATTTGCACCTTTTAGATATGAGAATTTGTGCAACCTAGTAAACACTTTTCAGTTATGTGTTACATTTGTGGAGGTTCATGCATGCGATGGCATAGATGGTGTATTATAGTTATATAATAAGGATGTTTTCCATAAATTTTTTATTTATACCTTGTGCATCCAAAATTGTTATTTTTGTGTTGCAAATTGGTGTTGGTGGGCAAATGTAGCATCAAAGTAGAATTACTAATGGAAATAAAAGAAAGTCATGGATACCATGGGAAGCATTCTTCATACATGGGTTGTAGACATGGATCCATGCAACATGGCTACATTTGAAGGAGTCACTTGCAACAACAAGGGTAAATGGTGCAGGAGCACCCCTTCAACAAGCTAAATATACATCTAAGGGAGAAGACTAAGGTGTAACATGTTTTATGCATTTTATGTATGGTGCAGGAGCACCCCTTCAACAAGCTAAATATACATATGAGGGAGAAGACTAAGGTGTAATATGTTTTATGCATTTTATGTTGTCATGTAGTATTTGTGGTAACATTTCGTGTTTGTAAGAACCAACCCCACCATATGAATCGAGCTCACAAATTGGGCATTCCAATAAGCCAATTTGGACATCATTAGACATTTGGGGTATGTGGATGATTAAGTCAATGTGTTGTATTATTAGGTGTTTTGCTGTCTTAAGCCAAACAGGTGTCGTGAGATTAGTAAGGGTTTTTAATTATAATCTTGGTTAAGCAAAAGGAGAAGAGAGGGGTTGAATATTAAAAAAATAGGAGAGGTGTCTGAGAAGGTGGTTTTTTTGGCTTTTCGCCTTCTAGAATTATCAAATGTATGAATCTCTATAGGAATGAAGAAATAGAAATTCTGTCAGTTGTGTTTTACAAATTCTAGATTCTGTGTAAATTCCTTGTGTATTGAATTGTCCTGTGTATACTATTTGTACAGAATTGTTTTGTATTTAATTTAGTTTTTCTGTTGTTGAGATGCACGATTAAAACCATTCCAATGGTAGATTTCGGTGAAATCAGTGGAATGGGCTTTGTAAAATAGTTTTCTATTTTGTTTTGTTTTGTTTTGTTTTTTTTGTCTTTTGTTCGTGGTCATGGCATAATAGAAACTGCGAAATCTGTTACAGAGGAGGTTATTAGCATGAGATTCAATTATACATTTTATGTATATACATCAATTGTATGCTGGAACAGTTTGTGAGTATATCGCATTTGTATGCGAGTATCATCCTGTGTATATCCTGTGAAGAAAGGTATGTATAACAGTCCTTCTAGGTTAAGTTCATGTTTGTTGAATATACAAATAGTGTGTATATCGCTGAAGTATATCGGTAGGCAATTCCTGTGTATATCGCACTTGAGGGAGGAGATACATTTCCTGTGTATACGTCAATTGTATGTCACAGACATTGTGTGTATATATCACAGTTGTATGTGAAAGCATTTTGTGTATATCTTGCATTTGCATATCGAAGACTATATAATGGGATGTACATTGTTATTGTGCATTTCGTAAGATGCAAGTGATGACCGGTTGTAGCGGTCAAAGCAATTGAAGATACAATGAGTGGAACCGGCGATAGGAAGTTGTCGATTGTATGTCCCGATTGCATGTTACAATTGTATGTTGAAACATACATTGTTTTGCGATACAAGTGTTGACTGGCATAAACAGTAGACAAAACCGACATAAGAGGTCAAGCAATGTATGTTCGAAGTGGACGAAGATATCGGCGTAAGAAGAGCATCGAGTGAATGAAATATTGTGGAGCTGACAGTATGTGTTCTTGCCAATCGGGGTGACGACTGAAAGTGTCACTGATGGAGATTTTATCGGTATGAGTCACATCATCAGAAGATGAGAAGAAAGCTATGCCAACGGTAGGAAGTCAAACAGGTTGATAAGTCATCGGAGTGACTGGTGTATCTATGGGAGAATTCGTGAGTGAGCCGGTAGTTTAATGTGTTGCCGACAAAAGGGAGCATCGTGACTGTGGAGTTCTGGGAATTTGAGACAATTGCTTGGAGCTCTGCATCAAGTGGTATCAGAGGAAATGGATTTGGATCCCAAGGTGAATCAAACCAAGAGAGCAACAAAGGAGACAGCAGTCAAACCCAAGGGGGAAGTTACAATCAAAGAGGAAACTTTAGGGGCATAAGACCATCATTTAGAGGGAGATCTCAGGGTAGAGGACCTATCAAATGTTACAATTGAAATCAAGAAGGCCATATAGCCAGCAGATGTCCAAGAAAGGCAACAAGTTCAATAGGAGAAAGGAGGATCAATCTGATCCAAGAATCTGATTGTTAAAGTGTGACAAGCTCAAACACTTCTCAAAGTGTGAATGCTCCTGACAGTTATGGATATCCTGAGAAAGGAGAATCTTTGATGATTAGGAGAGCAATGACCACCGTGAAGGTGCCTAAAAAAGAACCCCCACAAAGGAAGTCTCTCTTCAGAACTACTTGCAAGGTAGGAGGAAAGGTATGTAAAGTTCTGATTGACTCTGGATCCACTGAAAATTTTGTGTCATTTGAAATGGTAGAAAAGCTTAAGCTTAGAAGGCTACCACATCCTTGCCCATACAAGATCTCATGGCTCACCCAAGGTCAGCAAATAGTTGTGGAAGAACAGGATTGGGTGGAGTTTCAAATTGGACCATACAAGGATGGGGTATTGTTTGACATTGCCAAGATGGATGCTTGCCATCTCCTATTTGGAAGACCATGGTAGTATGACTTGAAAGCACACCATGATGGAGTTAGAAACACATATTCAATCATCAAGGATGGTAAGGTGATAGAGTTACTACCATTGATGGAGAATGAGGTGGAATCAAAAGGGAAAGAAGTCAAGGCGATGATGGTAGAAGGCAAACATTTCATGAAAGAGATAATAGAAGAAGGAGAAGTTGCATATGCTCTAATTCCATGCCTAAATGTGAACAAGGAGCAGCAGCAAGAAGTCAAGGGAGAGAAGAGGCAAAGGTTCATAGATCTGGCTATCCAAGAGTTATTGGACAAATACAAGGGCATCATCTCTGATGGAATGCCAAGGTCCCTACCACCTATGAGGGACATCAGCCATTGCATAGATCTAATCCCAGGATCTACACTCCCAAACAAAGTAGCATACAAGCTTACCCCAGAGCAGAATACAGAGGTAGCAAGGCAGATTGAGGAGTTGTTGGAGACAGTCCTATTTGGCAAGAGTTTAAGCCCATGTGCGGTACTGGCTGTACTAGCACCAAAGAAGGAAGGCACTTGGAGACTTTGTACTGATTCAAGAGATATCAACAAGATAACAATTAGGTATAGGTTCCCAATCCCTAGGATAGAAGATTTACTCGATTGCTTGGGGGTGCTAAGTATTTCACAAAAATAGATTTAAAGAGTGGCTATCATTAGATTAGGATTAGGCCAGGAGATGAATGGAAAACTGCATTCAAGACCAATGAGGGGTTATATGAGTGGAAGGTCATGCCTTTTGGTTTGTCCAATGCCCCTAGTACCTTTATGAGGTTGATGAATGAGGTCTTGAGGGAATTCACGGGAAAATTTGTCATAGTATATCTAGATGACATCCTAATTTTCAGTAATGCAAGGGAAGAGCACCTAAACCATATAGACTTGGTCCTCAAAAAGTTACATGAAGAGCAGCTAATGATCAACTTAGGAAAGTGTTTGTTCATGCAGGAAGAGGTCATCTACTTGGGTTTTGTCATCTCACATGACAAACTGAAAATGGATCAAGAGAAGGTAAGTGCCATATTGTCTTGGCCAACTCCTAAAACCTTGCATGACGTTAGAAGTTTCCATGGGTTAGCAACCTTCTATAGGAAGTTTATAAAAGGGTTTAGTCATGTTTGTGCACCCATGCTTGACACCATAAAAGGAGGACAAAAGTGCAGATTCACTTGGACAAAGGAGGCAAATGATTCATTTGAAACATTGAAGAAGAAGGTGGCAGAGCAGCCAGTCCTTGCCCTTCCTGACTTCAACAAGATTTTCCAGGTTGAATGTGATGCAAGCCACATGGTAATTGGAGAAGTACTTAGTCAAGAAGGTAGGCCTATTGCATTTTTCAGTGAGAAGCTAAATGATGCAAAGAAAAAATACTCATCATATGATTTGGAGATGTATGCTCTAGTACAGTCACTTAAAAAGTGGAGGCATTATTTGCTGCCAAAAGAATTCATAGTGTTCACAATAATCAGGCCCTTAGTTTCATAAACAGTCAAGAGAAGCTGAACCATAGGCACATGAAGTGGGTAGAGACTTTGCAAGCTTTCACCTTCACACTCAAGCATAAGAAAGGGGTCAAGAACAAGGTAATAGATGCTCTGAGCAGGAGGGTCTTAACCATAAATCAGATCCAATTGGAGAGTGTTGGCATTGATTCCTTGAAGGCCATGTATGATGCTGATGAAGACTTTGGAGAAATCTATAAGGTATGTACTTCCTTTGGTGACAAATATCATGTTGAGTTCTCTGAATTTCTGATCCAAGATGGATTACTTTTCAAGGGTGGACAGTTGTGTATTCCACAGTGTTCTATGAGACTAAATATCATTAGGGAGAAACATTGTGGGGCCATGGCAGGACATTTTGGTCTAGATAAGACTCTTGATCTTGTGAAGAGACATTACTATTGGCCCAAGTTGCAGTCAGATGTGAGGAGATTTGTGGAGGCATGTGTGATATGTTAGAAAGCAAAAGGGAGATCCACTAATGCAAGTTTGTATCAGCCACTACCCATTCCTTCTAGGCCGTGGGAGAGCATAAGCATGGACTTTGTATTGGCTTTGCCTAGGACAAGGAAGGGATATGATAGTGTTTTTGTTGTAGTAGACAAATTTAGTAAAATGACACACTTTTTGCCATGCAAAACCACTTGTGATGCCTCATATGTTGCAGATCTATTTTTCAAAGAGATAGTGAGGATACATGGTTTGCCATTGAGCATAGTGTCAGATAGAGATGTGAAGTTTATTGGCCACTTTTGGAGGACTCTTTGGAAGAAGCTTGGAACAAATTTATCCTTCTCATCAGCCTACCATCCTCAGACAGATGGTCAGACTGAAGTAGTTAACCGTTCATTGGGAAATCTGTTAAGGTGTTTGACAAGGCAGCATGGAGAGAAGTGGGATAACATTCTATCACAAGTAGAATTTTCCTATAATGACACTATCAATAGGAGTACAGGGAAGTCACCTTTTTAGGTGGTATATGTTATTCATCCCAGGAGTATTTTGGAGTTGAGAGATCTACCTACAGGAGAGTCTATTAGTGTAGATGGAGAAGCTTTTGCATCACCCATCAAAGAGGTGCATGATCAATTCAAGACACAACTCCAACAACTACATTGAAGTACAAAGCATATGCTGATAAGAAGAAGAGAGATGTACAATTTGATGTTGGAGATTTGGTATGGGTTAATCTGAAGAAGGAGAGGCTCCCAAAAGGTAAATATACCAAGCTAATGTAGAGGAAGATTGGACCATGTCAGATTTTGAAGAAGTGTGGGCAGAATGCTTATGAGATCCAACTTCCTCTTGATCTTGGATTGTCACCCATTTTCAATATATGTGATTTAACTCCATACAAGCAGAATGTAGATGTAGAACATGAACTATTACAGGATGCAACAAATGATGATCTTCATAAGCAGGATCCACCAAAATTGAAGAAGATATTAGACTCAAGAGTGACAAAGAAGACAAGGAACAAAGAGTACATGGAGTACTTGGTGGCTTGGCACGGGAAACCCGCTTCAAAGGCAGTTTGTATGACTGAAGAGTAGATCACAAACCATGGTGTAGACCTTCAAACTCTGATCTCAAGTGGGCTTGAGATCTCTTCTCCCGGGGAGTATGGTGCAGGAGCACCCCTTCAACAAGCTAAATATACATCTGAGGGAGAAGACTAAGGTGTAATATGTTTTATGCATTTTATGTATGGTGCAGGAGCACCCCTTCAACAAGCTAAATATACATTTGAGGGAGAAGACTAAGGTGTAATATGTTTTATGCATTTTATGTTGTCATGTAGTATTTGTGGTAGCATTTCATGTTTGTAAGAACCGACCCCACCATATGAATCGAGCTCACAAATTGGGCATTCCAATAAGCCAATTTGGACATCATTAGACATTTGGGGTATGTGGATGATTAAGTCAATGTGTCGTATTATTAGGTGTTTTGATGTCTTAAGCCAAATAGGTGTCGTGAGATTAGTTAGGGTTTTTACTTATAATCTTGGTTAAGCAAAAGGAGAAGAGAGGGGTTGAATATAAAAAAAAATAGGAGAGGTGTCTGAGAAGGTGGTTTTTTTGGCTTTTCACCTTCTGGAATTATCAAATGTATGAATCTCTATAGGAATGAAGAAATAGAAATTCTGTCAGTTGTGTTTTACAAATTCTGGATTCTGTGTAAATTCCTTGTGTATCGAATTGTCCTGTGTATACTATCTGTATAGAATTGTTTTGTATTTAATTTAGTTTTTCTGTTGTTGAGATGCATGATTAAAACCATTCCACTAGTGGATTTCGATGAAATCAGTGGAATGGGCTTTGTAAAATAGTTTTATGTTTTATTTTGTTTTTTGTTCGTGGTCATGGTAGAATAGAAACTGTGAAATCTGTTACAGAGGAGGTTATTAGCATGAGATTCAATTATACATTTTATGTATATATGTCAATTGCATGCTAGAATAGTTTGTGAGTATATCGCATTTGTATGCGAGTATCATCCTGTGTATATCCTGTGAAGAAAGGTATGTATAGCAGTCCTTCTAGGTTAAGTTCATGTTGTTTGTTGAATATATAAGTAGTGTGTATATCATTGAAGTATATCGGTAGGCAATTCTTGTGTATATCGTACTTGAGGGAGGAGATACATTTCCTGTGTATACGTCAATTGTATGTCACAGACATTGTGTGTATATATCACAGTTGTATGTGAAAGCATTTTGTGTATATCCTGCATTTGCATATCGAAGACTGTATAATGGGATGTACATTGTTATTGTGCATTTCGTAAGATGCAAGTGATGACCGGCTGTAGCGGTCAAAGCAGTTGAAGATACAATGAGTGGAACCGGCGATAGGAAGTTGTCAATTGTATGTCCCAATTGCATGTTGAAACATACATTGTTTTGTGATACAAGTGTTGACCGGCAGAAATGGTAGACAGAACCGACATAGGAGGTCAAGCATTGTATGTTCGAAGTTGACGAAGACATCGGCGTAAGAAGAGCATTGGGTGAATGAAATATTGTGGAGTCGACAATATGTGTTCTTCCCGATCGGGGTGGCAACTTAAAGTGTCACCGATGGAGATTTTATCGGTATGAGTCACATCATCAGATGATGAGAAGAAAGCTACGCCGACGATAGGAAGTCAAACGGGTTGATAAGTCATCGGAGCGACTGGTGTATCTATGGGAGAATTCGTGAGTGAGCCGATAGTTTAATGTGTTGCCGACAAAAGGGAGCATCGTGACTGTGGAGTTCCAGGAATTTGAGACAATTGCTTGTAGCTCTGCATCAGTAAATTTATGAATGTTTTTCTATAGAGAAAAGGGTTCTCTAGAGTATTGAGCCCCTCTATTGCCAAGCTTAGGTGCCTCAATGACCTCTACTTGCACTACAATAAGCTGAGTAGAGAGATACCTACAAGATTTGCAAATCTTATGGAGCTTGTTGATCATCTTTATATTGTTGTCAACATGCTATATGGCATCGTTCGTCCAGAACTTGCTTCAATGGCTAGCCCACAAGGTTGAAAACAATTTTTCTCCTTCTCTTTATTTTCTTTTCCATAAATTTCTAGCAGTTATTTTTAATTATTTATTATTTTCTCACTATTTTATTATATAAATTAGCCTAACTTGAAATGAGGCATGGAAATTTGAGGTGGCATATTTTGCCAAGTGTCTATACTTTGTATGACATTGTAAGGAGCTATTAAATTGCCTATTTGTAGTAGATTTTGGACACCCTACTTTTGTGAGATCCTATGCCAGATTCTATGATGCGTAAGAGTAATGAATGGAGGGAGTTACTTTAGAATCTTGACCAACTATGATAGACATTATTATTTTATGAAGTGCCTATTTTTATATGGGAATAATGACCAACTTGGGCACCCATGTTAGGTGGATAGAATTAGTTAGTTATGATAGCTGTAATGTGGAATTATTGTTTATTATTTTTTAGCAAAATGTGGAATCTTCAATAGTGGCATTGGAATTTGGGGTCATGTTTGGTTGCCATACCACTAGGAGGTTTTAGCACATTGTTTACAAACCCATTTATGGTTTCTAGGTTGTTCATTTGTCTAAAAATTGGGTACTTGAGGAGTTGTATTATATTGAAAATTTGTAGGTGTTGTTGGAATGCTACCAAAAATACTCCAAGTTTATATGCTAGCTAGTGAAACTCTTATGAAAGCTTTCTCTGTAATTGTGTTTTAATCTTGTTGTTGATTGATAATACATTGAGCAAGTTTTGAAGTGTGGGGTTTTTCTCCTAAAAGGGTTTTCCCCACGTAATTCTAGTGTTGTGTTATATTGTTTATTCTTTCATATATGTTTATACATAATTTTCGTAATAGTTTTAGATTAGATTTTAAAGTTTTATGTACACTATCCTCTCAAGATTAGTGTAGCAAGTTTTTTTTTGTTACCTTCTCTTCCTTACAAGTGCTATCAAAACCTAGCCAATTTTGGTTGTAGTTGTTGGATTGTTGGGTTTTTTGAGCTAATCTAGTTTGAGTGGGAGCTTGTGTATAATTATACTTTGTGATCTTATTATAGGAATTACATATGACAAGCACATCAAGGAGGATCTGTAAGGCCGCCTAAACCTTATTTTTGTTTGTTGCACAACATGTTAGCTATTCATTAATTTTTATTACTGCACAATTTTTACTAGTTAATTCATGTACAATATTTCATAATATAATATTTATTATTATTATGATCTCTATTTTTGTAAACATTACTATTTGGCTAACACCCCCTATGACTGCTCAATCTACTAATAATTATTATGCAAGCCTTTATGTGCTATCTTGCAAAGTTTCTAGCCTTTTGCTTTCAGCCATACTTTGAAGGCTTATTAGTTAGAATTGACTACTGATTGAGTTATCTGGCTGAGTTTAGTTAAGACCTTTTTAAATCAAACACAACACCAAAGTGTTCAGTGTTCATTGTCACTTTTAGATCTTTAGACACTAGCTACTTGCATGGAAAAATGTGTTCATTAATATCGATAAACTTTGTGGAATGGATAAATTATTTTATTCTATGGTGGGAGCATTAACTGCTTATATGTATGGTAAATTGTTCTCTTTGATCATTGAAAAGTATTTTGAGTACATGATATATTTGTCCCACCACTAAAGCCATCTAGCATTACCCAATTGCTTTCACCATTCCTATTTTTCTTGTATTGGATCTTAATATACCATAGGCATCTTGCACTTATTTTAGTTTTCAATGTAAGGTAGTTGGACATATTTGAATTACAACATATCTATTTTAGAGTAAAGCAAGCAATACTGTGTATAAGGCTATTTCAGACTCTAACTTGTAACTACAATTGGCCTAGGAAAGACCTTATATATATATATGATATTAGTCATTGTATCAGACACATTCTAGCACTCCATTTGCATTTATTATCTTATAATGAGATGCATTGTTTCAAATAATACCTAATGGGAGTACATGAAATCCTTTTTTATGGTGGTAGTTATTTTTTAACCAAAAGTGTGTCACGGAGACCTTATGAACCTTACCTTACAGATATGTTTTCTTTTAAATAGGCTGGCAATAAATAGTACTATATAACTTGACCACGTAATAAATAAATTATTAGCTAATCTATAATAACACATTGTATTTAAATCAACTCATAGCTTTTTTGCAAAATCGCTTGTGCATTTCCTGAAATCCTTGCATTCGATGAGTTGACACCTCCTTGAGGCTGTCTTCCAAATAGACCACATGCCTTATAGGTGCTTCCACAAATTGCATGCAAGTCTATCGTGGCATTCTTGATGTTTTAATGGATATTATCGTGGGTTTTAGGGAAAAAAGAAAATCTTACAATATCAGTGCGATGGACAAGGAATTTAATCACATAGATTTTCCATCCAATACAAGTTTAATGTTTAGAAAAACGTTATGGGAGGAGAGTTGGACAGCGGCAGTAGAATGACATCAATAATATTAAGAGAGGACAAAGCACAATCAAAGACCATGGCATTCTTAGAACAACCTGCGGCTACTGTAAATCTAATACACACACCAGTATTGTCCACAGATTATTGGCGTTATGGTGTGAATGATTATCAAGGTTGGTCTTGCTCCCCCTAAGCTAGTTAATTGTATGGCATATTTGTGGATTTTAATTGTCACTCAGCTATCACAACACGTTAGCTAATAGTTATTAGTAACAACTATAGTGCAAGAGACTTATGTGTATCATATAAATTTAGCATTGGATGTTCAACAAAAGAAAATAAATAGTTGTTAAGTGTGAAAAAGATGAATGATGACAACTAGCATGCACACTAGATCAAACCCTCTTTCACAATAACATTCAAGGACAAGACCGAGCCAAATTACCACCAAAAGGAGGTGAACTTAGTTACAAATCTTGCACTCAGGAGTGCTATAGAAAGATCAGATTTAATCAAGCCTTTTTTTATCAAAACCTAGGTCAATAATGCACTAAACCCTAGTTCTATGATGATCTTATTACAACAGAAGATGTACAACAAATCTCTAGAAACCAATTGCACATGGAGGATCATAAAGATGATAGAACTTGTGTCCCGTAAGCGAGGATGTTGGAGGACTATTTCGAGAGCGTCCAAGTCCTGAAAGGTTGAATCTTTAGAAACTGTAAACTGGAGAAATGCTAAAGAGACTGTCCTGATGCCAAATATGAAGTCTGTTGAGGTAGAAAGACTAGGGTGCCAACACCCAAGTCTTGCACAAAGGAATATTCCTGAACTGTTGTCAAATCCTGAAACCCTGATCTTTGCTCAGTCTTCCTGTATCTTCATATTTCCTAGATCTTGCACCTGTAACATGCACACAAGAAAAAGAGAAGGGGTTTGGGGGTTATGGTGTTTAGGGACTTGCCTCGTTCAAATCTCAGGATAGCATTTAAGCTTCCCAACACCATTGATAGATAAAGAGAGTGTGTCCTTGCAAGGTAGAGGCTAAACACAAAATCAATATGGTGAATCAAATGATGATGAACAACAATGATATCACCTATGTGATGAAACCCTTAGGAGGATGAAGGATCTTCAATTCATAAGGAGAGATAGATGATAACTTCAAACCTGCAACAACACACACAATGATAATACAAATCTGCTATAGAATCACAATGAATGCTTTGAATGCTCCTTACTCTAATGCTTCAAGTTGGCTATCTCTATCTAGGTCCATAATGAATTCAAAAACACAATTATATGTTTTTCCGCTAACATTCATCAAATTAAACCAAAAGAGATGACAAGGAGAAACCTTTTTAAAGGTCCTAAACTGACATACAATTAAATTTGCCCCAACCAATCAAGGAAGACTTGGGTGTTGGTGCCCAAGTCTTGAGGCTCCTTTTTGGTTTGGGATAAGGTTAAGCATGAGCCCCTTATTCCCAATTTACATTGGTTTTAGGCAATTTTGCATTGGGATGAATATTTAGAATGTATAATGTAATCACAGGGACCTAGGAGCTAAACAAGGAGGTAAAAAGACATGTGGCTACCTTTTACTCCATAAAATTTAGCCCCCACTTTAATGTGTGTATGATCTGATGATCAGTAGATGTATTAAAGTACATTCAAAGCATATCAAACACATCAGACATTAGAGGAAGACATACCCTAAGTTTGGAGAACCATTTCATGCCCCCAAGCTTAGGCAAACATAAGAAAACACTTGACAGTCACATAAAACATAGAGAACATAGTAAAGAAGCACGCAATACATGAAGAAGATAGTAAAGAGGCACACAGAGAAGGCACGAGAGCAAACACATAGTACGTAAGGCATACATGAAGAGAAGACTTGATTAAACAATTATAAATTCCTACCTAGGCGATGGGAGGAGCTCATCGCTATGCACCACCATCAAAAGCACACAAAACACACCACGTGGGGGGAACTCATTGCTACCCACCACCACAAAACACATAAAATACATGGCGTGGTGGGAGCTCATTGCTACACATCGCCACTAAAACACACAAGACACGAAAGGAAGACACACAAAAACACATAGAATCACAAATACCTTAGAGTATGTCGTCGACACACTATACATCTTAAACACATAAAACATGGGCAATGGGGGGAACTCATCGCTATGTGCCACCATCTAAGACATGCCAAACACACCTGATGGTTGAGATTTGCTACCACAACCGCCAAAGACATGCTTAAGGGTGAATAACTCAAGATCCAACCCCACCTCCACAGAGGATTTTTTAAAAGGATGTGTAACCACTCAAGGGAATACACAATCCCGCCTTCTGTAGAAGGGATTTCAAAAACATACAATCCCACCTGCATTGCGGAATGCCTTACGATGAAAAGAAAGCATGTGCACAAAGTATACAACCCCACTTGCATCACGAAGACACCTTACCATGAAAAGGAAGCATACACAACACACAAAGACAAAGTACACAACCCCACTTGCATCGTGGAAATGCCTTATAGTGAAAAGGAAGCATACGCCACACATTTTATCACAATGTCTAAGATATCCAAGCATTTACCACAATATATGCCCCCACCTTAAAGTGGTTGATCCCTCTTGCCAATAGAAATCATGTTTAAGGTAAGGTTAAAAACACGTGAGGGAACAAGAGATTTCACAAAGCCCATGCCCCAAAGTGACATGTGCTTGTGATTGCCGATTGTTTCCAACAATCACAATAGAAACACATTAGTATTAAATGTTAACAATTAACAACTTCGGTTAGAAAATCTTAGCTAAAATAACAACCAAATCAACTTGCGAACAATTGATACACAAATAAGGCAACATACCACTTAACAGACCAAAGCTATCCTTACGAGTTTCGAACCAAGTATAGCTGTGAGGTTATACTATAGGTATCTCAGAACTGAGTGTAGCTACAAGGTGAGATACAAAAGCATTCCAAATTGCCAAGAAGAAGATTTAGAGTATTGCAAAGGTTTGTTACAATAATTTCACAACACCACATGATCACATCATGACACAAAAGTGATTCTACTAGTCAAGTGTCAATAACAAATTACCCCCATCTTCATATATGGACTAGGTCCATTTTTGTTTTCTTGTTTTAGGGATGCACAATCCTTATCAGAAGTGTATATTTGTTGTCGTCATCCGTCGACTATTAGAGCCACAGAAGAATGAAATCACAAAAAATGAGAGATGAGACAAAAGTGACTTAGGTTCACAACGTAGGAAGATGCCCCCAAGACATAATCTAAAACGTTATGCCCCCAAGGCGTGCCACACACAACAATTGCAACAAGAGAGAGGAGAATAGAAGAATAGAGGAACAAATAGAAGAAGTATTACAACATAGGTTGTCCCCTTGTATCCTTAACCTTACAAGAGTATTAAGGGTCATCCAAGGAGACCTTAACAAACATTTAACACTACACAAGGGAACACAACACAACGCATACACATATAAATATATATGTCTAAGAGGAGGACAAACTTGCGAGAATCTTGGATACATGCTCCATCAAGTGTGGCAGAATAGATGAGAGAGTCATACCTATTTGATTTTCATTACCTAAGTAGTTGCAAGATGCTTGTTTCACAAGATTGCTTATGTTTGAAATCTTCTGATGCTTGCGCAGGGAGGTGAATCATTACCTTTTTCAACAGATGACTCATGCCTTGCTCTTTTCCTTTCTTTTCCTTTCTTATTCTACTTTGTGTGATGAATGAACCACTCACGATGAAATGGGATGCTTTTCATTGTTATAACTTTCTCTTTCTTAAAGTGATTACATGTAGACTGCTCCATCTGCGTATCTTGTGCATTTTGGTTATCTCCCGATCCTTGAAGGGATAATAGAGGAGGAACCTCATCATATATATCTTTTGCTCATGGTTGAGGTAGATCTTCATTTTTCGTCTTCTCTACTTCTATTATGTCAATTATTGAACATCATAGTTGAGATATTCATCTTCATGTTCTACTTCATTCTGTTGTTCCACCATGTTGTCATTATGCTTAGGAAAAGGATTAGTGAAGATTTGTAGATTTTGATTTGGAGGGACTACCAACTTATTTCCATTTTCATTCACATCGGTCACTTGTATTATGTTAGAATTGATGAGGTCATGAATTTCATGTTTCAGACGCATACATCTTTAAGTGTCATGCCTTGCCGAGCGATAATAGTGACAATAGGCATTAGCATCAAATGAAGGTCCTTGCATCTTGCTACTATCTAGTGGATGAGCAGGAGGAAGCTTCAAAAGATTGTTGTTTACTACTTGAGTCATTATCGAATGGAGAGAATCTGAGATAATTGAGTAAATTGTCTCTATTGTTGCCTGAACTGAAATGGTGTCCGATTAGGTTTTGTAATGGCAGAAACATGATTGAAAGTTGTTCGAATGTTCCCTATTGATCTTGATGAAATGCTTGTTATGCTTCTTAAATGATTATTGAGATGTTCCAGCTACATATTGACCAACTAGAGCCGATGAGTTATGATTTTCATATTGACTAGCCGAAAGCTGGTAATCACGAAGAGTTGTGTATAGATGTTGAAAAGAACTGTACTTCATCAACAAAAATTTATCACATATGTTCGGTTGTAGATTCATAATGAATACTTTTTGAACATTCTCATCTATAATTAGATATAGTATTTGTGTAAAGAGAGCTTGATATCGGCTGATGAATTCCGTTAATTTTTCTTTCGGACCTTGTTTACAATGGACCAAATCAATCAATGAGATAGAAGGTCTAATGTTTGCTTGGAAATGTTGTAAGAATTCACTACAACAGAACAGGCCATTAGCACCTAAAATAGCGTCATATTTTAGTGCAATTGAGATCAGAAATTGGACACTTTGTCCGACACAAAACTCGGTGCAATTTTGCATGATTACTTTCGCGCCAGATTTAGTGCCAACTTTAGCGACGGATTTAGCACTGACTTTTGCGCTGGAAAGCAACAGCCGAATTTGGTGCCAGATTTAACGCTAGAGTTTACACCTAATTAGGCTTTCAATTTTGCTTTTGGTTTGGCTTCCAGGTTTGCTTCCATTTTTGCTTCCAGTGTTGCTTCCGATTTTGCTTCCAGATTTGCTTCCAATTTAGCGTCAGATTTGGCACCCAATTTGGCTTCCGATTTTGCTTCCGGTTTTACTTCTTGTGTTGCTTCTAGGTTTGTTTCCTGTTTTGCTTCCAAGTTTGCTTCTAGTTTTGCTTCCAATTTTGCTTCCAGATTTCCTTCCCATTTAGTGCCAAATTTGGCACCCAATTTGGCTTCCAGTTTGGCTTCTGATTTTGCTTCTTGTGTTGCTTCTAGTTTTTCTTCTGGTTTTGCTTCAGTTTTTGCTTCCAGTTTTGCTTCTAATTTTGCTTCAAATTTTCCTTCCAGATTTACTTCCAATTTAGCACCAGATTTGGCTTCCACTTTTGCTTCTGATTTTGCTTCTAGTTTCGTTTCTTGTGTTGCTTCCAGTTTTGCTTCCGGTTTGGCTTCCAGGTTTGCTTCTAATGTTGCTTTCGATTTTGCTTCCAAGTTTGCTTCTAGATTTGCTTCCAAGTTTGCTTCCAATTTTGCACCGGATTTGGCACCCAATTTAGCTTCTAGTTTTGCTTCCATGTCTGCTCCCATTTTTGCTTCTAGTTTTTCTCTTAGTCATGCTTCATATTTTGCTTCTTGTATGGTGTCTAAAATAGCTTCTTTTTTGGCTTCCTAATTAATGCCAAGTTTTGCTTCCATTATGACCTTCTTTGTTGCTTTGGGTTTTGCTTCCAATTTAACAAGATAATTATATAAAAAAATAAGATAATTATTATAAAATAATAAGATAATTATTATAACATGATCATCATCTATAATTAAAACAAGTGAGTCAAATATCTATAATTTAATTGAATTTTACAACATCCATCCTGCAATAAATTAAAATCATCATACGTAATAAATATCCATCCAAAAATCATCGACCACTTTCAATATATATAAATTGACAAGTCAATACTGATAAGATCATCATCATATATAACTAAAACAAGTGAAAGTCAAATATGCCTGTAGCTCAATAACATGTCAAAATGATACATGTCCAACAGTCGACATAAGTCAAAATGATACATGTACAAATGATATAAGTAAAAATGGTAAATTATGTAACTCAAAATGATACAAGTCAAGATGATACATGTCCAAATGATATAAATCAAATTGATACATGTGAAAATGATACAACTCAATAATATGGTACTGCAGGCTGTGAAAATGGTACATATGATAGTAACCATGAAAAGAGGCATCATAACGATATATCAACAATGATCCATGATGCAGTCTATATGATCATGAATGTCACTGGCTACTACCAGCAACTGCCTCATCCTCATCATCACCATCGTGATCATCATCATCATGATCATCGTCATCGTCATCATCATCGTCATTGGCCTTGTTGTCTTCTATATCTACATCATCATCATCCTTTGCCATGTGATCTGTACCAGAACCAATATAATTTGGATCTATATCATCAGGATCATCTTCATCTTCTGGAAGACCCGTGTTCTACAAAAAAAAACATTTAAAATGAATTGTTATTATTTATTTCATGTAATAATTTATTTTTCTATTATATATCTAATATTCCAACATATGAAACGAAACCATAATCATATTACATCATATCAAAGTGCACATACCATAATAAAATTTCAAAAAAGTTACAGCTAATATGTCATTCCAATGATGTAAAACATGCAACAATTCTAATAAACGTTACTAAAGATCATAAAAAAATTTGTTATACAATTTAACTATCAACTGTAAATTCTATTACATAACCTTAAGTGCCACAAATTGTGTGGTCAGTGTATGTTCTTTTTCAGTATTAATCTAATAACCTACATTAGACAGAAACATTAAAGAGTTTTTAAGTAGCAGTTGATTAAATTCTCTTACATGTCATTAATGAATGCACAGTTTTTTTTCAATAATTATTTCTCTTAAGGTTCATGAGTAACCTTAAGATAAAGGTCTAATAGTTGTTCCATGGGGCATGTTTAACAAACTAAATGCAATTGTCAACTTTTCACCATGGTGGTAGAGAAATAATTCTTTTTCCCATCCTTCCACAACATTAAGTAAATTCTTGAATCTAGAAAATACTTGCTGCCTTCATCTTCCAAGCCAATTTCTCTAACTTTGCATAGGTCTCCTTTGTCTATGGATGTGATCTGTCTCCTACACAAAAAAGCACGTACCATTTTATACCCTTCAATCCAACTACATCCGGGCATTTTTTTAATTCCTCTATCTTTCATCAATCTCCTTACCTCACCACACCTTCCCACTTGTGGATAGATGTTTGAGAGAAGAACATAAGTTGTGCAGCATTTTTAGAATCCAAATCAAAAAGTAATGTTGCTGTAAATACTCCTAAAGCCTATATTCATATGTGATCTACAGGCACCAAGAAAACACATGCGTACAACCAGCATAGATTTAATAGGTATCTCAATGATAAAGTTTAGGGTGTCTTCAAGATAGCTAGCAACGGCAAGGAGGTCAACCATGCACGTAAACAGAGAGGCCCTAGTTAGTAGGTTGTATGGGGAGAAGGATGCTTCTCATTTTCAAGAATTCTAAGTCTCATTGCTACATATGTTGCTTAAAGAAGGGCTAATTTTAAACTAGGTAGTTGTTTTGTCACTCACTTTATGCAATGAAATGACGAGAGTTGAGTCTCCTTATATCATTGTAGATTTGCATACAACAACCTCCAATACAATAACACCATACAATGCACACTTAACTTTATGGTACCTTGGCCCAGACATGATGCTACAGAAATCTGAAGGTACCTCCTACTAAAGATGTCATGCCATAGACCAGATACCACTGTACAGTATATATCACATCTACAGTAACAATTTCCTTCTAAATGTAGGGTTACAGTCTATGATTATAGACCTTTCTAGTGTTTACAAGATAATTCCTTAGTCAACACCATACTAGTGTCCACAAGATGTTTCCATAGATAAAATAAGAAATTAATGCTACTTTGCAAACAATAAGCAAGCCTTCGGAGAGCTTAAAGTTTCCATTTACATCCATGCACAATAACTTAATCAACCCTTAGGATTTTATGGACAATGAAATAGAAGGTCCTATATTCCATTTATGAGTCCTCTATCCAAATGACATAGTGATCACAAGTACATAATATCTACTATTTCGTGGGTAGTGTTCAGACATTCAAACACAGGGAAGTCCATACTAAGATAAATTTGTTCACAAACAATCTCCAATTTAATAAATACTAGTTTGAAATCACATTTCTAATTTAGTGCAAGTTATTACAATGAACTCAAAGGTCATTGTCATCAAACAAATGCCTTCACAATAGACTGGACTAGTTACAAGTACAATACAACTATTGCAATATTACACAACTGTATGCAATTGACAAAACCCATTCTTTCCAAGAGTCAACTGGTAATCAAATACAATCATGTAGTGTTGTTTCAACATTGTATTCCATTGTGGCTTCAGTAATGCAAACCTCATAACCTTGGAGGGAGTGTTGGGGGGCAAGTTGACCTGAACCAAGGATCCAAAACCATCCCAAAAGCCCACCTAGGAGTGGCATTATTAATCCCAAGAAGACCTCGCATCCACAATTGAGAGAGTGGACATTTATAGGTGAAATACCAACACCATTAGGGTTTACAACCATGTCAAAAAAGATAACCATGAATCAGGCCAGGTTTCATCAAGACTCATGGTATGTTGCAATGATAACATTCTAGCAATTCTAGCCAGGGTTTGAAATGCCACCTCAAATTGTGACCAAATTAATGTAGCTTCCTTCATGATAGAAATCTGAAACACAATAACCAACAGTTTGCCACAATTCGTAAGTCCCATGATCTTAAGTCTGAACTCTCACAGTTAACAATATTTTCCTCATCCAAACCCTTTAGCATAGGCTTTCACAAGACCACATATAGTTACACAAGTTAAAGTAAATGTTTCACCAAAATGGTCAATGTAATTTTACAAGAATGGATGACAAGGAGCTTTACTTCAAAGAAAGGTTAGCTTAGTTGAAGAAGACCAGTTGGCGATTTGAATCTTAGTCTCTAACCCAAACAACAAGACAGTCAGCCAACATGATGAGCACACCCAAAGTCTCCCTTCCTCTAAATCACTTATAGTCCAACCATCAACCTTCCTTCCTCGACCCCAAGGCAAAAAGAAGAATTCCCCCCAAAATAGTTCCCCACTCCTTCCTTTTCTCCCTCACATACCCCAAAACCAAGCACATTAAAGACTAGTACTTCCCAAAGCTGTTATGGTAGAGGAGAGTTAATGCCTACTGCCAATGATGGCTCCTTCTCAATAAAAAAAATGTGCATATTAAAATTTAAATGTCCATTATTATATTTCAAAGGTTTGAAATATAACCATCAACGTAACTGTAATGCATGCCCCCCTTTAAGTCTTATAATAAAAAGGTTAGGAAACAAAGACTTGAGATAAACCCTTTAGTCTGTTCACTTAGGAGACCACCTAAAAACTCAATTATAACTACATCCACATGATCAACAAGAATGACAAGCGACCTATGAATAACAATCGACTTGAGTCAAAAAGACAAGAAGACCAATAGAAACCAAACACAACAAACATAGTACAACTGTAACTGTTTGTCTCAAGTATCACTCTATAACGTCTTCAAAGATTATTGAAACTCAACACAAGAAATGCAAATTGACATATTAAAACAACAATATCCAAGTAAGTTATTGAAAATCAACTATTGATACCTCGTTCTCCATCCAGATTACAAAATCGGTCCACTTTTTGCTTTGTAACATTTCCTTTTCAAATTGCGTTGGTTGCCGGCCATATTTCTCCTCCTATTAAAACATGGCACATGGACTAGTTAAACTAATTAATATGCAATCATTTACTTTTTCCTAGGAAATAAAAAAAATATCATTTAACATATTAAATATACTTACAAATGTACAGATCAAGGCCTGTAAACCTTTCTGGCCACTGTGATGAGTGGAACGAAGTTTGTCAAGCCTAGCCTTGGAGGCCTTGTCCTGAAACATATACTAATTCAATTTAGGTAAAGCACAAATAAAATTTAAAAATCATTTAATAAATTTGATATAATCTTATGAGCAAATTCAAATACCTACGTACTCTCCTCATCGGACTTCCTCCGTGCATCGGAGTTCTCATATGCTTTTACAAGCTCTTTCCATACTTTGAGACTTACATCAATTGGCCTTTTTTTGAGCCTTTGCTCGGGAGGGATTTTTTTATCTTTTTTGTTTGGTTGCACCAAAATCTCTTGCAATTTTGAGACATTCATACCTTTATTTTCTTTATAGACCAACCTGTGCCAAATTTAGTCTCCATGTCTTGGATAACTACTTTTTGCAGGTGCATGGGTATCTTTGAGAATGGCAAGTGTAGATGGTCTTTGAACTGTTGAAGGCATGATTCCTTCAACCTATTCACAAACATTTTTCTAGCATCTATCATTCAGACTTCCCCTAAAACCACATCGTATTCTATCTTGGTATCATAGCTACCAATGTAAGATGCAAAACATGGCGTGGTGGTCGAAGAAGTCTGTGTCCCAGGAGTGGCTGGGACATTGGAAGCCTCTACTTCCTGCTCCACATTCTTAGAGGTTACTATTATTGATTTCCTCCTGGATCTTTTGCCTGATCCATGACTGGTTGGGGAATCAATTGATTCCCTTTGACACTGTTGATTTGGTTGCAATGTTTCAGGGGCTTTACTAGATCATTTTTATATGTATCTGGCAAGCATTGTCAAGTCAACACCATCCAATTTGTTCACTACCTCTACCCCCAATATGGAAGCCAATGCCTCTTTATCTTTGTCAATATCATGTCCCTATATATATATAAAATAAAATTCTTCTTTTAAATTTAGAAATAGAAAACTAAATACTAAAAATCAAAGAAACAATGGAAACATTTACAAATCTATAAATTAACAGTGAATTACTTGATTGTGGCCAGAGTTTGATCCCTTCCCTCTATTGCTTGACATTTTGAGGTGACCTAGGGCAAATTATTTTCGTCCAATCTGTGGAGGCAATCATAGCCAAGTATGAGTTAACAACGTGCTTGACCAATCGTAGCCAAAAATAAATATGTAGCCAAAAATAAATCTTAACAACTTGTATTTTGGGTATGATGTACAAAGAGACCTTATTCAACAGGCCTTCTAAAAATGGTAAATGCGAGTTATACTACAAGCAAGGATAATTAACAACATTACTACTCAAATTTACCCTAAAGCATGAGTACAACATCTTAGAAAAACTTTCTTTGAGCTCAAAATTATATCAAAATCGATAAAAACCTAGGTCAAGAGTTAACTTACTTGCTAAAAGGTAGACGAACAAGCTTGATTGAATGGCTGAGGTAGCTAGAAACCCCAAATTTAGCAGCTAGCTAAAGCAATTTTTTATCTTCTGGATGTCTAGAACCAAAAATAAATAAAATACAAATTCATGGATCAGTTGTAGAAACTTTCCAGTAACTTCCATTTTTGACATAATAAAGTCGTCGCTTTGTAGGAAACCTAAAACAGAGGCAGAGTACACTATGTTGTGGGATTAAATGTATTAACTTGTTTGTGTTTTTTTTGTGTGGTATATTTTAACACTGGCATGAATTTTAATTTTTTTTTTGGATTCATTAGTCGGTGCTAAAGTCGGCATCTCTAACACTGACTTTTGCGCCAACTTTTAGCCCTAAATGTAATCTCTTTGGGATGCCAAAACTGGCACAAAGTGCACCTAATTTAGCGCCATCATCATCCATCTCCTTAGCAAACATCTCCATTGCACCCTACATTACTTCCGCATCACAAACGTCAACATTTATGGGGATGTGTGCAACCACTGGTCATGGTTCCCTTCCATTCCGCAATAAATCTACCATCATTCATCCACTATCATACATACCCTCCACATACCATCCCTATTGTCCATGCTTTCACATAAGTCTGACATAATCCACATCATAATCCACTATTTTCCCTACATAATCCATGTCATAATCCACTTTTCTCCCCTCTAGAATCCACGTCATAATCCACTATCTGCCTAATCCATTTGCCTTCCATGTATCCCTTACCAACATCGATGAGGGCACTCGACATGGTCCATGTGCGAGGACATTGTTTTGTAATGGGACTATAACCTTTCATTGCAGCGTAATGCAACCTTCAACCCTCAACCCTAAAAACTATACCTTAAACCCTAATCCCTCCACCCTAAACCCTAATCCCTCAACCGTAAATGCTGTCCCTAAAAACTGAAGCCTCAACCCTTAAACCTTAAACCCTAAACCCTCAACCCTAAACACTATACCTTAACCTCTAATCCCTCAACACTAAACCCTCAACCCTAAACACTATACCTTAAACTCTAATCCCTCAGCACTAAACCCTAATCCCTCAACCCTAAACCCTAATCGCTTATCTCTAAACCTTAAACCCTATCCCTAAAGGCTCAACCCTCAACACTTGAACCTTAAATCCTAAACCCTTTCCCTAAACCCTCAACCCTAAACAGTACTATGCCTTAAACTATAATCCCTCAACTCTAAACCGTAATCCCTAAACCCTCAACCCTAAACCCTAAACCCTAAACCCTCAACCCTCAACACTATACCTTAAACCCTAATCTTAAAGCTAAACTTAAAGCTTCCACTCATTCCACCATCCTCAAGGGATCTAGAAATGCAAAATTAGATGCCTCTACTGATAAAGCCAAACATTCTAAGGGTCCTCATGCTTCAAGACATAAAAACAAAGAGTCAAAGAAAAATCAATCCAAAAAGTTATCCAAGGTCATACCTCCACAAGCAAAGTCCAAAACCAAAATGGTATAGGTACCTAAGCAACAAGAAATCAAGTTAAATGAGGCATCTACCTCTAAAAAATCCCAACCATCTACTCCCATCTCAAATTCCCATTCAGCTCAAAAGTGTCAAAACATTCCATCCCACAAGCAAAACAAAAGTAATAAAATGCCTAAGTCTATGTGGGTTCCTAAATCTCTTCATCATCCATCTCCATTGCACCCTACACCACCTCTGCATCATAAGTTTCAATGTTTATGGGGATGTGTGCAACCATTGGTTATGGTTCCCTTCCATTCCGCAATAAATCTGCCATCATTCATCCACTATCCTACATACCCTCCACATACCATCCCTATGGTCCATGCTTTGGCATAAGTCTGACATAATCCACATCATAGTCCACTATTTTCCCTACATAATCCACGTCATAATCTACTTTTCTCCCCTCTAGAATCTACGTCATAATCCACTATCTGCCTAATCCATTTGCCTTCCATGTATCCCTTACCAACATCGATGAGGGAACTCGACATGGTCCATGCACGAGGACATTGTTATGTAATGGGACTATATCCTTTCATTGCAGCGTAACGCAACCTTCAACCCTCAACCCTAAAAACTATACCTTAAACCCTAATCCCTCCACCCTAACCCCTAATCCCTCCATCCTAAACCCTAATCCCTCAACCGTAAACACTATCCCTAAAGCCTGAAGCCTCAACCCTTAAACCTTACACCCTAAACCCTATCCCTAAACCCTCAACCCTAAACACTATACCTTAAACTCTAATCCCTCAACACTAAACCCTAAACCCTCAACCCTAAACACTATACCTTAAACTCTAATCCCTCAGCACTAAACCCTAATCCCTCAACCCTAAACCCTAATCCCTTATCGATAAACCTTAAACCCTATCCCTAAAGCCTCAACCCTCAACACTTGAACCTTAAATCCTAAACCATATCCCTAAACCCTCAACCCTAAATAGTACTATGCCTTAAACCCTAATCCCTCAACTCTAAATCGTAATCCCTAAACCCTAAACCCTAAACCCTCAACACTATACCTTAAACCCTAATCCCTCAACCCTTAACCCTCAACCCTAATCTTAAAGCTAAACTTAAAGCTTCCACTCAATCCACCATCCTCAAGGGATCCAGAAATGCAAAATTAGATGCCTCTATTGATAAAGCCAAACATCCTAAGGGTCCTCATGCCTCAAGACATAAAAACAAAGAGTCAAAGAAAAATCAATCCAAAAGGTTATCCAAGGTCATACCTCCACAAGCAAAGTCCAAAACCAAAATGGTATGGGTACCTAAGAAACAAGAAATCAAGTTAAATGAGGCATCTACCTCTAAAAAATCCCAACCATCTACTCCCATCTCAAATTCCTATTCGACTCAAATGTGTCAAAACATTCCATCCCACAAGCAAAATAAAAGTAATAAAATGCCTAAGTCTATGTGGGTTCCTAAAGCCCTTCATCATCCATCTCCTAAGCAAACATCTCCATTGCACCCTACACCACCTCCGCATCATAAACTTCAACATTTCTGGGGATGTGTGCAACCATTGGTTATGGTTCCCTTCCATTCTACAATAAATCTACCATCATTCATCCACTATCCTACATACCCTCCACATACCATCCCTATGGTCCATGCTTTGGCATAAGTCCAACATAATCCACATCATAATCCATTATTTTCCCTACATAATCCACATCATAATCCACTTTTCTCCCCTCTAGATTCCATGTCATAATCCACTATCTATCTAATCCATTTGCCTTCCATGTATCCCATACCAACATCGATGAGGGCACTCGACATGGTCCATGCGCGAGGACATCATTCTGTAATGAGACTATAACCTTTCATTGCAGTGTAACGCAACCTTCAACCCTCAACCCTAAAAACTATACCTTAAACCCTAATCCCTCCACTCTAAACCCTAATCCCTCAACTGTAAACGCTATCCCTAAAGCCTAAAGCCTCAACCCTTAAACCTTAAACCTCAAATCCTATCCCTAAACCCTCAACCCTAAACACTATACCTTAAACTCTAATCCCTCAACACTAAACCCTAAACCCTCAACCCTAAAAACTCTACCTTAAACTCTAATCCCTTAGCACTAAACCCTAATACCTCAACCCTAAACCCTAATCCCTTATCGGTAAACCTTAAACTCTATCCCTAAAGCCTCAAGCCTCAACACTTGAACCTTAAATCCTAAACCCTATCCCTAAATCCTCAACCCTAAACAGTACTATGCCTTAAACCCTAATCCCTCAACACTAAACCGTAATCCCTCAACCCTAATATTAAAGCTAAACTTAAAGCTTCCACTCATTCCACCATCCTCAAGGGATCCATAAATGCAAAATTAGATGCCTCTACTGATAAAGCGAAACATCCTAAGGGTCCTCATGCCTCAGGACATAAAAATAAAAAGTCAAAGAAAAATCAATCCAAAAAGTTATCGAAGGCCATACCTCCACAAGCAAAGTCCAAAATCAAAATGGTATGGGTACCTAAGCAACAAGAAATCAAGTTAAATGAGTCATCTACCTCTAAAAAATCCCAACAATCTACTCCCATCTCAAATTCCCATTCGGGTCAAAAGTGTCAAAACATTCCATCCCACAAGCAAAACAAAAGTAATAAAATGCCTAAGTCTATGTGGGTTCCTAAAGACCTTCATCATGCATCTCCTAAGCAAACATCTCCATTGCACCCTACACCACCTCCGCATCACAAGCTTCAACGTTTATGGGGATGTGTGCAACCATTGGTTATGGTTCCCTTCCATTCCGCAATAAATCTACCATCATTCATCCACTATCCTACATACCCTCCACATACCATCCCTATGGTCCATGCTTTAGCATAAGTCAGACATAATCCACATCATAATCCACTATTTTCCCTACATAATCCATGTCATAATCTACTTTTCTCCCCTCTAGAATCCATGTCATAATCCACTCTCTACCTAATCCATTTGCCTTCCATGTATCCCTTACCAACATCGATGAGGGCACTCAACATGGTCCATGCGCAAGGACATCATTATGTAATGGGACTATAACCTTTCATTGCAGCATAACACAACCTTCAACCCTCAACCCTAAAAACTATACCTTAAACCCTAATCCCTCCACCCTAAACCCTAATCCCTCAACCATAAACGCTATCCCTAAAGCCTGAAGCCTCAACCCTTAAACCTTAAACCCTCAACCCTAAATACTATACCTTAAACTCTAATCCCTCAACACTAAACCCTAATCCCTCAACCCTAATCCCTAATCCCTTAGCGCTAAACCTTAAACCATATCCCTAAAGCCTCAATCCTCAACACTTGAAGCTTAAATCCTAAACCCTATCCGTAATCCCTCAACCCTAAACAGTACTATGGATTAAACCCTAATCCCTCAACTCTAAACCTTAATCCCTAAACCCTCAACCCTAAACTCTAAACCCTCAACCCTAATCTAAAAGCTAAACTTAAAGCTTCCACTCATTCCACCATCCTCAAGGGATCTAGAAATGCAAAATTAGATGCCTCTACTAATAAAGCCAAACATCCTAAGGGTCCTCATGCCTTAGGACATAAAAAAAGAGTCAAAGAAAAATCAATCCAAAAAGTTATCCAAGGCCATACCTCCACAAGCAAAATCTAAAACCAAAATGGTATGGGTACCTAAGCAATAAGAAATCAAGTTAAATGAGGCATCTACCTCTAAAAAATCCCAACCATCTACTCCCATCTCAAATTCCCATTCGACTCAAAAGTGTCAAAACATTCCATCCCACAAGAAAAACAAAAGTAATAAAATGCCTAAGTCTATGTGGGTTCCTGAAGCCCTTCATCATCCATCTCCTAAGCAAACATCTCCATTGCACCCTACACCACCTCCACATCACAAGCTTCAACGTTTATGGGGATGTGTACAACCATTGGTCTTCCATTCCACAATAAATCTACCATCATTCATCCACTATCCTACATACCCTCCACATACCATCCCTATGGTCCATGATTTGGTATAAGTCCGACATAATCCACATCATAATCCACTATTTTTCCCTACATAATCCACGTCATAATCCACTTTTCTCCCCTCTAGATTCCACGTCATAATCCACTATCTGCCTAATCCATTTTCCTTCCATGTATCCCTTACCAACATCGATGAGGGGGCACTCGACATGGTCTATGCATAAGGACATAGTTCTGTAATGGGACTATAACCTTTCATTGCAGCGTAACGCAACCTTCAACCCTCAACCCTAAAAACTATACCTTAAACCCTAAATCCCTTTTCAACCAAGATCAGAACATTATACCCTTAATCTCATAATAGTAATCAATTGTGTTACAAAATCCATAATTAACCTAAGTCTTGCATATCCATTCCACGAATTGTACCCTTTGCCTTTCCTAAGAACATATCGGCCCAATGTGACCCCATCATTGGAACCTTTCAATTTGCTATACCTATGGCCCGATAAAGATATAATATCACTAGATCGGAAAAGCAATGATCTATCAGGGTAACCTTTGAGGTCATCCCACCGATAGACCGACAAAATGGAATAAAATGAGCTTATCAGGATAACATGCAGACATCGGTGGAAATCACATCATGGTTCCACCGTCAGGCCGATAAAGTTGGTAGAAGAAGGTTATATCGCCGTAACATGTGGATTTCAGTGTAATACATATCACACCCTCACCGATGAGCCGATGAACTCGACAGGAGTTAGCTTATCGCCGGAACATGTCAACTTCGGCAGAACTTATATACAAGTTCCCCTAACATGCCGATAAAACCAACAAAGACAAAAGCATCGTTGTAGCATGTAAGGATCGGTGGAACTAAGGATGAAGTTCCATCGATGGCTCGAAATAACTATAAAACATTGAGGATATGAAGAACATCGACCAGACTAGGGCACATCGGGGCAACTTCATATGGAACCTCGCCGATGGACTGAGAAAGGGAAATTTAACGATGGAAGGGATGGACTTTAGTGGAATATAAAACAAAGCCTCAGCGATACGACGATGATTGTTAGACAAGATTGATGTGACATTCCAAGACATCACTCAAATATTTGCAATTAATAAACTGACAAGATACACATCTATGGTGCATTTATGAGCTGAGATTGAAATAAGTTATTCCACTCCTGTAAGATTTGGCTGAAGAAGGTTATATCGTAGGAACATATCAACTTTGGTAGAACTTATATACGAGTTCCCCTGACATGCCGATAAAACCAACAAAGACAAAAGCATCATTGTAGCATGTAAGGATCGGTGGAACTAAGGATGAAGCTCCACCGATAGCCCAAAATAACTATAAAACATTGAGGATATGAAGAACATCAGTTGGACTAGGGAACAACAGGGCAACTTCATATGGAACCTCGCCAATGGACTGAGAAAGGGAAATTTATCGATGGAAGGGATGGACTTCGGTGGAATATAAAACAAAGCCTCAGCGATACAACGATGATTGTTAGACAAGATTGATGTAACATTCCAAGACATCACTTGAATATTTGTAATTAATAAACCGACAAGATACACATCGATGGTGCATTTATGAGCTGAGATTGAAATAAGTTATTTCACTCCTGTAAGATTTGGCTGAAGAAGGTTATATCGCCGGAACATGTCAATTTCGACAGAACTTCTATACGAGTTCCCTCGACATGCCAATAAAACCAACAAAGACAAAAGCATCATTGTAGCATGTAAGGATCAGTGGAACTAAGGATGAAGTTCCACTGATATCCTGAAATAACTATAAAACATTGAGGATATGAAGAACATCGGCTAGACTAGGGCACATCGGGGCAACTTCATATGGAACCTCACCGATGGACCGAGAAAAGGAAATTTATCAATGGAAGGGATGGACTTCGGTGGAATATAAAACAAAGTCTCAGCAATACAGTGATGATTGTCAGATAAGATTGATGTGACATTCCAAGACATCGGTCGAATATTTGCAATTAATAAACCGGCTCAATGGCAAGACACACATCTCAAGGTGCATTTATGAGCTGAGATTGAAATAAGTTATTCCACCCCTGTAAGATTTGGCTGAAGAAAGAAGGAGAAAGGAATTTTGACCTCTCGCAGAGCAAGGAGTAGAAAAGGCCAACCAGAAATATATTTCAAGTAAGTATATCGGTCCTGACTATAAATTTATACTATGTAGAAGCTTTGGAGTCTGCATTATGGAAAATAATCCAGAGAAACATAAAGCTAAAAAGTAGAAGGTCGAGAAAAGACCACTGAATCAAGATTTAATTGACCAATGCCCAGGGTCTAGGCCAAGACCAAAAAGAAGTGCCCAGACTAATCCCTCCATAGACAAATTGATAGATGACTATAAGGAGTTAGGAGATGTTTGGACCCCTCTTCGAGGGTATCAATTGTTTCTGTATCATTTCAAGAAACAATATAGGTATGATCTTGTCTGCAACCCTTGGAGGTTAAATTTAGCAAGGCTAATAGTGTCTAATGTCTTTATCAACGTGGATTTGATTAAAGCCTTAGCTAGAAAATATGACCCGAAAACAAGAACTATTAAATCACACACTGGTGACAATATATTGGTGCTTTGCAAGGATTTCATTGTGAATGTTTTTCAATTGAAATGTGGCTTTGACATGCCCATTATAGTCAGAGACCTATTGCTGGAGTATAGGCATATGGACACTAGTTATAAGAGAGGCAAGTTAGCTTTACATAGGCTAAAAGATGACAAGGGTCAGATGAGGAAATTTTCCAATGCTGAGAACCCTCCATTTTCTAAAAAATTATTTGAGTACTTTCGTTACACTTATTATGTTTTGGTCAAGTCTTAGGTCTCGAGGTTCCCCCACAAATGTCAATTGCACCTATGGTGTTAGCTGCATATATTCAAACAAAGAGAGCAAGGCCTTTTGATTATGCAAGTTACATAGCTAATGCTCTGAACCATGGATTGGAGAAAATCAACAATAATAGTGATAAGATTAATTTCAAACACTACTCTTTGTTAATGCATTTGCTTTTGCACGAAGGGCATTGTAGAGGATGGTGGAGTTCAGAGATGAAAATTCAGGACTCGTTTGACAATGGGGACCCAAAACCAATGCAAATGTGGACTTCACTATGGGATTGTCATTTTGATAGATTTCATTATTTTTGCTTTGAAGAATATTTTGTGAAGCCTCTAATGCAACTATTGGGACATTCTCATGACTATAGCCTCTCTCCCAGGATACAAAGGTTTCTTAGGCCAAAGGAAAACGATCCAAAGACTAAGGTGGGTCATAACTAGGGAGATTGGTATGCCTTTTTAGACTGCACCATGATACGAGTCTATGGATTTGAGGGTTCCCCTTATCTATTGCCTAGGGTTGTCCCAGACATAATTGCATACTTAGAAATTGTGAGACAATTGGCTAAATCTGATGCTATTCATCTAAAGAGGAACAACAAACAATCATTCATGCCCAGCACTTTCTGCTTTGGAGAATTCACAATAGTCATTAATGAGGGTTATGAAGAAGTCAATGCCAAACTAGCACAATATGGTCTCCCAATAGGAGATGAAAGAAAAGGTTTTGATATAGAGGGTTTTATTCACAGATCTAGGGTCTCATAGGGTTTGTCTGGTTATGAACATCTTTTTTCAGAAGTAGATATAATTAGAAATTGAGACGAAGCCTCTACTGAAGATAGAATGGCTATATTTAATAAAATTCTACTTGCAGAGGATTGGAAATGCAAGAATGTTCCTTCATACTCAAGAGCCTTTTTTGAAATTGAAGACCCACTATCAAGAGTTGAGCAACTTATTGCTCATGCATATGAGATAATTGAGGGTGTGCCTTTAATTGCTTTTTATACAACTTACATACAATACTCTGGGACACAAGCTCAAGAGGTGTAGCCTCTGACTCACATACCTTCACAGCCAACCCCTGAAGTATCATTGTCTGTAGATACAGTTATAGATGAAGAAGTAAGTGATGATGAGATTGAACAAATGCAACCAATAAGTGCTCCTGTTGTTCCGCATTATGAGCCTCCTGCAGAATTGAACCATGTAAAATTTGAGACTTCTGAGGATCTGTCTGATGACATTAGAGTTATGGCTACTCAGAAATTTGTCTCTGATGATGAATTTATTAAGACTCCTAAATTTAAATCTTTTGTATATGAATATCAAGGAAATAAAATGAGGCAAAAAATGAAAGATACTACCCCTGAGCAAGAAACTGCCGCCTTGGAGGAATTGAAAAAAGAGATTGACAGAGAAATGGAGTCTATTACTCTAGAAAGAGGAAGACAACTACTCCAAGAAGCCAAGGTATTGCTTGTGCCAGGTTGGGATATGAGCTCTGCCATTGTATTTGACATGTTTAGGAGGAGGGAAGATAAAACACTGAGTTTGACAGAGGAAGCAAGTGACAAAGTATACTCATGGTCGGGGTATAATGCAGATGAAGCCACTTTATTGATTTGGTCTTTTTATCCCCAAGATAAGAGACCAATAATAACCAGTGACCCAAATCAAATGTTTGGTCACCTCTTGGTCAAAAGGATAGGAGACACAGATCCCTTGGAAATTGTTGAACTAGATGTTAATGTAGCAAAGTTCAATAAGGCCCAGATTGAGAAATTAATCAAGGAAAATGACAAGCTGAAGAAAGAATTAATATACCACAAGGAAAGAGCTTCTTCTTCTACATCTAAGGTACATTCCCCATGGATCCAAAAAGACAAAGAAATGATAGAGGCATTAACAGATGTAATCTATTGGAAAGAATGCCATGGTAAATCCCAGAAAAAATGTGAGAAGCTAGAAAGGGAAATAAAGACCCTCAAATACACCATGGTCTCTGAAATAATAAAAGAAAGGTTCAAAAAGATGTGGGAATATGTAGATACCTGTTGGAAATCATTCCAAAAAACATAGTCAGCCATTACAGAAAACAAAAGATTGCAGGAGAGGATGATGGAAAGGAAAGAGGATCTTTCAGACAAAAAACTTTTAACAGAACAAGGATTGCAGATGTATGATAAGTTGGTCAAGATGCATGAAAAGTATCATAATAAATTAAATAAGGAGTTGAATTATTTTGATATTGCTCCCTCAATTCATGATGATATTGGAGAACTGCGAAAATATGAAGGGTGGAAGGAAGATGTATCCATAGTTCTAAATATTGCTTTACAAGAAATTAATAATGAAGATATGATCATGCAGAATATTCACAAGTATCTTGAGAAAATGATGAACATGGAGCACGACATGAAAGGGATAGCCCTTAATGTTGACACATATGCAAAATAGGAGTATATTGAACATTTATCTGAAATTAATATGTTCATGTACAAAACAATTGATATGACTGACGTCACCATGAAATCTTCAGAGGGAGTAAATTAGCTAGTAGACAAATGAAGCACCTTATGGAAAAATAGAAAGCCTTGCTTAGGCCTTGAATGGTCATGGGCTTCTATTTGTAGATTAACAGATTGGTATTTTCTAAAATCAGAAATTTGTTTGTTTTCTTAATATTGTTAATTACGAAAAGACATGACCCATTGTAATCGGCCTGAAGCTTGTTTGCTTCCCATATATATAAGGGAACCCAAGGCCATTTTATTATCATAAGGAGATCAGATATTAGAATAGGAGATATAAGTAGATAGCAGAAGAAATTTCATTTAAAGACCATGTTGCAAACAATATTTTGAAGAAATCAATTGAAAATCTCTGATTTAGTGGTTCTATATTGGTATCAACTGTTTGTTAAGTTAAGCAATTATTTGACTGTCTCCAAGTTGGTGTTCCTTATTATTTGAATTTATTCCAAGCAGAATATTAAATTCATCAAACACATTTTCTGTTCCTGTGTAATTTGCTTAATTGGTTTCTTCAAGTAGGAATTAAAATCCTTTTAAACAGATTACAATAATTGGGAAATATCAATTGGATAGATAAGAAGAGTCTATAATTGAAGGCTGTCATACTATCTCCGGACAATACTATTAAGTTATTCAAAACTGAATATATCAAGTATATTTTTCATTTTGTCAATGCACATTTGTTGTCACTGTGTGATCCCTTTGAACTGGTTCCTTCAAGGAAGGATTAAAATCCTCTTAGATAGATCATAGTAATTTAATAGATCTTGATTGGATCAATAAGAAGAGTCTGTCAGCCACATCCCTGCACATTTATACAAGTTATAAACTAGAATATTGTGCCAAACAGTTAGAATTATTGCTATATATACACCACTGATCTTAGGTTCTCACTTGACTCCATTTACCCAACGAGGCACTAGTCTTACTCATTTCATTAGTTGAACATATTCATTAGTTTTGCCTTGATATTGCTTATACAATTTATACCAAATTAGAACCATACCATTTTCAATTACTGTTTAGACATTAGAAGTAAAAGTAGGCATCAAGTAATTATCTATTCCACACCATTTGCCACTGTGGGTAGATCCATCACTCAGCCAAGATCACACATCCATTCAATCTGCTTCATTAGTGAGGTGCACCCGCCTAGGTCTAGCAGAACCTAAAGTGCAGGGAGTCATCAACCCTACAGGTTAACTCAGTTGCATTAGTTCAAAAACGTTGCAAATCTGAGCATAAAGCTTGGTATCCTCTTAGGATTTGCAACCCGCATTTTTGAGACCTAACAAACCCTAAACCCTCAACACTATACCTTAAAGCCTAATCCCTCGACCCTCAACCCTCAACCCTAATCTTAAAGCTAAACTTAAAGCTTCCACTCATTCCACCATCCTCAAGGGATCCAGAAATGCAAAATTAGATGCCTCTACTGATAAAGCCAAACATCTTAAAGCTAAACATCGATGAGGGCACTCGACATGGTCCATGCGCGAGGACATCGTTCTCTAATGGGACTATAACCTTTCATTGCAGCGTAATGCAACCTTCAACCCTCAACCCTAAAAACTATACCTTAAACCCTAATCCCTCCACCCTAAACCCTAATCCCTCAACCGTAAACGCTATCCCTAAAGCCTAAAGCCTCAACCCTTAAACCTTAAACCCTCAACCCTATCCCTAAACCCTCAACCCTAAACACTATACCTTAAACTCTAAACCCTAAATTATAATATGGAATCATTAATTATGGTAGAAAGAAGTTTGTATCATTTTTTAGATATATAAA
The DNA here is from genome assembly GCA_027924645.1 of Cunninghamia lanceolata. NCBI lineage: Eukaryota > Viridiplantae > Streptophyta > Pinopsida > Cupressales > Cupressaceae > Cunninghamia > Cunninghamia lanceolata. The sequence goes on from BSBN01000016.1 coordinate 17,632,811, forward strand.
TATTGTCAAAGTGTTTTAGGAATATAAAACTTATCAATTATGATATCCATGGCATCAAAAACAAAAATTATAACATGGAATCATGAATTATGGTAGAAATAAGTTTGTATCATTTAGTCCAAAATTGCTATCTCTTTGTGGAGCCATGTGTTTGTATCTCTGCTAGGGCCATAGGAGCATTACTTAGGATAAAGATTAACTTAGCAAACTAGAAGAATAAATGTAATTCAAATATTTGGGATTTAATTGGAAAAAAGTCAAAAATTAAAAAAAATGTTGTTTTTCCATCTAGCATGGTTCAAAATGTTTTTTATTTTTTTCTTTTTAAAACTAGAGTGAGGTCTAAGGGCAATGCTTTTGACCAAAGGTGGACCAATAGTTGCTCAACATACTTTTTTTAAGGTGTCTAATAGTTCCCGAAACAAAGGTGGACCAATAGTTGTTCATTAAGTCATGTTTTGTTGGTGTGCTAATGTGGCATCACATAATTGGTTGTTTTTAAATCTAAAGGGCACATTTCATTCAATTATAGGTACTTAGAGTCAACACTAGCAACCTTAAAGTTACAACAACTGGTGCTAAAGTTTTAAAAATATTGAGCCTTAAGTCCACAAACACTATCACAGCTATTGGAACATGCTCAGCAATTGGGTCCTCTCCCCTATGTTACTTTTAGTGATACCGAGAGCCCCATTGAAGATATCCCAAAAATCTTACCAATACTATTTTCAGATCACAGTAATCTAGGAGTATTAATTGGATCAGTAAGAAGAACCACATAATTAGGGTTGGCATTCTATTTCCAAGTTGATATCATCTACTGTTCTTGTTTGATTTATTTAATTGGTTCCTTCATGTAGGGATTAAAGATCCTTTTGATAAATTACAAGTAACTTGGTTGTGTCAGTTGGATTATTAAGAAGAGTCTGCCAATTATTTCCTTGCACGGTTATACAAGTTATTAACCAATATTAGTGATGAGACAATAAATCGCCTCATCTATTAGCTAAACAAAAGCATGTATTTTGATTAATTAGTGGCATTACATGTATTAATGCTATTACATGGTTAGCCTTGTAATCAGCAATTAGTAGTTTAAAGAATAAATTTTGCCAAATTGAAGTGCCAGAAAACTTCCTAAAAAGAAGCACGAATAGAGGAAGTTAAAAATGTAGTCTCGGTAAAATGGTGATATCTCCCTCGTTTCGCAACAAAATCCAGAATTTCAAAATGATTTGGAAATCTAGGAATGAGGAGAACAAAACCCAAAAACCTTTTGAAGATATTTGCCAAAATAAATGCACAATTTGTGACTGAAGTTGACTGAAATAAAAGTGGCGTGAAAGAAGACAACAAAATTAGAAGAAGAAGATTTAATTTTTCTCCTCAAAAATAGGATCTCAGATCCACATTCTTGGCGGATTGATTGAGAATAAGAATTCTATAAATTCATTGTAATCAAGGAATCAAATGGAAAGCATTTTCTGAAATAATATAGTTCAATCTTTTAGCAACTCTAGATAGCTCTAGATAGTTTCATTTCTTAGCAGTCTTTCAATTTCCTATTCTTTACATTTCTAGTATTTCCCTTTACAAGTTTCTTAGGATAGATTTCATTCCAGCAATTTTATTTACAAGCTCTTAGATTAGGTTTGATTCCAGCAATTTATTTTCCAACAAGTGTGTTTATTTCCAACAAAGTGTGTTTATTCTGTTTGTAGAAAAAGAATGTGATACATATGATTTCTTCTCCCTCTTGCATATCGCCATGGACACTGCCTTGGATTGACATTTTTAATTAAATAATGAGGACTGCAATGACCCTCATCATTTTGGCACCGTTACTGGGGATAGGTGTCATTAGGGAGTTGTTATTGATCTGGTGACAACAGATCAAAAGAGAAAATTGGTTTGGCAAGTCTTTTTTTTAGGTTTATTATTTTAGAAACTCTCCCCCAAAACAACAGATCCAAAGGGAGAGGTTCTTGCATGCAAAGGTGATAGCTTTGTTGTAATCTCCTCAACTAGAGGACCATGAATTCGAGCCCCAACAAGAAAAAGGTTATTGTTTGGACACAATCAAAGTCGAAGGAATGCTACCCAATCAGATTTTTGAAGGAAAATGAGTTGCATCCAGTCATGCATGCAACATAATGTGAGGAAGGATTGCAAGATCTTTCCAATCAGCCCATGCATCTACTCAAATCATATATTATGGAGAAGGCTGCCATTTCAAAGGAAGGAGGAGCATCAGAGTTCAAATATTTAGCCATTTTCATGTAATGGTTTTCCTCTCCTTTCAAAATGTTGAATGCATGGATCCATCTTTTGAGAAACAGATGTTATTTTCCACAACTAGTTAATGGTTTTGTGTAACCTATCTCTACATCAATAAGTAGAGTAGGATAGAGTAGGTTTCTTTTATGCAAATAAGTGCTTTGCACATGCTATGTCTTCTTCTCCAAAGCTCAAAACATGCATTTCTATATAAAAATTGCTCCCAAAAGCTTTTACAGATTTCTTTTGGCATTTGGAGGCATTCTGGATCTCTCCATAGCTATCCATGGGCTCTATTTCCATCATTAGACCATTTTGGATCTCTCCTGAGTCGTTAAAGGAGGAAAAACAATTAGCTCTGGATTAGCTCCGGATAAGCTCCAGAGAGCTCCGGAGTAACTCAAAACCGACCATGAAGAAAAGACAGCAAGTGCTGGATAGCTCCAGAGTCACTCAAAATATTTTTAGAGCATCTCCAATACGTCTCCAGAAGCAATTGTAGTAAATATGAAGAGATTGGCTCCAAAAGTTCACTATGAGTTGCAGGAGGACCTGCAACATTTCAAGTGTGGGGGAGATGATGAGACAATAAATCATCTCATCTATTAGCTAAATAAAAGCATGTATTTTGATTAATTAGTGGCATTGCATGTATTAATGCTATTACATGGTTTGCCTTGTAATCAGAAATTAGTAGTTTAAAGAATAAATTTTGCCAAATTGAAGTGCCAGAAAACTTCCTAAAAAGAAGCACGAATAGAGGAAGTTAAAAATGAAGTCTTAGTAAAATGATGATATCTCCCTCGTTTCACAACGAAATCTAGAATTTCAAAATGATCTAGAAAGATGGGAATGAGGAGAACAAAACCCATAAATCTTTGGAAGATATTCACCAAAGTAAATGCACATTTTGTGACTGAAGTTGACTAAAATAAAAGTGGCGTGAAAGAAGACAGCAAAATTATAAGAAGAAGATTTAATTTTTCTCCTCAAAAATAGGATCTCAAATCCACATTCTTGGCGGATTGATTGAGAATAAGAATTCTATAAATTCATTGTAATCAAGGAATCAAATGGGAAGAGTTTTCTAAAATAATATAGTTCAGTCTTTTAGCAGCTCTAGATAGCTCTAGATAGTTTCATTTCTTAGCAGTCTTTCAATTTCATGTTCTTTACATTTCTAGTATTTCCCTTTACAAGTTTCTTAGGATAGATTTCATTCCAGTAATTTCATTTACAAGCTCTTAGATTAGGTTTGATTCCAGCAATTTATTTTCCAGCAAGTGTGTTTATTTCCAGCAAAGTGTGTTTATTCTATTTGTAGAAAAAGAATGTCATGCAAATGATTTCTTCTCCCTCTTGCATATCACCATGGACACCGCCTTGGATTGACATTTTTAATTAAATGATGAGGACTGCAATGACCCTCATCAATTAGTGTGTCAAACAATTAGAATTACTACCAAATACTAGTAGTTGAGAAATTTGAACTGCTGATGAGATCTGCATACATTGATGACATGCCAGCTAGCCTTAATGATGATGATCATGATAGTGAAAATGTAGTGCATGAAGAAGGATTGAATGAAATGCTTATAGGTTTCTTTGGGGATGGAAACAATGATGACAATAATGATCATATGGTTGACAGTAACGATGATAGCAGGGGTAATTACCACCAACATAATGTTGATGATAACAACCTAAAATACTCCATCAAGCAAGCAACGAAGACACCCGTGTTCAAATCGGGTGCAAGTAGAACTTCAAAACTGGCATGCACATTAATATTATTAGAAATCAAGTCACTATTTGGTTGGTCAGACAAAGGATTCACTACCCTACCCAAGTGAGATGAAATCCATTTCTTACTTTGCATTGTCAATTGGTGTACATAATTCGTAAACATTCATCAACTTCATTTTTATTTCTTTAGGGGAATTTAAAACTATATATTGTATATAAACAATCCTAGTATAGATTGACATATGAAACATGTTCATCATAAGTGAAATATTCAATTGATTTAATCTCTGGCAATCTTACAGGGCACTAAAAACTAAAATATTCCTTGAAGAGAATGTGTTGCCATCAAATTGCAGAGAGGCACGTCTGTTGTTGGTTGAGTTGGGGATTGAATATAAGCAAATTCATTCATGTAAAAATGATTGCATTTTATACAAAGATGAATATGAAAACAAGGTAGAATGCCCTGTATGCAAAGAGAAGAGATATCGTACAGATGTACAAGGTCCTACAGTTCCAAAGAAGGTTTTATGTCACATGCCAATTATACCTAGACTTCAACGAATGTTTCGTTGCAAGTCACTTGCACAATTGATGGACTGGCATGCAAAAAATAGGAGTAAAGATGGATTCATGTGAATTCCATCTGACTCCAAAGCAATGAAACACATAGAAGAAAAATGGCCAAGAAAATAAAAAGATGAACCCTGTAGTATCAGGTTTGGTCTTGCAATTGATGGAGTATGCCCATTCTCTTTCCTAAGCTCAAATTATAGTGTTTGGCCAGTCGGATTGATAGTATACAATATTCCCCCATGGACGAGTGTTAGAAAGGAGCACCTTATGCTGACTCTCATTGTTCCAGGAAAACATCAAGTTAAAAACATGGATGTTTATCTTGTGCCTTTTATTGATGAGATGCAACTGCTATGGAAAGACATAAGAATGTATGACATATCATGTCCCCCATCAAATAGGTCCTTCATGTTGTATGGTGTGCTATGTTGGACTATTCATGATTTCCTAGGACTTGGTGTTTGTTCTGGTAAGATAAAATATTTACGTATTTACACTCATAATTTATTTCCATCCCAAGTTTCATACTTAGTTTTATACTATTTTTTTGATGTTATTAACATTACTTATTGAATTATAGGGCTTCAAACAAAGGGGATATTTGCATGTCCAAGATGTGCAGAACAATTTCAAGGGTGATATTCTAAAGATCTACATAAATTTATTTACGTAAACAACAGGGTTTTTCTACCGCTAGATCATAAATTTAGAAATCGCCTGAAGAATCAACTTGATGGAAAAGTTAAAAATAGAGGCCCTCCCATGATTATGGGTCTAGGTGATTGGCTTAAGAAGTATGAAAATGCTGAATTGAAAGCTTGGGAGGATTTTTTTGATCGGGGTGATTCAATTGAAGAACCAGAACAAGTTGTAGTTAATATGCCACAAGGAATGAAAAGGAAATCCATATTTTATGAGCTCCCTTACTGGAAGGATCTATTAATATCTCACCTATTAGATCCTATGCACATCTTCAAAAATGTCCCAGATTCTATATTTCAACATATATTAGGCAAAGAGAAGGACACCTTGTCTTCGAGGAGAGATATTGCTCTTTCGCGTACCAAAATTGATAGAAAACATTTGTGGCCAAACAGGGAAAATGAAACATATGCAGAAGCTCCATGGATTTTGAAAAAAAAAGGAGCTAGACCAACTAAAAAATGTTATCCATTCAATAAGGACACCTACTGGCTATGGGTCGTCATTGGCTAAAGCTTTTACAGTTGATGGACATATCATAGGATTTAAAACACATGATTTTCATAAATTTATGAAGGTATTATATATCATCATTTAACATTTACTAGTAACATTGCTTAAGTACTAAATATATTTTGATATTTTGTTGTGTGAGGAAAAATTACTAATGACCTTTTCATAAATGTGTTTGATAGCATATCATGCCATTGGCAATTAGGGGGGATTTCTGTCTTACAGTTGACTTAAGGAATGCCATAAGCCGATTGTTAGCATTTACAAGGTATGTGGTTATATGAAATGTTCATGTGTGAGAGACATAGATATATTATATTGCATTTTAATTTTTGACTAAAGGTTCATACTAATTTACTATTCGTATATTAGGTGGGTGACCTCCAAGGAGATCCACGAATGTGAAGTGCCAAAATGGAAGAAGGAAATTGCAGAAATTGTATGTGAATTTGAGAAGGAGCTCCCTACAAGTTTCATGGACCTACAAGTCCATTTACTTATACACCTAGTTGATGACATTGAATTGGCGGGTGTCGTATCAACAAGGTGGATGTTTTTCTTTGAGAGGTATATGAAAAATCTAAAAAGATATGTCTGACAAAAGGCACATCTAGAGGGTTGCATGGCTGAAGGGTATGTATTGAATGAAGTATTTTTCTTCCTGTGTGAATTCCTTGGTAAGGATTTTGAAGATGGGCCACGCTTTTGGGATGAAGAACGAGCATAAAATATTATTGATGGAGAAAAACCACAATCTAATGGTGTTCAAGTAGAAATTAGTAAGTAAATTCATGCTCAGTGTGGTTGTTTTTCTTGCAATCATTAATTTACTCTGTAATTTATTTATCAAATTAACAACATGCAGACATTTGGAGTTTGAAATAAACATGTTGACATGTAATAGGTGTAGACAAAAGTGCTATACTTGATAAGTTCATTCTGTACCACATGGACTTTATGAACAAATAGATCGATCTGTATGATAAAAAGAGAGAAGAAGTGTTAGAAGCAAGGAGACAGTTTAAGAGATCGAACCCAAGGAATACTCCACTTCCCACTGATCTGCTTGGGGAATGGGGCAAAGATTGCACACTAGAATGGGTTACTAAACAAATTCAAAATCAAATAGAAGATGCAGGTATAGATTCAAACATAACAGAAGATGAAATCAACATGTTTAGAGGATGTGAAAGAAAGGTACAGTTGGAATTTTACAAAATGTTGTTTACTTACAGTTTTGACACTATTAACTATTTTAATATTCGTTGAATTATATTTGTTTTCATTGAAATAAATGGTCTTTCACAGGCAAGGAAATATCCAACAATGTGGTCATATGGTCGACATTATCGTGTAGAAAGTGTAGATGTAAAGAGACGATCCTTCGATTGTGGCATCGTGGTTGACTTCAAGCAATCCAGTCGATCAAGCTCAAAAGATAAGAATATAATTGAAGGGAATCTACAATATGTTGGGAAAATACAAGAAATTATTGAGTTGGATTACCACTCTTTTAAATGTTGTGTTTTTAAGTGTAGATGGTATGAAGCATTTGAGAGGACACAAAGACATGATACCCATAGTGGATTGTTTTCTATAGATTCCTCATGTTTCCTACCGGAGGATAAGGAGCCTTATGTTCTACCAATTCATTGTGAGCAAGTATTTCTTTAACTCAAACAAGAAGCGGTAGTGATCATTAATCTATTAATTCATAGTTTATTACGAATATATACACGTGTTTATTAATCAATAAAATTGCTATACCATACGTCTAATATATGTATGTCGTTCATGTGCAGGTATTTTTCTATGAAGATATTTTTGACCCGAAATGGATATTTGTCATACATTATGATCCAAGATTAAGGCATGTATTTGACGATGCATTAGTGGATACTAAGCAAAACAATGATGGCCAACAAAATGAGAGAGAGGAATTAGAGAACATCAAAGAAATTGACATCCATGATGATGTTGAAGATGGTTATGTTTAGGCACAAGAAGACAACAATCCAGAGTTAGATGATGTTATGGAAGACAACAATATGGATGGTATAGAAAATGATGATCCAAATACATCTGGTAACAATATAGATGGTCTACAGTCAAATTTCAATGATGATGAAGATGATGCAGGTCAAGATGAGGATGATGATAATATTAAATGCTTGAAAGAACATATGAACATTGACAATGATACACTTGATGACATTGTAGTAGACAATAATGTTAATGACCAAGACTTCTAAATTTTTAGAATTATTAAATTTTCAAAATTATTTGCAATCCATGTTTAAAAAAGGATGATTCTTATGGCCTAAACTTTGTAATGCTTCAGTAATATTATTTGTGTCGATACAAACTACATGTTGCAATATCCTTAAATTGTTCAATCTTTGGTATGAATTGTTGGCATAAAAAATTAGGATTACTTGGATGCAATTTCCTTTTGATTGCTTTATATTTTGCTTTAATGTCAAGGTCTCAACCTAATCCTCATTTTGCACTAAGAAGAAACCTTAGGCTTAACTCTACAATGGCCTCGATTCATTGCGAGGAAGTTATGATTGAGGATTTGATGACTACAACATATTTTAATTCTATCCAAGAATTCACGTTTTTGTCTATGATTCCATATTTTGTGCATATCCTACAATCATTGCAGTCCATGAGACCACATTTCTTTGAGGCATTCTATCAAACAGTTCACGTGCCTTGTCTATGGTTCCACATTTTGCATACATGTCTAATATGGTAGTTGCAACTACAACATCTGACAAAATTCCTCTATCCTTTATGTATTGATGGATGTCCATACCCTATTCCAAAGCTCCCATTTTGACATAGGCAGGGAGGATAATGGCAAAGGTTGTGGAATTTGGCTTTACAGCAGCCAATTGTATTTGCTTTAAAATTTCTAAAGCCTTTTCAACAAATCCATTTTGTGCATATGCTGCAGTCATTGCAGTCCATGAGACCACATTTCTTTAAGGCATTCTGTCAAACAGTTCACGTGCCTTGTCTATGCTTCCACATTTTGCATACATGTCTAACAGGGCAGTTGTAACTACAACATCTGACAAAATTCCTCTATTCTTTATGTTTTGATGGATGTCCATACCCTATTCCAAAGCTCCTATTTTGACACAGGCAGGGAGGATGCTGGCAAAGGTTGTGGAATTTGGCTTTACACTAGCTAATTGCATTTTATTTAAATTTCTAAAGCCTTTTTAACAAATCCATTTTGTGCATATGCTGGAGACATTGCAGTCCATGAGACCACATTTCTTTGAGGCATTCTGTCAAACAGTTCACATGCCTTGTCTATGCTTCCACATTTTGCATACATGTCTAATAGGGCAGTTGCAACTACACCATCTGACAAAGGAGGACAAACATTCAGAAACCTAAACTATGATGTATCCGTGATCTTATCAAGCATGATCTTATGATAGTGTTTGGACTGAACCTATATAGTTTTAGGGCATTCACACATCTCAGTTACAGTGTGGTGTGTGAGGAATTATTACTAAATGGTTGCTACCATGCACATAAACTATACACATATCTGAAGACTGCATTATGACATTATTGTGATGGAATCCTAGGTTGGAATGAAAGCTAGGCCTCAGACCATTTTAAATTGATTCCTTGCAAAAAAATCTGATATGAGAGCCATTGTGTCCTTGGATACAATTCCACCAGCCTATGGACCTAGTGCAAGGTGTGCAATAAGTCTAAGAAGCAACAACATCTTTCTTTCTGTCATACTGAGAACCATAAAATAATGGATTTAAATCATGAAACATATATAATTGATACCTTTAATGCATCTTCCATGAAAGTGAGTTTAAAACTGAAGATTTGAGTGTAGGAAAGGGCTTCTGAATACATGTTCATTAGTAAAGAAATAAAACAAATAGTTTTGAAATGGAAAAACAAAAATCACAAAATCTAAAGGTTTCCATATTCCGCTAAGCCCTTCTTTATCCACACATCTACATGGAGTGCAACTTTGATCTTCCTTCAAATCACCCTGACTAAACATGAATTAAGAGTAGGTCATTGATGCAAACTAAACATGAAACAATCAACTGTGCAAGATTATTTTGTGCTTATACAAATGAGTTATGCAATTTATATGGTAGTTATTCTAGTTCATGATGGGAGGCATATGTCTAAGGTTGTATGTATTAGAACAGTAAAATAAAATAAGCATCAACAAGTCATATGGTAGTTAGCTTAGATGACATTTGTGAATTACTTATAAAGTAGAATGCATACTGTTCCTTGTAACTATATATTGTTTACCATCTTTAGTCTTGAGGCAATAAGGCAACCTTTTACTTCAATTCTAGTTGTCTAGAGATTTGGACAAGATTTAAACTATTTTCAAAAGATTATTTTGAAAAAGTTAAGTGCATAGAGAATTTGTCAAATACATAGCAAACTGATTTAGTTTGTAAGAAGAAAATTATCAAGATGTTAGATACATTAAACCCTTCCAAATAATTCTATTAATGTCAACAAATGACCAAAAATAGAATTCAAAACATACAACAAATAGATATATCAATGAGAAAGAAAGGGGTTGCAAATAAATGACCTCTAATGTAGTTAGATTTGGAGGTGATAATAGTGTTAATTTGGTTATATAAACTGTACTTATCTATATTTTTGCAAGGACGTTATTGGTATGCAATTAATTTTTTACTTCTAGAACATGGAACAAAATGTACATGAATAGATGTAGTCATGGGTATCAGAAGGGGAAATACAATTGTAATTAACAAGTCATGGCAGCTTTTATCATGATTCTAGTAGCTATTAAATCAAAACTTAGTGGCTTTGGAAGAGTCATTGTGTGAGCATATATATAATTGTACATTTCATTGCAAAAGTTATTTTCATTAATTGTGTAGAAGGTAATTAATTCTCAAATGACAATTGACAACATTATTTTAACTCTATGCATTGATTGAAGTGTTTAGATCGAAGAGTTGTTTTAGGATATTGTTATAATTCTTTGCCAAAGTGTTATCCTATTGTATTCAATTGTGCATTTGCCATTCAAATATAGCATTAGAATCTAGAGTTGCTTGAAGTAATATCCCTTCTTGTGAATCAGAACCAATGTCAACACTCATGCTTGAGAAGAAAAGTATCTATGGAATCACTAATCAATATCATATGCATAGAACATCGACATCAATTGTGTTCATTTTCTAGTTTTTGTACTGTATCTTCTCATGTATGATACCCACTTCGAAATTAAAGATGTCGATAACAAAAGTTTTTATTCCTTCATTTTTAAATAAACTTTTCACATGAAATTTTATCTTTGTATACTATAACTCATATCAAGAGTCTTCAATTTTTGGTACAAAATTGTGTATGTTGTTCAAACCTTGACTTGTCTTAGGTGCATATGCAAAATACATGTAATTTAGCTCATAAGCTCAACCTGAAGATCGTGAATTAGTATAGTGCCTTACAATCACTCTTTTATGATAGGCTAATGCTTGTTAGCATGAGTGCTTAAATGGTTCATTTGTCGCAGCATATCTTTTGGAGGAGATCATAACAACAAATTCGCAGATTATGCTAGACAAGGTGGATGCAATAGCGAGGACTTGTAATTATAGAGAGATGTAATTGATTAAATTGCACATCATTTAAATCATAACTAAGCACAAATTAGTTTCTTTATACTAGACTAAAGCTTAAATCACCAATAGCAAGTTCATATCACACTTATTATAATTTCTATAATCATCCATCATAACTAGGCACAAATTAGTTTCTCTATTGCTATCTATCTATCTATCTCTCTCTCTCTCTCTCTCCATATATATATATCCATATATACACATCATACCATGACACACATGCCTTCCTCCATTACATCCTCCCTAACCCCTTTCCCAACATTGATAGCCCACTACCCATGCCACCTCATTTTCATAACACATTTGACCATAACATTGCCACAACAATCATCACTCATCCTGACACCATCCTCCACCATGTGACCTTTATCTAACATAGATAGGCGTTAAAGTTAGTGCTAGAGTCAGCGCTAAAGTCGACGCTAAAGTCGGTGCTAATGTAGGTGCTAAAGGTGGCGCTATTGTAGGCGCTAAAGTCGACGCTAAATTAGGCACTAATTTGCGCCTAAATTAGTGCCTACGTGTTCTGATCGGTGCAAAAAATGCCAAAAGTAGCACCATCCTGATAAATAGCGCTGCTTTTTTCAAAAAATTGGAGAAAAATACATTAAAACAATGGGTGGAAGCAAAAAATGGAGCAAAAAAGGGAGCTAATCATAGGGATTTATTGTAGTGATTGATTAACTAGTTGTGAGAAGGAATGTATTGAATTAGGAGGTAGAGAGAAAAACCAAAGCGGTATCTTTGAGAGAACAAAAAAATATTTTTTTAACAATGCCTCATCAAAGAAGAAATCACTACACATTGCTGTGAATGCTGCCACATGAGTATTAAGATCACCTTTACCACTGTATTTTTCAAAGCGGCGATTCTCAAATTTTGTCAAGCATTTGAGCTCTTAGGATTGTATAAGATAAAGGACTGCGAGCATGATATGTTGGTATATTAGGCTGAGAGGAAGCATTAGTCAGATTTGTCACTTTTTGCTGCAAGGATGTCATACTTTGCAAAAGTTGGTTTAGGAGGGCATTTGTAACATGTCAACTCATAAATTACCCTGATTATCAACTCAATTTACCATCAAGTAAATAGTCATGATCAACATAATCATTTTCTGTTTAACAATAATCAAATTCATAATCAATAATTAAAATGCATATCTTTTCTAAATAATTTCAAAACTAAAATTTGTAACATATTCAACGATAACATAATAGTGAAATCCTTCACTTTACAATCATAATCTTTTTCTCATGGCAAAAATGATAAGTTTTACATAAAATTTTGACTGTCAAGTCATATAATAGAATATACTGCATCTGGAGTATTGATATCTATCTTCATAAGTCTCGGCTTGTCATTTTCTTTGGAAGGAGAGCTTCACCTGAGTGCTTTTCCTCCAACCATAGACTGACGGTCCCCCACACAACTTTCTACCTGGAAGTGGCCCTATCCTTCATGAAGGAAGTAGATATAAGGAACCATAAGGTTTGCCATTTGAGTTCTAGTGTTGTGTCCTTCATAACTAATCATGGTCATATAACTATCGATCCACTCTAACTATGTATGACACTACTAGATGGTTATGCCATCTGGAGCATAGTGAATCGACTAATGCATGCAGAGACAGATGAATTACTTTGGCCAAAGTTTTAATATAAATAAACATTTTGCAATGAACATAGTCGAATGTTCACACACCTCTAACTCAACTTAGAAGTTATCTCATCCTACAGTGTTTTTGGTTGACTCTTCCTGGTCATAAATTTACTCCATCCTCTTGGACTTCCAACTCCGTTTCCTAGAGTATATTTCATTGGTTTTCTTGTTGCATCTGCAACATGGAATCTGTGACTCCCTATCACTCTATTCCTTTCTTAAGTACATAAGTTCTTGGTTTCTTACCATAAAATCAGTTGTAGATAACATCTCTATGAGATGAGTTTGAATAAATGTTTAGGTTAATGGATCTCCATATGATCCTTGTCGACTGAAACATGGTTCATTCAAATCGACAATACCATTTTAAAACAAGTTCCATACTTTGCCATATGTGTCGGGGTGTATTTAGATAGCTATCATCTCTAGTCCTGACATCACAATAAATCATTAGTTACCTCAAGATAACAATATATATCCATCTTTTGTCATAAAATTATTCATAGTCTACTAAAAACTTAATAGGTAATACTAATACCCACCATCTTTATAAATAGTTATATAAAATGATAACACAATTATTGAGCTACCCAGCTCTATTGATTTCTTTCCAAGATAATGCAAGATTATATCTATGCATCTTATCTCATATCTAAGGTTCATAATATATATATATATATTCATAGTGTGATAATGTTATCATTACCAACTCAATTATCTTTAATGTTTAAAGAAGATCCTACTGCTCTCTTTCTATCAAGAGACAACTGAACAAACATACATAAAGCATCTATGAAGAAATATTTATATTATATATCTTATGCCAAGAACCTTAAAGTTCAGTCTACAACATTTTTTGAGAAAGATATAGCACATAGAATAAGTGGAGTGGCTCTCAACTAATTACCAGGTAAATAGATTAATACACCATCTTTCCTTAGCTCAGAAGCATGGCTAGAGATAGGCTTTCAATTCAACCTCATAGAAAGAGTAAAGACTTCATAGTCTTGAGTAAAGATTATTTGAATACCGGCCATTACCATGGCCATGGTTATATTCATATACTGCTATAGTAGAATGATATGCTATTGGCCTTATCAACCTCCATAGCTTCTATTGAAATATCATATGTCTCAGTTGTAAAGGCATAGACAAGCTTTCAACTGATACTAATATAGTTCCAAGTGGCTATCATAGTGAAAACAAAGATAACCAACCCTTGGCCTCATGGCCTCAATAGGCTATCACAGTGAAAACAAATTTTAACTAAATATTTCAGCCTTTAAGGCCAATAGTAACAGCTTAATATCGTATTATTGTATCACAATGTGTGTTACATAGTCAATGGAGTACCTGAGATAAATGTGTAGTCTGTCAACAATCATATGCGAAGCTTATGCCTTTCTTGAGCTTTAACTGCTCCTGACTTCCTGCTCTTCTCTCAGAGTGCCATCCTCTTTTCTTTTTGATACCCCCAAAACACACTAACTCCAAAATGTCTCCTTTTCCTGTAGATGTATCAAGAGTTTCCACTCTCATTTGCACTCCCATGGGAATAGTTCCACCATCACCTAAAATGGACCTCCCTTCAAGAGCATGCAACACTCAATTGTGCTACAATCATGGGTTGGTTGAGCTTTCATAAGCATTACTCCCACTCCTCCATACTTCGAGGAACATGGGTTGCATAAGCTATGAGTATCCAGTGATAATAAATCACTAGATAATTATCATAGCAAAAAGACAATTATCCGATGGTCTGTTATGCTTCGATCTTGCTCAATAATGGTTTCTTGCCTTTCCCTAGTTTGATTTGATTGGATTTGGTTAATTATTCGATGTACAACAAAGGGACAAAGCCCCTATAGTTTGGATCTCCTTCTTGGGTAGAAGCCAAGATTAGTGATAGGTTGTCATGAGGTCCTAACACTTTAGTTGAAATATGTCAATTATGTCGATTGGGTAGTGTCCAAGGCAATTTGCAATAGGGAATGAATTCAGACATAGCAATGGTTTTCTAAGTTTTTGAACAAGCCTTTAACAAAATGAATCTAAACTAGAAAGCATACCACTCTTAATCTAGAAAACATTTGAATCTTTAATCTAGAAAGCATATAAACTAACTAGGAATCAACACATGCATTTTTAACTATGAATTTTGAAAAGGCAACTAACTATTAACTGAAAACAGATTAAAACTTGAGCTAACATTTGATAGTAGATTTTATGGATGAAGCAGATGCTTCAGAAACTCTAGCATAACAACATAACTTAAAGATTATTATCTTAAATACAATATCTTATAGGGACACACAACAATGCTAAAACATAAAGTTACATTAATCTAAACAGAATTGAACAACACAATTGCGCAATAATAAAATACTTATCTATCCTATATCCTTCTAGTGGCCAACTCTTAGGAGATCTTCTTATCGATTCAAATCACATGCATTATCTCAACAACTCCAAAATAAATCCATTTTTATTTGCATTTCCATTGCTCAGAATATATTACTCAGAATCAACTCGGTTGCTTCATTCCATAGAAAATTATCACAGAACATAATAGTTGAACATTACTTCTGTATTGTATATCAGAATATAGCATAACATAACATAGAATAACTATTTTTGAGATTACCCATAATCTATACTACCAAAATCCTAAATTTTAGGTGACGCATAAATACCACTTGAAGAAGTCTTCAACAGAAAAATAGATTTTTAACTAAACTAAATGTCTATTAGGTCCAACATAGTAAAGGCTCCGAGTGAAGTCATAAAATGTATTAAGTATTTTTAACAGAAAATAAAGGAACTGTCGATAAAGCCTATGATCATGTATTCCTAGATTTTTGGTGCCTCGAGATTCCAGTGCTGTTGACTTCTGTTGCTTTTAAGTTCTACTAGGCTCTTCATAAAAAATTGCATAAATACACAAACCTTCACACATGATCATGTCAACATTAGTGGAAAACTTCAATCAATTAGAAAACAAGATTTATACATCATTCTATCAAAAATAAACAAATGTTTCTTATAAAATTAGTAAATTAGCATGGTTTGGGTAATTTGGGTGACACAGAAAGGGTTATATGACTTATTATGAAATGAGGTTAATTATACCTCATCAATTAGCTTGTGTCCTAATGTTGGATAGAAGAGGGTTTGACCTAGTTTGATATATTGAACTAATCTCTCTTTTCTATTTAACAAATGTAAATAAAACATTTTACACACTAAACTATTCTAAAAAGATCAAATTTGTAGTACTTTACCTCTAAAATAATAATAATAAAATATTATTTTTTCCTCCATTTATGATCTACATTAAAATATGTGCATTCACTCCTATAAAATACCTCCCTATGGTACTTTGTAATATGCAGTCATGTAAAATATTTTCCAGACCACTATTCAACCTATGAAATTAAATTCACATGTTTTATGTTGGTTTATTTGCATTGCTCATTACCTTTGAATCTTTTTGTTGGAGTAATAAAAAATAATTTAATGCCACTACAAAATACTGTGAGTCCACAATTGTTGAAATAATATAAAGTCAACGACTTTATATCCATTTGGTAGAAGAAATAAACGACTTTGCAATGCAGAACCTTTGGCCTTAAAAACCTTCTATTCTCATGGCATTTTATTAGTACCTTCCTTGGCATGGGTACTAATGCATTCGATATGCAAAACTTTTGCATTAGTCTTGTGAACTGTGGACAAATCTCATTCTTTAATTTTTGTTGGCACTATAGTTTGTAGTGTGGGAAAAAAAATTGATTGGCTATGAGACTTTTTCCTTTTATTGTAGCCTTCATGTTAATCAATGCAAGCAACAATGAATGCAACATGACTTTGGGCCATACCTAAGATCCAATAAATTTAATGTCTCCACAGGAAAAGATCAAATCTATCTACTATTGGGTAGCCAAAATTAAATAAAATGAATTGTAACTTGTAAAAGTCAAATTCTATTAATTTGAAGCATGGACAACTCTTGTATAGAAAAGACATCAATTGTTTATATGTTCAATCAAATGATCAAAAAGTGGTCCAAACAATCTCTAAAAATTGAATTCTCATACTCAATTATGAAATGAAAAAAATTAGTACCATAATACACAGAATGAAATGAAATACAAGTAAAAAAAAAATTATGACACACAGTACAAAGCTTATCACAAATAGTCAGCCTTCAGAAAATTAGATTTTCATTGATTTCCTTCCTCTTTTCAAATAGAACCTCCTACAGACCTTAGGTTGTTCATCCATCTTTTAGACTGAAAATGATACTCCTTTTTAGCTGCTCGCTAGAAGTGGTCCTTCTGCAACTGAATACATTTTTCATAGCTGTTTATGAGGGCATTTGAAACTTCAAAAAGGTAGAGAGGATGCTTGCAAAGTCAAGGACTTATGGCCCAATATCGATAAATTCTCAAACTATATCAACAAAAAAGTTGTACCGGAAAATTCTTTCAACAATGTCGATTGCTAATTGGATCCCTCCTCTATCCCATCCTTGGTTAGTGGAACTATGGAATCAAACTATTCCTTTTGTTGCTTGGTTCCTTTGGAAAGAAAGAAATAATAGAATTTTCAGAGAAACTGCTAGGAATCCTTCACAGGTTTTCTGCTCTTTATCTAAGGCCCTCCTGGAAAATGTTTCTAATTCCAGCATCAAAACTGCTGATAAACCTCTTACTCAGCATGAGGTCCTTGTGGCTTCAAATTGGGGGATTATGAATCAAATTCCTACATTTGATGATTCCAAATGCCTTAAAAGGTTAAATACTATTTGAACTCCCCTAGACCTAGGGTGGCTTAAATTGAATTTTGATGGTGCTACTAAGTCAAATGGCAAGGCTAGTGGAGGAGGAGTTTTAAGGAATGATAGAGGAGATTTAATTGCTGCTTATTTTGGAGGAATTAGGAACCAGACCAATAACTTTGCTGAAGCCTCAGCTCTTTTATGGGGTCTCAAGTTGGCTATATCTCTGAGAATTCGCCAACTTCATGTTCAGGGTGACTTTAAAATTATTATTGACACTATCACCAAAGCTTCAGAGTGTGGATGGCAACTTAGAGACATTATGTCTAATATTCAAACTCTTATACAGGCTATTCTTGTCATTTCCTTCTCTCATATTTATAGAGAAGGGAACATTGTTGCTGACGGCCTGGCAAATTTTGGTCAGCAATTTCAAAACTGGCGTTGTTGGCGCCATTTTCATAATATCCTGCACCACATTGGGGATATCATTCAAAAAGAGCAAGTAACCATACGATGATGACACATCATTTCACTTGGCTTACCTATGTGGCTTGTCTTTTAACTCAGCTTATGCTGATTAGACACTTTACTGGTGATTGGAGTGAGTTCAGACAACTAAGCACGCGTGTGAAGGACGAGCAGTTAATGAGAAATTATTGCATAAAAACTTTGGGCTATCGGTGTAATGATTGTCGTAGTTCTTCTCGTATTTACATTATTGCCTTTTTCATTATTATTATACATTGCTCTGTGATTGAAGTCTCTCGAATTCTTCAAAATATTGTTGCGAGCCTTTGGGTCAAAGATTTTCAAACCTTTGCTACTTCCTTCTCTAAGCTCTTTGGGGTTTGATGGTTTTTCATTATGGGAGGGGATAGGATTAGAACTGTACCTAATAACTGCAGGGAATTTAAAGATAATGCCTTGGTCTGGCATTATTGTAAAGAAGGTGGTATCACTCCATTCCTTGAATGTTTGAATGGACATGATGAAAATTTGTCCATTCAATTTGCTTAGTCATGGAAAAATCGTAAGGTTCAAATTGGGAATATGAGTTTTGAGGTTTTAGAGAATGAAATTGCTATGGCTACGGGTTTATCTGCTAAGGGTATGAAGATACAAAAGAAGTCTAGGGTTTCGGATGCCCAGAACCAGAAACTGTTCCTTGGTGAAGGTGAGGAGTTGGTGCCCTATCAGGGAGGATTTGAGAGAGCCAAACTTCTTGAACCGTGGGTAGATATGTGTTATATGGTGATGAAGTACTTCACTCTGGAGGGTCATTTCGCCAGGTTCTATTACTATCACCTTTCTTTGTTAAACCACTTCAGAATGAATGCTACTATTAGTTTCCCTTTCTTTCTATTTTCCTCTCTTGAGTGCTCTTTTCAACATGTTAAGAAGATTATGCTTAAAAAGCCTGATGAAAAGCCTATTCCCCTCCATTAAGGGCTTATTCATAGGTTATACTAGTTTCACTTGGCTTTGTCCCCTCCTTCTATTCGGCCCTCTGGTCTTGAACCTCTTGCTGATACCCCTACTGCCTATGTGAAAAATGGTCATACTACTCCTAAGTTGTTTCTCGAAGGTGCTCTTCCTTCTGGTACTCCTAAATCTTCTACTGTAAAAAATGTTCAAACCCTTCCTACCAAATCCAAATTGAAATCTAATAAACGTCTCTATGATTCTGTTGTGGAAGCTAACCTTTTCAAAGAGGACATTGGGGATTCTGGGCCCTAGAATGAATAGGAACTAGTCAGGGAGAGACCCTTAAGAAATTTGAAAAAAGTCAAACTGGAGGGTAAATTTGCTGTTGTTAGGCGGTCTGGTCATATTGCTGGCAAACCGGCTCCTAAGTTGAAGCTGATTGATTACTCTGAAAGCAATTCTGAAGCCTCTACTCAAGAGGGGGAGGATAAGTCCAAGAGTGATGATGTTCAGGAGGTTGTTGTTGAAGATTCAGGTGGTGTTGAGGAGATTGATGGGCAAGAAATTCTTGCGGAGACCTTTGATACTGAGGGTCATAAAGGGTTTGAAAGTTCTACTCCCTTTGGTGACTGTATTGATGTGGGAGATACTACTACTCATGTGGAGGCTACTGACACTGATGATAACAATGGGAAGGATGTTCACTCTATTCCTACTGAGGTTCTTGCAGATCCTGATTTTATTCAGGAGGATTGCAACAATGCTGAAGATGGTATGGAGGAGGAAGCTAATGAGGAAGGTAATCATTCTGATGTTTTGACTCAGTTGAAGGAGTGGGTAGATTTTCTGGAAAAGAGGGTCTTTTCTCTTGGCAGATTCATTACAAGCATGCTTTGTAGGCCGGCTATGGCTAATCTCTCTCTGCTGTAGGAACATGAAGTTCTCACTCATGGTGTTGATGATGACAGGGCTAAAGAATTCGACAAAATGTTTGAGTTTCTTTTTAAAGGCTGGGAAGACATCCTTTCCTAGTCTTCTTTCTAAGCTTTCTGTTAGCTGGTTTTTTACTAATAGTTTCTTTTTGCTGTATGTTGGCTGTATGTAAGCTGTCTATGGTGGTTCTGGCTCTTTTTGTCTTCTGAGCCTTTTTTGCCCTTTTTGGCTTTTGCTTTGTAAGGGTTCGGCCTTTGGTTTTGCCGCCTTATACTATCAAAAACAATGTCGATGGCTATGACGATGATGAAACTATGGAATTTGATGATTTCTCTTTTCAGAAACCTATGACATTTTGATTTCTTCAGGTAGTGTTTGCGAGGTTTTTTGTTTTCACTTTTATTATTAGACTTTGCCACATCTATTTATGTGAGAGTTTATTGTTAAAGTCAACACATGTTTATATGTGAAAATTTTCCTTTAAAGATTGCATGCATGTTTTCGTCAGAAATTTGCAGTTATACAAAACACACAGGTGTACCCAAAATGCATACTTGTGGTTAGCTATGAAACCTAATACAAGACTCAAAAAAATTCCCATTAAAATAACATAAAAGAATAATTTCCTAAATTTATTCACTAATATGGAGCCGTGGAAGTCTTAAAAATTGATTGTTGCTGTTAAATTTACAATGCATTAAGATAGAAGCATGCTACCTACTCTAAAGGTTGCTTGAATTTCAAGGAAAGTTGTGCTCATGCTTCTAAACTATGAATTTAGATTGACGCACACAAACAAAAGTTCAATTTACCTAATCAACACAATAAACCTTTGATGAAAAGTGCAGACAAAACCTCCCACCATTCTTCTTAATTCTTGCAAATTTGAGAGGTAAATCATCATTTATACAATTGCTTCTGACTTGTTCATAGAATTTCAAAGAACTTTGGCTAGATTTGGTGAATGCCTGTGTGACCAAGTTTACTATATTACAGATTAGTTGGGATAATATATGCTAGAACTAAGGGAGAGGGGCCAATAGCTGCACACCCTAACTTCACGCATGTCAAGCACGTAGCTAGACATGTCAAATTTCGGCGATTTTTTTTGGGTTTCTCCGTATGCGAGTGAAGAGCTTAAAGCTATTCTTTCAGCTTCTGGGCATTTATACATTTCCCTATAGGACGCATTATGTGCACATGGGTCAAAAAAGTGTCATTTCAACATGTTGCCCCATACATGCACACCGATGTGCCGGTAACCGCTCGCCATGGCCCCCAAAAAAAATCCCAAGTTCACTAAAAAGGCAACACACTTGATCATTTTTATAATTAGGGTAGGTTATAAATATGTTTATTAACACCCCACCATTAATCACGTTGGCGGGGCCTTCAAACTTACCCGCCCCCTTCCTACACATCTGGCCGCCCAACTAAGTGACAACATGCATCTTAACGTGTTTGCTTAGGCGCGGATGGGAAACAACATTAAATCCATTCAATGTTCATTCAGGTCCAAATACATATTCCACTTTCCACCGAAAAGTTAATCATTTTACCAACTGCTTTCCCTGTTCTCCACGATGTGATTGACAAACGAGGGTTTGCTGGCTGTCGCTCTCCATGCAGATATGTCTCCTCTCCGTGCAGGTAACGAGCAAACGTTAGACTCTCCATGTGATTTCAGCCTTGCGGTGTTTATACAATCATTTATCTTCGTTTTTCTGTCATGCTACCCATGATTTAGGTATTGCTATGTAATTTACTTTCAATTTTTCATTATTTTGTCTGAGGCAACCCTTGTCTTGTGATAATTTCACTATACAGAAGAATATACTATTGTAAAATGATGGTTTTTATATTATACATACAAATGGGGTCATATATTTTTATGGGTATATACTTTTTAGTGTTCAATGTCAATGGTTAAGGGTTTCATTATTTTGTCTTGTGATAATTTCACTTTACAGAAGAATATACTGTTGTATAATGATGGTTTTTTGTTATACATACAAATGGGGTCGTATATTTTTATGGGTATATACTGTTTAGTGTTCATTGTGAATGGTTAAGGGTTTCATTATTTGTTCTTGTGATAATTTCACTGTACAGAAGAATATGCTGTTATATAATGAGGGTTTTTTGTTATACATACAAATGGGTTCTTATATTTTTATGGGTATATATTTTTTAGGGTTCATTGTCCATGGTTAATGGATTCATTATTTTGTCTTGTGATAATTTCACTGTACAGAAGAATATGTTGTTATATAATGAGGGTTTTTTTTTATACATACAAATGGGTTCTGATATTTTTATGGGTATATATTTTTTAGAGTTCATTGTCCACGGTTAAGGGTTTCATTATTTTGTCTTGTGATAATTTCACTGTACAGAATACTATACTTGTATACAATCGTTTATCTTCCTTTTTCTTTCATGCTACCCGTGATTTGGGTACTGCTGTATAATTTACTTTCAATTTTTCATTATTTTGTCTGAGGCAACCCTTGTCTTGTGATAATTTCACTGTACAGAAGAATATACTGTTATATAATGATGGTTTTTTGTTATACATACAAATGGGGTCGTATATTTTTATGGGTATATACTTTTTAGTGTTCATTGTCAATGGTTCAAGGTTTCATTATTTTATCTTGTGATAATTTCACTTTACAGAAGCATATACTGTTATATAATGATGATTTTTTGTTATACATACAAATGGGGTTGTATATTTTTATGGGTATATACTTTTTAGTGTTAATTGTCAATGGTTAAGGGTTTCATTATTTTGTCTTGTGATAATTTAGACTGTTATATAATGAGGGTTTTTTTTATACATACAAATGGCTTCGTATATTTGCATGGGTATGTATTTTTGAGGGTTCATTGTGAACGATTAAGGTTGTCATTATTTTTGAGGGTTCATTGTCAACATATCTGGTACTGATTATACATATGTATACATATCTAGAAATACTTTCCATCACACCGTTGAGAATAGGGAAAGTAGTCGGCAAAATGATTAACTTTTCGGTGGAAAGTGGAATATGTATTCAGACCTGAATGAACATTGAATGGATTTAATGTTGTTTCCTGTCTGCGCCTAAGCAAACACGTTAAGACGCATGTTGTCCCGTAAATCATGTCTGTTAATGTAATATATATATAGTTGGTTCAGAAGGACAGGCATTTGGCCACTGAATAATGCTGATGTTACAGTTCCTAATGCTGCTGAAACTATTTCTATGCTGTCATGTTGTTTCCAATGCTGGTGATGTTGTTTCCAATGCTGCTGATACATTGTCTAATGCTGTTGATACAATTTGTAATATGGAAGGTCTTAGTTTGCCAATGTTGTTGATACAGTGTCTAATGCTGTTTATACAATTTGTAATATGGAAGGTCTCAGTTTGCCAAGTCAAGTTAGCCAACCAGAATGGATGGCTGAAGCTGCTAGAAACATGGGGATACAAACATTAGTATCTATTTATTAATTATTGATACATTAAAAATTTACAATTGTTTTACTATGTTGTAATATAATACATTGAGGGTTTCATTTTATATAATCTATCCAGGGTTTATATAAAAACCTTCTACATATATTCGGATTAGTATGTTAATGTACTGTATTTATATACAAGTCTTTCTATATATACATGTCTATCTATATACATATGTATATCTATAGACGTGTTTATAGATAGACATATGTATATCTCTATACATTTCTGTATACATATCTAGATATCTATATACATATCTCTAAATCTATAGACATATGTATATGTATCGACATATGCAGCATAGACAATGGAAACATTTCAAGCTGGTACTTAACATTTCAACATTTTACAATTGTAGATATACATGTTCGAAAGATTACTCCAATTTGTTTGCTAAATTTTACTACATCTTTTCCAGTCGTTTGCTGCATGGGAGATATACATGTTCGAAAGATTACTACAATTTGAATGGATTAAATCGCGTATGTTACTGTAGTGATTATATATTGGAAACACATATTATTGAAACCCTCAACCGTTGATAACAAGTCTAAAATGGAACAACACAATGAAACACTAGAAAATGGAACACGTGATGGTTGTTGTCCATGCCACTGCAATAATGATGCCTTAATCTATTTCCAGTCATTGCACTAAGGATGCCCTTTTGTCTACAAATCACTTCTCGTACTGATTATACATATGTATACATATCTGTATACATGTATACATATCTGTTTGCTGCATGGGTAACTTCATTAAATGGATTAAATCGTGTCTGTTACTGTAGTCATTATTTGGTCTGAGGCAACCCTTGTCTTGTGATAATTTCACTTTACAGAATAATATACTGTTATATAATGATGGTTTTTATTTGACACATACAGATGGGTTCGTATATTTTTAAGGCTATATATTTTGCAATGGCATTCTTAGATTGGCACTTACCATATAATGTCTCAATCTATTTTCAGTCATTGCACTAAGGATGCCATTTTTTCTACAAATCACTTCTGGCACTAATTATACATATCTGTATACATATCTATTTACATATCTGTATATCTATAGACATATTTATATACATTTGTATATCTATAGATAGACATATGTATATCTATAGACATATGCAGCCTAGACAGTGTTAACATTTCAGTCTGGTAGTTAAGATTTCAACATTCAAACTGAACAATCAAATTCAATTCTGGTTATCATATCATCGAATACAATAGCTTCTACGCATTTAATCAAATTCAAACTCAACAACCAATTTCAATACATTCCTTTTTGAAATTCGGATCCATTATAAGAGGAACATTATGCAGCGTAGACATTGTTTTTAGCATAAATTTTCTAAAGGATCACTGCAAAACCTGTCTGGTACTTAACAATGAAGAATTGAACAATTGCAGCACATCTATATGGTAGAAATTGTTGAAACCCTCAAATGTTTATAATGCACCCTCAAAAATAAATACACATGTCATAATATTTAATATTTAATATATATATACATATGAATACATGTATATATTATACATGTATTTCTATATGTGTGTGCATAAATTATATAAATTTGAACATGTTATGTTTGTAGTCCATATGTTTAGGAAATGGGTGGGTAAGTTTGAAGGCTCCACCAACTTGATTTATGGTGGGGTGTTAATAAACATATTTTTAACCTACTCTAACTATAAAAGTGATCAAGTGTGTTGCCTTTTTAGTGAACTTGGGAATTTAAATGATATATACACATATATGGATATATGTAAATTTTTATTATGTATAGATATATGTATATGTATCACTATATATGTCTGCAATATATAGTTGTATCATTGCACTGCTTGAATTTATTTAGATGATTTGATATTTGTTCGTTACTACCCGGATGACTACCCGGCATATAATATCTATGATTGCAGGCATGTGAGAGGTTTGCAGAGCACCTTGCATTACAAACACTTGATGAAGGTAAAGTCTTATAAGGCTTTACTTACATCACTAGTTGACGAATTGTACTATGCATTTGTGTTTGTTAACACACCACTATTCATGGAATATTTTTCCCTGATGGCTCTGATGGAATATTTTTCTACACATACAATATTACAGTCTTCTTTTGCAATTGTATGTGATTATTTAAAATAATATGCCTGAATGCAGTTCGTATTTTCTTTTGCAAATGCCTAAGATTATTTGGATGATTTGATGTTTGTTTGTTACTACCCGGATGACTACCCAGCTTTTGATTTCTATGATTGCAGGAATGTGAGAGGTTTGTAGAGCACCTTGCAAGGCGAGCACTCTATGAAGGTAAAGTCTTATAAGACTTTACTTAAAACAGTGGTTGACGAATTCTACTATGCAATTGTGTTTGTTAACACACCAATACTCATGGAATATTTTGCTCTGATGGCTCCGATGGAATAATTTACTTTCGTGCCTAATTATATACAGTCTTCTTTTTCAATTATTATATTTTGGTCAGTTCAATTTAATGATTTTGTTTTATGATGTATATTTGTTACTGCCTCGATTATCGTTTATATGTTTGCAGGCATACAACCATGGTCAGTGCTTTCTAGAACGCCTTCGATTGGGTTTAATCATTTCAGGTAAAGTCTTATAAGACTTTACTCGGGCAATGACCCACTAGGCTTTAGGTTTTTCTTCTTAGTGGTTTATGTTCTTTTCAATCATTTTCCTTTACTAAACTTTAACTTACAATATTTTAATTTACAATAGTTTAATTTAGGTTCCTTTGAATAGTTTAAATTTCCTTGTTGCTAAAACAACATGCTATTTCAGTGCAAATTATGTAGACAACTTGTAGTACCATGCTGACAAACCATTCAAGTCTTTTTTTTTTTTTCCAAAAATAGTTACAATCGTACAAACATACAAACATGACATCAACACATAGATATTTCAGAAATATCCATTTAAATCTTGTTTTTTTCCAAAACAGTTACAAACATATAAAGATTACATCGATCTATTCAATTTTCACAAAATATTACAAAAAGATCAATAGATAGACATGACATCGATCTGTTGCTTTTTTTTCAAAACAGTTACAAACATATAAACATTACATCAATCTGTTCCTTTTTTCACAAAATATTACATAACGATATGACTAAATCAGATGTACACATAGAAATTTCACTAATGTCAACTATCTCCATCCAAAAAAAAAAGTTCTTCAATTCTCCATAAATCTAGGAAAAGGAATAGGTTGTTCATGTTCTATAGCAGCACATTCATTTGCAGTCCGAGTTAAACTGAGTGGCTCAGTAGTGATGCAGCAATCTGGGCAAGCAAAGCCTGATTAGAATCTCCATTTACCACCAGTTTATTTGAGCTTCCTGGGCTAGACCCTGCCTGCAGATTGCTTAGCGCTGCAAAGGCTGGGCTCAAGATGGCAAACATGTCCATTAGAATGGGATGTTGCCCAGGTAGAGGAGAATTCGGGGTATTCAATGGTCTCTCATTTGCTGATTTTTTCCCTTTTTTTGCTGTCTTCATCCCCGGAGCACTCTTTGCTTGCTCACGCCGAATTTCCTTCTCCCATTTTTCCTCTGCCGCTCTTTATTTTTTAACACTCTTTCCAATTTTTTTCTCTCTTTCTATTGTTGTTGGGCTTCTTTTTCATCTTTCCTCTCCAACATTTGTTCCTTTTTCCTCAGCTGCAACTCTTCTTGACGAGCTTTCTCCCTCTCTTGTTCATTTAGCATTTCAATGTATGCATCGGATGTTAAGATCTGGGACTGCCTACTTAAATGTAGTACCCCAGTCTTATTCTTACCACCCCTTGCCTGTACCCTTCGAACCGGGAGCTTGAGAAATCGACTAACTCCCTGTGGCTGAAACTCACTATCTTGGGTGCAAGGCACATATTCTGGTTCCAAATCACCTATGCATTCTTCTTCTTCTGCAATGTCCTCGTTTTGTGGATCCCAATTTGATGCAGTAGTGAAGTAATGTATGATGTCCGATGGATCATGATCTGGTGGTGAAGGCATTGAAAGGCCGACATCCACCTGACTAAAATTTGTTTGTATCCCCATGTTTCTAGCAGCTTCAGCCATCCATTCTGGTTGGCTAACTTGACTTGGCAAACTAAGACCTTCCATATTACAAATTGTATCAATAGCATTGGCAAGTCTATTAGCAGCATTACACACTATATCAGCAGCATTAGAAACAACATCACCAGCATTAGGAACTGTAACAGCAACATTATCAATAGGTTCAGCAACATTACGAAATGTAACAGCAGTATTAGGAACTGTAACAACAGCATTAGAAACTGTAACAACATCATTAGGAACTATAACAGAAGCATTACAAACTATAACAACAGCATTAGAAATAGTTTTAGCAACATTAGGAAGTGGCTGTAGAATATCAGCAGCATTAGAAACTGTTTCTCTTCCTGGCATTTCAGTGCATTCTTCTTGTACTTCCATTGGATTCTGTACACTTCCACTTTTATTGTATGTTTTGATGAATTCCTCAACTTGTGCATCTGAATATCCAGCTAATTGCAAGAAGGATTCAACTGCAATTATCTTGACATCCTCTTCCATTGCGAAGGCCTGATTTTCTGGTGCACTAGCCATAGAATCTTCACTCTCTTCATTTGATACTTGGAAGCCATCACTTGGCCTCATGTCTTCTTGAAGCACAGACCTATTCAATGGCCAAATGCCTGTCCTTCTGAACCCACTAATTATACTAGCAGGGGTCAAGGCCTGCTTGAATGCCTTGCTAGCAAGAGTGGCCAACTCTTCTCTTCCAATTTCTATTTGCAGGTGGCTTGCCATCCATGCAGACCTTTGCTTTTTGAAATAATTTTTGAATGGCGAAAAAATACTCACATCTAATGGCTGCAATCTATGGCTTGTATGTGCTGGGAGGGTGATGAGGTCAATCCCTAAATCACATGCTTCCTCTATGGTCTTGAAGGCAACATGGCTGCCATGACCATAAAAAATCAGAAGAGCTTTGTTGGTTGGTAAAACCCCTCCGGGGATACATGCGGAAAAATGCTGCAGCTAATTCAGAAATAGTTCTTTCGTCATCCATGCATGTTCTTGAGATGCCATGCATGCACCCGGCTCACAGTTGGCTATGTAGTTTCTGATATGCCTTTTGGATTTAAATAGATAAAAACCAGGTATACTGCAACCTGATGCACTAACACATGCCAAAACAGTAATCCACTCCCTGCTTTTTGAGATGAGGTGGGGCACACAACAAGATCCCAATTTTGCTATTACTCGCATTCCACAGTTCCTGCCAGCTTGTACCCCAGTTTCGTCGCAGTTCCATATTCTGCTGGACCCATACTTATGTGTCTTGTAAAGACTTTCTAGATTGTCGTAGAATGAATTTACTATGCTTGGCCTTAGCATAATGGCTCTATTGGTATCCACACCCTGTGCAGTGCGAATAGTTAGATCTGGATGCCTTTTCCTAAATCCCTCCCACCATGACCTCCCTGGCATCCCATCCATGAAAGGATTTGGCCTAGACTGAATGACCTCTGCCATAGTAGATTTCAGCTGTGAAATTTCAAGCCCATGGCCTATGTCGGCCATGTCCTTGCACCATTGAACTACTTCTGCCTCCTCCCCATCTGTCAGGATGGTTGGTGGCCCCCTGCATTTGGTGCTCATGAGACCTAGTAACCAGGCCCTCAAACTGCTAGTAGACACTCTCCATTTCTTTGCAGCTACTCTGATTGACATATGTTTGTCTTCGACATCAGCCATAGCACTTTGGATGTCATTGTTTGTCCATATACTTTTGTTCAACCTTGAAGAACCTGTTTCCACAGCAGTAGTTTGAAGGCAATCTGTATTGGTTTCTAAATCCTCTGTATGTGCGGAGGGAAATATACATTCCACTGCAACATGATCTGGTTCTGTGGTATGTGTATCTTCGTCCCCCGACACCACATTAGGAAACTTGCACCCGCTAGGTTTTCCGATTGGCCTCCTTCCAGAAGTTCTCCTCCCCTTTTTACCTTGAGCCATAGGTATCTATACACCTACAAGAAATGCAAACAACATCAATACCAGAAGTGATTTGTAGAAAAAATGGTATCCTTAGTGTAATGACTGAAAACAGATTGAGGCATCATTATTGCAGTGGCATGGACAACAACCATCACGTGTTCCATTTTGTAGTGTTTCATTGTGTTGTTCCATTTTAGACTCTGTATAGATATACAGATATGTATATAGATATGTATATAGATATGTAGATATGTATACACATGTGTATATAGATATACATTTGTCTATCTATGTACATATGTGTATATCTATACACATATGTATATATATAGACATATATATATAGACATATATATATATATAGACATATATATATATATATATATATATATATATATATATATATATATATATATATATATATAAGAGACATTAACAGACATGATTTAATCTATTGAATGATTTAACAAACAACATGCATGGTAACATGTTTGCTTAGGCGCAGACGGGAAACAACATTAAATCCATTCAATGTTCATTGGAGTCCAAATACATATTCCATTTTCCATCAAAAAGTTAATCATATCACCGACTGCTTTCCCTGTTCTCAACGGTGCGATGGAAAGTATTTCTAGATATGTATACAGATATGTAGATATGTATACAGGTATGTAACATGTATACATATGTATAATCAATACCAGAAGTGATTTGTAGACAAAATGGCATCCTTAGTACAATGACTGGAAATAGATTGAGGCATCATTATTGCAGTGGCATGGACAACAACCATCACGTGTTCCATTTTCTAGTGTTTCATTGTGTTGTTCCATTTTCTAGTGTATCATTGTGTTGTTCCATTTTAGACTTGTTATCAACGGTTGAGGGTTTCAGCAATATGTGTTTCCAATATATAATCACTACAGTAACAGACACGATTTAATCCATTCAATGAAGTTACCTATGCAGCAAACAACTAGAAAAGATGTAGTAAAATTTAGCAAACAAAATGGAGTAATCTTTCGAACATGTATATCTCCCATGTAGCAAATAACTGGAAAAAGATGTAGTAAATTTTAGCAAATAAATTGCAGTAATCTTTCGAACATGTATATCTCCCATGCAGCAAACAACTAGAAAAAGATGTAGTAAAATTTAGCAAACAAATTGGAGTAATCTTTCGAACATGTATATCTCCCATGCAGCAAACAACTAGAAAAAGATGTAGTAAATTTTAGAAAACAAATTGCAGTAATCTTTCGAACATGTAAATCTCCCATGCAGCAAACAACTGGAAAAAGATGTAGTAAAATTTAGCAAACAAATTGGAGTAATCTTTCCAACATGTATATCTCCCATGCAGAAAACAACTAGAAAAAGTTGTAGTAAAATTTAGCAAACAAATTCGAGTAATCTTTTGAACATTTATATCTCCCATGCAGCGACCAACTGGAAAAAGTTGATGTAAAATTTATCAAACAAATTAGAGTAATCTTTCGAACATGTATATCTATAATTGTAAAATGTTGAAATGTTAAGTACCAGCTTGAAATGTCTACGCTGCATATGTCTATACATATACATATGTATATCAATATACATATGTCTATAGATCTACATATGTCTATAGATATACAAAGATGTATACAAATATACTGATATGTTGACAATGAACCCTCAAAAATAATGACACCCTTAATCGTTGACAATGAACCCTCAAAAATATATAGCCATTAAAATATACGAACCCATTTGTATGCATAAAAAAAAACCCTCATGTTGTGATGTTCACAACACGCCCCATTTTGCTCCTTAGCAAAACGAGGACCCCTGCTGTCGCTTTGCTTTTTGCTTCTGCTTGTGTTTGTCTGCTTTCTGGCGGTTTGGTAAAAATGAGTCAGGTGCATCATCATCATGAAGGTCAAAATGAGTCAGGTAGATCATCATCATGAGGTCAGTTTGTCAAAGTTCATATTTTGTTTCTGTGACCTCATATTTGGAAAGAGCTTGAAATTCCATGCAGGTTTCCCTTTTACATCACTTGAAAATTCGTCCGTATGTGGAAGTTATGCACAGTCAAAGTTTTGGTCAAACCTGATATTCGCAAGGTGATCATCATATTTTTATATCCTCAGTCATGTTGTCAAGGTCATCATGATCTTGATCTATCACTTGATAAAATCATGCAGTTGAAATATCCAGACGTCAATCTTAGGTGATAGTGCCCTTTACCCGTCAAATGACCTTATGCGCATCGTGAGCATCATGTTTTGAGTGTAACCCGATATTTCATAACAACGAGCATCATGATATTTTTACATCACTGGATATTATAATATCATGCTGATATTATAATATCACCCTGCTTAGAAAATCCACCATCTACACATTTGCATGCGCATGTCAAAATCCTGATGATCATCATCATCCTGATCTTTCAAGGGAGGATCATATTTGCTGATCCGGTTCGCGAATATGATGATGACGTTGTCATATCCTCCTGATCTCCTTTTGCATAATCATGATGATCACCCTATCTTTTAAGGGAGGGTGATATTCCATTCCTCAACAGCATGATCATATTTTAAATATCACCCTAGCGCTAACCTGATGATGACCTCAACTCATCCTCATGCTCCGAAGAAAAAACATGATGATTACGTCATCATGATATTCGATGAGAAGGATCATCATATTTTTTATCCTGTCGTGTTGTCAAGATCATCATGATCCTGTTTGTCTACCCGATATTTCGTAATGTCCTCCTGCGGAGAAATATGACCTTTTGCAAATATCCTGATGACGTCATCCCGATCTGCTAGACGAAGGAGCAAATATTAATACGACATCATCATCACATTTCCCTTCGGCAGGATATTTTCCAAAACATGATCCGGTTCGCGAATATGATGATGACGTCATATTCTAAGTTTAACGAAAGCCCCGGATATCCTGATGATCATCTATCCCCTGATCTTAACTAAACATGACGGTGACGTCATCTTTTGCATTTTAATGAAGCCCGGATATGACGATGACGTCACCATCATATTCCTTTCCTCAGCAGCAGGATCATATTTCATATCCTCCTATTTCCTTCGACATGATGATGATGATGATTGTCATTCTTTTCCCCAGTATACAGAAGCGAAACATCCTGATGACGTCATCCGGAACTTCTCACGCCGATGGGCGGGAGATGGAATGCGATAGAGTTTTAAAGCATTTTTTTGGCGCCCGTGGCATTTTTCCGGTTAGCGATAGTTGACCCGATGGGTTTTGAGCAGTCTGTATGCGTTTTGAACGCGTTTCAAGAGTATTTTGGACCTGATTCCCACGATTTTGCACAGTCACCTAGATTTAAACGATTATTTTAATTTCCTGCTGTTTATGTGATAAATGTAATACTTATTGCTTGTCTTGTCTTGCAGGCTTGCAGTTGAGGAAGCAGCTGGAAATTCAACACAGTGACCTCATGGAGGAAGGAAATCCAATCTCAGAAGCAGGAAGATAAAGATAAAGTGCGAAGAAGTCAAGGCCATTCAAATAAAGGACAAAGTTGCAGCTGAGGGTATTACTACAACAGACAAACAAAAGTTATTGCCAAGCTGCCGGAACTTCTTAGAGGGGGCAGTATTTCGCCCAGATTTGACACTGCTCAGAGATATTTTGAAGAGCTGGTTCACCTGTATTTATTGCTGTAACCTAGGGTTTGAACCAGGGGTTTGGTTAGGTTTTTTTGCTGTAGTGAGGACAACCAGAAAGTCTATATATTGTGCCTCTCTACACTGTAAATATTTTACAACAGGGGCTACAACAGGGATTTTTTTCTTTTAGAAGCACACAGCGAGCTAGTTTAGCATAGTTTAGAGGTAGAAGAAGGAGGTCGCCTGTTTGTCTGCAGTAAGGTGCGCGTGGAATGTCTGGCTGCCTTACTGTATCTGTAAAGCTTGTAAGTTCTCTGTAATATGATCAATGAAACTAAGAGTCATTCCTACATTGTAAATCATGTATGACTATTCATTTCTAATACAATAGAATCTGGAGTTCTGCATCTATCTTCTGAGTGTTCTCCTGCTCTTCTTTGTGTTTTGAAATATTTTCTTTGAGAGCTTGCAATTTTAAATGTATGTTTGTGAAAATGCTCAGAACTTACATTTAAGGTTTTTACTGTGGATTTGATCAAATTACTGTGGTATTTACATAGTGCATAACAGAAACAATTAGATCCTTCGGTAGATTAAATGAGGTATAGATTAGATCTTTCTAACTTTTCCCAACCCATCTGAAATATTTAGCTGAAAACGTAGAAACCTAAAGGAAATTGTCTCAAATTTGAAGAAGCATGCATAACAGAGTTAAAAGTAGACAGTTTTCATAAATAGATAAAGAAGAGAGCTGCGATAATTCAAGAAAACCATCTAAAACTTGCAGCACAGTAACACTTTTATGCAAAGAAATGAAAAGTATTGACATATCTCATAATCTTTTTGCATATTCTTAGTCTAGTAAATCACCAAACAAACCTAAACTACGTAAGGCCCCTTGAACATTACAGCTTCACATTGACCAACTGAACTTGACCAACCGAACCATTGTAGACTTGGGATTAGTTGAATCTCAAATGATACCTTCTTATCTTTCAAGTATAGTTTCAGTTCATTATATGTGAATTTTAACTTATTGTTATGATTGCATCAAAACAATCATCAACACCTCATTATATAACAGTCTAAATTATCACAAGACAAAATAATGAAACCCTTAACCGTTGACAATGAGCACTAAAAAGTATATACCCATAAAAATATATGACCCCATTTGTATGTATAACAAAAAACCATCATTATATAACAGTATATTCTTCTGTACAGTGAAATTATCACAAGACAAGGGTTGCCTCAGACAAAATAATGAAAAATTGAAAGTAAATTACACAGCAGTACCCAAATCACGGGTAGCATGAGAGAAAAATGAAGATAAATGATTGTATACAAGTATAGTCTTTAGTATAGATATGTATACAGATATACATATGTCTATTTATATACATATGTCTATAGATATACATATCTATATAGATAGACATGTATATATATACGGTACATTAATAGTCTAATCTGAATATATATAGAAGCTTTTTATATAAACCCTAGATAGATTATATAAAATGAAACCCTCAATATATTATATTACAACATAGGAAAACAATTGTAAATAAGAAAAGCTGTGGGATTCAAAACATTCGAAACATTCATAAAAGAAGGTGAAGTAAAGGTGAAGTACCAACCTGAACCTTAATGTGCAAGTCTGTAAAATTCCTTTTGGTAGCAGACAGGGTTTGCAGCGCTCCTTGCAGACAGGGTTTGCAGTGCTCCTTCAAGAAATTTATGCTTTAAACAATGTATACGCTGCATAATGTTCGTCTTATAATGGATTGCTATTTGAAAAAAGAAATGCATTGAATTTGGTTGGTGAGTTTGAATTTGAATAAGTGCGTAGAAGCTATTGTATTCGATGTTATGATACGCAGAATTGAACTCAGTTGTTGAGAATTGAATTTGATTAAATGCGTATGAGCTATTGTATTCGATTGATGTGATTTACAAATCTCATTTTTTTTATGTAAACTGGTTTAATTTTATTTTTTTATTAAATAATCTCACTTTTTCTATGTAAACCGGTTTAATTTAATTTTTTTATTAAATAATTGTCTGGATGGGGAGCCTGATACCATTATGTGTTTGTGCAGGTGCAAGTGGATGTGATAGCAAGTATGGGAGAATGTGACAGCAAGTGGGGGGGATGTGATAGCAAGTATGGAAGAATGTGTGATTAACAGCCCTTTGGGATTGGGGTGGTGTGTGTTTATGGTAGCTTAGGTACCAATAGTTGTGCATAAAAGTATGTCAATATGACCAGTTTGACTTTATTTGATGTCCAAATGGGTGGTTTTTTATAAACATGACATATTGTAATAAAAACAATAAAGTGTATATTTAAATTGGAAGTTCTCCTATTTGCATCAAGTTGGCTTGAAAATGCAAGTGGAAGAGCATGTGTTTTAGTTTTTTGCAATGGTAAATTACTCATGCAGTTGTGAACATGTATTGGTGCATGTGTGCTAATTTACTAGGTATTCTTTTTACATGTAATGGTTCTTTTAAAAAAATTTATTGGGGGGTAGGGTGCACAAAAACATAGCGGTTATTGGGGCGTGGGCGGCTACTGGCCCCTTTCCCTTATAAATGCTTTTAACGCTGCACATATACCACTAATTATGCAGTTAATTCCAACAGACAATGGCAAGAGATAGTTATACGAAATAACTTTAAAATGTTTGTAAATAACAAAATGTTGGATTATTCTAACACAGGCTGGATATGAAGACTACAACCAAATTTGTGCACAATCTTCGCACCTTATTCAGGTTAACAACCACTCAATAACAACCCACACTTTTCTTTAGTACTTTATACCTTAAATGTAAGGCCACTACATGTTAAACTATTTCTTTAGTTTTTTTGTACCTTAAATGTAAGGCCACTACATGTTAAAACTATTTTTTCTCCCACTCTAGTATGCCCATGATTGACAATGTAAGTTAAGAGCCTTAGGCTTAAGATGTTTCTCTTCCATTTCCACAATATTGCTTGAGCTACTAAAATCCCACCTAGTTCAAGTAAGGTATTGATGTTAAGGCTTCCCATTTGAAAGTTATGAAGAAGCAAAAATATTTGACATAAAAAAAGGACTAAAATATGAAGTCTTTGAACTCGGGCATCTTGATTTTCTAGGTTTAGAAAATCAATGAAAATGTCAAATTCACAATATTGGAGCATGTTACCATTGAAAATTGGATGACAATCCTTTAAAGCTACGTCTTTCTTACTGTTGATGGTTTCCAGAAGTCTCCAGATCTCTAGAACAAAGCAATATCTTCACGTAGTTATACTGAAAGAGGTAAGTATAGGTAGTTGTTTTTTATGTGAAAATTACACTATTTTCAAACTTATTTTGATATATACTCTTTCTATTTGTCATCGTACTTATCAATTTGTAATTGAACTTAGGCATCTAAGCATTCTAAATGTACTAAAACACTGATTCATAAATATGTTTATACTTTTCAAGGTTTTTATATCTCTTATCCTCTTTATGGTTTCTATTTCTCAGTGTTTGAAATAACTTGTCCAATTGATTTCGTTGTAAAGGGTGAATTTGGGGAATGATACCCTCACAAATGAATCTAAGAAGTTCTGCTTTGGCTTTTGCTTTTGTGCAGTCTAATTAAGTGTCCAATAGCTTTATCAAAACAATTATAGGTATTTGATTTTCTAGCCTTAGAAAATCAACAAAAATGTCAAATTGACAAGATTGGAGCTTGTTAGCATTAAAAATTGGATGAGAATCCTTTAAAGTTGTGTCTGTCTTATTGTTCCTGGTTTCCAAAAGTCTGCAGACCTCTAGAACAAAGCAATATAGGTAGTTGTTTTTTATGTTCATTGCACTATTTTCAAACTTATTTTGATATATGCTCTTTCTATTCGTTATCGCACTTATGCATTTGTAATTGACATTTGCAACAGATAATATGATGGCTCACCCTCTTTACAATGAAACTTTGTTTTGGAGCTTTGTAATTGTAATAATTGACCTACTCATATTGCTTGTAGCTATCTATTTCATTGATAATACTGGCTATTTTATAATATTTTCCGTCTGCATCTTACTCATATTGGTCTATTGCTCCACATTTGAGTAACAATGAATTATATATCATCTCTCCATTGTTTGTTTCTTGCGAAGCAGTGAAATATGATGTTAAAGTATTCAATCGTCGTAACATTATTCAAAACTCCTCAAAGAAGCTATACTTCTCTAAAGTAGTTACTTTCTTGTTTATCCAATGCCATGCACCTCTTGCAAGAATCTACTATCCTAAGAAAGCTTGCTTTTGATTACATACAAGACTACCTGATGTCTGAAGAAAACTTAAATACTACTCTAATTAGTTATCACCTATTCAATCACAGTGAAACATTCCCTCTGTTCCCACTACCAAGAGCTTGGACCTAAACTTGTTGACAAAATTGATGGCATTTACCATGGATTGTATATTTTCCTTAATCACGTTCCACAGTGGTTGAAGCTTGCAGATTATGCAACAATTCAACCACATGCAATTGATGGAGATGATGCCAACCAACCTACGTTTTTGGTTCCTAATGCTCATGTTAATGATGATGTTACCCTTGCAAAGTAGCATTTGTCAAATATTATAATCTTCTTGATAGAAATTCCAGTATATTTTTGCTACATTTACTATATAGTTTCCTTATTTTTGTATTTGTTATTGACAATATACATGTAATTGGACTTATCTTCTATTATGGGTCATGGTACGCACTATTTTGTAGATGGGTGGAATATATATTTCCTTCACTCTATTTTTCTTTTCTCCAACTTGTAAAAATTTCTTATTATATGATAAGAATATCTTTAGGTCTCTCCACCTTTTGCTAAAGTGCTAGGAGGGCTTATTTGTTGCCACCTATCTTTTGTAGGATTTCAAAGTAATGAATTAATTGCATATGCAATAGTAGTTGCATAGATTTATTACAACTGACAATAGCAACAAAATTGGGTTAGAAGATGATAGAGAAATTGATATAGCAACCATACTACCAAGATGATGGTAGAAATAATCAAGCGACTATAGATTGCACTAATAGTCCTATGAACTTCAAAAATGCAAGAAAGGAAGAAAAATATATAGGTGTTAGAAAATGTGCAAATGGTCGTTATGGAGCAAAAATCTATAGCTACATTTATAACCAACGAAAATGGCTTAGTACCTTTGATACAGCATAAGATGTTGCCTATGCTTACGATAAGGCAACTATATCCATCAGAGGCATTAATGCCACGACCAATTTCTCATACAAAAATTTACAGACACGTAAGCACATTTCTAATCAACTGAAACATTCCATCAATGTGCCTAAATATAGAGGTGTAAGAAAACGCCCATGGGGTCATTATGGTGTAGAAATCTTGGACCCAAACTCCAAGCAACGTCATTGGATTGGAACATTTGATATAGTAGAAGAGGCTACACATGCCTATGATATTGCAGTCGTTTCGATGAGAGGCATCAAAGCAATTACAAATTTTGTTCACATGACTTCAAATCCAAGTAAGTTCATTTCTAATCATTTCATTCTTCCTTTACCTAATTTCATTTCTCACTCCAAATTCAATACAAATTATACTGACCCTGTCAATATATTGCAAGATGCTTTCTCTGATTATACATGCAGTAATTCCAACATTGAACATTCCGCACTAGATGCAAACATATACACCTCTGTTGAACTACTCACAAATAATTCTATGCACTCTTCAACAACAACGATAGAGAACAATCATCAATTTCTTGGAGGTTCTTCAAGCAATTTCAAACTATCTGTCTCTCTTCCTAGACTTGCTACCAACAGTACAATGAAGAATGCTATTGCTAGGAATTCTGAAAAAGATCCATTGACCAGTTGTAGTCAAATTCATGAATTGCCATTTTTATGTCTAGAGACCTCCTCCATCCCAATTATTCCATCTCCTTTTCAAACCAATGATAATGCTAATATAGAATCAGGATTCTTGGACCAAGTTATCCAAAAATTCCTTCCTCAATAGGAACAACTACAATTGAAGAAAAAAATCACGCATGTTGCTCAACATCAATGTTCAAGTTCATCTGGTAAAATACAAGGAACTTCAAAATATTTATCTCACATTCAACGAGAATCGGTTCCCATCTACTTCAATTTTATTTTGATATTTCTATCTTCGAAGCACAATTACATGACATTTATCAGCATGATGTTTTAATACCAATCATTGTTAATGTTTGTAAAGTATATACTATTACAACATCTTGTTCCAATACATTCATATCTCCCAATCTTACTGCAATACATGTACAAACACAATCAAAAGGCAGGTACTAGCCACTACGTGGCACTTGTTTTATATTTTGCTACTCACTTTCCACCTTGCTTTGAAACTTTTACCCAAAATAATATAATAGTATCACTTCATTTACATTGGGCCCACCATTTGAAGGAAAATAATAAGGAAAAAAATAAAAATGTTTATGCTCATCCATGGAAGGGATAAAAAGAATAATTTAAAAGTTTTTACAAAACCCATCACACATCATAGCGTGCACATTATTAAGGGGAAGGTACTATGCGATGCACTATAGTGTAGGCTCAAAATAAAAACAAAACAAAACATTTTGGCCTTCTTTTCTATTTTTTAACCTTTAATTAATCTCCTCTCATGAAATATAGCAAACAATTTGCTTTTCACCTATAATTTCTGCCCAAGTCCACGGTATGAAAGAAATAAAACTAAAATCTTGAAGTCTTCAATGTGACATCACATTTTAGGGGCCTTCATAAATGACAAATCCACATAGAATGAAATAAGCTTCATGATAGAGAAAAATAAAATTAAAATTCCATCGTAACGCCTTATGCCTTAAATTAAAAAACAAATAATTTGCTTCTTATATTTTAATAATCGTCCATGTGTACTTTGCCTTCCCTCTTATTTAACCTCTAATAAATTGCTTCTCATGAAACTTTTGTAAATATTTACTCCCACCTCCTCCAAAATATGTAAATAATTTTTCTTTTTGACTTTATACTAAGTAAAGATTTATGGGGT
Organism: Cunninghamia lanceolata; assembly: GCA_027924645.1. NCBI lineage: Eukaryota > Viridiplantae > Streptophyta > Pinopsida > Cupressales > Cupressaceae > Cunninghamia > Cunninghamia lanceolata. The sequence goes on from BSBN01000016.1 coordinate 17,673,372, forward strand.
TTCTTCATGGAGATTAGAATGAAATATTTACTCCCACCTCCTTCAAACTATGTAAATAATTTGTCTTTTTGACTTTATACTATGTAAAGATTATGGGGTTTCTTTGTGGAGGTTAGAATGCAATAAATTTTATTTAAATAACTATAAGGAATTTAAATAAATTGGGAGAATAAACTTCCCCTCTCACCAATTTATGTGCCATAATTTTTAATGCCACCCCTAATAAAATATTTTAATAATGAATTGGTGCATTTAAGATATCATTGTGGAGCTTCAACGACATTGTTGCCACAACCATAGCTTGTGCTTGAATAAGCTGAAAACTAGAAGAACGGTGAATGTTTTTGTTCCTGGCTCTATATTCTAAATTTTGAATCTAAACTTTTATGTCCAAGTTGTTCGCAAACAGTGCTAACCACTAAACTACCAACTTTAGGCACTTAATAGAATTTTCACCATGAACTCAATTTTTACTTGAAAGACCCAAAAATCAAACTAGAGACTAACAAGAATTATCGAATCTCACTTAATTGTCAAAATCTTAAAACTCCACCCCTAAGTCTTAGCTATTAGAAATGCCAAGCATTACCAACCTAACATTGTAGTGCAAAAAAAAAAAATCTACCTAAAACTAAGCTAAATACTTTAGGTAAATCCTTCACATCATTGTAAAATACTTTGTACACTTGTGACCTCTGTGAAAAATATTCTTCTTCATACTGTACTCTACCCTAGCTGCATTGTAGCTAAAACATGAACCAAGTAAAATATGTGCTTGCTTATGCACTGCTCACAAAAATGACCCCTTCTCATGAATAATAATAGACTGCCTTATCTGCATATAGGCATCTTAATATGAAAGGTAATTATTCTAATTTTTACCCTTAAACAATTGACATCTCATCTCAGAAAATGTTTGTAAAATCAAGCCCTCCCTCTCATAAAATTAGATCTGATACAAACTTTGTAAGGAATGAAAGAAGAGCCACAAACATGCCACGTGGGACAATTTAGAAGCAACATATAACCACGGTGGAAATGGAAATGGATCCTTTTATAGTCTACAATGTCAGGCAGCCTATTTTTGGGTCTACAAGTGGCTTATAACATATGAGACTACCTCATACTCCTAGTATGCAGGAGGCACCTAACTATGCTTTAAATATGAGGCATACATACCCTACCCCCTACAAGATTTGAACTTGTGACCTCTCTTTCAAGAGGGCAAGTTTTTCACCAACAGGCTAACTAGATGAGTGAGATTCATATTATATCGTATCACACATTATGGAGCAATTCAATATGATATTTACATGTATCAAAGACACATACTTAGCAAGATTTAACACATTACAAGGGCATAGAACATCAACAAGTGAGATAGTGATTAGCTAGAGAATGAGCTACGACGTGAAGGGAAGCTTTCGATAGGGTCGATTAATTAATAGTGGGGAGACATGAGGATGCAACTTAAAACATTTTGACAAGCAACAAAAAGTTATCGTGCCATTGCAACAAAAGTGCTTGAACAATGCATATGAACATAAGGAAAAGGGCATATGTAGGGTTTTAACATGGACATGGTGATTTAGACATAATTGCACTTGAGCTCAAATTAGTAATTCAACGAGACACAAGGAAAATTTTGAAAAGATGTAAACAATGGCTCATATTTGGGGACATATACTTCTTGTGGGTATAGCGAGATCTTAAAAATATTCTTCGGGGAGTAGACTAGTGCCTTATCCATTGGGTGCACAAATTGACATGTCTATAAAGTTCTAAGTTTTCCATTCCATAATCATTTCTCGATGGCCCAGAGCCACCAAATAATGTGAATCCAATATTTGCTTTTGTCATAGACTTTATTCTCTGATAATTGCCTTTAAAGCCTATTCTGAATACACACTCTACCCAACTACCACATAGCACTAGTAACATTTCTAATCATCCCCTTGAAATGTTTGTTGTTGTGAAATTTTTTCTTTCGTAGCCTCTTTTTGTAGAAAAAAATTTAATTGCAAATACATATAGGCTATTGTTAGAATCTGAAAAGATTAATAACCCATAAAACTAGTGCAAACAAATAGATATCTAAACTATGAATGCAAATGATACAAAATCAAAATAGCAACACAGAGTTAGTCTCTAAGAGAGTAATGCAAATGCTAGAAGCAAAATAGCATTAAGAGGATGCAAAAGCAAAAGATGCAAAATACAAGCCAGGTAGCATGCTTATATAGACTAGGGAGAGGGAGGAGGTGGCAACACCGACCAATGAGGAGCAACCATCTATCAGACTAAAGATAGAAAAGTATCTTCCCAAGATAGCTAATGGATGCTCACATGTAGGAAGGTGACATCTCACAACCACTCACCTAATAAGACATACTTTATTAACCTAAGCAAGATTAATAAAAGTGTAGGAAAAACCTAGGAATATAGGAAAAAAACAAATAACCCACTAGGAAATAAAAACCTACACTAACACCCCCCATAAGCAAAGCTTAGGTGAATGTAGAAATGGGTCCCGACAAATCAAGCCTGATGAGGTACCCATGTACATAAAATTCCTCCCCAAAGAGAGAGAAAAGCCCCCCCAAAATAGAGAGAGAAGAGACCCCCCCAAAAGTAGAGAGAGTTAGGACTCTGAGTGAGAGGAAGAAGCCCCCAGAAGATGAAGCATCCCGCACCCCAGCAAAGCTCGCAAATGAAGGAACTTGTTCTCAGTGAAGGGTTTGGTTAAGATATCAGCAACCTGCTCAGAAGTCATACAGTAGAGAAGGTTGATGACGTGGCCATGGCTGAGATCCCAGATGTAGTGCATGTGGACCTCTATGTGTTTGGTCCATTGATGATGGACCAGATTCTGTGAGATTTGAATGGCACTCTGGTTGTCACAAAATATGATTGATGGCCGTCTGATCTAGATACCAAACTCAGTGAGAAGATTTTGAAGCCAAATGGCCTCAGTGGTGGCATTCACAACCCCCCGATACTCGGCCTCGGTAGAAGATAGAGCAATAGCAAACTGCTTCTTGCTCGACCAACAAACATGACTTGAACCAAGTGAGAAGATGTAACTTGAAGTAGACTTGCGATCCTAAGAATCGCCTGCCCAATCTGAATCTATGTAGCCCACCAAGTCAAGCTCAATGCCCACTGCATAGTGAATCCCAAAACTGTGAGTACCCTAAATGTAGTGAAGGATCCGCTTGGCTACTTTCCAGTGCAGCTCATGAGGCTCCTGCATGAATTGAGAGACCATGCCTATAGCATATGAAATGTTGGGTCTCATATGAGTCAGATAAATGAGACTCCCAATAAGTTGTCGGTACAAAGTGCCATCAACAAGTGGAGAAGAACACTGAGCCTCAAGTTTGACTCTAGAAAGAAAGGGAGTCAGAGTAGGCTTGCAGTCAGCCATATGAAACCTCGAGAGCAAATCTAGAGCATACTTGGACTGGTTGATGGTGATCCCAAAAGTAGACTGGTAGATCTCAATCCCGAGAAAGTAATGCAACAAACCCAAGTCGGTCATCAAAAACCTGTCATGAAGGGCAGTTTTGACAACCCCAATGGTGGATGAAGAACTCCCTATGATCAGCAAGTCATCAACATACAGAACCAGAAATAGGAGTGAATCATCCTACTATAGAATGTAGACATTGGGATCAGAATGGCACCAAGTGAACCCAACTAATAGAAGGAAGGAGTCCATCTTGGCATACCAGGCGTGAGGAGCCTGTTTGAGGCCATAGAGAGACTTCTGAAGATGGCACACAAGTGAAGAATCTTGAATGAACCCCTGTGGCTGCTCCATGTAGATCTCCTCCTGAAGGTCACCATGAAGAAAAGCACTCTTCACATCCATCTGGTGTACTTCCCAACGATTAACTGCAGCAATGGCAAGAACAAGTCGGATGGAATTCATTCAGGCAACTCGTGCAAAAGTCTCAAGGTAGTCAATCCCAGGAACTTAGGAGAATCCTTTAGCAACCAAGCGAGCCTTATGCTTGTCAACTGACCCATCTGCTGCAAATTTTGTCCGATAGATCAACTTACATCAAACAAGTATTCTTCCCTTAGGAAGAGGGACAAGATCCCAAGTGTGGTTCCTGATCAAGGAACTACACTCCTCCTGCATAGGTGTATTCCACTCAGGAATACTAGAAGCTGAAAGGAAGATAGGTGTGTAGAAATCGCTTCCTACACTAATCTAATGAGGAGAGATGTATGCAAATTCAATTTTAATTCTTACAACTACAACAACATAGAACATCTAACAGAGATATTACAGCAACACACACACACAGAAAGTAGATAGAAGAGAGAGAGACAAGATATACGTGGGGAAAACCCTTACGGGTGAAAAACCCCACACTCCAAAATACAACTCAAATGTATTACAGTAAACAATAATAGATTGCAATACAATTTCAGAGCCAATGCTCTTTCAGGAGTCTTCGAATGTCAAATATAGAGATATTCCAGCAGCATAACTGTACCTGTACAAAAATTGCTTATCTCTCATCCAAGCACCTGTTTTTATAGAGTTTACAAGGCAAATATGGAACCTTCTAGAGATGGGCGTCCATCTTGGACTCATGCCCCAAAACCCACGCCTAAGGACACTTGTTGAACATCCCATCCCAATGTGGGTGCCTTGTCCCAAAATAAGCTATAACAGATGCTCTTACGCACCTTACAACTGTCATAGAATCTGTCATAACTAACAGCACTTACAACTGTAAGGGAATCTGTCATACACTGACTAAAAATATCTTATTCCTCTTACAACTTGTCATAACCTCTCTTGACCGCCCAAATATGCCTTTCTCTCATGCAAAGATACTCACCGACACTTGTCATTAAATAAAAGTTGTTTGAGGTTTCAGGGCGTTGCCGCTGAGCCCCCACGGGGGCGCTGCCCCTTGACCCCACCTTGTACTACGACAGGGAGTGCGCTAGGGGCTATGCCCCTTGACCCCGTCTTGGGGGTGCTGCCCCCAAACTCCCGTTAATTATTCAAGGGTGAAACCGTGGCTACCAAAGTCACCAAAATTTAGCCTGTTGCATGTACACAAGGTGCCGACTATGCCAACTCAACATGGGATAAATAAATACAACATTAGGAATTTGCAAAGGTTGAGACACCTTAATTCCCAACATAAGCCTCATGAAAAGACTGTGGATCTGAGGCAGTAGCAATGAAGACATGTGGAGCATCCTGGAACTATGAACGAGTCTGCTTGGTGTCTGATGGATCCCCAACCCAATCACCTACAGACTGCAAGGTCTGTCTAGCCCAAAGTGGACCAGAAGATGGAGAATTTGGAGGAGAATCATCAACCTCTGAATGATGACTAGGAGAGGAAGGAGGTGAGTCCTCTGAATCGCTCTCTGCATCAGAAGTGGAGGTAGAAGACTGTTCAGGTGAATCTAACTCATCAGAAGATTTGTCATGTATCCTAAGTGACTCCAATGTCAAGGTAGGAGTTGGAGAAGTGATTGAAAGTGAGCTTGCAGAGCCCTCCTCAAAATGAACACTCCTCTGAATGAACAACTCATGTGTAGTAAGGTGGAGCAACCGATAACCCTTCACACCATCAGGATAACCTACAAATATGCAAGGTCTCCTTTGCGGATCCAAGGCCTTGCATTTCTCTGCAGGAATGTGGGCCCATGCAGGAGAACCAAAAAATTGAAAGTGCTTAACTGATGGTTTTCAACTGCTCCAAGCTTCAAAAGGAGTGACTCCCTTCAAGGCTCAGTGAGGAACACGGTTCTGGATATAACAAGCACAGTTAATGGCCTCTGTCTAATACTGTGGTGCAAGAGATCTAGAGTGAATCATGTAGTTCGCCATTTCCTTCAAGGACCTATTCTTCCATTCTACAACACTGTTCTGCTGAGGATTGTATGGAACTGAATTCTACAAATCAATCCCCTCTGAAGTGCAAAACCTCTCAAACCAATGGTTGACATACTCACCACCATTGTCAGTGCGCAAAATTTTGATGGCTTTCCTAGATTGCTTCTCTACAAAAGTTTTGAAGTCCTGAAAATGATCAAATATCTCTAACTTCTGTTTGAGAAAGTACACCCAAGTATATCGACAAAAGTCATCAATGAATGTGAGGACATATCTAGCCCTTCTGAAAGGAGGATGCTGAAATGGACCAGCCAAATCACTATGAACTAACTCCAGTATCTGTGAAGCTCTCCATGCCTTACCTTTGTCAAACTTTTCCTTAGGATGCTTACCAAGAATGCAACCTTGGCAAACACCACTTGAAAACTGAACTGAAGGCAACCCTGTGACCATGCTCTGCTGGTTGAGCTGCTGCAAGTAGTGAAAGTTAAGATGGCCAATCCGCTCATGCCATAATCTACTCACATCATCAGAATGAGTGAGAAAAATAGTTGAAGGAGGATCAGGAACAAAGTGAGAAAATAGATAGAGCCGTGACTGATGATCTGCTCTCCCAATTGCAACTGTAGAACCACTGTGCAACTCACAAATCTCCACTGAATCAGGAGTGAACTCAACCCGCTTGCCTGAACATGTGTGAGTGATCTGGTATACCGATAGGAGATTAGTTGATAATGACGGCACAAAAAGAACATCATGGAATGTGCCATCCCCCACATCAACAGACCCTCTCCCACACACCTCAACAGGAGTGTCATCACCCATCAAAATAGAAGGCATAGTACACAGCTCCAAAGATGCAAGTTCTTCCTTAGATGAAGCCATGTGGTGCAAAGCATCTGAATCAAGAACCCAAGTGGATGGTGAAGAAGCAACTGCAACAAGGGCCTTGCCCTTTCCTTTCCCCTTGCTATTTTCTTTTGCCTTGTTAGACCCCTCATTAGAACTCTGTTTGATAGACTCAGGAACACTGATATTATTCTTCTCAAGAATGTGTGTCAAGTGATCAATTTGTTTCTTCAGACATTTATGTTCATCATGACTGGGTCTTTTACAATAGGCACATTGGACCCTCTCTTTCTTAGGCTTGTCACCTTTGGAAGATTGGGTCTCATTAGTTGCTTTTGAAGCAACCGATATCTGATCCTTCTTCTCCTTGCTATTCTTATGTTTCGTATGCTTACTATTGTTGTTACTACTTTGTCCTTTCTATTCTTTTGTGCCTTGGTTGGCAACCAAGGCATGTGACTTAGAGGACTTAAGAGTGCCCATTTGGATTAGCTTGTCTTGTTCCTAAGTGAGATTGACATCAAAATCATCTAAAGATGGCATGGTGAATTAAGTACCAAGTGCACCCTTAGTAGCATAGAAGGTAGAAACAAACACAAAATATTCTGAACTTAGCTTAGAGAGAATACTAAGAATCAGTTGTTCATATTTCTTTTCAATTCCACATTGTTTTAACTGCAACCTTAGTGATTTCAATTTAGTGAAAAAATATTGGATTGTGTTGAAATTGCCTGGACTTAAACTAATTAGTTCATTTTCTAACATATGACCCCTCATTGAATCTTGTGTGCCAAATAGTGTTTCTAGCTTTGTCCAGATTTCATTTGGTGAATTCAAAGACTCAATGTGAAAGAGCAAATGAAGAGAAACAGATAAACACAATGTTCCATATGCCTCATCACATTTGTTAAACCACTTAGGCTTATCTTCATCTTTAGCAGGTTCAGTTTCAAGTCCCATAGTTATCCTATTTAATCTAGCTTTCCTTAAGTGAATTGTCATGCATGATTTCCACTCAAAGTAATTATATGGAGTTAGGATGTGCACATTTGTTTGATCCATGATGAAGAAATGCAGAGAAGAAACGCTGAAAATAAGAGAACCCAACCAAGACAACCCCCCCCTTTCACTCAATCAAAGAATCCCTCAAGAAAATATGATTTGGCACTTTATATTAGTGCGTTTACAACTACCACTAGCAAGAAATACTAAGTGGTCTTGATTTCAATGCATTACAAAACCCTCACGAAGAGCATATGCTGAAAATATAACTTTGACACAATACCTAGAGAAATAAACAACACCACTGCGATCTACTCAAAAAATCATGCACTTTCAAAAAATGAATCGCCTTGATACGAGGTTGTATGTGAAAGTTATGATCCTCCGAAGTTCCCAAAATGAGAACTGTGCAGTGTCACGACTGAGAATCTACAATTTATGAAAAATCTCTGCATCAAAATAAAAAAACGTCTGCACTAGTGCATAGAGCACAAAAAAATAGCCAAAATAAAAAAACATTTTGTGGGAAATGGAGTCCATATGAGCAAGAACGGAGCATTTGAAAACTGCCTTCAAAACTGCAATTGCCAACAGAGAGGGGTCCTATTGTAGATTTCTGAGTGCGTTTCTACAAAATATATAGACTGCATACAAAAACTAAAACATACCGAGATGGTTTCTCTGTGCTGCGAACAAAACCCAGAAGGTGTTTTTCTTGCTGATGTACAAAAGATGTTGATCCAATGTAAACAGAATGCTTTTAGCTACAAAAAATGACTCCAGCAACCAAAAAATCACATGCAAAGGTTGAATCAACTACCTAAGATGAGAAATGGCATGTTGGAACCTACAATATTGATTGAAAACACCAAATACGCAAGCTGGTTGTCAGATTTGAGCTTGAAACCTCAGTTCTGCAACTGTGTATGACGATCTCTGATTTCGGTGAAACGAAAGCCAAATCTGACTTTCTCAAGCCTCCTGGATGCATTGGAACAACCATAAATGCTGCCAGTATAACTAGAAACGCTACAATCACCCAGATTTCATAAAACACATGTGCAAACCCCAGAGATTAAAATGTTTCCATCAATTTTTTTTGATTCTCCAGATCATCCAAAGATGCAAGAGAAGAGCATACTAGGTTTTTCAGAAAACTACAATAATCTTAATTAGCCCCCCTCCCCCCCCGAATCTCTCAAATATGGAAACTAAAATCTACTCTTGCACATAGAAAAGCTTTGATACTATGTTAGAATATGAAAAGATTAATAACTCAGAAAACTAGTGCAAACGAATAGATATCTAAACTATGAATGCAAATGATACGAAATCAAAATAGCAACACAGAGTTAGTCTTCAAGAGAGTAATGCAAATGATAGAAGAAAAATAGCATTAAGAGGATGCAAAAGCAAAAGATGCAAAATACAAGCTAGGTAGCATGCCTATATAGACCAGGGAGAGGGAGGAGGTGGCAACACCAACCAATGAGGAGCAACCATCTATCAGACTAAAGATAGAAAAGTATCTTCCCAAGATAGCTAATAGATTCTCACATGTAGGAAGGTGACACCTCATAACCACTTACCTAATAAGACATGCTTTATTAATCTAAGTGAGATTAATAGAAGTGTAGGAAAAACCTAGGAATATAGGGAAAAAATAAATAACCCACTAGGAAATAAAAACCTACACTAACAGCTATAACCTTCAAACTCAAAATGTTTTCTTATATTGCATGTATTTACATATGTTATGAAATTCAACATATTTGTCAAGATGAACAAAAAAAAAACATTCATGGGCCATTAGACAAGTGAAATCTTGGATATTAACTTCATCAGGAAGGTTTATGCTAAATTTAAAACATTCATTCTCAATAGGTTCGTGCAAAAATACCTGGCTTTTAACTTGAGTGAAGTTATTTAGTTGATGATCCATTAATCAGTTAGAAGTGTGAAATTCAAGCAAAGCACCTTCATGAGATATACAAGATGAATCATGTTTGCCATGAAAATAAGACAACTCATCATTCTTCTTTGAATTAATAGAAAGGTCCTCAAGGAATGTTTCATATTTAGGTGGGTAGTCAAAGAAATTAGGTGTAACAGTATCTTCATCAACAATGACATTCAAATCCACCATGAAGATAAAATTTTCATATGTAACTCTATTCCAAATATACACTTGGAAATCCTTTGCTTTGATTAGTTTATAGTTATATAAGCTGACATAATCATCAAATTTGTTTTTTCCTAGACTAGAAAACTCTAATTTAGAACTTCTACCAAAGAATGTAGATCCAAATCTACATTTGATTTATCAGCAAAGAGAGCGAAAAAATGAGATACATCATTTGTTAGGATTAGCTCATTTTCCCTAAGCATGACATTGTTGTTATATGGAGCCTAATTAGACTCGGAGGTTAAATTTTCCCCACTTTTATCGGTGCAGTTTCCCCCCAAATTATTTAATGGGGGTTTGGGGGCAATGCCCCCAAGACGGGGTCAAGGGGTAGCACCCCTTGTGGGGTCTAGGGGCAGCGCCCCTAGTGCTCTCCCTGTCACGATACAGGGTGGGGTCGAGGGGCAGTGCCCCCATGAGGGCTCAGGGGCAGTGCCCCCGAAACCTCAAATGAATTTTATTGTTTTATAAAGGCGTTGGGAGTTATTTTTCTATTGGCCAACATTAAAAAAAACCCTATTTTGTAACCAACATAAGTCTTGATAAAAAAATGGCTAAGGGTTAGGGTTTCTGTTGATATTGTATTGTAGCATTTGTAGCAGTATTGAGTTGCAAGGATTGTTGGTTGTAATTGGTTTGATTTGCTGGATAATAATATTGGACTCTCTGTTGGTGGATGTAGCCTGAGTTTGGGTGAACCACGTTAAAATTGTCTCTCACTGTTATTATTTTTGTGTATTTTTCATTCCTCTGTTTAATCTTTATTTGCATTTAATTGATATCTTCTGCATGCAATTCCTAACAAACACTTGCTTTCATTTTATCACCAGTGCATTCATATGCATCACCATTAGCATGTTCACTTTGAAATGTAGACAAACTGAGAGCCCTCATTATAATGACCCAATATTTCACCTAAGATAGTAACAAATAAAAATTGAATGAACAATATTTTTTTGATACAAATGTGACACTAAGCATGTAACATCACACTTCTACATGTACAAGATGTCATGACTTGATGTGACAACACACCTAACATGCACACCCATGCACTAGCATGACAACACAAGAAAAAGACTTACTACACCATAGACCTAAAACATTGTGACCAACTCAAGAAATGAGATCTAGAGGATATTTGGGGTTCCCATACCAAATGGAAAATACCTACACCTTGTTCAATGAGCCACCCCTCAAATATGTTGGGATACAATAAGATGAAGACCATTCCACATTGATTTAAACTTCAAAGACCAATCTACACAAATTTAGACTTCAAAGTCTAAATTTCACAATCCCCACTAGCTTGGACTTTGGCCCCCAACCTACAACTTGCAACTTGCATAGCCCACTTGGAGTTTTAGGTTGAGATTGTAGGACCTTAGACTTCAGGGTCTAACTTGAAATTTACATTTCATACTTCAAAGCCTAAGTTACAAATTGAATCTTGCAATCTCTAGGACCAACTTCGATCACACCAAATGGCATCCTTATACTTTGGAGATGGGTTTACATAGTGCATCTTAGACTTTAGATTCTGATGCACATCTTACAATTTGCACTCCATGGAAAAATCCATCCATTTGTTGAGAAACAAACATTTAGTGTCAAAGGATCTAGAACTCAAGCTTCAAACTTTGGAATATAAGTAATAGTTTGTAACTTCTAAAAAAGATGAAGATAGACCCAAAACTCAATAGATGACCAACTTGACCTTTGAAAACTGACTAGCACTATGCATTTTGAACTTCAAAGTCTGATCGTCACCCCACAACCACACAAAACTTCAACACAAGTCCAAATTCCTTCTGGATGACAATTCAAACTTTAGGGTTTGAACTATAGCACACATTTCAAACTTCAAGGTTTGAAATGCACTTGTCAATCATGCAAGACCCTAAGACAAGTCTAGACTCCTATACACCTACAATTTAGACTTTGGGATTCAATGATCAATTCACAACTATGTAGAATTTTACTAAGGTAGGCACAACAAGATCTTACTTTTTGATCATCAAGGCATAATACCCTCGTTTTGCATGTTATGAAAAAACAATCTGGGCCAAGAACATAGTTCTCAAATACCTCTAAAAGTAGACTAAGACTTAAGAAAAACTCTCCTTTCTTAAGAGCAATCCATACAAGAAAATGACCAGCTTCATAAGGTAACAACCAATGGAGAAAATGAAACAATACAAAACATCATATCAACATACATTCTTATAAAAAGAGGTATAAATCCTTGATAAGATTATGACATGACTAGCTTCAAGAGATAAGAAAGCATACTTATTGACCATATTTTCCATGTCACACCAATCATGATAAAATCAATTAAGACAACCATGTGTATTCTAACTTCAAATCAGCTACACCAAAATGAGTATTAGAGTTTGCATCACCTCTATGGGTGGAACATAGTACAATACATCGTTGTCCATCAATAATATACAATTTTACATATGAGGACATCAATTTCCTAAATTTATACACTTACTTTTTAAAATCATGAAAGAACATAATACCAAATGGTGAGATAAAAGAGGCCATACATGCTCTCCAAGCTACTTTGAGAAATCCATGAGTCCCCAGTGGTGGTTCAACACTACCCAACCATGTGGAACTCGTAGTCCCATCCCTCCAAATTGGAAGATAATTGAATCAAGTAGTCAAACACACTAAAATCAAACATGAGGTTAGAAAAGCACACAATTCTACATCTCAAACATGGGTACACCATGCAAGCATACATGAGTACATAGCTACCATTAAATACATATACATGCCAAATACATAATCACAATATTACACTAGGTAAGCATGCATTAGGAGATCGTTCAACACCAACAAAGCCTACACATGAAACATTATACAAGGTACAAGATACATCTAAACACAAGATTGGAAAGAACACACCAATCAAACATATGCAAAGAGATCACAAGCACCCATCAGATATGTAATCCAAGGTACAAAAGGAAGAGAGGGTTGTCCTAAGTACTAGCAATGGAGTGTTATAATGAGTATCAACCATGTGGAGGTTAAGGAGAATGACCCCATCCCATGGAGGTCTTCAACAACACCATATCAGAATGCAAGTTCATCCCAAGATCCATGGTCTCAAAAATGCCAGACCATCCCACCTATCATTTACGGTTCTTTCCACATATCCTCTTGGGCATACAAAATTGTCTCATAGATTATCTTACATTAATGTTTATATGTTTGATTCCTTGGTCATTTTAATTATATCTTATATTAACCTCTCATTGCCTCAAGTGAATGGGTTAGAGAGTCTGTCATGTCCCCATTTTCGGAGTGATCTCACATGGAGGTGATGATTAGCCTATTCACCATTCCCGTAGACTAATTAACATGGTAAGGGAATGATTTTGAGTTTGAGCTTGGTTTTTGAAGATCAAAATAATAATATTGGCTCAACTAGTGATTTTTATTGTGTTTTGGCTAGCTAAGGGATATTGTTTATTTAGCCAAATTGTCAAAGTTCCTCTAGAGGATAGAGAAAGGGAAAATTGGAGAATACAATATTTAAATTGTATTTTCATCATGGGATTGATGGATGCCAAGTGGACAAGGAAAAATGAAATCTTTAATTACATTTTTCAATATCTATTTTGCCATTGGGTTCTAACACCAAGGATGAGGTTTGCATTGTTTGATGTGTCAACGCATGGATAAGGGATTGCATTGAAATGGATGCTAAGGATCATTCACCCAATGGAGATGAAGCCAATTCAAATGATACATTGGATCAAGTGATTGAATAAGGTGAATTTGTTATTGTTAAATGAGCCAACGGTTACAAGGAACAACAAGTATGATCATTGCTAAGTGTGCCAACGGCCTAGGAGGATCGGCGCACATGGGAAGAGGCAAATTTTATTAAATGCAATGCAATTGTTATTGTGGAATTGTCGCCCAGCCGAGAGAGAAGTTGTTATTGATATTTTGAATGCTTTGATGCTAGCCGCCACCAAGAAGAAGACATTTAAAATGCTATTGAAGGTTTTTAAATGCAAGTTTTGAGTTAGTTAGCATTCACCCAGCCTTGAAGATAATTTTATTGAATGAAATGTATTGTTGCTGATATGTATATATGTCCAGGCATGAAAGAGATATTGTTATTAAATAAAATGATGATAGTGCTAGTCGCCGCCCAAGGGAAACATAGCTAAAATTGTAAGGTGGTTCAATTTTTCCCAAGGCGTGGGATTTTGAGGTGAAAGGCATTCAATAACATCAAGGAAGATTTTAAATGATTGTGTTCATTGATTCAATGCATGCAAGAAGATGAAATTTCATTGGTGGACTTCAAGCAAATATTGAAATCAAGTAAATTGGGATACCTAGCCAAGCTCAAGGATAAATAGCACCATTTTTCTTCATTTTGCAACTTTTGATCATATGGTAAGCTTTCATACTTTATGTTTATTTGATGGAAATTGCATTTTCTAGTGAATTATCAAGGTGATGCTCCCTTGATTGACGTGGTGATGTTCCCATGTCATTGTATGAGATGATATCATGCAGATTTCATAATTGTTCTTGAATTGTGGTTGATATTGAGGTGTTTGAAGAGAGTTTTCATTGCATTTGAAACCCTTGGTGATTGAGGAAGAATACCAAGGTAGTCGATTTGATAACAAGTGTGATTTTTGACATCATTTGCATGGACTGAGTTTATGACAGCAAGATGGAAAATTCATTTACAGGGTTTTAGGTTGGATTTTATGAAGACAACCAAGCATCATTTGGAAGTCATCCCAAGCCAATCGCTCACTCTAGGAGCCAATCGCTTGCACTAGAAGGGGTTTTTTGAAGACATTTTGCTCAATTCTTCATTGCTAGAAATTATCAGTCATATCAGCAGTTGTAACAGCAGTTTAAAAGGAGATATCAGACTTGATTAGAGTCATTTCAAATCCTAAGTTGAGCTGGGTTGATAAATTAGACATTCTACTTGATATTGTCATTGATCCTCTAGGGTTATTGTTGCAATTTGATGCATATTTGTACTTGTAATAAGGACTGATATAAAATAGTCATTGACTGTGATAAAATCTAGCCAATAAGCTCTTGTACTTTTCATATTTGAAGACTTCCATAATGCAAGGTGTTTGGGTATCTATGAGTTCATATGTGAGTTGATGTTATTTGGCATTGTGTTCAATTTTTAAGTGCATTTGAGTGAAAATTTTCAATCATTATAAGTAGGGTATTTTACAGTGGTATCAAAGCTTGGATCCTACCAGCCTATGGGTTATGAGCTACTACATTGATCCTTTGCCGCATCATTATAGGAGAAGAGCAGGTACAATGGGTGATAGAAGGCAAGGTATGACACAAGAAGATATTGATAACATGTTAAGAGAGATGGTTGATCATCAACGAGATATGGTAGAACAACAACATGAGACAAATCTGAATATTCAAAGAATGTTTCAAGATTTGATGAACAAAAACAATAATCAGGCTAATCCAGGTAATCAGAATAATCAGGATGCTGGTAGTATAGCAGGATCACCTTGTGCAAGGAGGACATGCACACCTACAGTTGAGAGACCTATGCAGCCTACTTTTCTTCCTAGAGAAGATGAAGTAGAAGAGGAGCCATAGGTTGAGGAAGAGGAGATTCCATTTGGTTAGAATTTGGTATCTTTGGTTGATGAGTATGATTCACTTCCCAAGCATGTGCGAAACAGGATCAACCTCAACAATTACATAAGCCAAAAGCAAGAAAGTCAAAGAGGTAGAGTTGAACGTCTAGGGCAAAGAAGAGCACAACAACCTACACAACCAAATGAATACAAGGATGCATTGAACAAGATTCCTCTCCCTAGTTTTGATGGCAATGGTAAGCTAAGTGCTAGAGCATGGGTGAATAAGTTGGGCACTTTTCTTACACTCAAGCCCATGAGTGAGGAAAAGGCTATACATTTGGAGGGTCTAGCATATGAGTGGTGGCATCATGGACTTGTTTTTCAACATCATAATAGGATTACTTCATATGATGAGTTTGTTCAAAAACTCATTAACAGGTTTGACCACAAAGATGTGGAGGTCTACTACTGTGAGCTTGCACAGTTGAAACAGAGTGGTAGAGTGGATGCATATGTCAATGAATTTCAAAAGATTGTGGTTATGGTTCCTGACATGACTAATAGGAGGATTACTATGTTGTTTGTTGAGGGTTTGAATGATAGTATCAAAGGGTTGGTTAAGGTACATATAAGCCAACTACACTTGAGGAGGCCATTGAGTTAGCACTTGGTTTGGATACTACTCCTACATTCACTCAAAAGAAAAGTTTTTTAAAGGCTCAAGTTCAAATCAGAAGAAACCATTTCAGCCTAAGCGTAATCCTTCTATAGTCGAGAGAGATGAATTGAGAAGGAAGAAGCTATGCTTTTCTTGCAAGCAACCGTGGGAACCAGGACATATATGCCTTGGGAAAGGCGAAGCACATCTCATTGAGGTATTTTCAGATGATGATAGTGACGCACATGAGGATACAGGTTCGGATCATGATGAGATTCATTTGGAGTAGCCTACATTGGAGCTTGATAAAGGTGGAAGTACAGGTCTAGTGACTATTTCTTCTATTTCAGGTGTTCCTAGGAATCATGCTTTTCGTGTGAAAGGAGTTATCAAGGGACAATGAAGCACATGTTTGGTGGATAGTGGAGCCATGCATAATTTCATTGATGAGGGTTTAGTCATGAGACGTGGTTTACAGACTGAGGATTTTCCAGGATTCACAGTTATAGTTGCAGATGGATTCACTATGAGTTGTCAGAAGAAGGTTTCTCAACTTAGCATTCAGATGGGTGACTATACATTAACAAATGACTTCTATAAGGTTGGACTTGGACAGATTGATGTTGTGTTGGGAGTACATTGGCTACAGTCTCTTGGCTGTTACATTCATGACTTTCAGAAGATGGAGATGGAGTTCATTCATGAGGGGAAGAAGGTAGTATTGAGGGCACTTTCAGATGGAGGACCTAGATTTGTTTCAGCTATGAGTATGGAGACTTTGTTTCATCATGATGACATTGCATGGGCAGCCCAAGTTTCCATTTCTTCCAAATTTTCTTCCAATAGTGAGTATCACGTGGATATCAAATCCATGTTGGATAAGCATGGTAAGGTGTTTGGTGACATTCCTCTAGGTAGACCACTAGACCGTGGTTTTGAGCATGTGATTGAGCTTGAGGATGGGACCAAGCCCATCAATATTCCACCATATCATCATCCGCGACATTTCAAGATTGAGATAGAGAATACTATTAAGGAATTGATTGATATGGGACACATTCGGCCTTCATCTAGTCCATTTGCTTCTTTGGTGGTGTTGGTGAAGAAGAAAGATGGTACTATGTGGATGTGTATTGATTACAGAGCCTTGAACAAGAAGACAATAAAAAATAGGTACCCTATACCCAAGATCGATGAGTTACTTGATGAGCTATATGGGGCCGTGTATTTCTCCAAAATTGATCTTCATTCAGGCTATCATCAGATTTGTGTTCGTGAGGAGGATATTCTGAAGATAACATTCAGATGCTACTATGGACACTATAAGTTTCTTGTCATGCCCTTTGGTCTTAGTAATGCACCCACTACATTTCAGTCTTGCATGAACCATGTGTTCAATAAGCATTTGCGTAAGTTTTTGTTGGTATTCTTTGATGACATTTTGATTTATAATAAGACATGGGACGAGCATCTTCGACATCTTGATGAGGTACTTGGTGTTATGGAGGCACAATCATTGTATGCTAAGGCTTCTAAGTGTGAGTTTGGATTGGAGGAGATTCTCTATTTAGGGCATGTGATTAGTGCTAATGGAGTACAAGTACATGAGGAGAAGATCAAAACAATACAGGATTGGCCTACTCTAAGGAACATTTCTGATTCTGAGTTGAGAGGTTTCTTGGGTCTTTGCAGTTATTACAGGAGGTTTGTTAGAGTTTTTTCACAATTGGCAGCACCATTGACAAATCTCACTAAGAAAGGGGATTTCATTTGGTTTATTGAGGCATAGACTACTTTTGATCGACTCAAGGAGGTGATGAGTATTACTCCAATATTGGCACTACCTAATTTTACACAGTCCTTTGTACTTGAGTGCGATGCATCAGGTGAAGGTATTGGGGCTGTATTAATGCAGAATAGGCATCCCATTGCATTTGAGAGTAGGAAATTAAGGGATGTGGAGCGCCTATATTCCACCTATGACAAGGAGATGCTTGCCATTATGCATGCTTTGGCAAAGTTTCGTCAGTACTTGGTAGTTGCAAAGTTTGTGGTGAGGATCGACCACAATAGCTTGAAATACTTCTTAGAGCAAAAGGATTTGAATGAGAGGCAACAAAACTGGGCCTCTAAGATACAGTCATATGATTTTGACATCCAATTTATTAAGGGGAAGAAGAATATTGTTGCGGATGCACTTTCCAGGAGGCCTACTATTTGCTCTTTGAGTGAGATTTCAGCTGATTGGAAATCTCAACTTTTAGTTCAAGAGTATTCCAAGTCTACATTTGCATGAGAGATCATGGATGGTTTGATTCAGGATGATCGATATAAGGTTGTTGATGATGTGATATATTAGAAGGACATGATTTTCTTGGTACTTGAGTCAAAGCTTAAGCAACAAATATTGAGAGCCATTCATGAAACACCTCTAGCAAGGCATCCAAGTTTATTCAAAACCTATAGGCAGGTTCATGAGAGATTCTCATGGAAGGGTCTCAAGGATGACGTGTTGCAGTATGTTAGAGAGTGTTTGACTTGTTAGCAGAACAAGTCTGAGCATACTTTTCTCGCCGGTCTACTTCAGCCATTGCCTATTCTTGAGCAGAAGTGGGAAAGTATCTCCATGGACTTCATCACAAGGCTTCCAAAGGTACATGGTAAGGATTGCATATATGTGGTTGTTGATAGACTAACCAAATATGCACATTTCTATCCTATTGCAATGGACTATTCAACATTGTAGGTGGTAGAGTTATTCTTCCGAGAGGTGTTTTGCTTGCATGGCCTTCCAAAGACTATTGTAAGTGATTGGGATAGTAGATTCATCATCATGTTTTGGCGTGAGATATTCTGACTTATAGGTATAGAGTTGACACCGAGCACTAGTTATCACCCTCAAACAGATGGATAGATAGAGATTGTGAATAAGTGGATTGAGGGCTATCTTCGCAATTATGTAGCAGGGCATCAACATGCTTGGATTAGGTGGTTGTATCTTGGTGAGTATTGCTATAATACCACCTATCACATGTCTATTGGCATGACTCCATTCAGGGTATTGTATGGATATGATGCACTCTCTTTTGTGGATTTGGCATTTGATGATAGTAGAGCTCCTCAAGCTAAGGAGTTGATGCAGGATACACAAGACATCCTTAGGATTCTTAAGGATAATATTCATCAGGCACAAAATTAGAAAAAGATCTATGCAGATAGGCATCGGGTTGAGAGGATATTTGAGGTAGATGATTTGGTGTTTTTGCACCTACAGCCATACATATAGAGTACTTTGAAGAAAAGAGGTGTAGAAAAGCTCAAGCCAAAATTTTATGGGCCATACAAGATTGTGAGGAGAGTTGTCGAGGTTGCATATGAGCTTGAGTTACCACTAGGGAGCTGCATACATAATGTGTTTCATGTGTCATGCCTCAAAAAGGCATTGGGACAACATGTGGTTTCTTCTCCCGATCTTCCACCTCCTGATGAAGAGGGTATGTTGATATTGGAGCCTAACAGCATAGTAGATATGAGGGAGAAAAATTTGAGGAGCTAAGTCATTAGAGAGTATTTGGTGAGATAGAGAGGATTGCCATTGGAGGATGCTACTTGGGAAGGAGAGCAAATTTTGGAGCATCCTAATCTTCGATTGCTTGAGGACAAGCAATCCTGGGAAGGGAGGACTGTCATGTCCCCATTTCTGGAGTGATCTCACATGGAGGTGATGATTAGCCTATTCACCATTCCCATAGGCTAATTAACATGGTAAGGGAATGATTTTGAGTTTGATCTTGGTTTTTGAAGATCAAAATGATAATATTGGCTCAACTAGTGATTTTTATTGTGTTTTGGCTAAGTGTTGCTAATGGATATTGTTTATTTAGCCAAATTATCAAAGTTCCTCTAGAGGATAGAGAAAGGGAAAATTGGAGAATACAATATTTAAATTGTATTTTCATCATGGGATCGATGGATGCCAAGTGGACAAGGAAAAATGAAATCTTTAATTACATTTTTCAATATCTATTTTGCTATTGGGTTCTAATGCCAAGGATGAGGTTTGCATTGTTTGATGTGTCAACGCATGGATAAGGGATTGCATTGAAATGGATGCTAAGGATCATTCACCCAATGGAGATGAAGCCAATTCAAATGATACATTGGATCAAGCAATTGAGTAAGGTGAATTTGTTATTGCTAAATGAGCCAACGGTTACAAGGAATAATAAGTATTATCATTGCTAAGTGTGCCAACGGCCTAGGAGGATCGACACACATGGGAAGAGGCAAATTTTATTCAATGCAATGCAATTGTTATTGTGGAATCACTGCCCAACCAAGAGGGAAGTTGTTATTAATATTTTGAATGCTTTGATGCTAGTCGCCGCCAAGAAGAAGACATTTAAAATGCTGATTGACTTGGTTTTTAAATGCAAGTTGTGAGTTAGTTAGCATTCACCCAGCCTTGAAGATAATTTTATTGAATGAAATGTATTGTTGCTGATGTGTATATATGCCTAGCCATGAAAGAGATATTTTTATTAAATAAAATGATACTAGTGTTGGACGCTGCCCAAGGGAAACATAGCTAAAATTGCGAGGTGGTTCAATTTTGCCCAAGGTGTGGGATTTTGAGGTGAAAGGTATTCAATAACATCAAGGAAGATTTTAAATGATTGTGTTCATTGATTCAATGCATGCAAAAAGATGAAATTTCATTGGTGGACTTCAAGCAAATATTGAAATTAAGCAAATTGGGACGCCTAGCCAAGATCAAGGATAAATAGCACCATTTGTCTTCATTTTGCAACTTTTGATCATATGGTAAGCTTTCATACTTCATGTTTATTTGTGGGAAATCGCATTTTCTAGTGAATTATCAAGGTGATGCTCCCTTGATTAATGTGGTGATGTTCCCATGTCATTGTATGAGATGATATCATGCAGATTTCATCATTGTTCTTGAATTGCAGGTTGATATTGAGGTGTTTGAAGAGAGTTTTCATTGCATTTGAAACCCTTGGTGATTGAGAAAGACTACCAAGGTAGTCGATTTGATAACAAGTGTGATTTTTGACATCATTTGCATGGATTGAGTTTATGACAACAAGCTAGAAAATTCATTTACAGGGTTTTAGGTTGGATTTTGTGAAGACATTTGAGTTGAAGACAAGCAAACATCATTTGGAAGCCATCCCAAGCCAATCTCTCACTCTAGGAGCCAATCGCTTGCACTAGAAGAGGGTTTTTTGAAGACATTTTGCTCAATTCTTCATTGCTGGAAATTATCAGTCATATCAGCAGTTGTAACAATAGTTTAGAAGGAGATATTAGACTTGATTAGAGTAATTTCAAACCCTAAGTTGAGATGGGTTGATAATTTAGACATTCTACTTGATATTGGCATTGATCCTCTAGGGTTATTGTTGCAATTTGATGCATATTTGTACTTGTAATAAGGATTGATATAAAACAGTCATTGACTGTCATAAAAAATAGCCAATAAGCTCTTGTACTTTTCATATTTGAAGACTTCCATAATGCAAGGTGTTTGGGTATCTATGAGTTCATATGTGTGTTGATGTTATTTGGCATTGTGTTGTTCAATTTTTAAGTGCATTTGAGTGAAAAATTTCAGTCATTATAAGTAGGGTATTTTACAGAGTCCACTCGACTCTAGCCTAGGTTCCTCAACTCCTATGACTTCATAAATAAAAGCACATGAACATGTAGCATGAAGAAAATGGTCCAAAATAAGGCACATAGAAGACCATTTGGTTTTCCCATCCCATTTACATGATAACCCATATTCCCACATGACATAATACATTTCATTCATAATACAACATTCTATTTTCATAATCAAAGCACACATAGGCTTATTCTCAACTTCAAGGTTTTCAATGCAAATTTTTACCAAATGTTTAAACATCAACTTTCAAAAATCCAAGCATAGCCTTTTGAAACCAAAGACATGGGAACCACTTTTTTCCAACCACATACAAATTTTGAATAAATTTCACCATAGTTTTGACGTAAAATGCAAAATCTCCAAATGCATACAATGAGAATTATTGAATTGATTCCCATCAATTCAACAATTCACTCAATCAATCTTTCCTACAAAATTCAAAATCCAATGCATCCACTTAAGTTGGGCATGGCCAAGCAACATAAGGAAAATGCATAACCAAATCCATGTTAGACACTTACCTTTCAACCAAGCATAAAATAGATGAAGGAAGGAGATGAAGAGTTGAGAGGGTAGCATTTATCTCTTTTCACACCACACACCACCCAAATTCAATGCCCAAGTGACCAACAACTCCAAATGCCTAAGGATGCAGGAGAAAGGAGGATGCAAGGGTCCAAAAGTGCAGCTCGACAAACCCTCATTCCTAGTAGTCTCCTCGCTTCATTTTCCCATGCCAAAGGAATACCAAGAGGGAGTAAAGACAAGGGAAATATATTCAAGGGAGGGAATGGAGATTGAGCTTGACTAAACCTTGGAATTTGAACATAGATTTCTCTTGACATGATTTTCATACTATGGGTTACCCAAAAGAGATCTAATTTTTTGTACACATAGTCAAGGGAGAGAATGGAGGTTGAGGTTTCTATTTTTTTGTGGCTATATATTTAGCTCTAGATTGTGACTAGGATGTTTTAAAATATTGGGATGAGCATGAAAAATGAACATGGCTATTTGAACAAGTGGGTGAGATGTCATGATAATACTCAAAGTCATAATTTTCATAATACACAGGTTTTTAATCACAAGATGAAATATATGGAAGGGAAGACCTATATAACACTTAGACTGAGAAGCCATATTTGATACTTTATATTCAAAATTAACTAAGAATAACCCAAACACATAATTCCTTTTATTAAATAAGCTTTGTCTCTTAGCAAAGAAGAAGGAAATATCATCCATATACCTTCAATATTCTACTACACCTTCTTGAATTATGTTCTTGAATGTCATAACCCCTATTTTTCAATAATTACATATGAATCTAAAAATTATTATTTAATCAATTGTCAACTAAATTCAACTTGTGTGTGCGATAGGGTTACTCTCTCACTCTCTCGACGGAGAGAGGGTACCATCAAGGAAGAGGATGTCTAGCCGATTGACAATGACTTGTACTGAAGGAACCTATGCACACACCACTTAGTCTAATTGCATATGCATTTTAATTGCATAATCCTTTAATTGGTAGCTAATAATCGCAATAAATTTATTAAATTGGATTATTTTTGCATAATAATTTTTAGGGAAAGATTTAACTAAATCTCACAATTAAAATAGATTCTTAACTATTTAAGAAATCTTTCAAAGATTCTTTATTGCATTAATGGTTTCTATTCTAAGAATACATGCATTTGAGATGCATTAAGGGAATCTTGAGAAAATGTTTTCTTTTTCAAAATTGAGGGGGTTAATACTAGAAAGAGAGAGTTAGTGAGGAAAAGGATTTATTGCATTTACTATTTTATTTTGAGTGTATGTTCTCCCAGAGGATGCTCTGAAAAAGGTATTAAAAGAGTAGTTTATGTTGGATAATGGGGGAATCTAGGGAAGCAAATATTTTTCATGCTTGGTGCATCAATAATGGGGAGAGATGTCTATACCATGATCAAAATCTTTAGAGGAATACTTATAAAGACATGGAATTTGTCTCTACACCCTCTAATTGCATTCACCTTGCCTTGGCAGCCTTGCAGTATCTCAATCTTGAAGGACTCATTGTCATAACAACTACTACATAAAAAGTAATCTGAATTGCTTAGCCACAATATCTAAGATCAAGTAATCTTTTGGCTAAGTTAAAACTTTAAATTATATGACTCAGTTTACTACAACTTTTTAGACTGTATGTAAGATAAACTAGGAGAGGTGCTTTACGATTTTTGTATGTGATTGGTCCTACTTAGCCAGCATAAACCCTTGTCCCTATATGCATATTTAGTCCACGATAACATAGGCATATCATCTACCCATATCTCTTTGTTTTCTCTTCTCTTTTTTGTGTGTTTCTTAGCTTTTTCAACAATTCATCAACTTTGACAGACCAAATCTCATATTTCAAGAAAATGCCAAGAGATCTAAGCAATCTAAAAACCTGAATGACCACCTATTGAGCTAAATGCTCCATGAATTGTTTTAATGTCCGTTAATAGTCAAAACACTCAGTGTATTGAACAAATGTTGCAGGAGTATAATCAAAAGCATGTACTAGACATTTTTAAACCTTGATAATACAATAAAATTACCTTCAGGCCCTCCTTAAGGTCATGAAGGCACTGGTCAAACTCAAGGATGGGATCATGATGAAACTACATAATCTGATGACAAATTCTATTATTGGACTTTCTACTCAAAATTATTGTGTCCCCACCTCAAAAAGAGCCCTGCAATAGGAGTCTTAACGCCTTCTGATTGCTTTTGCTTGAAAGTTTCTAAACCCTGCTTAACAAATCCATTTTGTGCATATCTTGCAATCATTGCATTCCATGAGACAACATTTCTTTGAGGCATTTTCTCAACGTTTCACATGCTTGCTTGATCTAGCTTCACGCTTTGCCTGCACCTTTGATAAATCTTCAACCATTGAAAATTTAATTCTTTTTGCTAAATCTTTCCTTATCCAGATTGCATCTAGATGTGCCTCTGCATTCAGATTGAGAACTCTTTTAAACCTTTGTTGTGCATTCCACTTATAGGAAACTTTTAAATTGTATTTTAACTAGTGTTTGAATCCTCTATCCTTACCTATTAGTGCCAGGGTAGTGCTTCATCTTAGCAATGAGATTAGACAACTTAATAATTTTATTTTTACCAAATTCAATGTCGAAGATATGGTTAGGTATTAAAGACATTGTATGGTGCATTGTTCTTTTGTATGAGCCTATATGGCTAGTTATTGTAAAGGCATAGTCCTTTCTATTAAGCTATTTGTTTAGCCGATGCATGGAATCATATTTGATTATTTTGATGAAAGAATTTTACTTGAGTTGTAATATTTGTAGACACCTAAAAATGCCTTGACCACGCAAGACACTTTTCTGTATCCTTGCATCATTAACTCCCCTTTCACCAAATTAATTAAATAATATCAATTTATTTAATTAATCCTAGCCATTCATCTTAACCATCCATCCTAATCATTCACCTGTAATAAATTAAATCAATTTATTACTCTACCTTAACCATTGTCCATAATTAATTAAATATACCAATATTTATTTAATTGATTTCTCTCATCCACTAACATAGATTAATAAAATAAAACACACTTATTTGATTACTCCTGTCATGCCCACATTTTCCATGTGGTCATGACACGATATTCATGTGTCATGTCCATATTTGTCATGTGGTCATGACATAACACATCAAAATTTTTTCCTACCTAACTCTAAAACCCCCTCGCACGCAACATACGCGCTCGGTGACACACGCACATAACGTGGTTGTATTCGCAACACACGTTAAGCGTGTCATTCAAAGGCGAGGAAGTCAACCACAAAGCGGGTTGATGCGAAACTCCTTTCGCGGTCCCTACGAGACGATAGCAACTAAGGGGGTATGCATTGTAAGAAGCATCACCAAGAGGGGTGGTTTCCATCCTGAAACCAACCCTAAGGTTTGTTATGAGAAGGTGACACGGTTTCAAGCCGAGTCGAAACCTAACCCTAGTTAATTACTATCAACTAAGACATCATTATAAAATAAAGAAACTAATATGATAAGGATAATAAAAATGACAACACCATTTAAATCTATCGAAGGAAATTACAAGATTTTCAAGCCTTTCATTAAATCATTTAACCATAATATTAAACAGGAAGGTAAAACATGAGAATAAATTAATTAAATAAAGCTACTTCCAATTCTGAGAAACTCGACGACTTAATGTTACTAAGGGATAAAGTTTCCCTAAATTTTTGGCAGCATAATGCTACCATGCTAACCATAAGAGGGATTAAATCAACACTAAACAAATGCCCCACTATAGAACTATTGCAAAATTTAAAACAACTTAAATAAGTTAAATAACTTAGTAGAACAACCATAGGACTAAAACACTTAACCCAATTAATTCAAATAAATATTTGGTAATCCTTAGCACTTAAATAAATTAAAAAGTAATAGAATAACTAAACCACCACTTAAAGTTTCAATAATTAAATACACACTCACACTAACTCACTAAGATAGATTAGTAGAAATAAACAAGGGGTTTAAAGATAAGCATCCCCTATTATCTAGGTCATCCCAAAACCCTAGAAATTAGTTATAAAAGGCATGCATATATCCTATTTGCTCTCACAAGGTGCCTTTTTGTTTTGGTTAGTGCAGGTACAACAAGTTGGAATGAAAGGGGAAAATCCCTTCCCCAAGGGGAAGGTCATTTTCCCAAGCTTTTTAATTGCTAACTATTTTGTTTTGCTCTCAAGTTTTTCCATTTGTTTATACATACTAACCTACAGGTTTATATTTTTTTTATCTTCTAACATTTCTATTTTGTTCTCCAATTCTCTATGTTTTCCAGTTTAAGGTTTAAGTTTGTATGCAATCTCAAATGTTTGCTCTCCAATGAGATTTAAAAGATAAAGGTCAAAATAAGATTATTTATTATTGTTTACCCAAAGAAATAACTCTCTGTTTATTTTATTTTTTACATAGAGATATATATTATTATGCAGAATATATATATATATATATATATTAAAAGGAGTAACACTTATGTTGTTTTATTTTTTTGTTTCTAAAAAAACAAAACAGAGAGGGATACCTCTGTGTGTGTGTGTGTATATACAGCAGAGGGATGAACGGAAATAACTATTGCAGATTGTTTTTATTAAAACAAAGGTGGAATTAAAAATTTTACAGAGATCATATATAAGAAAAAACAGAGGATTTTGAATTTATTTCCATTTTTTTTAAGCAACACAGGGAGCCTTTTGTGGGGGCTGAGGACCTTGTGGCCTGGAGACTACATAGTCCACGGGCCTCACAGGACCGCGGCCTGTGTAGGCTACAACTTATAGGGGGCTCTTCCCACAAGAGCCCACAGGCCCTGTGGGACTGGGTCCCCTGGCCAAGGGTGCCAGGCAGCGACAACCATGAGTGTCGTTGCTGCTCAACCTATTTTTGTTTTGTTTCTACACAGTTTCAAAAAAAATAAAACCCTAAAGATTAATACCAATTACTTTATTTATAAAATGCTTTGTATTTATTAAAAAAAAACTAAAACACATATGATATATATATAGAGAGAGAGAGAACTACATGAGATATTAAAAGCAAAACTAACTCTTTCCTTCTATAGTTTAACAACCATAGTATTTTATTTTGAATCAAAATTAGAAATATATTTTGTTTTGTGAGACATTAGTACTATTTATTTTTCTTATCTAAACAAGGAACCATGATTCAATTTCTTTATTTATTTTATTTTTGTATAAAAACATTATTCATTATCTCTTTCCTATAAACGAGGTAGGTACACTTAAATATATATTTTTGTTTAATAATACCTATAGCCATTTTATTTGTGAAACACCAATATATTTGTGATCTCTTTTTTTTCTTTTCTTTCATTTATAAGTAAGTCAACAACACATTGAAATAGGGAGAGAGAGAGAGACTAAAGCAACTATTTAACTTCTCAATAGCAACCAAAATAGTATAATACATATAGCCCAAAAGAACTTCATTGTCACATTGAAATAAATCTTTTACAAAAGGGTTCATATACAACAATAGAATCTCCCAAGAGAGATATTTACTCTCACATGCTACCAAAACCCTTACAAGGCTCAAGAGACAAGGCATACTTATTACCTTTATTTTTACAACACACTTGAACACTCTTTTCTTCATGAAGCCAAATCTCAAGTATCCTCCAAGAGCTAAACTTACAAAACACACGACAAGGTTTCCAATGCCAAGGGATTGCTCACCTCCCATCCTAGGCTTGCTAGCAAGCCACCCCTGAGCTAGGAGGCCCACTAGGCTACCATGGTTTCACACCAACACATCAAGCAAAGCACTCATCAAAAACACACCAACACCCACCCAAGGGATACCACAACACAAAATCCATAACCATGGATTTGAACAAGGGGGAGAGAGTGGACTACTCTACTCAAGGGGAAAGACTTCAAACACAACTTACTCCTTTCAACACTACTTTCTCATATCTCCATTTAACCATTTTCTCCTCAATACCAACTCATGTTATGAACTTAACCATTTTATCAATTCCATATTCACAAGGAGGGCACTCTTGCCTCTCTCCCATAACCACAACCTCAAAATAAGGCCTCAAGCCAAAACAACTCCTCTCAAGGAGTGACCTTTCCCCAAGGAGGTTCTCATCTCTCTCCAAACCCCAATACAAGGCAAGCTTCTTCCACACAAGTGGTGAGCATTTTCTATAAACAACCCATCCCAAAACAAGAAACAACATAAAATACATTCACAAAACACATAACAACAACAATATGCAACATCACAAAGAAAACTAATGAAAGCATGAACTAATAAGCTAATAGGCTTGAGAGTCTACCTCTCAAGATTTCCATGGTTAGAAGGGTTGAAGAAGAGATCCACAATACCCTCTATCTCCAAGCTTCTACTCTTTTCCCAAGTCCAAAACCCAAGAAAACTCTCCCAACAAGAAAAGAAATAAAAAAATGCAAAGAAAAAAGAACCCTTCTCCCTTCAACAAGAGGGAGTTAATAGGCTTTTCCCACAAGCCTTGATGAATGAGAAGGTGACACTTGTCACCTTCTCCTTCATCCACACAACTCTCTCACAACCCCACAAGAATGAGGAGGTGACACTTGTCACCCTCCCATACAACTATGCTACACACTCTCCCACAAATGCTCTCACACATGTGTGAGAGCATTGAGAGAGGGGATCACACATGTGAGACCCCACAAGAATGAGGTGGTGACACTTGTCACCTTCTCATTCAACTAAGCTACACACTCTCCCACAAATGCTCTCACACATGTGTGAGAGCATAGGGAAGAGGTCTCACACACGTGAGGGCTTTGGAAGCTTCCAAAGCATTGGTGCAGTCATGTTAGGAGGGTTCACAGAATGAACTATCCGGACCATGCAACAAGAGTAAACATAATGGAAATAACTCAAAGAATGGAACAAATGCAGATTTAGTCATTCAGTATATCATAGAATTCAAATAGAGATTGGCCGGCAACATGCAGGTTTACAATTAGGGCTCACATCCCTGATTACATACATGCACAAGATAAGGCTTTGAAGCTCCCTTCGCACAAAATCTAAACTATCAGCTATCCCTATGTTATGAACTTAATTAATCCTTTCCTAAGGATCTATTACATCAATATATATCTAATCCATATCAATAGATTCCTCCGTGTCAGCCAAAGAAGATCACAAATTCCAAAGAAGAGATGTAACGTGTGTACATAGATAGGTTGGACCTAAATGCATAGAGTACTTCTGGTAAATGAATGGAATTCAATGTGTGGATCTCTTGGGAAGGTCAGCCATGAACCAAAGATCATTGAATGATGTGTCATTAGGTTCCAAAGATTGGGAAATGCTTTTGCAAGTTTCTCCTTCAGCTGGTTGCCAGTGAATATTAGGATGCTCTGCTATGAGAAACAGTCAACTTCTGATAGCGATATCTTTTTCGTATTAACATACGGATCTCTAAATTCTGGATATGATGTAAATGAATGAACGTAGATGCTAAATCCAGCTCCACAAGATCTACAAATGCTATAGGGCCAAGATATAGAATCTACTACTAATTGAACTGCCTAAACTAAATTGGAAAAGAAACAAACTGAACTGTAAACAAATGAAATGCAAATGTTTTTGGTTGATGCAAGATTGCCCTTGAACCAGGGATGCTCCTGCATTAAACATTCGGGGTTATTGAAAAAGTGAGTCCCTCACTTTGTTGGGGCTAGGGGAAAACCAAGACGGTCCACCTCAGCCTGAGAAATCCATGATGAATCTTCTTCCAGTTTGCCTTTCTACTTTGGTATTCTTTGTATTGTCTTCCTTTGGTGCTACGTCCAACTCTGCTATCCAAAATGTCTTCAATCTGCTCTGGTGCTTGTTGTGGTAACTACTTCTTCAAGTCTTCTTCCATGCTGTCACTGAACTCTGCTTCATGATACTGATATAGGTCTGCAATGTTGAAAATAGGTGAAATACCCAATGTCTCCAGTAATTCCACTTCATATGCATTTCCTGAATCAAATTTCCTGAGTATCTTACAAGGTTCAAACTTCTTCATCTTCAACTTGTTATATGTCCCAACTGGAAATCTTTCTTTTCTCAAGTACACCATCACTTCATCTCCAACTTCAAATTCCTTATGTTTTCTCTTCTCATCAGCCTTCCCTTTGTACTTATTGTTCATATTCTCCAAATGCTTCTTCACCTGATTATGCATTGTCTGCATGTGATCTACAAATTATTTTGCATCTGCACTTCTCTTTTCCTCCATACTGACATCTCTCAATTCTGCTACTCCTCTAGGATTCACTCTGGTCACAATCTCAAAAGGTGTTCTTCTGGTACTCCTGTTCACTGAATTATTATATGTAAACTCTGCTTGTGAAAGAATCAAATCCCAACTTCCAGTTTTCTCTCCAACCAAACATCTCAACAAATTTCCCAAACTCCTATTCACTACCTCTGTCTGTCCATCTGTCTGTGGATGAAAAGCTAAACTGAACTTCCAATCTATCTTCATCTTCTTCCAAAGTGTCCTCGAAAAGTATCCAACAAACTTTGTGTCTCTGTCTGAAACTATACTCTTAGGTAATCCATGCAATCTCACAATCTCCTTGAAAAATAAGTCAGCTACATGCACTGCATCAGTTGTCTTCTTACAAGGTATAAAATGAGCCATCTTTGAAAATCTGTCAACCACTACAAATATTGAATGATGTCCTCTCTATGTCTTAGGCAATCCCATCACAAAATCCATGCTTATGTCTTCCCAAGGTTTCTCCAGTATTGTCAAAGGTTTATACAATCCGATGTTCTGACTACTCCCTTTTGTAACTTGACAAACTCTACAACTCTGAACAAATCTCCGAACATCCTTATGTATCTGAGGCCAAAAGTAATTTTCACTCTCCAAAGCCACTGTCTTATCAATGCCAAAATGTCCTTCCAATCCACCACTATGCTTCTCCTTGATCAAATTATCTCTCATTGAACTCCTAGGTATGCACAACTGAGTTCCTTTGAACAACATATCTTCTTGAATGAAATAGTCCAACCACTTACTTCTATTTGTCACAACAGGTTCCGTACATGCTTTCCACAGTTCTACAAAATCAGTGTCTCCCTCATACATATTCTTCAATTCATCAAAACCCAACACTCGACTCTCATCTCTGTCAACAAGTTTATTCTTCTACTCAATGCATCAACAACTTTGTTTGATTTTCCACTCGTATGCTTTAACACAAAAGTATAACTCTGCATGAATTCTACCCACCTCATATGTCTCTAATTCAACTTACCTTGACTGTTCAAATACTCCAAAGCTTGATGATCTGTATACAACACAAACTCCTTAGGTAACAAGTAATGTCTCCACTTCTTCATGGCATAGAACTCTTGATCATAAACTGAATATCTTCTCCTTGCATCATTCAACTTCTCACTGAAATATGCTACAGATCTACCTTCTTGACTTAATACTACTCCAATTGCATTTCCACTTGCATCACAATCAACTTGAAATACCTTATTAAAATTTGGTAATGCCAAGACAGATTGCTCTATCACTTTCTACTTCAACAACTCAAAACTTTTATCTGCTCCAGATGTCCACTTAAAATCCTTTCTGTCACCTCTCATTGTCTCTGTCATAGGGCTACAAACTGAACTGAAATTTCTAATGAACTTCCAGTAGAAACTAGCCAATCCATGAAATGATCTAACTTCTCCAATGCTCTCCGGTGTAGGCCATTCAACAATTGCTTTCACTTTCTCAAGGTCCATCTTCAATCCTTCCACAGAAATCACAAATCCCAAATATACTAACTCCTCTTCCATGAAACTACACTTTTTGATGTTTATTGGCAATTTCTCTTCTCTCAATCTCTGCAAAACTTGTCTAATATGCCACAAATGTTCCTCTTTTGTCTTACTAAAAATTAGAATATCATCCAAGTACACAATAACAAACTTACCCAAGAATTTCTTCAAGACTTCATTCATCAACCTCATGAAAGTACTCAGTGCATTTGTCAATCCAAAAGGCATCACTAACCACTCATACAATCCTTCATTTGTCTTAAAAGTAGTCTTCCATTCATCACCTTCTCTGATTCTGATCTGATGGTATCCACTCTTCAAATCTAGTTTTGTGAAATATTTTGCTCCACTCAAACAATCCATGATATCATCCATCCTAGGTAAAGGAAATCTATACTTAACTGTGATCTTGTTTATTGCTCTAGAATTGGTACACATTCTCCATCCTTCTTCGGTGCCAACACAACAGGTATTGCACAAGGACTCAAACTTTCTCTGATCAAACCTTTCCTCAACAATTCTTGTATCTATCTATTTAGTTCTTCATTCTCTGTCGGTGTCATTCTATGTGCTTCTTTATTAGGCAAACTTGCTCCCAGTATAAGATCCATGTGATGACTGATACTCCTTATAGGTGGCAATCCATCAGGCACATTATCTGATATGATGTCTTCATACTTTGTCAGCAACTCTCTTATCTCTTCCAGTTGTGGTTCTTCTTTCTTCAATGCTTCAGGCTTCTTAGGAATCAAGGCATAACACATATTCTCATGTCTCAAACCATCTAGAAATTTTCTCTGATCTACCAAACAGATTCTAGAATTCCCACATACCACATCTTTAGGATCATCCTCCAAAGGAATTAAAGTAATTCTTATCCCATTTTTTGTTATAGTGTATGTATTCTTTCTCCCATCATGTATAGCTTTTCTATCATACTACCAAGGTCTACCCAGCAATATATGACAAACATCCATAGGCATAATATCACACAAGACTTCATCATGATAAGATCCAATATGAAATTTCACCAAACATTGTTCACTCACCAGTACCTTATGATCATCCTGAATCCATGCTATCTGATATGGCTTAGGGTGTTTCAATCTTTCCAACTTCAGCTTAGTCACCATCTCCTCTGAAACTAGGTTATCTGAACTACCACTACCAATCACGACTTTACAACACTTACCTCCGGATTTGCATCTAGTTCTGAACAAGCTCTTCCTCTGCGGTGGTTCCTCCTTTGTCTCTATTTGAAATAGTGCTCTCCTCATCACCAATGATTCTCCTTTCTCCAGTTTACCAACAGAATAGGGGTCATCTAACTCAACAGGTTCTTCTTCAACATAGGTTGCTCTTCCACTATTCTTTGTCCTCTTACTTGTACTACCTTGATTACATTCAAATGCTCTATGTCCTTCACCTCCACACTCAAAACAAGTACATTTGAATGTTCTCTTATCCAATCCTCTTCCTTCTCTTCTATATCCTTCATTCCGGTATACACTAGGGTTTCCTCTCCGATAAAAATTTCTATCATCTCTCCGGTAAGCACTATTATCTCTGTCCTCCTTCTTGAATGGGCTGTCAAACTTGTTCTGCTCCAGATGTGATCTGTCTCCTTCAAAAAATGTTCTACCTCTCTGAAATTTACCTCCTCCTCTTCTTTGTCTCTGATCATACCTCTTATTCAGCTTCTCTTCAACTTTCAGGGCAAACTGATATGCTTCTTCCAAAGATGTCATCCTCACCAAGCTTAGCTCTTTTGAATGTTCAATCTCAGTCCATTGATGTATCTAGCCACTTTCTCCTTGCTTGCTTCACTATGTCCTGTCCTTATGATTATCTTATGAAATTCTTCAATGTACTCCTTCACAGATTTCTCCTTTTGTCTCAGGTTTTGCAATCTTTTCAACAGTTCCAACTCATAGTCAGCAAGTATAAATTGATTCTTCAACTTTGTCACCATCCTATCCCATTTTGTAATCTTTTCTTTTCCTCTTTTGTTTCTTTCCAACTGAACTTCTTTCCACCATATAGTAGCATGTCTGTTCAACTTTGTCTTTGCAAATTTCACCTTCTCCAGATCTTCAATTTCCTCATATTCAAAGTATTCTTCCATGTCATTTATCCAGTCAATCAACTCTTTAGGGTTCAAATTACTAGTATAATTTGGCACATCAACTCTAGGTCTCTTTCCAATCTTTGAAATAGCTCGCAACATCTTTACTTGATATGATTCTTCTTCTTCATCACCTCCTAGGGTTTCGCCAGTTTGTTCAACAGATTGAAATTCTTCTTCCTCATTGCTTTCAACATTAGGTCTCGGTGTCAATCCTCTTCGCCTATCTTCTTCAACAGCATCCAAACAAATTCACAATGTTTTCATTATCTCCATCATCTCATCTATTCTACTAGCCATTGTTCCAACAGCAACAACTCTCCTTGGAAGCATTCTTCCTAGGATCAAGTGCAAACTACCTCAGGTTTGGTGATCGGGCTACAAGGTGACATCTGCCTCACAATCGGTGATTGGTTGCAACACAAATAGCCTACCTCAATTTAGAGATTTGTCCATAGCAAGATCTTATAGAATTTCCTTCGCCAACTTCGCTCAATTCGCTCCAGAGATTCAAACTTTAGCTCTGATACCACTCGGTGTAGTCACGGTAGGAGGGTTCATAGAATGAACTATCCGGACCATGCAACAAGAGTAAACACAATGGAAACAACTCAAAGAAATGGAGCAAATATAGATTCAGTCATTCAGTATATCATAGAATTCAAATAGAGATTGGTTGGCAACATGCAGGCTTACAATTAGGGCTCACAGGCCTGATTACATACATGTGCAAGATAAGGCTTTGAATCTCCCTTCGCACAAAATCTAAACTATCAGCTATCCCTATGTTATGAACTTAATAACTCCTTTCCTAAGGATCTATTACATCAATATATATCTAATTTGGATCAATAGATTCCTCCGCGTCGGCCAAGGAAGATCACAAATTCCAAAGAAGAGATGTAACATGTGTACACAGATAGGTCGGACCTAAATGCATAGAACACTTCCGGTAAATGAATGGAATGATGTGTGGATCTCTTGGGAAGGTCAACCATGAACCAAAGATCATTGAATGACATGTCATTAGGCTCCAAAGATCGGGAAATGCTTCTGCAAGTTTCTCCTTCAGCTAGTTGCCAGTGAATATCAGAGTGCTCTGCTCTAAGAAATAATCAACTTTTGACAGTGATATCTTTTCGGTATTAACATGCAGATCCTTGAATTCTAGATATAATGTAAATGAATGAATGTAGATGTTAAATCCAGCTCCACAATATCTGAAAATGCTACAAGGCCAAGATACAGAATCTGCTACTAACTGAACTGCCTGAACTGAACTGGAAAAGAAACAAACTGAACTGCAAACAAATGAAATACAAATGTTTTTGGTTGATGCAAGATTGCTTTTGAACCAGGGATGCTCCTGCATCAAGCACTCAAAGACAAGGGTAACCTTATCCTAGGTGAGGGGTTAGTTAAGGTGGGATGGTGACTTGCCACCCACCTTTCACATCTCCCAAACTCGTCACTTTACTCTAGGGGTAAGTTAAGGTGACCATACAAGGGTTACACCAAGAGTTAACATGCTAAAAATGGCCCTAGGGGTATGACCTAGGGTCATTAATTGACCATAATTAACACAAGGGGGCTCATAAATCCACTTAAAAAGACTCATAAATATTTAGCACAAAATTTGTGCAAACCAAAACAATACAACATTACAAACTTTGAGGTGATCAAATAATAAGGTGAAACCTTACAAAAATTTCATTAATTTAATCATGCAATTAAAATTAGACAACACCATAGTCCCTAGGAGGGACTCAGTTTAGCATTACTAGTTTTAAACATGGGTAGAGTCATGGACCTCTGATTTCCATTGGCAATGTAATTAGTCTGCACACTACAACACACATTAGTACCCACATGTAGTATATATATCTAGATAGCCGAAGCAACAAGAATAGGAAAGCACACACACCATACACTCATAAATATCACATGATAACATTCACTTGATTCTCAAATCAATCATGTTTCCAAATCACACAATTAGGATCATAAATCACCTAGTATTTCATCAATTCAATCATCTAGCTAAACCATTTCAATTGCACCAATTATAATAATACATTCAACATCATGGAATTCATAATATAATCAATCATGTAAGATACAACATCATCCTATAATAACTCATCTATCTAATCAAGCACAAGATAAAACTGTTAAATGTCCAAATAGAAGGGATCAATAGTCCTCAAAATGACCACATGTCAAATATAATCCGAACAATCAAGGTCTAATAGTGCAACTAATCCGGTCGCACAAGGGTGGGCCTCACAAATCCCCCTAGCCTATGACCTAAATCTAGCCTAATTAAATAAATATCATTTATTTAATTATCTATCACACCCTACCTAGCCCCTAGACCCAAATTAATTAAGTAAACCCTTAATTAATCTAAACCACTAATTAACCCCTTTAATAGTTTCCAATAGCCATATTGATTAAGTTAATCACTTAATTAATTAGCCTAAAACTCCATATCCCATCTCCCCACACCCTTTGAATAAAAAGCATTTTTATTAAAAGGGAGTCACATGTGTCTCCACCTCACCTTTCCTCTTTCATGCAAGAGCATTTTTTAATATAAAATGCTCACACATGTCTTTGCCAAAAATATGCATGTGTCATTTCTTATCCCACTCACCCATAAACTCTAATTTTTTATTACACCCTCTCCCACAAAATGAATTTTTAATTCATTCACATGTCTTAATCCTCATTAATGCAAAGTCTTCTCAAGGTTAATTAAAAATTAAAAAATAATGAGAACCATCCATTATTGTTGATCAAATCTTGGCTCTTGATCTCACCATTTCATCTCCATCCTTAGATTTCAACTTTGAACCTCCACCATTGATCCAAATTCCTCCAAAAACTCTATAAATGCAAGCCTCCTTCAAGCATTTTTCAAGTCAAGTTATTTGCAGCCATACTATGCTAAAATTCTTAGCCAAATCCATTGCCAACCCATCTTATTACATTTGTGTTGATCATTAGAGCAATCCACATCCATTTTTGTGTTGGGTAAAGCTAGGAAATTGTCTTGGGTGCAACATTTCCTCAACCTTATCAAGGAGAATGGAGGACTTGAATTTTCAAGGTATAATCTTCTAGTTTATGCTAAATCTTTTATGTTATTTATCTTTTTAGTCTTCCTGCATCTTCATTTGGCACGCCCAGTAGAACCCACATCCCTATATCTAACTCCATTTTTCAAGTTTTTGTGAGTTTCTGTCATGCAGGTCGTATCAGTGCCTTCAATAGCCTGTTTAGTGCCTCCAGTCCTCTGTTCAATGCCTTCGAACCCTCTGTCGGTGCCTGCATTTTGACTAATGATTGTTTTCTATTTTAACTATGCTCTACAGATTTTTAGCACCTCAGGAACTCATATCAATGCCTTTGGAGCTTCTGTCAACGCTTCCGGTTCGCCTGTTGGTGCCCCCAACTCACTGTTTAGCACCTTTGGTCCCCTGTTCAGCGCCTACGTCACCCGCAGTAGTGCCTCAGGTCCCCAATTCAATGCCTCCGTCCATGACTGGGAATTTCATTTTAGTTTTACATCATTTTAACACTTGGATTTTCTA
This sequence comes from Cunninghamia lanceolata, assembly GCA_027924645.1. Lineage (NCBI taxonomy): Eukaryota > Viridiplantae > Streptophyta > Pinopsida > Cupressales > Cupressaceae > Cunninghamia > Cunninghamia lanceolata. The sequence continues at coordinate 17,711,367 of BSBN01000016.1, forward strand.
AATCAACGCATGCGACCTCTGTGACAGTCCGCAAGTATAACAATCATTTTTAGTCTTTTCAGCACTTGCATGTTCTGTGTTAGCGCTTTAGATTAGTATAGTAGCATCTATTTTTTGATTTAGCACCTTTGTAGTTATTATTAGCGCTTAGGGTCTTTGCTTTAGCACCTATGTTCTCTGTGTCAGTGCTTGCATTCTATGTTTCAGCACTTCAGGTGTTTCTGTCAGGGCCTGTGTTTTCTATTTTAGCACTTGCATCCTAATAGATTTGAATTCAATTTGTTTTGGACACTAACACACTCTTTTGTAGGTATCTGGCATCTAACAAAGCATTTTAAAGAAAACTACTAACCCTTTTGTGCAGCACCACAGTCAAAGGCTTTACTTTTCTCACTAGTCTAGTTGCACATTAATTAAAGTAGGGGTTAAAGAATTGTTTGCCATGCTTGTGTTTGCATTTGGATGTATGCTCTCCCCTCGCACCTTAGGGTGATCTTGGGGATCAAAAGTCCTTGTGCAAACTTCTTGTTTATTGGTATCCCGAAGGGGTCACTATTTTCATGTATGCTCTCCCCTTGTGCTTCGTGCGATCTTGGGTGATCAAAAGTAAGTAGTGGTTTCTTCTTAGGAGGCTTGCTTGGGGATTTCATCACCCTAAGGGATGACCTCAACCACGCATACCAGCGGGGTATATCAAAGGGGGGAGAAGGAAACTTGTACTCCAATCTAGTAACGTTGTCATTGGGACAACCTTGGGGCCTTGGGTGATTACGGACACAAGGTGAAGTGGTGTTTGCTTATCACTTATGCCACATCCTTTCAATGGGCTAGTGTTCACGGTTTGTACCCCAAGTACCTAGTGTATATCAGGGACTCCCTAGTAACTTATTCAAGCCTAGCTTAAGACCTTTCAGCCGTATGAGATTGTAATGCACCGGATACTAGTTAGACCTGAGAAGTTACTCACTGCACAAGCCACATTGATTTTATCTCTAAGTGCAAATGCCCTCTAGAAACAGGTGTTCATGTCATGTATGCTCTCCCCTTGTGCCATAAGAGTGATCTTGGGTGATAAAAAATGGTTAGTTTCCTCCTCATGGGACTTGCATGTTACGCCTAAATAAAGGCAACGAGGTGGACTTATGGTGTCATACACTCCTACTTGAATAATTATAGGGATGGCCATGTGATTGGTATGTTTTTTGTCAAGATCTGTGAAAGTAAAATTGATCTTATGCATTAAAGTCACTCAGCCATTATGTTTTCTTTGTTTGCAAAGTCTCTTGCCAAAGAGTTGTTGAAGCCAAAAAAATCAAATTTTCACACAAACCAAACAATTTTAGCACCTTAAGAAAACCTTTTAGCACCTCCATTTAGACTATCAATGCCCGCAGATAGATTGTCAGTGCCTCCATTCAGATTGCCAATGCTTACAACCTGTTTGTTAGCGCCTGCGTCTACCATTTCGGTGCCTCTGGTCAACCTGTCAACACCTGCGGCGCTTCTGTCAGCATCCTACAAACACCAATTGACCAATATTCAACCTCTTAGGAATAATTTGACCATTTCTAGAATGTGGCAACCTTTGAGAACCACCCAAAAATCACCCACTCTTCACTTAAAGTCATCCATTATCAAAATTTCATCATCACACATCTCAAATTTGACCTTAGGAAAATCTTAATTTATCAATTCCATCTTTGGACCTTCACCTTCACCATATCCATTTCACCCAACCCTTGATGAACCTCCAACAAAATCCTCCTCAAATCAAAATTTAAACCCCATCAAAACCATCCAAATCCAATCAAAATCATCCAAACCAAAATTAAAATCATCCAAATCAAACCAAAACCAATCAAAGCAAAACCCAATCAATCTCCAAATCAAATTTGTGCTAAATTAAATCTAGATCTTATCCCTATCCCCTAATTTAAAGCAAGCTTAACTTTGTTATTTCTAGATAACTTCTCCTTTACCTCTAAGGCATATTGATATGCCTCATCTAGAGTGCTCACCTTGATTAGAGTTAGTTTATCCTAGAGTTAGAATCTTAGTTCATTGAAAATAGCTTGCAACTTATTGCTCCTCTTCTTCCTACATATTTGTTCTAATTTGTAAGTATAAAAATCTTTATGGATAACTCCTTTTGTCTCAAAATTTAAAATTGCTTGAATAAGTTTTGTTGATATAGTCTAAGGGAAATAAATGTTAGTTAATATGTTTTATCATTTTGGGCCACAACATTACTTTTTGCTCCCCTTGTCTTATTTGGGATTGTTTAAGGTTTTCTTAACATATGACAACATGTGACATAATTTTGGTGACAATAAACTTGACTCTCCTAGGACCATCTTCCTCCAATATTTCCATGTTGAAATATTTTCAAGCTACTTCACCCAATCTACAAAGAGGTCTAGGTTTAATTCTCCTTTAAAGATTGACACGTCTAGCTCAACCTTTGATTGTTTAATGAAATAACTTGCACAAGAGAAGAATATAATTACACTGAGAGGCATTCATATAGTTACAATAGGGGTGGAAGTGAGATCCCTCCTATTTCCATGTACAAAAAAATCTAAAAATAGAAAGGTGGACACGTGTTTATAATTGATTAAGCCCTATCAATTTGAAATGAAATCATAGAAGTTGAAGACCAAATGCCACACATTATAAGTTGTATCTAGGTTACTAAAAACATAAAGAAATATTTGGATAATTCATCTATTCACCTTTTCTACTTAGGTCGTCTCTATGTAATCATGTGTAACATGCCACTTGTTCTACCAACTAAGATTCACTAAGTTAAACTTGAAAGTAAATAAGTCGTGAATTCATAACAGGAATAATAAAAAAATTTCCTCCGAACATTTGATATAATGCACATTTGAAACATATTTCAAACTTCTATTGCATAACCAAATTACATTTATCAATAAAAGAATTCAATATTCAACTTTTACAACTTTTTTCATAAATTACATAGAAGCTTCAAGAGCTTAATAGAAAAATGGAATCACATGTTTATATACTTGTCTGTCTTCAATACTCCCGACCACCAACTACATGAGGGGAAGCATCACTCAGGTGATTTACCTCCAACCACGAACTATCTGTAGTCCCCCATACATTTCCCAAACAGGTAGATGGCCCTACCCTTCAACAAAGGGATTGGTATAGCAACCTCAAAGTCAAGCCTAATTTGAGCAGGTGTTATGTCCTACATTAACTAGTACTATCATACTATGGCTACAACCATCAAAATATGACATCTCTACTTAGTAATGCAAACCTGGAACACGATGAAGCTAGACAGTGTAAGCGTTGGCTATGTACACAACTTTGGCCAAAGTTTTCTTTGTCTCATATTCACCCACCCTTCTATCTCATCTGGGAAAGACGACAATCTCTATACTAGGTTATCTACCTCTTCCATGGATCACTTATCCCAAGGTTAACCTACTACATGCTTTACTAGGATACATATATCGAAGTAATAACACTCGAATCCTATTCTCACTATCTTTCCCCTTGTATGATTTTCCTATATAAATACCAATCAATGATTGATTCACGAAACTATCTAGGTAAAAACCAAACCATAGACACTATCTCACATTCACAATACAAGTTTACTATCCAGAAATATATATATATATATATATATATATATATATATATATATATATATCTATATATAAACTATTATAGAATCAAAAGACATTAACAACGATAATTCAATATTGCAATCACTTAACAATAATACATCACATAATATTTTGAAAATAGGAAAAACACAGAGAAGGAGAAATAAATCCCATGCCTGAGAATAGAGGTCCAAATGGATCAGATACTCTTCTGCTAATGACCTTCCAATTCTCTAGATCGCTCTTCCAAATAAAACAACTTATTAAAACAAAACGACAAATTTTCGACACAAATGCAAAACTCAAATTTGAAAAGGAAAAGCTCTTGATTAGAAATGGTGCAATTAAAAATGAGGGAGAGTACCCTCTTTTATATCGCAACCAATTCACAAATGTCGATATAATGTCGACATGCTTAACCAAATCAAAAAAATGTTGACACTATGAGGATATGCTTACAAAATCTAAAATTAGTTCATAAAAACCAAACAACCTTCTAAAAATGGTGTTAGATATAAATTAAAAATAAAATAAAATTATTAACTTTTCACAAGGAACCACCTGCTCACAGTATGCGTTGCCTCCATGTTTAAAGGCCTGCGTGCCAAATCGGTTAAAAAGCTTTTACAAATTGAAATAAATTTAAAAGGTTTATGAAGGGGGGGCACGTGCCTTAAGAGATTAAAACATAACCATTAAAACTTGAACACCATTCGTTTAAAATATGAGATATGTATCCCTTATTAAAAAGCCCTAAAAACCTTAGTTTTTATTATTATACTTTTATAATAATAATTTCCTTTTATTAAACACTTTTAATTCTTATTGCTTATTTTATTATAACTATTATTATTATTACTTTTTAAAAAAACTACTCTTTTATTATTATTATTATTTTTAATTAAATCTATTATATATATAATCTTATTGTTTTAATTAACATAAAACAATATTTATGAAAACCAAATTCTGCAAAATGATAAAATTATATCTCTACTATTAAGAGAAAATAATAATAATATTTATATTAAATACATATATAGAGAGAGACTATAAATATATAATTATCATCGTAAAATCAAATATAACTCATAATCAAAATGCATATAAAATCATAAAATCTTCAGACTTATCGTCGAAGAACACAAGAGAGATGATAATTCTTGCATAGGCCAAATAGACATCTCCATATCTATGAGTAATATGCTCAAGAATATACATAGGTACGTCTACCTACATATGTTGATGCTCATATCGACTCATGTATAAGAACGTATCGTGGACTTGCACGAGCATTAATTAACTCAAAGAAACCAAACACTTAACAACATGCAGGTTCGAAACTACCAAAGTCAAGAATCATGACTCACAACTTAGGTCACTTACTGCTACCCACACTAACTTGACTCTACCTAGGTCAGAACAGGATGTGAGTGTGTGCTGCTCAGTTTAGGCTTCTCTTTTGCGTTTACTAGACCAAGTCCTTCTCGTGAGTGATACCTCCCCTCTTTTATGGATGGACAACCTGTTCCTGCAACCACTTAGATCATTGCCATAGTAGTTAACTAATCAAAATATCATCATTAATTAACAATAACCACATTTAATACAAGACATTGTATTATTCTTTTTCTCATTATATTGCATTCAAAATAGATAACACACATAGATGCAAAGATTCATAAATACTTCAATTTTCACAAAATATCCAATCTATAGTAAATGGATGAAAACACATAAATAGATGTAGAAATCCATAATCACTCACTTTCCAAACAATTAATCAAACTAGGTAAATAGTAAGTAGATAGAAACACATGGAGTGTAACATACTCCCCCTTGTGAATCATCGTCCTTGATGATCTTTAAGTATCAAGCATTATCATAACATAGTAAAACATAAAAAGTATCATATCACAAAACATATTATTTTTCAAGAACTTTCAAAATCCAAAATAACTTGTGGAAACTTTTGCTTTATCTCAGCATAATCTTCCTAAGTGGCAGAATCTTCTGCATACTGATCCCATTGGATCTTGCATTGCAGAACCTCTCTATTACGTAAGTGAAGCTTACACATTTCGAGCACCTTGAGAGGCTCGATTGTTACCACCCCTGGGTCGTGTACCTGTACAGTATTCTATTCAATAACATGGTTATCCCCTGGAACATACTTCTTAAGATATGACACATGAAAAACAGTATGCATCCTAGCAAGAGCTAGTGGCAAAGCAATTCTGTATGCAACAGAATTGACTACTTCTAGGACTTCAAATGGACCTACATAGCGCGGAGCTAGTTTGGATGACTTTCCAAACTTTACCAAACTCTTATGGGGTTTTACTCTCAATAACACCTTATCCCCAACAGAAAAATTCGTAGGAACTCGTTTGGCATCTGCATAACTCTTTTGCTTGTCATTAGCTTCTGCCAACCTTTGCTTGATAATCTTAACTTGTTCTTCCATATCTGATAACATTTTTGGCCCAACACTTATCCTATCTTCTAGCTTATCCTAGCTTATAGGAGTTCGACATTTCCTGCCATACAATGCTTCAAACGGAGCCATTTTATTGCAGAATGATAAGAGTTATTGTATGCAAACTCTACCAAAGGTAAATAGTCCTCCCATTTGTATTGTTGATCCATGTAATACATCCTTAGAAGATCTTCCAGTACTTGGTTTACTCTTTCCATTTGCCCATCTATTTCTGGATGATAAGTTGAACTTATATTTCACTGAGTTCCTAGAGAAGAAAACAAGGTTTGCCAAAACCTAGAAGTTACACAAGCATCTTTGTTAGAAATAATCTTTTCAGGAATCCCATGCAATCTAAACACCTCTTGAATAAACTTCCGAGCTATTACTGGAGCTCCATCTGAAAGATTACCTGGTATGAAATGTTCTACCTTAGTAAGTTTGTCTACGACCACTAGAATGGCATTGTGCTTATTCCTCGACATTGGAAGACCTTGCACAAAATCCATACTAATAACCTGCCACTTACTTTCTGGTATATCATGAGGATATAGTAAACCTGTAGGATGATGATGTTCTGCTTTTACTCTCTGACATTCTAAACAACTTGCCACAAACCTTGCGGCATCCCCTTTCATCCCCTTCCAGAAATATAACGGATTTACATCCGCTAACATCTAGGTAACACTAGGATGCCCTGAGTATGGTGCATTATGAACTTCTTTCCATACCAAATTCCTTAGTTCACCAACATCAGGTACATAAATTCTTCCATTAAATCTCAATAATCTATTTGGTTCAAAACTAAATCCTTCATACCTCTTATCTTGCAAATCTCTCGAGAGTGCTTGCTTGACTTTTTCATAGAACTCGTCACCCTTGGATCCTTGCAATACTCAACTTTTGAAATCTGACTGGATTACTACCAAAGAAGCTATATGCCTTCTTCGACTTAAGGCATCAACAACTCTATTTTCCTTTCCCTTGATGTAGTTAATGTCAAAATCATAGTCTGATATCAACTCTAACCACCTTCTTTGCCTTGCATTAAGATTAGGCCGTGTAAATAGATACTTCAAACCATGATGGTTCATTTTCAGTTCAAAAGGTTTACCCATCAAATAGTGTCTCCACATCTGTAATGCATGAACTACTGTTGCTAACTCCAAATCATGCGACGCATAATTATGTTCATAAGGCTTTAGCTTCCTTGACTCATATGCAATGACTTGCCCTCCTTGCATTAATACTCCACCTAGACCTTCTCCTGATGCATCTGTGATTACTACAAAATTACCTTCTGGATCTGGCACTTTCAAAATCGGAGCCGTGGTCAACTTCTTCTTTAGGAGATCAAAAGCCTCTTGACATTTTTCAGTCTAATCATACTTTTTCCCTTTCCTTTGAAGAGATGTGATAGGAAAAGCTACACTAGAAAAGTTTTTCACAAACTTACCGTAATATCCAGCCAAACCCATGAAACTTCTTACTTTGAAAACATTCTTTGGCATTGGCCACTCAAGTATTGCTTTGATCTTGGCTGGATCAATGCAATCCCTTTAGTTGAAATCACATGGCCCAAATACTGTACTTCCTTCTGAAAGAAGGTACACTTGGAAAGTTTCTTGTACAACTTATGCTCTCTTAGTCGTTGGAGTACCATTTCCAAATGTTGAAGATGTTCCTCTTCATTCTTGGAGTAAATCAAAATATCACCAAGAAGACCAAAACAAATTTATCCAAGCAGTCTCTAAATACACTATTCATAAGGTTCATGAATGCTACAGGTGCATTTGTTAACCCAAAAGGTAAGACTGTAAACTCATAATGGCCATACCTTGTTCTGAAAGCAATCTTAGAGATGTCTTCATCCTTGATTCTCAATTGGTGATATCCTGACCTTAGATCAATTTTAGAAAACATAGTTGCACCTTGCATCTGATCAAAGAGATCATTAATACGTGGCAACGGATACTTATTCTTCACTGTTGCTTTATTGAGCATCCGGTAATCTATACACAATCTCAATGTTCCATCCTTCTTCTTGACGAAGATCACTGGCGCTCCCCAAGGCGAAACACTTGGCCTTATTAATCCTTTGGACAACAATTTTTCCAACTAAGATTTTAACTCCATCAATTCAGTTGTCGTCATTCTATACGGTACCTTGGAAATACATTCTGATCCTGGAATAAGGTAATTGGAGAAATCAAATACTCTTTTGGGAGGTAATCCTGGTAATTCTTCTGGAAATACATCCGCAAAATCTCTAAGGATAGGGTATTTCTCCATATCCGTCCTTTCTGCATTTTCTATTTCTCCATCCTCAACTTCACACTCCTCAATTTTTTCCATTTTTACTGCAAAGAGTTGACAGCCCTTCTTCTTTGCCCTATGCATTTGAATAGCCGAGCTCTATCACTAGAGCTTGTGACCCAAGTGGGGACACATAAGGTTAACATGCCACTTGTTCTACCAACTAAGATTCACTAAATTAAACTTGAAAGTAAATAAGTCGTGAATTCATAACAGGAATAATAAAAAAATTTCCTCTGAACATTTGATACAATGCACATTTGAAACATATTTCAAACTTCTATTACATAACCAAATTACATTTCTCAATAAAAGAATTCAATATTCAACTTTTACAATTTTTTTCATAAATTACATAGAAGCTTCAAGAGCTTAATAGAAAAATAGAATCACATGTTTGTATACGTGTCTGTCTTCAATACTCCCGGCCACCAATTGCATGAGGGGAAGCATCACTTAGGTGATTTACCTCCAACCACAAACTATCTACGGTCCCCTGCACATTTACCAAATAGGTAGATGGCCCTACCCTTCAACAAAGGGATTGGTATAGCAACCTCAAAGTCAAGCCTAATTTGAGCAGGTGTTGTGTCTTACATTAACTAGTACTATCATACTATGGCTACAACCATCAAAATATGACATCTCTACTTAGTAATGCAAACTTGGAACACAGTGAAGCTAGACAGTGTAAACGTTGGCTATTTACACCACTTTGGCCAAAGTTTTCTTTGTCTCATATTCACCCACCCTTCTATCTCATCTGGAAAAGACAACAATCTCTATACTAGGTTATCTACCTCTTCTATGGATCACTTATCCCAAGGTTAACCTATTACATGCTTTACTAGGATACATATATTGAAGTAATACCACTTGAATCCTATTCTCACTATCTTTCCCCTTGTACAATTTCCTATATAAATACCAATCAATGATTGATTCACGAAACTATCTAGGTAAAAACCAAACCATAGACACTATCTCACATTCACAATACAAGTTTACTATCCAAATATATATATATATATATATATATATATATATATATATATATATATATATATATATATATATATACAATCAAAAGACATTAACAACGATAATTCAATATTGCAATCACTTAACAATAATACATCACATAATATTTTGAAAATAGGAAAAACATAGAGAAGGAGAAATAAATCGCATGCCTAAGAATATAGCTCTAAATGGATCAGATACTCTTCTGCTAACGACCTTCCAATACTCTAGATCGCTCTTCCAAATAAAACAACTTATAAAAACAAAACAACAAATTTTTGACACAAATGCAAAACTCAAATTTGAAAAGGAAAAACTATTGATTAGAAAATGGTGCAATTAAAAATGAGAGAGAGTACCCCCTTTTATACCGCAACCAATTCAAAAATGTCGATATAATGTTGACATGCTTAACCAACTCAAAAAAATGTTGACACTATGAGGATATGCTTACAAAATCTAAAATTAGTTCATAAAAACCAAACAACCTTCTAAAAATAGTATTAGATATAAATTAAAAATAAAATAAAATTATTAACTATTCACAAGGAACCACCTACTCACCTCCATGTTTAAAGCCCTGCGTGCCAAATCGGTTAAAAGGCTTTTACAAATTGAAAGAAATTTAAAAGGTTTATAAGGGGGGTGCATGCCTTAAGAGATTAAAACATAAACCATTAAAACTTAAACACCATTCGTTTAAAATATGAGATATGTATCCCTTATTAAAAAGCACTAAAAACCTTAGTTTTTATTATTATACTTTTATAATAATAATTTCCTTTTATTAAACACTTTTAACTCTTATTACTTATTTTATTATAATTATTATTATTATTACTTTAAAAAAAAAACTACTCTTTTATTATTATTATTATTTTATTAAATCTATTATATATATAATCTTATTGTTTTAATTAACATAAAACAATATTTACGAAAACCAAATTTCGCAAAATGATAAAATTATATCTCTGCTATTAAGAGAAAATATTAATAATATTTATATTAAATACATATATAGAGAGACTATAAATATATAATTATCATCATAAAATCAAATATAACTCATAATCAAAATGCATATAAATTGTAAAATCTTCATAGACTTATCGTCGAAGAACACAAGAGAGACGATAATTCTTGCATAGGCCAAATCGACATCTCCATATCTGAGTAATATGCTCAAGAATATACATAGGTATGTCTACCTACATATGTTCATGCTCATATCGACTCACGTATAAGACCATATCGTGGACTTGCACGAGCATTAATTAACTCAAAGAAACCAAACACTTCACAACATGTAGGTTCGAAACTACCAAAGTCAAGAATCATGACTCACAACTTAGGTCACTTACCGCTACCCACACTGACTCGACTCTACCTAGGTTAAAATAGGATGTGAGTGTGTGATGCTCAGTTTAGGCTTCTCTTTTACATTTACCAGACCAAGTCCTTCTCGTGAGTGATACCTCCCCTCTTTTTTGGAGGGACAACCTATTCCTGCAACCACTTAGATCATTGCTATAGTAGTTAGCTGATCAAAATATCATCATTAATTAACAATAACCACATTTAATACAAGACATTGCATTATTCTTTTTCTCATCATATTGCATTCAAAATAGATAACACACATAGATGCAAAGATTCATAAATACTTCAATTTTCATAAAATATCCAATCTATAGTAAATGGATGAAAACACATAAATAGATGCAGAAATCCATAATCACTCATTTTCCAAACAATTAACCAAACTAGGTAAATAGTAAGTAGATAGAAACACATGGGGTGTATCATCATGTCTCGAGATCTTATTCATTATAATACAACTTAACAAGCAAAGAAGTACATATAGCTTCCAATCAAGTTATCTATGTCAAGCAAGGTTGTCTCTGTATGTAAAAAATATAGTTGTCTATGGTGAAAAAGATGGAGGTCTTAAACATGTTGATGCTGCTTACAATTTCATTTTTGAGCCCAACAAGAGGTCTAGTTGCATAAAGAGGGCCTTATGGTGATTTATGGGACGCCATGTTGGATCCATTGAAGGTGTTGGACCAACTCCCTCAATTCAGTTCTAAAGACATGAACAAACTTGCCCTCTCTTGAACCAACTAGAAGGAAACCCCCCAATCCCATGTGTTTACCCTTGATGTACCAAGTTAGTAACTTATCTCTTTCAATCATTTCACTTCTAAAAAATATTTATTGCAGGGGAAGGAATTGTAAGAGATATAGTCATTTGTCTATAGGGATAAAGGAGGAGGAGATAAAGATGGACGTGGAGAAAAACATGGTGTTTACAATTAGCGGCCAACGAGTCAAAGAAGAGGAGAAAGACGACAAAAAATGACAAAGTAGAGCATAGCGTGGGTAAATTTTAGAGGCAATGTAGATATGGATAACATCAAAGCTAATTTGGACAATGGGGTATTGACTATCACCATTCTGAAAATTAGTGAGGATAAAGCCAAAACCACCAAAATTGTAGATATTGTTGAAACAATGGATGCAAAAGTAGTAGATTAGTACATATCACGGTTTCTTTTACATGCCTTGTATTTTGTAATTATTGGGACTGAATGTTTCTATTTTTTTATTTCCTTGGGACTCCCCTATTTTTAACAATATCTCAAGATGTGCAACAACTTAACTTTCTAAGCAACATTTCTAAAACACAAATATACAACACATTAAAAAGTGATTTATATAATTATTATAAATCAAATATAGATAGGTTTTTGTAAAGATATGCATTTATAAGATAATATATAACTTATAGCTATAAATATATAATTGAAAAGATATGCATATAATTATAAAAATCTATATAATTAGACCTAAAAAATCTATCTTATAATTACGGTTAGAATTAATTAATTTTTAAGTTAAACACAAAGAATAATTATATATTTAGGCTTAGCATATCTATCTTTAGAGAAAATGATTAAAATCAATTTTTAAATTTGTTTTTAAGGAAAACAAAAGTCATTTTCATACTTATGGAGGTAATATAAATTATTTGGAAAAATACAAATCTAATCCAAAACAAAGAATATATAAAATAACAACCTTATCTAAACTCTAAAAAAAAATACAAATAAAAACAATACCAAAATGAAATTATGTCACCAACTTTTATTAAAAAATCTTCATTTATACATACTAATTATTTCATGAGAGACAAATGAATCCAAGCATGCAATTTTACTTCATTAAATTACATAGTTCTAAAGTAAAATAAAATATCTCTTAACTTCAAAATTACATACATCAATTTTATAATTTAATAAATGAATAATATAGAACAATGCTTACATCAATGCAATAAAAAAATGATATAAAAACACTAGCAAAAACTCTAACAAATAAAGCAATTTCCAATAAAAAGTCAAAGTCCTAATTAAAAAAAATCCGAAGTGATTTTGAATGATTTGTTGTTTTTTATAAACTTTACCAAATTTTGAATTTGTACAAGAAAATTTAGCAAAGACTTATAGTTGGGACAATGTTTACCCATTGTTTTGATTTTACTGAGAATGTTAACCCTAACCCTAATTCTACCCCTAACCCTCACCTTGACACTAACCCTAATTCTAACCTTAACCCTAACACTAACCCTAACCCTAACTCTAACCCTAAAATTACATATAATTGTAATAAAGGATTATAGAATATTATAATATAATATAAAAATATGAATTGTATATATGAATTAGGGTTAGGGTTAGGGTTAAGGTGAGAATTAGGGTTAGGGTTAGGGTCAAGGTTAGAATTAGGGTTAGGATTAGAATTAGGATTTGGGTTAGATTAGTGTTAGGGTTAGGGTTAGCATTAGGGTAAAAATTTAAACAATGTGCTAGCTATAGTTGGGAACTAAGTCTGCCAAATTTTCTTTATACAAATTTAAAATCATTCAAAATCACCATAGAATTTGTCATGTTAGGGCTTTGACTTTTATTGGAAATTGTTTTGTTCTAACCCTAACCCTAATTCTACTACTACCCCTAAATTCTAATTCTAACCCTAATTTTAACCTTCATTAACCTTAACACTAATTCTAACCCTAACCCTAACTTTTTATGTTTTTTTGTCATAGGCATCTTCACCAATATTGCTTAGCAACATGAATTGATTGTGAAGTGATTGAAAGGATTTTTTGATAATTTTTTTAAAAGCAAAGAAGTATGAAAAATGGTATGTGTTAGTGAAAATTCTTGTGGCCTCAAAAGCCTTAATTACTGCCCGTTGCTTTGGTTTTTAAAAAATAATTTTTATTTATTTTTGGATGGACCAAATAGAATATAAGAGTTTTACTATTTTACCCTTCATTTGTCTTGAAATAACCAAAACAATATTTCTTCATCTATTTTATGATTTTTGAGGAGCAGTTTTTATCTCTAGATTATATCACAAGTTCTGACTTCCATTTATACTTTTGGTTTGCATAGTCAATTCCAATTTGGAGTAATGCCAATATGATTAAAATAGCCTTATCTTATGTATTCTATAGATTCACTTTATGCATCTTGTGCAATATTTAAATTTATTTTTTATATTTATGCTATTTTTTTATTTGCTAAGTTTTTGGCAAACAAGTTCTAAATCCAAAGTTTCGAACCATGAATGGGATAATCACATGCTCTACCAAATGAAGATCCACTCTGCAGAAAAAGAAAGTGTGCAAAACTATTGTAATTGAACACATTGATCCATAGCATAAAAAAAACATTCCACTTCAAATTTTGAAATTTCTAGCTGAATGGAACTCTATGTATTACCCGCTAGATTGTCATGCCCACTTTTTACGAGTGGCCATGACACGAGAAAACGCATGTCATGCCACATTACCCATGTGGTCATGACATGAATCACCAAAAAACATTTCCCCTTATCCCTAAATCCCCGTCGCACAAGGCGGGGAAGGAAGACAAGGCATGGATGAAACATCCAAGACGCCTTGTCAAATAATCAAACCAAGAGGATAACAATATTAAGTGTCCCAAAAAAAAACAAGACAACCATGCCAAAAGGAATGATCCAAACATCCATTTAGCTTTCAATAGGATATTACATTCATAAGTGGTTGCAAGATGATTTAGTTCATTCTATCATACTAGAGCAAAAGAGGATACAAGGCAATGTATTTCATCCCTTACTAAATTATGACATAGCAACAAATTAGGGGATAGAGGATACCAACCTCTAGTGAATACATTTCAACCTAATAAATGATATAACAATAAATTGATTTCTTGACAAAAGAGTGAACCTTACATCATTGACAGTTCAATCGAAAGGTAATGAGAACTTACATCGATACACAAGCGGTAAAATTATAGGCACCATCATTATCTGAAAATAAAATAGCCCATTTATGAGACAGAGATAGATACATATAATCATACATGCTTGAAAGGATAATGTGAAGAATACTAGTCATAAAGATTTATAACCAACTTGAAGACATAGCGTAGAAACTTAAATGAGAGTTCGAGAGCAAGGACATGCACGTGAACAATATAGCATAACCGAAGTTATCCTCCTTAATACAATTTCCTACAATTAAATATCAGCCTCAAGGGAAAGAGATAATCCATTACATTACAAGGCAAAGAGAATTGAAAACAATTTGAAACCTAGTATGGAATCATTAAAGAACCTACGGGGACTTCAACAAGTTATAAAAACAATAATGCATAAATTATGGTCGTACACAAGGAGAGATTTTTCTATAAAAGAGAGAGAGTCAATGAAAACATCTACTGAAAAAAAACTAGTACAATTAAAATCTTAGAGACTATCTTCTCACATAGAAGTATCATTCTCTGATACTCAAACTTACAATACAGAAAAATACAATAATAACAATTAAATTCCACCAAGGTACTCCAACAGTAACTGGGACAACCAAGTACATCATGAATACATCATAAATAAAAAGAGTACAATATTCACCAATCAGGAGTACATCATGAATATCTCATAAATATACTATTACAAAAAAAAGAGTACATCATGAATACAAAAAGATGCCAAAAAAATACATAATGCTCACAAGATGAAGAAGTACAACCGCAACGAAGTCATATCAATCACGGTCACAAGACCCCAATGGCGGTGGTTGCACACCACCCAACCACGTAGATCCAAAAAGGTCCACTCCCCCGTGCAAAGGAGGTAGTCACAAGGCCATCAAACTCCAGTTACACAAGGGAGACAACAAAATCACATGGTTCACAAGGAGCAAATCATAAGCATGTGGTAATCATACCAACAAAGGCATTACTCAAAAAAAAATGAAGGGGTAGGAGGATAGGGCAGCAATAAGGAAGTAGATAAACTAACGTACTCAACTCAAAATCACATGTCATTCTTAAACACATGATCTAAGTTACCTCTAATGGGCCAAACAAGTGAGCACTCATGCTCAATGCCACATTGGAAGCCACTTCCAAGCTCACCATATCACCTACATATGGGCAGACATTCCCAGCCACCAATAGCAAAACAAAAGGGAGAAGTGCTACATTCAAAGCCAAAACACAACATTCTTTAAGTCTATTTGATTGTGGGCTTAAGTGTCCCCTGACTACTGAGATAAATGGCACACCAGTTGCAGTACAGTACACAAAACTATAATAGATTCCAACATAATAGTCTTCTGACTACCAATTGTCCAAGAGACATTGGTGCCTCAAAGTGGAAGCATAGACAAGACATGTGAACTGTTTGAGAGAATGCCTCAAAAACTGTGGTTTCATGGATTGCATGATTGCACGAAGGGCACGATAGGCACATAAGGAAAAGAAAAATGTGGACACATAACCAAGGCACAAATTGTAGGCCGAACGCCTCAAGGAGGCGCCATCACATACAATACAATGATTGCAGGATACACATGAAATGGGTTGTTTTACAGGCTTAAGAAGTTTTCAAGATAAAGACATTGGTAGGTGTAAGGCTAAGTCCCACCACTGCTACTAGCCTGCACCCTTCCCGTGCCCAAAATGGGAATTTTGGGATAGAGTAAGGGCACCGCACAAGATATAACAGAAGGAGAAAACTTGTTAGATGTTATAGTTGGAAAAATACTACGCAGACATGTATGCAAAATGTGGAAGCATAGAGAAGGCTCGATCTATTAATATTATAGACATTATACTAAGATTCTATCAGTACAGAAGGCCTTGTCATTTGAAACATAACCTTGACACAAAGTATAAATAGGTACAGTGATAATCTAGAAGCAATCATTGCAATGCTAGAGTTCATTGGAGCTCGATACTTTGAAGATTGAATAATGATTCAAACCCAAATAGATATGAACTAATAACAAACAACATCAACGCGCCTAATCGACAAGAACTAAGTGGTTGCATTGACTTAGAAAATCAAAGTCTACAAGTCTAAGTAGTAATAAGCATCCACAATCAATAATCCATTACAGCCTTATATTAATGCTAAAGCACATTCCTTGCTTCTAGTATAACATCATAGTAGTCGAGATACCATTTCAATCTTTGGCTCTTGTATGCGTATCTCCTGGGGACTATTTTTTTTATAAAAAAAAACAAATAATATTTTTCTCTTCTAGATTAACAAGCTCAGTTGGGTTGGTGGGATGTGAGGTCAGATATCACCTCCTCTGCCCATAGCCTATCTACCTATGCCAAGGTGGAAGAATAGAGAGGCACGCGAATTGCATGACAATATGCATCAAGAAATGTGGTCTCAAGGATTGCCACAATGGCAAGATATGGACAAAAGGATCTGTTGAAGCGGCTATAGAAACATTCAAGTAAAACAAATTGGCAAAAGTACAAACCAATTCTACGGCCTATGTGAGCATCCTACCTACCCGTACCATAATGGGAGCGTAGAACAGGATATGATTATCGATCAAAAAATAATGGTAAGGAAGTTTCTGTAGATGGTAGTCAACACTACCTTAGAAGGCATGCCTACAAAGCTTGAAAGCATAGCCAAAACATGCAAACTAGTTGATAGAGAGTCTTGAGAATGTGATTTATTGGTCTGCAATGATTTCAGATATTCACAAAATGGAATTATTGAAAATGCTAAGGAACTTACGAGCAAATGTGATAGACAAGAGTGGAGGTTCACTCCAATATCCCACGCCAACATTCTTCCCCATGCGCGGCTTGAATGGGGGTTCCAAAACCTTTGAGTGTGGCATCCATTTAAACGCACCATGAAAGAGATAGTTTGAATATATATAAAAAAATGGAGTTACATCTGGAATTTCGTGAGTTCCAGAAAACAAGACACTTCCAGTTGTTCTCTCATGCATATCTTTTTTTGCAAAACCCTTGCTTCTACCCCTTTTTTTTCCAAAATCCCCCGTGTATTCCCTGCCTCCCTCTCCTTTCCCTTTTTCCCCCTTTTTTCCCCCAAACCCTAACTCCTCCCTCCTTTTTCCCCCTTATTTAAAAAAAAAAAGTTTTTCATCCAATAAAAAAAATAATCCCCCCTTCAACTCCGGGTGTCGCCAACTTAACTTTTTAAAATAAGTCCCTCCCTCCCCAAAACAAATACACTCCAAACTCAAATAGGTCGCATTGTACAGAAGGAGAGATTTTAGACAAACAGATAAAA
This sequence comes from Cunninghamia lanceolata, assembly GCA_027924645.1. NCBI lineage: Eukaryota > Viridiplantae > Streptophyta > Pinopsida > Cupressales > Cupressaceae > Cunninghamia > Cunninghamia lanceolata. Next base: position 17,729,463 of record BSBN01000016.1, read on the forward strand.
TTTATGAAGGATTTTGATGGGATATATAATATATATGATCTTAGTATAAATTACTTATACTAAGATAGGTCATAATATCTTAAAGGCACCATTGAAAAGATCAGTATCATACAAAAATTACTTGAAAGGAAGGTTATAAGATACGTTGCCAACATTTACCTGGGGTTAGAATATTAGATAGATATTTATACATGCATACATACATACATACATATATCACTTACTCCTATAAGATATGGCATAGTATTAGAGAGGACATCAATGAATAAATACTTGTCCTACTTGCCATAAAGAAAAATGCTTGACAAGCAAGATCGACTAGAAAGATATGCTTTTCCCACTTAAACAATGAGGAAAAGACATGAGCATCAATCAAAAATTGGAGTTTATGAGGCCAAATAACATAAGACTAAAAACTATACTATCATCGGGGATCATGCGGAAATACAACACTATGACCACACCAAGAACAAAAGTCACCATTAAATAGGAAATACATGAACATGCAATCACCAACCCACATAGGACTGACCCGACACTTACGCCTCACGGGTCCATCACACTATGGACCGAGTAGACAGATGAAACCTAGTAGGTGTTAGTGGGTAAAAACACAAGACTCGAACAATCATCCCAAAACAAAGATGATGGCGAGGGTTAGAGTGTTTGGCTTGTGTGACTATCTCCAAATAACCACCATTGGGACTTAACTGGGCTCATTCAGACCTGTGAAGACAGGTGGAGTCGAAGCCTTATACCCTGCATCAATCCAATCACACATCAAGGTATATATATATATAATTCCCACATAGAGATCGCTGAAGCAACATATACTAATCAAATGAAGATGCATAATCTAGCTAGGTTCATATCATCATACAATTACTTCACATAATAATCAACTCATTTTATCATTTTATCTAGAAATATAAGATGAATCGGTACATACCAGTGAGACAAGGGCAAGCCTTACATACTACCCCCCTAGGAAATGACTTCCTCCGGGAAGTCATCAAGAGGAGGGTAGAAGCATTCCCCTGAGCTTCTTTTGTACCAAACAAGGTAAGCATGGAAGATAGCATACACAATAAAGGACTCACATGAAAATAAAACATGGTAACTAAAAGTTATAAAGGCATAATTCTTTTCACAAAATACATTCTATTGATTGAAACTCAACACAAGGAATTTCATGATCATCAATCATTTACACTCATGCATATAGAAATTTGACACATCGTATAACATGTTTATATAGAGAACATCAACTCATATGCAAATACATCAAATCCAGATCTTACATTTAAACACATATTTTCATTCATGCACATTATAGGAATTAACTTCACAAGGCTAACATAAAGGTTTAGAGGAATGTCATAGTCTCATCATAGAACCATGTAACCAAATACCAGTGCCAAGTAACCAATGATCCAAGAACCAAGTGGAATGATGGCCTCGAGGCCACGCACCTGGGGGCCTCGCCATACATTCCCACAAATGACCTACCTCTTGTTTGTATAAGGGGTTTAGCCTCCAAGAGATAGTCAGCATGTAAACATAAATCACTAGGAAGGTAAGTGGATAATGACTAGCCCATACTAGTCCACACCTACCCCATCGTCATAAGTTTCCCACATTTGCTTCCTTATATACATCCTACTAGAGGTTGCTCCATCGACATGGCGAGAAGAATATCACAACACATGACCAACACTTGCAAACAAAAATAACCTAGCTTAGCCACCACAAATAACAAATATACCAAAAGAAAGGAGTTTTCCAAATCCAACAATAAAATAAATGAATGTGTGCAATTTCAACAATAAGTCAAACGTAACCACAAGAGCTACGTAAAAATAAAAAAATTGAAGTTTTGTGGCTAGGCTACTTTTAGACAAGATAAAATAACATGGCTGGTCCACACAACCAAGATACAAAAAGGTCACCAAACAACCGAAAGAAATAATCGTAATCCAAGTAAGTGCACATTACATCACTATGTGACTAACATCAAGTCACCAATAAGGAAGGAGGGAAACACGGTCACTACATGTGTTATGCAAACACAACCAATGCATCAACATCATGTAGGTAAGTATTATCAATGCACCTTCACGTACTCTTACGTGGAATCGTGCCCTTCTCAAAGGTAACACGTCATTAGTATAGTACATCATGTCCTTCTCAAAGGTACACATCATCATCATAATGTAAATGTCTCTAGGATGCTACACATCTACTCAAATAAGATACCAAGGGTAAGAATGAACCTGCACAAAGTAGCATGGCCTCGAGCAAATCACATGCCCATACCAAACCATAACCAATATCCCAAGTCAAAAGTCAATAGTACCAAAAAGTTTCAGAGCATGATAGGATAGTACTATGGGCCTCTCAAAGGTCCATTCACTAAGGAGAAGTAGGGGGTACTCTGGCATAGGAAGGTATGGTTGGTTGGGTAATCCCAAACCAATGCCACAACATGTCGCCATAGCTTCTTGAGTTCTTCCTCTCCACTACTTAACTCCACACATGGAAGGTCTCCAACTCCAAGATTGGACCTTACAGGTTGTACATACAAGCAGCCACACAAGCATGACTCCACCATACTTGTAGTTATACACTCAACCCATGAATGGATACCTAGTATCGCAAGCTCATGAGTACACAAAGCATGTACGGGATAATCACAACGAATAGCAAGCACACTCTTAATAGGTATCTACATCCACAAGGTAACACACAACACCATCTTCCTTTACCGATCATTACTTAGTGAATACAAGGTCACATACTCATTACCATAAATGTTTACTAAGAAATTTACTCAAACATCAACTCAAATTAATCTTTCTAAGGCATATTGGAATCCAACCATAACTTCACATTGAGCAACACTGCAATTCACCTCAAACAAGTATACCAACATACTAACATTTGCGTAGTCATAATTAAATCAAAATAACATTAATTCATCTCACAAGATGGTGTCTCACATCACATCATATATCATGGGGCTATTAATAAACCATAACATATTATGAAATGCACTGTGATCAATACACATACTTACCTAACAAGTTCGTAATGTAGAGGCATATCATAAGAGGAATCTAATTAAAATCTTAAGTCCCTAATTTAACATCTTACCAAAGGATGCCATCTATCTCCTCCACACAAGGCATGCATAACATGGTATCGGATTCACACAAAAACAAGGTTATAAAACACAATTTCACACTATGGAAGTATTTTACAAAATAACCACGAGCACACCATCCCTTCTTGTACCATCGCGAAACATAAAATTATTTCTTAACAATTACAATGTATAAGACTTAGTTTCCCTTATTTCTTTCTTAATATTTTAACAAGGTAATCTAATGCAATCACACACGTCACAACTTGCACTCGTAAAATTCAAAGCAAGATACACTTCATGCAATCTTTTCTAGTTACCAATCCCAAGGAGACAATGCCAATTTTCCAACGATAACAAGGGTTAGGAATTCAAGGAAGTATGTCATTCAACCTCATGATAAACACACGCCAAATTCACAAGGCAAAATAAATAAATAAAATAAATCAAACAAGCATTAAGATGTCACTACACTCCACAAAATACACAAGGGCGGGGAAGGACCCAACATAACCCTCACAATCTAGACCAACCGACCCAAGAGGACAATCGACCAGGAGGAACACAAGCGGAAGACTTCGATAATCGTGTGACAAGGCCATCACGATGACAAAACAAGAGGATGGATATTCCTCCAAGGTGAAGGTTAGTCGACAAACCACAACCTCGCTTTCTCGTGGCTACACGGAGTAGGACGAGGGTCAAACCACACTCAACCCACTCCATGTCGGCCCAAACAACACGCAAACCCCAACGCTCCCAATGTTGAAACATGGGCTCTGATACCAAATGTCATGAATTGATTGTGAAGTGATTGAAAGGATTTTTTGACAATTTTTTTAAAAGCAAAGAAGTATGAAAAATGGTAGGTATTAGTGAAAATTCTTGTGGCCTCAAAAGCCTTAATTACTGCCTATTGCTTTGGTTTTTAAATATATATATATATATATATATATATATATATATATATATATATATATTGGATGGACCAAATAGAATATAAGAGTTTTACTATTTTACCCTTCATTTGTCTTGAAATAACCAAAACAATATTTCTTCATCTATTTTATGATTTTTGAGGAGCAGTTTTTATCTCTAGAATATATCACAAGTTCTGACTTCCATTTATACTTTTGGTTTGCATAGTCAATTCCAATTTGGAGTAATGCCAATATGATTAAAATAGCCTTATCTTATGTATTCTATAGATTCACCTTATGCATCTTGTGCAATATTTAAATTTATTTTTTATATTTATGTTATTTTTTTATTTGCTAAGTTTTTGGCAAACAAGTTCTAAATCCAAAGTTTCTAACCATGAATGGGATAATCACATGCTCTACCAAATGAAGATCCACTCTGCAGAAAAAGAAAGTGTGCAAAACTGTTGTAATTGAACACATTGATCCATAGCATAAAAGAAAACATTCCACTTGAAATTTTGAAATTTCTAGCTGAATGGAACTCTGTGTATCACCCGCCAGATGCATTTGCAGGTTCTTGGCAGAGTCTAACTAATCAACTGTACAACTATGAAATTTTTTTCTACCTCTGGCAGCATTGAAACCAATCAAAGTTCACACCCTCCATTCTCTTATGCGTGCTTCTGTTCTTTGGTTTTTTCCAATTAAAGGATACACATAAACCCCCACTTAAAAACGCCTTTTATCAACAAGTTTATTAAGAAACAAATGGGCTATGATTGAAAGCAGTATGGTTGATTATACTCGTACCACCTCTAAGAGTTGACAAGAGGAAAGGTCACATATTAGCTATGATAAAAAGAACTTATAATTGATAAATAATCAAAGTAGTCAAATTACTACTGCTATCATCTGACGTATTACTACTATTGAGAAACACTTCTTGTAGCATCCCTACTCCTCTAGATGGCATTGGCCGACAAAGCATGGACTACAGAGTTGTTCGATGTCAAATTATATAGCATAATTTCTTACAGCAAGGTGGCTTTTAAGTGTAAGGTGAGGAACTACTTAAATAGAATAAAATGTTATGCATCAACTACTATAGCATTAGAAGACCTCGATGATGCAAAGATGTTTTCCTTCACAATTAAAACGTTGTCTCTTTATTTCTTCTTAAGAATGACTAAGATAAAAGTTAAAATGTCAGCGATGTTGAGCTTTTGATTCTAATCAGCTTGCAGAGAAACCTTAGCATTGAAATACCATCTTTTGAGGGGTTAGGAGGGTGTGGCTGGTCAGGTTAAGAAGCAGAACAGTGCTTGGGAAAATTATGTCAAAACATTAGAGTTCAAATATGCAGGAAGAATTGGAAAAATTGGATACTTTGGGTACAATCAGTTTGGAAAGAATGAGTTTAATTGGCAGTAGTTAAGATCTGGATTGTCAGTCTATTCCTACTCATGTTGGCTTTGATTAAGTTTCTTGTTTCATTATGAAAGGGCATTGGGCAGGGTCTCGCTAGATATGCCCAATTATGAACTACGATAAAAATACTGAACTAGCTGTAACAGACACGTATAGAATTCTCTATACAAGAGTTATACCCATTTAACTTGCCCTAATATACTTTATAAAGGTATGAAAAGATTTAATCTTATTTAGAAGTGCAGTGTTAAAATTGCATGTCAGTGCAGCCATTGAATTAAATGAAATCTTTTGGCACAAAAATGAACTGTCCACTAAAAAAACATAAACATCATCGCTACCGTTCCAGTCTTCAAAAGAAAGTAAGTTTCTACAAATAAGTAACATATCAATCATAGAAAGACCCTCAAATTGATGACGCAACTTCATACATTGAGAAAAGAAATATAGAAGAGTGACTTCAATGATCTGTCACTCTCAAGATATGAGAACTATGATCGCTTAGAACTAATAAAAGCATTGTTATTTACAAAGTCTCTTAATTTTTCTATTTGACCAACATCAAGTCTCTTAATTTTTCCATTTGACCAACATCAATCAGCCAGGAGAGTATCTTTAACAATCGTATCACTTGGAGCACAGCCTTGTTTCTGCATTTGATCTATAAGAAAAAAGGTTTTTCCCAAGTCATGGCTTTTGCAGACACCACGAAATAACATGTTGTAAGTGAGATCATTTGGAACCAAACCTTTTGCTCTCATTTCATCAAACATTGACAAAGCAATATCAAGTTTGTTTTCTTTGCATAATGTGTCAACTATTGTGTTATAGGTTACAACATCTGGAGTAATGCCAACCGTTTCCATGCTTTTAAAAAGCTTTAAAGCCTCATCCATTTCACGAGCTTTGCAATGACCATTAATCAAACAGTTATAAGCCACCACATTAGGAGTCATGCCTTCATCAAGTATCTTAGTCATCAGTAGATGTGTGCTAGCAAGATCACCCGATTTACACAAACCGTCAATGATTGTGTGGCATATCACTTCAGCAGGTTTCAAACCCCTTATTTTCATTTTGTCTAACATTTGAAATGCCATGCTCATGTGTCCTGTCTTACATAATGCACATATCAGAATAGTATATGTTACCACATCAGGAAGACATCCCCTCTCTTCCATTTGAGAAAGAAGTGTGAATGCTTCTCTTGCCCTGTTACTCTGACATAAACCAGCAATCAGAGAGTTGTAAGTACCAACATCTGGAGAGCAGCCTTGTCTTAGCATCTCTTTACATAATTTTTTAGCCTTTTCCATTTCATGCATTTCACACAGATTTTTTATCAAAATATTATAAATAATCACATTTGGCTGCAAACCCCTTCTCCACATGTTATGGAAACAACCCCAAGCCTTGTCCATACTGCCATCTTTGCACAGTCAATTTATAACTTAAGTATATGTCACTTGATCGGGAGAAGGACCAAACTCCATCATTCGTAAAAACACATGGTAGGCTTCATCTGTTTTTCCAGCCTTGAAAAAGTCATCTATCAAGCTACTACAAGTGAAGTAGTTAGGAAAATAGCCATCGTTTATCATTTTGCATGTTAATGCTAGAGCTTCATTTTCTCTTTCTACTTTGCACCGACCATCAATCAGAGTGGTATATGTAATAATATTTGGAGAACAATGAGAACATCTCATTCTAATAATAAACTGAGAGCTTCATCTTCCCTATCCACCTTGCAAAGACCATTAATTAGGGCACTGTATGTAAAAACATCTGGAGAAGTGCCATCTTGTGTCATTTGAGCTACCAATATGAAAGCTTCATCTACCCTACCTTTCTTGCAGAGAGCATCAATTAGGGTGCTGTATGTAACAATATTAGGAAAACAATGGCCATTCCTCATTTTGTGCAAGAGCTCATGTGCTTCCTCAATTCGATCCCATTTACACAAAGCCTTTATGAGGGTGTTGTAACTGATGAGATCTGGATGGATGCCCATCTCTTCCATTTCAGCAAGGAGAAAGTAAATTCTATGGAGATCACCATCATTCCCAAGACTGTCCAAAAGCACATTGAAGATTACAACAGTGAGAGGAAGGCGTTTAGTAATGGCTGAATGGAAGAGGTTCGACGCCTTGTTTGTGTTGCCCGATTTACAGAGGGCATTAATGGATTTATTGAAGTGTAAAACGTTAGAGGTAGGAGATATGTTTTGTAAAAACTTGTCAGTGTGTGGGGGTTTGCGGTTGTTTGCAGAGAAAGATAGAGGCGTATGAAGAATGAAAACAAATAAAATAAGTGGGTAGTAGTGGTTACCTGTTTCAAGATTGGGAATCGCCATTTCATGGTGATGTTGGTAGCAGAGAAGGGGATACACGCCCTCAAATTTCTACTCGACTAAATTTAACCCTAGTTTCTCTTTCTCACACTTGTCCAGCGTGTAAATAGTCCACAATTTCTACTAGAGTAGAGATCCATCATCTATTACTAGCACTTCCACCCATAGGAGGTTCAAGGAATACGCCGATAGGAATATCCAATGACTTTAGAAAATTTGCCAGCGTGATTTTTTTTACGGGGTAAGACAATTCCGAACACTATAATGCTCACATATAAAAGCCTATCGGGTAATTATGCCTTGTTCCAAGCATGGTTTATCAATAAGGTAAATATCTATGGTCTAAGGGTCAAATTAAATGAAATAAATAATGTAATAACCAAACCTAGATATCTATGGAGTTGAGACATGTAAACATAAAGATGTCAAGATGTTCACTTTGCAATTTATACTCTATGTCATACACTTATTTTCAATGTCCACGTGCTTGTGTTGTTTAGAATGTGACTCAGACTATTTGTGAGTGAGTCAAACTCCAACGCGACACATTCAGCAAGGAGAGCCAATCAAGTGGAGGTAGGATCGGGGGGTTTTGATGTTCTCAAGGGAGCAAAACACCATGGATGGTGGTTGGGTTGTTTGCTTGATGTGTGCGTTGATGGTTGTCTCAATGGAAGCATTTGATTGCAATGGTTGTTGTGATAATAGTATGACCCAAAGGGTCACTAGTCCTAAGTCTAGCACACAACTTGTTTTGTTCATTTATTATTCAGAGATGCTTTAGTCCTCTTTCCTTGTTTTGAAGGCATTCTTGAATGAGCCTTTGTTTTTGTATGATTCTCAGTTGATGTTCTTATTCTTCTATAACTCGCTCTATGTTTTGTTGGATGTGGATGGGGAAGTTCTCCCCAATCTCGTCAAGGACATATTTTATACGATCTTCCCTAATGACTGGGCACATTGAATGCTTGGCAAGAGGGGGAAAAGTTTGTGTTGACTTTTGTTGGATGTGTTGACTATTGACCTCGTGATTGTATCAAGGGTTTTCTTAATGCTTTGTTTTGTTGGATACGTTGATGAAATTGAGGTTTGATCACTTGTTTTTGTTTTGATGTCTTCCTAATGTTTTTGTTCCTCTTGATGAATGCAGTACAACTTTTGATTCTTTTTCTTCAAATTTTGACATGATCTAATTATCTAAGAATTGAAAACATGAATGCAATCTAAATAAATTTTTAATTCCAAACTAGGCCATATTTTTGTTGTCTTCATGAATCGATTTTCAAATTGTAATCTAAGAAAAGAAATTGCAAGTAATCTATGAACAATGGAAATAAATTTAATCTAGGAATCCAAGAAAATATAAGCTAAGAAATTAAAAACAAATATAATCTAAAGCAATAATCAAAGAAAGTCATATCAAGAGAAAAGCAACAAATTATTTACTTCCTCGGAAGCAAAGATTTGTTCTAATTACTATTGAAAGCATGAAAGGAACTTGGTATGAATTAGGCGTTAGTGCTTGGTGAGTCCTTAGAAATCCTTCATGGAAACCCTCTCTTCCTCTATAGTAGTGGTGTTCTCCTCTTGGCAATAGGGATGAAGATGGGAACAATTGAATTGAAGTGAGCTTAGAAGCTAAGAGAATTGGCAAAAAGGATGATTGGTATGAGAATTTGAATGCTATGAAGTGGAAGTGGCTTGAGTAATGAAGCTATACAAATAAAAAAAGGCACACGAAGTCCTACAAGAGCATACGAATGTCATGGAGACAACTATATGCAAAGAAAAGAAAGAGCAAAGATGCAATATTAAATTTGCCTCCCAAGGGAAAGCTTTGAAGCTTTGCAAAAACAAAAACTAAAGAAAGAAACTAAGAGGCTCAAAGGCCTGTGAAGAAGCTTGAAAAAGCTTATGAAGATGAGAAGAGCATCCCTAGACTTTTAAAATAATGAAGAGGTGAGGGGTATTTATAGGTTTTAAATCCACACCAAAGGTGGTGGTGATTGGGAAGTTAACAAAATTGATTGATGAGTGATTTGTCTTTGATTGGGAGTGAACAATGGTTAGAGAGCATATCATAGAAGAAGAAATGGAGATAACATGTGATTGATTGAGAGATAAGAAAAGATTAAATGGAAGTCAAGAATAGATTGATTGTGAGTCTTGAAACAATTAGGGGAAGTTGGCAGTTAGTTAGGCATGAAGAATCCTGCAATCAGGAGGGAAAATGAAGAAAATTTGGGCTAGAACTAGAAGAAAACATGTATGAAAAAAGATGATAGGGTTGCCCCTTTCGAGAAGTATCAGAGAAGGTTGCGCTTGGAGACCACATTGTAAATGTAGGGTTGCCCCTGGAGACCCTAAAGACATAAGGGGCAACCCACAAAAGTAGGTTTGCACATGTGTTTTTAAGATTGGAGAATGGTTTAGAAGAGTTGAAAATGGTTTGGGAGGTTTCAAAAGAGGCATAGGACTTCCACAAAGTGGGTCGCTCCATTAATTATGATAGGCCACCCTTGGAAACCTTGATTTAGGTGCAGGGTCACCCTTGGAGACCTTGATTTAGGTGTAGGGTCACCCTTGGAGACCTTAAAGACATAAGGGGTGACCCAAAAAGAATGGCTCATGAAGGTCATATGAAACTTCAGAGAGCTCATTTGGGTACATACATAGTCCTTTTTAGGAGTTTTTTTGAAATTTCATATTTTTAAGAATTACAAAATGGTGTCATTGGTTTTTCTTGAAAGTGTTTCAAAATTATGCATTCAACTCATTTTTCTTAAGATAACCTATCGGTCTCTCAGGCTACCCTACACTAAAAGGTTCGGTAAGCAATTGGAAAGTGAGTTTGATGGATGGGGAAGAAAGAATGGATGAAAATTCTCCTAGGGAAAATGGATCTCCCCTCTTGTGAAGTGGATTAGTCATGTCATCAGGGCTAGCAAGCAATAGAAGTGATTTGTCAAACATGGGTTAAATGGCTAACAAGCAACAATTTTTTAGTGGAAAATCTTCGCCAATTGGTAAATAGTTCATATTCACAAATTTGAATTTGGTGAATATATTGCAACTAGTGGGGGACAAATCGTCTGAATTTTATGAATTATCGATCAAATACATTTCAATTCATCACCAATTTATTTTATTAGGCATTTGTAACTAATATTTTTTCCACAGTAACCTACATGTTTCTAACAATCACTTGGAATTTTAGAGGCATGTTTTAATTTTCCCACATATTCACCAATAGCATTACAAAGTTCATTGTGTATGAGGATCCATTTCACCAACACCATTATAACTCCATGATAATCTGAGGCCCATAATCACCTTGAAAATTACAATGTATGTGTTTGATCAAGGTTTGATTCACCCAACATTTATATGCATCATTTTATAATCACGTGGGATTCGCCAAATTATTACTACATCATTTAAAAATCCCATGGAATTCACCAAATATTGATTGATATAAATACAATCTAAACTCTGATTAATCTTTTACACATTTTGTTCTTCTCCAAGCTCTTGATTCGAATCATAGGCAAGTTACAACTACAGGCATTAGCGAGTTAGTGAAAGCCTAAAGGTAAGTGATCATTTGAATTTCTTTACAATATTATAAGATTATTTATCTGTTTACCACTTTTACTTCATTCATATAGATGATATTAAGTAGGGAGACATCTAGGGCCCAAGGATCTATATTCTATGATTCCTTTTTAAACTAAAAGACATTTTTTGCAGTTTTTATTTCATGAGAGATGTCAAGCAGGAACAAGTTTGTTGAAAGCGATGAAGGGAGGTCATCAAAATGTTGAAACATAATGTCATACTTTGACAGTGTTTGCAATCCATCAGATGGAACTACAACATCATCACTTGTACCATATATTGATGAACAAAGCAATACCTCAGAGGAAGATCTGAATGAGTTAATTAACTCAGATTAGGATGACAATGCTGCAATGATGTTTCAAGGGATACCCAGGGTAGCCGAAATGAGTTCATTGACTTGGATGACAATGTCGTAGATGATGTTCTAGGTAGTTCCCAAGGTAGTAAGAATGATAATATGAATAAATCAACCTCAACAAGTGATAAGGAAGATGTACATCTTGCACGAAAGGGGAAAAGAAAAGCCAAATAAAAAATGGGGCATGAGTGGGATATGACAGAATTTTTAGATTGATTGGGTGTCAAAGTACCCATTCATTGAACCAATGCAGAATGCAAACAAAGATGAACCTCCAACATAATGCAAGTGTAAGATTTATAGTTGAAAATATCGTAGGGAAAAGAAGTTGTAGCTAAGACTTGACACTAAAGAAAAACATATCGGTAAAGTTTATGGAAAATAAATTGTAGACGGAAAGGAAAAATTAGTGATAAGATGGAAAATAAAGGAAGAATGTCTTCATGTTAAGAATGCCCTCAAATATGATGCACATATGCAAAGAAAGGCTAAGCTTGTTGCATGTGGAGGTTCAATTGAAGCTCAATTTGGAAAGATGATGGAAGAAGCACAAATGGAAAAAACTATTTAGTTGAGTGTTGTTTTTCATATTTTGACTAGAGGGCATCCTATAATAAACTACCCAGAATATAATAGTTTATTATCTTTTATGGGTGTTCCTAACTTTCCTAACACACATTGGTCAACAAACAGTGGATGAGAATGGGAAAGTTGTCTTGTTGAGGTGGAAAAACAATATTTATAGGAAAAAAAATAGTCAACCTTTATTGCATTATCTTTAGATGAAGTTACAACAGTAGATAATACTTCTTGGGTATGTATGCATGTGTACACTATAGACAAACATGTCCAACCTCATCTACTCTCTATTTATAAAATGAAGGAGAATGTGACATCACAAAATCTATTTGAACTAGTTAAGAAATCTTTGAATGAAATTGGAGGTATAGATGACTACACAATTGCCCAAAAGTTGGTGTGTGTAGGGGTTGATGGAGCTTTAGTAATGCAAGGTCATATGAATGGTCTTTGGGTAAAGCTATAAACTTCTTTTTCACCATACATGATTTCCACTCACTACATGGCCCACAAAATAAAATTAGCATTTAAAATTGTGAGCAAGTTTTCTACAGTATCAAAAGTTGAAGATCTAATCTGCAAGCCCTACTCATACTTCTTCTGAAGTCCCAAATGGTTTATGGAATTTCAAAAAAATTCTAATGGAATAACTGTAGGAAACAAGCTCCTTAAGGATGTTGATACTAGATGGATCTCCTTGCATGGATCAACGCAATGAGTTTTTTCATAATATCAATCCTTTATTGGAGTAATGTACGAACATTGCCTCATAGTAGATAGAGATCTTGACCTCTTACATTAAGTGACATAGAGACACTCTTAACTTTATCCGGTATTCTTCCCATGCTAGAGGAGATGAACATTCTTGTGAAAAAAGCACAAGAAAGAACTTTGTACACTAGTAGAATTTTGGCAAATAAATGACTACGTGACTAAAACTTTTAGTCACAACAACTAAAAATGACTAAATTCTACTAATTTTTTGTAACTCAGCTATAAATGAATAAATAAATGACTAATTTGGTCGTTGACTAAAAAATTTTTAGTCACACATAAAAATGACGAAATAGTTAGTCATTTATTTAGTCACAATCCATTTGAATAAATCATTTAAGGAATCAAGAATCAATAGCCCGCCAAAATATTCTAAAACTTTAATAAACATACTCTAAAACTTTTGTCCAAATCTTATTTTCAGGTGTAGCCCGCCAAAATGGAGTTTTCATTTTAATAAACATACTCTAAAACTTTGGTCGAAACCTTATTTTTAGGCGTAGCCCGCCAAAATGGAGAAGTGTTTTAGTAAAGAATGATAGAGAATGGTAAGGAGATGTGCATGACAGGAGGCATATGATTCATTGATGCTTATTTCATTCCTGCTCTACTCAACAAGGGTTACATTGTTCGCACTACTGTTTGTAATCCAGGTATTTAATTGACATATATTTGCATAATTTCAAATTCCTTCAGATGCTTTTGAAGTATCAATGTATCCTATATAGGGTTTAGAATGATTTATTTTAATTTAAAAAAATAAATAAATGATGTATTTAACTATGATTAGATAATGTGGAGATCTCCTAAATCTACCCCAGCTCACTATCCTCTTTGGCACTGTATTCATTACTCCAGCTGCTAGGGTTTTGCATGTGACATATTTAATATCTTCATGACAGTGGCTTTTAAATAGATCTTAGTCTTTGCTTTAATCTTTATCATGGTAACCTAATAAATCTAGAACATTTTTTCTTTCAGAGTCAATCCTGGTGTTGGAAATTGATGATGAAGTTCTTGGATAAATATTCCAGGGTAGTTATTATCTATTTCAACAAATCTTCTAAAGCATAGTCACCATGAAACTTTAGTTCTGCCCCTATACCTCTACCTACAACTTTGGAGTCTTATATTTAAATGGGATATAACCTATACTATTATTCATATATTCTTGTATCCTATTTTAAAATGACACCCCTGTCTCCATATGTCATATTTCCATATGACTGGATATAATACTTGGATAAATAACTAAATTGTCATGTGTTACTGATAAAACTAGTGGCCATATTAAAATGTCAAACTCAGACAAATAGAGAAATGGCTCTCACTAATACAATTCAATAATAGGATAGCCACATGTATGAGAAATCAAATAATTATGGCCACACATTATTGCCTTGGAAGGCAAATACAGGCCAAAGAAATTAGTAGATGCTCTGATAGACTAGTACCACTTGGTATGCTCCTAGGGCATTTTGATATAATCCTTAGTAGGTAAATATAAATGAATATAGTACTTTGGGTGTAGTTTGATTGGGGTAGTCTTCTTACTTCTGCACTTGTAAAAAAGGTTGACATTTGGGTATAAAGTTTCAACATATATGGCAAATGTTAACACGTTGGCACCTGACTTTTAATTATAGGGATCCATAATAAGACAATTAAGGAATGTGGGAACTTCCTAAAGTGTTGTAGTCTAGAAAATTGTAAATTTGAATAACCATGTGATTATTTTTGGTGCAGAAAGATGGTCTTGGGGCACCAGGAGGTTAATCATGGATAGTAGTGTGGCATAAATTTGATAATTCTTATATCAAGGTACAAAGTAGAGTTGAATTGAACCTCATGTACTAGAATTTACCTTGATCATGAATGATCAAAAGTTTTTTTTTTCTTGATTTTGTGAAGGACATAAAAGAGAGGAGGGACCTAGATCTTCTGGTATTGCAGACTAACGTTGTTCTTTTTGAAGATCCTGGATTCAACGTGATTCTTTAACTGGTTGTACTTTAGAGTCCCCATGGACCTACTCTAGTCATTTGTGGTGGTTAATATAGTTTCCTTCTTTCTTTCTAGTTCTTCAAGCTCAAAAAAAATACTCCATTTTAACCTGCCCTTATTTTTGCAAAACTGGGCATTTTAAAATCCATTTTGAACTCCAACAAAGTTTGATGTCAACTTGTACAAGTTTAAAGAAGCTGAAGAATATTGATGAAATATTTCAAAAAAATCAATCTTTCCATTGACATAACATACTAATAATGCTAAGCCAATATCTTAAGTCTTGTAGGAAATCTTTTTCTCTTTTTTGAAAAAATTGAGAAACATTTTACTAGATAATTCAACTCAGTGAAGGATATATGCATCTGAAATAAAGTTTTAGAGGATGCCTATAGTTGATTTCCTTTCAATAATAAGGAAAGTGCTTATTAGATTTAAATTTTTTTTATAGGTATATACTGAGAAATATGCAGTTGATCAGGATGCATTTTTCAAGGACTATGCAGAGGCTCATGTAAAACTTAGTAACCTTGGTACCAAGTTTGATCCTCCTGATGTAAAGTAACTCAACTCCTGAACACTCTCTGCCTGTCATTTTCATTTTTCATTTTTCTGTTGTTTCATGATGTTCATGTGATAAGCTTAATTTTATAAGAATATTTATTTGGGGGATCGGAATTCACATATCATGGTATTAGTTAAGCTTTGAAAATATTATTTTAAAAGTTATCTGAAAAAGTCTCTTATGCATGATGCTGAAAGAAACGAAACCTCCAAAACAATCAGGAAAAAAGAGTTATGCTATGGTTTTTTGATATTTTATATATCATAATTCACATGAGCTTTACATGTTTTGATAAAATTCCTGTCTATGGTCATTTTTTTAGTTGACATCTTGAACATTGCAATTTTGCCACTAAGTCAACACTTAAGCTACTTTGGGTGTAGGTGGATCAATAAAGTTGGGTTTAGTATGCATATATGTTCATATATAATAGGGAGGGGATACATCTCTAAGCTCATGAGAGCTATTACAAGAAAATGCCATGACAAGTAAATTGCTATGGATTGTGATGGCATCCCATCACCATGAGACAAGGCAATAAACTATTCAAAAAAATGCCTCAAAGAAATGTGGTCTCAAGGTGCTTGTCATAACATTCCATCACCATGAGACCACATTTCTTTGAGGTATTTTTTCAAACAGTTCACTGCCTTGTCTATGCTTGTTAGAGTCATTGTTAGAGTCTTCCAAGGTATTGTTAAAACAATAAATCTATTGAGTTTTGAATTTATTATTTGTCTTGTCTAAGAATACAAGGAAACAAGGATTACAACCTAGTTTGAAATCTTTCCCAAAATTTTGAATCAAGAGTAAACCACTAATGATAAGAAACAATAATAGGAAACATGGTTTACAACCTAGTCCCCATAAATTGTTGACACAAAGCAACCTAAAGAAAAAAGAAACTAAAAGATGACATTTTTAAATAATCAGAGCTCTATAATTGTTTAATTATGATTAAGTACGTGTACATGATAAGCCTTCTCTGTATGACGCGCAGTACTGGCATGCCCAATGTGTTGATGATTACCACCACCATGAGGATGCTCAACATGATTCATTACCGGACCACGAACCTTGGACCAACAGTTTCTTTTGCCCTATATTTGTGATATGCATTTCCAGCTTTGAGCATTGGCTTTTATGTCCTTCCACCACTAGTAACCTGACCAATCATGGCTCTGCAACTACTTGGCACAATCTTCTTAGCTCCAGATGGAAGCTTTACCCTATAAATTGAAACCAATTTCCAAGACTTGTCAAACAAGGCTATTTAAAATCTACAAAATAAAAAATTACACAAATCTAAACATTAAGAGAGAACTTAGATAATTGTTCCAAAATTATTTCCACTACTTTTGGAATAATTGCATTTATCATCTCACTGTAACCTTGTAAAAAAATTAAGCATAGAAATATGCCATAAGTCTCCACAAGGTGTACACCTAGAACTCAAAATAGTTTGAAAATAATTTGGAAAAAGCCACCATCCATAGGACATCACAATAGATGCATCACATGTTTGTTGCTAGCCAAAAAGCAAGATGATAAACAAAAATGATAATGACTCAAGGGGAGCATCAAGAAGTAGTACATTCAAATTAAATTTCAACCAGTTGCTAAATGAGCACAACCCACTTTGACTTGTCATAAGTTCAAAATATTAGAACAGGTACATTTTTATGTATGTAAAGGTGACAACAATCCAACAATGGATCAAACGTTTCATATTAAAATGCAATAGAAATGCATTGCAAATGACAACAATCAAATTTGAAATTACTCAGCTCATAAAAGAATAGTGGAGAAAAGACAGAAAAAGTGTTCTTTGATTTGATCGGGCCAATGAGAAATTATATTGTCTAAAAAATTCAACTGTATCACCATGTCTTTGGCAACTTCGTTACCAATACCTTGGCCAACATTATTACACAAATGAAGAGCATTATGGGCAAAAATAAAAACTGATTTGAGGCTTCACTAAGATAGCTTGACAAAGAGAAATGATAAATCTTACTAAGACATGCATATGACCTTGGAGATGGGATAATACCAAAAGCTAAAACAAATCATACATCTAGACACAATCCACAAAATGCTATTAATGGTGATATCATCTAGGATACCAATAGGCATTGAAAAAATGAGATTAGCAGTGATTGTATATCGTTTTGACTTATTTTAACAAATGAGTTTCCAATGTGAAGTGTCAACCAAGGATTTTACTACCATTCTATTAGCTGTCATTTTCTAAGTCATGACTATCAATTTTGAACCAATGAGGCCTTCCAATGCTTTGGCTTTGGGGGATCATGATTTTATCGATTGCCTGTGATGGAGTTGTCTGTCGTGTCTGCTTTTATGACTCTGAGGAACACACAGAATCAACAATAGAAACAAGATAGGATGGCAACTATTGGAGCCAATGGGCCATAGATGCCAAATTAAAGTGAATGTCTAAGCATGGTTAATGATCTTTTATTTTGTTGCTTCTAATTATATTTGTTTAGCTGTCAAGGGGGTGTAAGTCATGGCATAGCTCTTTATTGCCTTAAGGTAGATCCTCACATGATTCTTATCTTGGTAGCAGGGGTATCTCAACACCAAAAATTATTTAGAATCCCACTCCTTCATGAAATGTAATGACTGCAAACTAATATCCCTTGACTTATCTCTACCATAAAGACAACTCTATGGAACATGTAAAGGGTGTAAGTCATGGCTTGGCCGTGTCTAAGAAAGTTCATAGTTTGTTCTATCTCCATTTCAGAAATATTGTCTCAAAAATTCAACTATATCACCATGAATTGTTCCCTGCCGCAGTACTGCAAACTGTTTCTTTGACCATCGCGGGACCACAGTATACTAAACATCACTTGAAGCCTTTCACCGCACTACCGCACTCCTTCATTTAAACTATCGCGGGGCCGTGGTATTCAACACTTACATAACTTAAACTCCTTATACCGCCATACCGCAAGCCTCACTTGAGGCGGCCACGGGGGCGCGGTGTACTATTTTACTTTGCTCCTTACCGCCATACCGCAAGCCTTAGTTGAGGCTGCCACGGGGGCATGGTGTACTATTTTCCTCTGCTCCTTACCGCCATACCACAAGCCTCACTTGACGCCGCTGCAGGGGCGCGGTGTACTATTTTGCTTTGCTCCTTCTTACTGCCATATCGTAAGCCTCACTTGAGGCCGTCGTGGGGTCATAGTTTACTATTTTCCTCTGCTCCTTCTTACCACATTACCATCAGTTATTCTCTTGACTGCTGCAGGACTGTGGTGAAGTATCATATGCCACTTAAATTTATACCGCCAGCCTGCCACTTCATTTTGAGACCACTGTGGTGCTGCGGTAATCGATCTCTGCATACCACAATGTTGCAAGTACAATCTCTTCATGATGTGAGATAGCAATAACTGCTCCCTTGTTATCCTTGGTTCTCGTACACCCGCCAAGACCTTTTGAGTGACTTGCGGGACTGCGATGAGAGACAAAAACACATCAATGGTCAAAAATACAAATATCTTTCACATGGACTTGGTATGGGGTGCTTATGAATGACTCCTGGAATAATTTTAAAAGAAATATGGATCCCTAAGATGGAATTATGGAAGGAAATTTGCATGGATTTATGGATTTATCAAATGTATGAAGGTATCTTTATTGTAGGTTATTTTCCCTATATTATTTATTCTTGGTTTGAACTCCTTGATTTTGTGGTTTTCTGTTAGGACCCAGAGCTTTCATATGCAGGACCACCTACAAGGCACCAAAGGAGTTATCTAGATCATGACTTAGGAGCTAATTAGTATTCACTGAGTGGCAATTGCTAACTTTTCACTATGGTGGCATATAAATGACTCTTTTTTCTTCTATTCCACAGTATTAAGTAAAAGTCTTGAATCTGGAAATACCCTACTACCTTCATTTGCCAAGACAATTTCTCCAATTTTGCATAGCTCTCCCATGTTTGTGGATGTGATCTGTCTCCTACACAAAAAAAATGTACCATTTTAGGCCCTTCAATCCAACTACATGCAGGTATCTTTTTAATTCCTCTATCTTTCATCAATCTCCTTACTATTTGAACCTCACCACACTTGCCCACTTCTGCACAAATGTTTTAGAGAAGAACATAAGTTGCAACATTTTTAGGATCCAACTAAAAAAGCAGTGTTGCTGGAATACTCAGCCTACATTCAAATTCTGAATTCTAGGAAATTATATACAGTAAATAGATTGATGGTTGTTTATATAGTGAAATTATTAGCTTTCTTAGAAATTAACTAAAATATCTTGTCTTGAAATATCTAGAAGGATTATTTTAACTAAAGAGGATTTTGTGGTTATTTTTGTAACAATGATTAACAATTATTTTACAATGCAACTAGCTTGCTATTTTCATTCAAGATACAAGTCATCAAAGTCAAGCACATACTAAGAAGATGGTACTCTACTTCAAACCCTCAACCTCACATAGTTTAGTATGCTTACATGGGGATATTAAGGAAGTTACTAAACAATTAATATATATCATTTGTTGTTTGTGAAGGAGAACTCTGTGAGATCCAATATGGCAGTGGATCAATATTTGGTTTCTTAAGTAAAGATGATGTCACAGTTGGGAAACTAGTTGTGAAACATCAGGTTAGTAATTTTTGGATGTTAAGGTTCCCATTTAGATATCAAAGATCTTTTCTCATCAACTTAATTTGGAATTTATGTATAATTAATGGATTCTTTCATGGTGCAGGTCTTTACTGAGACAACACATGAACCAGGGTTGACATTTTTTTTTGAATCAGTAAGGATGCTTAGAGCATCATAATATATTAGTATTAATAAAAACATTTTTACATATTACAAAAAAGGCCCTTCCTGGCCAAAAAGATAACATAACAGAGCATTTTAACTAAGAGCCCTGAACAGAGCTACAGATCTAAAAGGCCCTTTCTGGCCAAAAAGGAAACCAAAGTTATAGTGAAGCCAAAAACATAAAATAGAAAGAGTGGTTCACATGTTGTCCATATTTAAATATGCAACCCTAAAGCCATGAACCCCCAGTTGGATTCTCTGCAGAAAGGACTGTGTCATCATTGGTGAGGGGAACTACCGGTGGTTGGAAATTTGACAAGAAGCTCCATGCATTGAATACTTCCTCTATCCTTTCCCTCTTGGACCTTCCAAATGTAGAATTGTGAAGCCGTAGTGAATTATCAAAGAGCTCTCTGTTACCTGATTGCAAACTTGAAATCATCACTTGATAAACATAGTTAAAACTAGGTTTATTAATGATATCTTCACGGAGGAAGAGTCCCCCTACCAAGGTTGGGCCATCATGGAGATTATAAGTAGCAAAAGCTTCAAATAGCTTGACATCTGGGACTAGATAGTCATAAACAAACATTGATGCTATCCTTTTAACCTTATCAACCTGATGAAATAAGTCCATCACATTTGAGAGAAAATGAGATACCAGATGCAAAACATAACATACCTTGGATTGCAGCAGAAAATCTCTATCATACATCTATCAAAGCATCCTCCACTGGCTCTTCATTGAGCAGTTTAAAGGCCCTAGCCATGAAATTTGAGTTGATGCTTCTGTGCATTGGTTGTTCCCATGGTTGAATAGGTAAATGAAGTTGACAATAGTGGGGATATATAGACATTGCAAATACATAGCAAGAGTAAAATAAAGAGGCAAGAACAAAATAATGACATAGATACCATGGTCTCTTGCATAAAAAGAGGATCACATGAGCCAGCATAATGAATTGAAGTCATTCAAGCCGGTAGGGAAATAAAACCAAGGCAGATGAGATCCAAATGTGGATTAAATTACTCAGTTTGCAACACTCCTCTTACAGAGCATTCAATGAATATAATCAAAGAAACATGTGCGAAGGGAACAATTAATGGCAAATGGAAACCTACATAGATTGCAAGCTTCAAAATGACTAAATATACTACTAATTGATGTCAATTAATAATTAAAATGACTAAATATACTACCAATTGATAGAAATTAGTGAACAGTGAATAAATATGACTAAATATATGACCAGTGTTAAATCAGTGAATAAAAATGACTAAATACACTACCAAATTGATCAAAATGATGATTAAAATTAATGACTAAATACACTACCAATGGACAAAAATTAGTGAATAAAAATGACTAAATAAGTGACCAATTAACAATAATCAATGACTAAATATATCAGTGAATAAAAAATGACTAAATAAGTGACCAGATTACAACAATCAATGACTAAATATACTACCAAATCGATCAATCAAAACAACCAATAAATGACTAAAAATGGTTTAGTCATCAATTTGGTCACGTTATAAATGACTGGCAATAAACTACTAATGGTCACGTGACCATGTTGGGTCATTTATAAGTAGTTTTTAATAGTTTTTTTAGTAATATATTGCTCTTTTTGTACTAGTGGTATATCTCATAATATACTAAACTACGTAAAATGATATGCATGACCCTCGATAATCTATATCTATCAGAACAATCATTTATAAGTCCAAAATTTATTAGAAGACACTTGATGACAAATGTGAACAATCATGCTAATTTCTTATAGTTTAATCAAAGCATTTAGGTGCATGGGGTTCAACTAGCCCCAATTGCACATCTAGCTCAATTAATTAATTAATTAGTTTAATGAGTTGCTTGAATATGAACAAATTCATTGAAATTAGATGAAAATGTGGATCATCTAACCCAATTACTTGTGCACAACCAAATGAAACACCTAATAAATTGATTCAATCATTTGTGTATTTAGGGAGAATCCACCCCAAAATGTATCCAAAATTAGGCTAAATGAGACCAAATACATGCCACATGGATGGACAACAAGGCTTGTCAGTTTGGTTATTCCCAATCCAACACTCGATTGAAACTACTTTATTGGTTCAATCATATGCATAATTGAGGATTAAAATCCCCAACTATATACTTGATTGATGTAATTACTACATTTGTCCAATTAAGCATGTCATAAGGCATAATCAAGATCTAACGTACACCACATTTGATCAAAATCAAGATCTAACATAATTAAGATCTATCATAAGGCATGTGATGTATTTGAGGGGATTGCTTAGATTCTATTGCACACCTTATTGAAACATTAATTTAATTAATTAATATAAAAATGTAATTATTTCCCAATCCCAATCCACTTCATGGGTATTGATTAGTTTTAATTATGTGATTTATTGAACATATTCCCTAATTAGCTTACCCAGATGCACAATTAGTGTTACTCAAGACCCAACATTTTTATTCATTGAAACACCTACTCAATTGTTTCAATCATTTGTGTAGGTTGGGACAATTCATCCCAAAAAATATAAAATTATTGTAATAAGTTGTAGGAGGATTGATTAATCCTAGTTTCACATCTATTTGAACTAATTATTCGATTAAATGAATTATACTATTTAACTAACTACTTAATATGATTAATCAAATACAAAATTAGGTAAATGAATACAAGTACATGTCACATGGACCCAATTAGGCTTGTTGTTTTAATTATTCCCAATCCAATTGTGATGTCTCTTTTCCTCTAAGCTATTATTTTGTAATAAAATAATATTAATAAGTTATTCAATATGGTTGAACCTCTTCAGGATCTAAGGACTAAGGGGTATCCAATCCCTGCCTCATCCCTTATGGTGTCAGGAGCCTTGCACTCAGCAAGACTTGATCCTTGGTGGGCTCATTCAGAACCTTTCAACTTCACCAAGAGACCAAGTGTTGGTTCCCAAATCTACACACATCAAACTCTAAAGATTTGCCAATTCTTATACTCAAATTCAATGGGAGTCTTGGCCAACAGAGTGGGAGATTGTTTACACTTGTCTCCCCTACACTTCAGGCTCTGCCAAACCTAGGAGGGTATCCATTATTGTATAGTCAACAGATTTATCCTTTATTATATCAGGCAGAAATGTTCTCATAGATTTGCACCAAGATTTGTAAAATTATCCTAAGATTGGCAAAGTTCTTGGAGATTTTATACTGTTGGCTTTGAGAACATGTATTAAAACCCTACCTAAACTAATACTGAAATACAATTAAATGATTCAATTGATTTGTCTTCAAATTCTCTATTCTTTTTGGACCTTTGGGCAAATAGGTTCTCAGATTAGTGCTTTATCAAGGGTAACAGAGTCAAAATTCTGTACTACAAATGTTTTTTTTTCTGACATCAAAACCTCAAATTCAGATGGTATATTTGTATCACTACCTTACAATGACACACCCAAGAAAGAGTGTTTTTTGCAATTCTACTTCAACAATCCCTAATGTAATACATCACTCCCTATATTTTACTCAAAGCATGTTTAATCAATTCCTTGAACAAAAGCAGCAAATTAGACATTCAATACAACAAATGTGCATAGATGAAATCCAAAATCCTTGATTCCTTCATTCACAAAAGAAATGCATACATTTAAGGAGACAATTGCAAGAAACACACACATGTAGTGGTTTTCATATAGCTCAATTTGAATTGAAAATTGTCATACAAGAACTTATTCATATGCAGACAACATTTTGCTCTGTAGCCTTGACCAAATGAACCTACTCTACAACAAAAACTACTCCCCAAAATGTGGATATCTTGTATCCAAAGCCCAGAATCAGAACCTTTTTCCCTTTTTTTACTTCTAAAAACATCCTCTACTAACTTCCCTCTCTACTACAACATTTCAAGCTCTATATATAGAAACAAACTATGTCATCTAGGATTTCCTTAGTACAAATTTCTTAGTTACACTTTATTTAATTTTGTGACTTGGGAATTTGCATCTCTCTTCTGATTGGACAATTTTTACAATAATTTCCTTTGACCAATCTTACCATGACATGAGTTGAGATTGATACTATTTCTTAAAATAGTTTACAACAATATTTTGGTTCACAAGAACATTCTAAAAGTCTAAAAATCTCTCAGGTAGTTTGAGACAAATTTCCCCTTTCTGCTTCAAATTCAGACTCAGAGCATAGCTTGTCAGGTTGACAACATGACTCCCCATCTTTCAATCTTCATCTGTTAAATATCAGGGCTCCTGGAACTCATGAAGTATCTACCAACAGTTGAACCAGAAGGTAATCAAAATGACTTTTGCGAGGGAAATCCTGCAGATGTCCCCAATAGTCAGGTACTGACTTCTTTGAATTTGTAAACATAGTCCCAATTCTTCATCACCAATTAGGCCACCCGAACGCAATAGCCTTCCTCTGTTGCATCTATATATTTGATGAGTGTCATCAAGCACAGATAAAGGGAGAGAGTGAAATGGTGTCTCTCTGCCTGAGCGTATGTGTTCCAAATTTGACTGAGGTTGCTGCAATCTCACCAAGTTTGTCTGCCTCAGCCAAGTAGCCAAATTTGATTGGAGGCTTTGGACGATCTGACCTCTTCCTGACCATAAAGACACTAGTCAGTAGTGGTCTTGAGGAATCAACAAGATTACTAAAGCCAAAGTCTCCTATTCTTACCAAATCCTCCCATCCCCTAATCAACTTTCACTCCTTCCTTAATTCTGAATGAGCAAACTTGCAACCAATAGTACAAAGGCATACTTCTTTGGGAAACAAAGGATAAAAGCGGCAAGAGAATATTCTGCATAGTACCCATGGTGTCAACTAATGTAAACAATTCATGAAAATACTTCTATTTATAGAAGAAATGGAAGAAGGCCCTTTGCCCAAGCAATTTCCACTTTCCAACAACCTCCATAATTCCATTCTAGGTGTTTGTAAGCTTCGTACACTTGAATCCATATCTGGAAATACTTGAAGACCAAATTGCGACCTCCAAAGCAAGAAATGGAGACGCATGCTAGTGATAGCTCATTAAAACCTAACTACAAACACCTCTCGCATAGACAATAATGTCATGTCTGTGTACCAAAATCTAACTAAAGATTGGGATAAATGTGTTACTTGTCAAATCACGATCCTCTATACTCGAGCGGCACCTTTCAATTCACACCAGAGCATAGCTGATAATCTCAAAAACTAGGCAAAACATGTCGTGCTACTGTTGTTCTATTGCTTATACTAGCATGCTCAAACAAAATCTAGAATTTGAACTTGTACCATCGATTTAAGACACATCAAAATAAGATCGGCAGTTGAAAATGCAAGAAAACCCATCAAGAACGTTGAAAAGTCATCGGCCAATCAGAATGTGGCAACAAAGAAAGACCTCCCAATCAAAGGAGCTATGGTCATGCCACATGTTGCCTTATCGTAGCAGCGCAAGCCCAGAAGTGACCCACACCACCACCCTTGTGCTTGTGCACTAAGCACTAGCTTTAGCTTGCTTGGACCAGACATGACCCACTTGACACTTGTCACTCCGTTGTAGCAGCGTAAGGCATATTCTTTAGTATATTTCTACTGCGTGCTCATGTGATCCAATGAGGAGTGAGCACGGCTTATGCATTCAGCTGATAAGACTTAGGACCCACATACTTAGAGAACTACAGTCAGTACATCAGTGCGGGTCTAACAGATCTGGAGCCTGCGATGTCGTGACAACCGTCGATTTATCTCTAAGGATTTTAGACTCAGACTTAGGAAATATTTTCCCATATGGGGGAAGTTAGTGACTAGGCTCAAGGGGTCAGTTTTGAATGGGACAAAGGCAATAAAGTTGTAACTTAAGTCCGGGGTGACCGCCTATTATAAGTCAACTCAAAATTATAATGTAGGCTTAAGGCAAAGGCTAAGGGTTTAGGGTTAAGCTTTCTATATGTAGGGTTAGCCAATTGTAAGGGTTTTAGGCTAAAGAGCAAGGAAATTATAGGGGTTCCACCAGTGGCTCTAGTTGGGGATGCATGTCTCTTGTAGGCATGGAGAGACTCTGGATGTCTCTGGGGTGTAGACCATGTGCCAAATTCATTGGGTTGTTCTATAAAAATTGCATCCTACATCAAAATTCATACCTTCAATTTTCATTTGGTGGCCCTAGGCCACCAAAAATAAAGAACCAGTACTTGCCTCTGTCAAATATCCTATTTTTGAAGATTGTTTCAAGTCCAATTTAGAA
This sequence comes from Cunninghamia lanceolata, assembly GCA_027924645.1. Classification (NCBI taxonomy): domain Eukaryota; kingdom Viridiplantae; phylum Streptophyta; class Pinopsida; order Cupressales; family Cupressaceae; genus Cunninghamia; species Cunninghamia lanceolata. The sequence continues at coordinate 17,756,315 of BSBN01000016.1, forward strand.
GCATTATGTTCACTAATAGTCTCATTGAAGCATATCATCACATCTCTGATTGTGTGCAACTCTTCACCATGCTTTAGTTGATCCATATTGAAAAAAATTGAAAAATCCACATATATACTATCCCTTTGCATACATGAATCATAACCCTGTGAAAACATGCCAAAAGGTGTATCTAGCACAAATCCTTGAAGTAGGGCAGCCTCCAAATGAAGTTGTAACTTATCACAAATCAACTCCTCAACCTCTTCATGAATGATCAAAGGCTCACCCAAATTTGAACCATTTATGTCTCCCTCTTCATGTGTAGATATAACACTAGTGGCTAATCCACTAAGTGCATACTCAATTATTCCATCCTCATCTATAACTTGAGTCTTCAAGGGAATCTCCTTTAGAAGTAACTCATGAACCTTATGATGCAAATTAGGTATACAAACAAAATGTTCTGAATCATACCTATTTTCTTGAGGGGATATTTTGTCCTCGAAGGTCTTCCAACCTTCCTATTTTTCTTTGTCCTATGAGGTTTGAGTATAGAGGAAAGGCTAAAATTATTTAATTAAATAAATAAATTATTGTAATTTATTTAATTAATGCTAGGATGGTGATTAGATTAGTTAATTAAATAAGTAATTTATTTAATCAATATTAGAAGGGGAGATATGTGGGATGAATCAAGTGATGGTAGGATGTGGCCAAATTTAGGTGTCTACAGTTACCACTTATTATTTGAAAAATAGGTCTCCTACTTTGTGCTTGAGGATAAGACAATATGGAATATGGACATGTAAGAATCTTATTGTAACACATTTGAGAATTTTAGTTGAGACACTTTTGTACATGTTCCTAAGGAGAAATAGTCCACGCTGGACTTCAAGGATGAAAAATGTATTTTCATCTAGAATGGTGAGAATGTAAAAGGCTACAAGATTTTAAATCCCATAAGCTAGAAGGTTCTCTATTCAAGGGATGTCATATTTAGGGAATTTGGAGTTTTGTCCAAGGAGGCATAGTCAAAGCAGCCAAATGAAAATAATAGTGATCTAAGATGCATTTTGAACATAATTTAGAACAATAAGATGCATCTTGTAATAAACAATTAAGTGGACATGGTAGTTTGGATGGAGACGAGGCAAGCCATTCGACACAAATCCTAAAGAAGGATAGGATGCAAATGCAGTGGGAAACTCTCCATTGGTGACTGCTATGAGAAGGTCTACATAGTAGTAGAAGTTACCTAAAAGGTATAGTCCACCAAACTTCCAATGTAATTTTACTCTTAGTTGTATTGATGATGAACCAAAGTATATAAGAGAAGCTCTCTCTTCTAAGGAGAATTTGTTTTGGATAAATTCCATGGAATAGGAGATGGAGGCATTGGAGGTGGAGGAATTACAACATAACAAGACTTGGAACTTGGTTGATCTACTTAAAGATAGGAAACCCATTGGTTGCAAGTGAGTATTGAATAAGAAGTTCATAACATATGGTATATGTCACACCTTGTTTTTGGATAAATTTACTTATGTTATCTTTAACTAATCATTAGTTAGATACTCTGTGCATTATAAATTATGTTTATCAAACTGTAATTTGAGGATAAATATGATGAGATAATTCTATTTTACTCATGATATGTAGAAATAGACATGATTTCTAAATGTGGATAATGGATTATCTTCATGATTATTATTTAATGAAATATTTATATGATGTTATTCATATTTTGGTTAATGGACTAACTACTATGTTGGAAAAATGAGGTGGATGTAGGAAACTAATTACCCCTCCTAGATAAGGAGGGAGAGCATCACTAGAGAGAGGAAAGCAAATTAGGGTGAATGGGTGAGACATCATGACTCTGAGAACCCGCACACACACATAATATTTGTGTCTATTTACATGTGTTATTGGATACTTTTTTGTGTCATAATTAGGGTCGTACTTTATGTCGTAACATCGTCAGTGGTATGTTGTTGTGGTCATTCTTGCTCTATCAAGTTGGCATGAAGTATATCAATGTCGACTCCTTATCTTGTATTTATCCTTGTCGATGTTGTTGAACTTGTCCTTCATTGTGTCAAGTTGAATTGTGGTTGTTTAACGTTTGATGTCATTTTATCCATTTTACATTATCCATAGTAGACTTCGTTAAGAAGTTGATATAATCCTCTACACAAGTGATTTATTATTTATTTGAGGAAAATTATTTTATTTTATTTTTGGTAAATAATGGGATTAGGGCCCACTCCCATAAAAAATAATAGAAAAGCTTCAGACCCAAATTAGGGGAGCTCAAAGAATCAAGAAAACACTTAGACATCCACAAGAGACACAGGTTACAAAATCAGAAATAACTCTCCCATGAGCACAAAGAAACTCCAACATGAAGAAACCAATCACCCTCACCAAGTGGAGCAACCACTAAGATCGATAACAACGAGAGAAAAGTTTTAACGTGGTTCACCCAAACTCGGGCTACATCCACCAACAGAGAGTCCAATATTATTATCTAGTAAATCAAACCGATTACAACTAGCAACCCGTGCAACTCAATACCGCTACAAAATGCTACAATACATCAATGGAAACCCTAACCCTTAGCCGCTTTTATCAAGCCTTATGTCGGTTACAAAAATAGGGTTTTTTATGTTGGCTAATAGAAAATAACTCCCGACGCCTTTATAAAATAATAAAAATCGTTTGAGGTTTCGAGTGTGCTGCCCCTCGACCTCACCTTGTATCACGACAGGGAGCACGCGAGGGGCACTGCCCCTTGACCCCGTCCTGGGGGTGCTGCCCCCAAACCTTGTTAAATAATTTGGGGGGAAACCGTGCTGATAAAAGGGGAAAATTTAACCTCTGAGTCTGATTAGGCTCCATATAACAACAAATGTTGGCTTTCAGAGAGAAATTTTAGGGTTTGTCACTGCCAAGAATGAAGGAAGAAATGGTCAAGAAGAAAAGGAAGGTTGGGAAAAAGAGAGCAGGGGGGTGTGTGAAGGCGGTAGGAAAAAGAAATAGCTCTACAACTTATCAAAGGGTTATTTCTTGAATTTTTAGCATGTTCACTGAAGATGAAGTATTTGGTTAAGTTCAATTTTCTTCAATATATATATCTTCTACTTGATATACATAACAGAAGTTCATTCATTTTGTTTAATCATTTGAAACAATATTGTGGAAATTCAAAGCATGGTTTATCTCTATATTTCAAAATATATTTATGAATTGTTAAAAATAATTTTATTTTGAATTCTTTTATTCGACCTGTAAATTGGGAATTTTTTAATGATAAACTCAAAGACCATAATAGGTCTATGTTTGGTATTAATGGGATATTGCAAGACCTCTGCAATTCTACCAACTACCTACAGTTTACTGGTTCGCGAGCCCCTGAAGCTCCTTCCTGCCAAGAAACACAAACGCAGACATACAAAACCTCCTGCGCCTAAAAGTTTGAAGGGTTGCCGCCGGTGATTCCTTCTATCGCTAACATCTGCGGCCACAATCATGCTTTCAAAAGTCATTGGCCAGTGAGAACAAGCCATGCAGGTGCTTTTGCAACTTTGATTTTTCCATCGCTGACCCTCATTTTGCTTTGTCCACCACTTTTGCCTCTTTTCACCTTGTAAATGCATATTCAAATGCATATACAACTGCCCGCTTTCCTGCCTTTCAAATCCGTTGTATATGCCAATGCATATATATACAACTATTTAACATACAAGGCAGACCCCAAATCTGTATAGAACAAATCAAAATTCTACTCGAGTCCGGCTTGTATCACCTTCTGCATCTTTCCATTTTGTATATTGCATACATACAATGCAATATACATGCCGCGGATTTCAAATTTTATGAAACAAATTGGGATAGTTTTCAAATCAGGGCCTTGTATCTCATCCCTTTGTATATCGGCATATACAAACGCCATATACATGCAAGCCGCAGACCCCAAATGTTTATGAAGTAGCTTGAAATCTCCATCGGGTCCGAATTGTATCTAACTCATTGTAGTTCAAATTGTATATCAACATATAAAATGCACAATATACATGCAAGCCATAGACGCCAACACTGAATTTGCCACATTTGACATTTAAGTCGGGTCCGGCTTGCATCTTTAGAATGCATGTTCCACTTGTATGTGCGATCGGTGGGTCCCACTGTTTGTAGCTTTTCCCTTTGCATGTTTCGATTGTATGTTGGGAACATACAAACCCAACATACAATGCGCGGACACAGCCATATGTATCTCTACCGGTTTGTATGTTGTCAAATATACAAAGCCCCTTGTATGTTTCGCTTGTATGCCGCCAATGTATATTTTCTTTGCATGTTTTCCTTTGTATCTAGCCTTTGTATGTCTGAACATACAACACAAAATATACATGCAACCCGATATACAAGCAGGGAATATTCCTGGAATTTGCGATAGATTCCCCCAATGTATATGCACCTTTTTTAAGCCAGATATGCATTGCGAAATGCATACAACCAAAATTTTTATTTTTTGAAGGCCGATTGAGATTTCTGACCCGCCAATGCACATTTGACCTGCATGTATATACAAAAAGCCTTGTATATACAAAGTGACATGCATACAACAGATTTTTTGCAATTTTTCTACTGAGAAGGCTGAAAGACATAGGATTTTTATGAATTTTTATGAAGGTGCCTGCGACTGAATACTTGAAACCCTAACTCTGAGCAGGCACCAACACTGGCTCTGTCTAGGGACGCATGCCTCTTGTAGGCATGGCGAGAACCATAGAATCTCTGGTTTTGTAGATTGGACTTTATCCATTGGGCAACGAAGTCAAAGTTGCACCTACCTGCATCACAAAACACATTTAGTTAAAATTTACTTGGTGGCCCCAGGCCACCAAAAAGGAAAAACTAGAATTTTCCTCTGTCAAACACTTGATTTTCTTCTGAGCTCACTAGGTCAAGCCTGAAGATGCTACCTTGATTTACCCACAAACAACCCTTGTCATTTGCATATTCAACCATCTTATTGAGCTTGTTTCTGTCAACCTTATACAAACAACCGTCAGCATCAAGCAACATGCAAATGTTATATTTATCAAACAATTCATATTCATATAGCATATAAAGCTTATCATCATCTATATTAGCAATATGCATTGCAAAATGATCTCCTAGCTAGACAGAAAACTGAAAGCACTCAAAGTCCATCATAAAGCTAGGAGCATCAGGCCTCATTTTATCATAAGCTGGCATATCAAAGATAAAGCTCTCAAATCCATATTTGTGCACTTCATGCATACAATCTTCAGTTGCACCAGACAGGAAAGGCTTAGACTCTGGCACCTCTCTACAATAACCTTCATGATATATGTTAGTCTCCCTTTCATCAAGATGAAAATTAGAATCCATATCAATAACAGTGCCTTGATTTTCACCATACTCAAATAGATCCTCATCACTATATGTGTCAAAAAAAATTGATCCAAGTGTTTCAACTTCATTATGGTATGCCACTAGTTCATGGGCAGCAGAACATGCATTTTCATTACCAATGAATTCCTTGTGTGGAAGAGAATCAGCCTGTGTGCCATAAGCAAAATTATAATCAAACAAAGAACAATCATGCTCAGCACTACTACTTGTTTCAATCTCTGATTGCTCTTCATCATCTCCATGTGTCTGAATAAAAGGCAATGATTCAAACATGGAATTGCTCCTCTATTTGCTTATTTCTTCTCTATCCTGAGCACAATACTCACAATCATCTCCATAAACCCACTCAAACAAGTGTTCACTACTATCCATAACCTCATCATTGTTTTCAGAATCAGATACCTTAACCTCAACTTGGGAGTCATCATTGATCCTCTCACTGGCATCCCTCATTGGTGAATAATCTAGTTGAGTACTGTTATCAGCATTATGTTCAAACATAGCAGTCTCAACTTCTATCTTTTCATTTTCACATCTATCTTCAAATGATGCCATGATCACTTGGTCATTTGCAGCCATACAATTATTATTCATCCTAAAGCCTGTGGACAGGGAATTCTGCATGTGCTCATTTCTCATTTTTTCTAAATTTTCTAAAAAATTGTATGCCATCTGCATACTCGTTATCTTGAATTCCCTCAACAATGCACTAGAGCCCTCCTCAAAAGCCTCAAAGAATATGTCAATGCAAGCTGAAGTATCAGGGCTGAAGTCTTCAGGGATCTATGAAAGGGCTACTGCAAATCTATGACTGAAATCAATACTGGGCTCTTCATCTTGTCTTCTGATTTCTATTAATTTTGCAACAAGATCAACAGTTCTCTTGCAAATTCTTTTCTGAAACAGCCAACAAGTTCATCCCAACAGGCAAAGAATCTCTTTGGAAAGCTCAAATACCAATCTCTAGCTCTTGCACTTAAGGATCTAACAAAAAACCTCATCCACATATCCTCATCTCTAAATGAGTGTTTCTCCATGAAGCTTTGAAAGTTTTGGATATGTGCACTCCCATCACACATACTGTGTCCACTAAATCTGGGCATTTGATTGTAGATTTGAGCAGGCATACTTTCAACTTCATGATCAACCCATGACAAATCTAGTTGGTCATACAAAGGATCAAAAGAGATAACAAGAGGTTTAGCATTTTGACTGGCAGACACAATAGGGTTACTATTTAACTGAGCTTGCCTAGCCTCTAAGGATATCAACCTATTCTTTATTTCTTCAATTTTTTTACACATTTCATCCCCCTCTTGGCTGAGCATGGGTGAATACATATTTGGATTCATATAAATCCCACTTTCGGACATCTTATATCTACCTAAGACCTAAGGCTTCCCCTTAGCATTTAACTTATGCAATAAAACAAATAAAAGTGGTAAGAAACTAGGTACCTTTTCTCATCTAGATGCCGAAATCTTGAACAGAACATTTTTTAGATTGCAATAACATACATCATCCCTTTCATGTGCACTGAGAACTTTTTTGCAGAGTCGCCACCTCTCTAAAGAGGATAAAATTTTCAAACAACTGAAAGCTCATCATAGAAAAAATATTCTTCTGAGTTCATTCCACCAGCAGAGCACCATTATTCACATGAAAGAACCAGATATGTAGCAATGATTTCACATTATTAGACTCTTGTCCCCAGCAGAGTCGCCATCTGTTGGTTTTTCTTCCGAATCAATAGAGGGTTTGCCAGTTCCAATGCACAGGCAAATTCGGCCAACTAATACAGGAGGTTGCATGAGCTGCCTCCCCTTCACTTCTGGTTCTACCGCACCAAGGGGGGTATCCCTACAACTAAAGATTTGATCTTGACTCGCCCAATGACGAAAAGATTTAGCTTTACAATAACAGGCAGAATACTCTCATAAGAGGACCAAGATTTGAATGATAGATCACAAGTTTGGCAACTTTCTTGGACATATCTGACTAGTTATGGATGAGAGTATGCAGGGGTCCTAATCCTACTCCTACAAACTAACAGGTTGGAAAAATGGAATGATTGGTATTGATGTTTTGGATGCAAGACAAGGGGTTTTGGATCATAACTACTACACAGGAGAAGACCGGTGCCTATCTTAGGGCAAGGAGTCAACTAGACGTACACAAGAGAATGGCTTGCAACTGACATTCGAGTTTCAAGGGGTTAGGACTGGTATTTGCCTTACAAACACCACCCAAGGATAAGTATTTAACTGTCTCTACTTATAATTATCCTTGCTAACATACAACCTTCTCCATACTCAACCTAAAACAATTTAATCCACTCCTTGAATGGAAGTTAGAGATTAAGCATGTGATACAGAAATCTATACCCTAGAATCTGAGGAACCCTTAGCAACCAGATTCAAAAGAAGAAAATGCATACAACAAATGGAGACAGACATATAAACACATGCAATGAAGCATTTTTCATATAAACATGACATGAAACTGAACATATGTGCAAGATGCATTCAAATGCAACTCATAAACTCCAAAAGAGATAAAACAACCAAGAAAATGCTCTGTCTTTCATTATTTTCCCCCCCAAAATGCCTAAGTCTTCAACAACTTACAATGTGTAACATAGTCTGCTATATACAACAGGAGAGTGTACCCAACATTAATTACACTGGCATTTCAAAATTTCTGCCAGATACAATGCACCAAGAATGGCACCCAAAATATTGAATACAGCAGGTGGGATTGGGAGATGTACAACCGCTTGGAGGTTTCCCATTAAAATTGGTAGTTGACCCGTCCATCATCGATCAAACCTCTGCAATTCCGCCATCAATAGCCAACTACCCACAGTTTACTGGTTCGCGAGACCCTAAAGCTCCTTCCCGCCAAGAAACACAAACGTAGACATACAAAACCTCTTGCACCTAAAAATTTGAAGGGTGGCCGTCGATTCCTTCTATCGCTAACATCTGCGGCCACAATCATGCTTTGAAAAGTCATTGGCCAGTGAGAACAAGCCATGCAGGTGCTTTTGCAACTTTGACTTTTCCATGGCTGACCCTCATTTTGCTTTGTCTGCCACTTTTACCTCTTTTCGCCTTGTAAATGCATATTCAAATGCATATACAACTACCCACTTTCCTGCCTTTTAAATCCATTGTATATGCCAATGCATATATATACAACTGTTTAACATACAAGGCAGACCCCAAATCTGTATAGAACAAATCAAAATTCTACTTGGGTCCAGCTTGTATCACCTTTTGCATCTTTCCATTTTATATATTGCATACATACAATATAATATACATGCCGCGGATTTCAAATTTTATGAAACAGATTGGGACAGTTTTCAAATCCGGGCCTTGTATCTCATCCCTTTGTATATCGGCATATACAAACGCCATATGCATGCAAGCCGTGGACCCCAAATGTTTATGAAGCAGCTTGAAATCTCCATCGGGTCTGGATTGTATCTAACTCATTGCAGTTCAAATTGTATATCGGCATATCCAATGCACAATATACATGCAAGCCGCAGACGCCAGCGCTAAATTTGCCACATTTGACTTTTAAGTCAGGTCCGGCTTGCATCTTTAGAATGCATGTTCCACTTGTATGTGTGATCGGTGGATCCCACTGTTTGTATCTTTTCCCTTTGCATGTTTCGATTGTATGTTGGGAACATACAAACTCAACATACAATGCGCGGACACCACCATATGTATCTTTGCCACTTTGTATGTTGTCGAATATACAAGGCCCCTTGTATGTTTCGCTTGTATGCCACCAATGTATATTTTCTTTGCATGTTTTCCTTTGTATCTAGCCTTTGTATGTCTGAACATACAACACAAAATATACATGCAACCCAATATACAAGCAGGGAATATTCCTAGAATCTGTGATATCTTCCCCCAATGTATATGCACCTTTTTTAAGCCCGATATGCATTGCGAAATGCATACAACCAAATTTTTCATTTTTTGAAGGCCGATTGAGATTTTTGACCCGCCAATGCACATTTGACCTGCATGTATATACAAACAGCCTTGTATATACAAAGTGACATGCATAGAACAGATTTTTTACAATTTTTCTACTGAGAAGGCCAAAAGACATAGGATTTTTTTGAATTTTTATGGAGGTGCCTGGGACTGAATACTTGAAACCCTAACTCTAAGCAGGCACCAACAGATTGTATTTAAGACTTTATCCCTATCTAGTAGACAATATTAGGGTTGATCAAATAACTCAACTTCATATCAATTGATGATTATTTATATTGATAATAAAACTAGTAACATATTCCTCTTATCATTTTAGAGGTCGTAAGATTGAAGGCCTTTAGATGTGAAATATATTTTATGGAAACATCTTGTTTAATTTTTATATAATATTAGTGTTATCATTACCATATAGATCAGTTCTCTTTATTGAATACAATGGAAACAAGGAATTTATGATCAGTTGATACCTTTCAAAGGATTAAGGTACTCTCTTACATTTCTATATCAGGAATTTAAACTAGGAACTCTTCATAATGGATTATCATGAGTCATGAGAGGAATTTTTCAAACAAATAGTGAACAGGAGTTTACTTTATTTAGTTGATACTGTTATTCTATTCTATATTTTAATTTTGTATATTTATATATTTATATATGCAATACATATATACTTATATAAATATGCATCTATATTTCTTGAAAGAGAATTATATTTATTTTAATCAGTCGCAGATATGCTTAGGGTAGAGCAAAGTGAAAATATGGGATTTATCATATATATATATATATATTTGATAGATAAGTACTACCATAGGGGGTAGCTCCCTTTCATTTATAATAACGGTAATACAAAAACCTGCTATCGAGAGTAGTATAGAGGTGCCATAGTTGGCAAGTACAATTAGGAGTGCCACAACACTCTAAGGCCATTCACTACTACATCAGCCCTTTCCACTTGCTCAGGGGATAGGAGGTCACCATACTGGCTTATGAAGTAGGCAAAGGTTTCCATATTGTTTCTTTTGATCCCTTCCCGAAAGAGGACCAGGGCTTGAACGGAGACAGTCGGAGGATCCTGGTCGTTGTTAACTACAGCCGCACTGAAGATCCCTGCTATTGAGCCCCTGGTGGGCCTTTTGTTGAAGGAAATGATGGCTGAGTAGGCAGCCTCTTTCATGTTTTCTTTCACTAGTGAGTTGACCAGGATACGTCCCCTCGATTTCCTCCCAAGGATGAGCACGCAGGTAGACAGGAAATCTTCATAGATGGTTGCATCATGAACATGACCTTCCAGGAGATTGGCTTCTCCAATTACTTTAAGGATCACTCCTACAATGGCATCATTAGTAATGAAGAGCCACTTAATTTGCACAATTCTGGTTTCCTTTGGCGGCTTGACATTATCGTCTTCCAGCTCTGCTCCTTTGGCTTCCTCATCCTTAGTGTTCTCAGGGCTCTCCTCTCTTTTCTGACAAATGCATTCACACTCAATCTCCATCGCTTAGGTGAGTGTAGATTGTGTCTTTGCCTCCTTAAGTAAGTCTGTCATTCCCTCCATCACTATGGAGAGATTCTCTGCATTTTTGAGGAGCCAGTACGCCGCCGCTGTGCTAAGGAGATATCCAAATCTTTGTTTGGGTGAAAGTGCTACACAACCAGGTTGTCAAGGGTCATTCTAATGGCAGTCCCAGCCAAGGTTCACATGAGTCTACCAAAATCTCATCCTGTTCTTGTACGCAGGCCCAGTTGGCTAAATGATCAGTAGCCTTATTCCCTTCTCGATAGGTGTGGATGAAGGACACATTTCCCATGTTTTCCAAGCATTCCCAGATAGCTTCCGCTAGGTACTCCACCTTCCAGCTTGATATGTTTTTGGTGATGATCATTTTTATGCAAAGGAGGGAGTCGCCTTCCACATCTAGGTCCATTAGGTGATGATCTTTGCATAGACAGAGGCCAGCGAGTAAGGCTACAAATTTCGCTTCGTTGTTCATGCCAATGGGAAACTTCTTTGAAAGGCCCCATATCAACTTCCCTTGGTGATTGTGGATTATGACTCCCACTCCAGAGGTATCTAGATTACCCTTTGCGGCCCCATCGAAATTTAGTTTCAACCTTCCCAAGGGTGGGGCAATCCATTTAGTGAGAGTGCGTTTCCTTTTCCTTTCATTGGCTTTGCTTGAATTATGGCATTGCTTTGGAATTTGAAGGTCTGGCCATCTCTTCCTCGCCTCCCTGTCCCAAGCGGCAAACGGTGTCAGGGATATATATATATATATATATTCTCTTGTTGAAACTATGACTAGGTGTATTTAGCAGAGTGTTATATACATTCATTTTGAACAAGGATGTCTCTGAATATGTATAGACTTAATTATTTTAAGGTAGATTTATACATGCCCACATTAAAATGGAACCATAGAAAACTAAAAATGAGGACAACAAAGAATTATTAACTCTGTGAACAACTGATAGTTCTTACTTGAACAATATTGAAGGTAAACTTGATTAATTGTTATTAAGGATATAAACCTCTTACATATACAAGATGTGACTCCTTATATTTTTTTATTAATAAGGACATAAGTATAGAGATTTATGATAAGACAGTTAGATTGACTAAATGTTTGGAATGCATAGTAATGTACAACGGTACCATTATTACTTCATTGTTTAGATAGTATTTTATCACCTACTTGACTATGCAGGTTTGTAAATGGAATAAAACTCATAAATCAACTAGCCATGATGCAAGAGAATCCCAGGTTGCAGAGTAATTTTGCATCAACCAAAAATATTTGTATTATTTTATTTTCTTTCATTTCAAGTTGCAATTCAGTAATTTGCAGTTCAACATTTTCTACCGCATTTTACCATATCTTCATATTAGAGATCATGGAGTAGGATTTAGTATCTATGTAATGTCAACTACATCATACTCAGATTTTAGGAGATTTGGATTTGCCTACAGAAAGTTATCTCTGTCAGAAGATCATCAGCTTTCACAAAGCAGAGCATTCATACAATCAGTTGAGAGAAGAAGGTTTGCAGAGCACTTCCATGACTTGCAAATCCAAAAGAAACATATCACATGGCAAATAAGGACTAGATAGACCTTCCTTGAGGTCTGCACCAAATTTCATTCATTTGCGGAGCAATACCATGTATTGTAGGTCGACCTACATGTTTCATCCTTCATTGGAGTTTATAACCTCTTGTGGCCAACGCAGAAAATTCTATGAGCTTGGAGATGATATATATAGAGATCTCTTAGATGCATTAGGAAGTCATTTCTGTAGTTAAGTAGTTTGAAGATTGATTCTTTCCGGAAGGCACTTCAATGCCATATCTTGCATATCTGTTGTAACTTGGAAAGCAAGCCTGTGAGCCCTTTGATTGTAGCTCACATGTTGCCAACATATAAGCATTTTGATTACCTGATATATTGAGCATTTGAATCTTCCATTACATTCTATATTTGTGTTGTTTCCATTATGTTTACTCTAGCTGCATGATTTGGACAGCCCCTTCTTAGGACCCTCCATCCATGACTACACCAAGTGGTATTAGAGTAAAGTTGTAAATCCTATGGAAGTGAAGGCATTCTAGAAGATCTTATGGTGAACAGATCACCGACTTGAGGTAGTTAACTTGGGTTTGTCAATATAGCACCGATTGTGAGGTAGTTGCTACCTTGTAGATAGATCACCGAATTGAGGCAGTTGCATCGAATCCTAGGAAGAGATGTCGCCAAGGAGGATGCTTGTTATGGCTAGTGTTTCTAGAAGAATGGAAGAAATGATAGAGATGATGAGAATAATGAAGGTTAGATTGGGTGTTGTAGAAGAAGATAGAAGAAGAGGACTAAACGCTAGACATGGAGATGAAAGTGATGATGATGAATTTCAAGCTGTTGACCAAAATGAAGAAGCCCTAGAAGAAGAAGAATCATATCAGGTAAAAGTGTTGAAGGCTATTTCTAAGATGGGTAAAAGACCTAGAATGGAATTACCAAACTATACCAGAAATTTGAATCCTGAGGAATTGATTGAATGGATAAATGACTTGGAGGAATACTTTGAGTATGAAGAAATTGAAGATTCGAAGAGGGTAAGATTTGCAAAGACTAAGTTGAAAGGACATGCTTCTAATTGGTGGAAAGAAGTTTAATTGGATAGAAATAGGAGAGGAAAAGAGAAGATCATAAAATGGGATAGGATGGTGACAAAGTTGAAGAATCAGTTCATACCTGCTGACCATGAGTTAGAATTGTTGAAGAGATTACAAAACCTAAGGCAAAAGGAGAAATCTATGGAATATATTGAAGAACTTCATAAGATGATCATAAGGACTAGACATAGTGAAGCAAGCAAGGAGAAAGTGGCAAGATATATAAATGGATTGAGAATGAACATTCAAGAATAACTAAGTTTGGTGAGGATGACAACAGTAGAGGAAGCATATCAGTTTGCATTGAAAGTTGAAGACAAGTTGAATAAGAGACATGAGCAAAGATAGAGAGGTAGAGGAGGTAAATTTCAAAGAGGTAGAATATATCCTAGAGGAGAAAAACCATATGCCGAGCAAAACAAGGAAAGTAGTCCATACAAGAAGGAAGACAGAGATAACAATTCATACCAGAGAGATGATAAGAGTTTCTACCGCAACAACAGAGGGAATCATAATTCTTACTGTAATGAAGGATATAGGAGAGATGAAAGAGGATTTGATAAAATATCATTAAGAGGAACATGTTTTAAGTGTTGAGGTGAAGGACATAGAATATTTGAATGTCATAAGGGAAGTACATGCAAGAGGACAGAGAACAACGCAAGAGCAGCTTATGCAGAGGAAGAACGTATTGGATCACCTAGTTCAGTGGGAAAGTCAGAGAAAGGAGAATCATTAGTCATGAGGAGAGAATCATTTCAAGCAGAGACAACTGAGGAACTACCGCAAAGGAAAAGATTGTTCCGGACAAGATGCAAATTAGGAGGTAAATGTTGTAAGGTTATCATTGATAGTGGTAGTATAGATAATTTGGTTTCAGAATAGATGGTGAGAAAGCTGAATCTGGAGAGATTGAAACATCTGAAGCCCTACAAGATAGTATGGATCCAAGATGAGCACAAGATACTGGTAAGTGAACAATGTTTGGTGAAATTTCATATAGGATCTTATGTTGATGAAGTATTGTGTGATATTACATGCCGATGGATGTATATCATATATTGTTGGGGAGACAATGGAAGTATGATAGAAAGGCAATACATGATGGAAGGAAGAATACCTATACCATAACATCAAATGGGAAGAAACATATCTTGATACCTTTGGAAGATGAGCCTAAAAGTGAAGTATGTGGGAATGCTAGAATTTGTTTAATGGATGGAAGGAAATTTTTGGATGGATTGAGACATGAGAATATGTGTTTTGCTTTGATTCCAAAGAAGTGTGGAGCCCTAAGTGCAAAAACCACTGTTGCAAAAGAAGAACCACCGCCAGAGGAGATAATTGAATTGTTGACAGAGTACCAAGATATCATATCAGATAATGTACCTGAAAGATTGCCACCAATCTAGAGTATCAGTCATCATATGGACCTTATACCTTGAGCTAGTTTTCTTAACAAAGAGGCACACTGGATGACACCAGCAGAAAGTGTGGAGCTAAATAGACAAATACATGAGCTATTAAGGAAAGGATTGATCAGAGAAATTTTAAGCCCATGTGTGGTACCTACAATACTAGCACCTAAGAAAGATGGAGAATGGAGGATGTGTATACAGTCTAGAGCAATCAATAATATCACAGTTAAGTATAGATTTCCATTGCCAAGGATGGATGACATCATGGACTGTTTGAGTGGAGCAAAATATTTTACAAAGATAGACTTGAAGAGTGGATACCATCAGATCAGGATCAGAGAAGGAGATGAGTGAAAGACTGCATTCAAGACAAATGAAGGATTGTATGAATGGTTAGTGATGCCTTTTGGATTAACTAATGCACCAAGTACTTTCATGAGCTTGATGAATGAGGTTTTGAAGAAATTCTTGGGTAAGTTTGTTATTGTATACATGGATGATATTCCAAATGATTTTCAGTAAAACAAGGCAGGAACATTTGTGGCATATTAGACAAGTATTACAGAGGTTGAGAGAAGAGAAGTTGGTGATAAACATCGAGAAATGTAGTTTCATGAAGGAAGAATTGGTATATTTGGGATTTATGATTTCTGCGGAAGGATTGAAGATGGACCCTGAGAAGGTTAGAGCAATTATTGAATGGCCAACACATGTGAACATTGGAGAGGTAAGATCATTTCATGGACTAGCAAGTTTTTACCAAAAGTTCATCAAAATTTTTAGTACAATATGCACACCAATGACAGAGACAATGAGAGGTGACATAAAGGACTTTAAGTGGACATCAGGAGAAGATAAGAGTTTTGAATTGTTGAAGCAGAAGGTGATAGAACAACTAGTGTTAGCATTACTAGATTTTAACAAAGTGTTTCAAGTATATTGTGATGCCAATGAAAATGCAATAGGATCAGTGTTAAGTCAAGAAGGAAGACCAGTAACATATTTTAGTGAGAAGTTGAATGATGCAAGGAGAAGATATTTAGTTTATGATTAGGAGTTCTATGCCATAATTCAAGTTTTAAAGAAGTGGAGACATTATTTGTTGCCTAAGGAATTTGTGTTGTACACTGATCATTAAGCTTTGTAGTATTTGAACGGTCAAGGAAAATTGAATCAGAGACACATGATCGATCTATGGGTAGATTTCACGCAAGGTTACACATTTGTATTGAAGCATAGGAGTGGGAAGTCAAATAAAGTTGTAGATGCATTGAGAAGAAGAAGGAATTTGTTGACAGAGATGAGGATAGAAGTATTAGGTTTTGAAGAACTAAAGAATATGTATGAAGAGGATCTTGATTTTGCAGTTCAGCATGGAAAGCATGTAAGGAACCTGTTGTGACAGATAGAAGTAAGTGGTTGGACTATTTCATTCAGGAGGATATGTTGTTCAAAGGAAGTCAGTTGTGTATACCTAGGAGCTTAATGAGAGATAATTTGATCAAGGAGAAACATAGTGGTGGATTGGCTGGACATTTTGGAATTGATAAGACAGTGGCTTTGGTAAGTGAACATTACTTTTGGCCTCAAATATATAAGGATGTAAGGAAGTTTGTTTAGAGTTGTAGAGTTTGTCAAGTTGCAAAAGGGAGTAGTCATAATATTGGTTTGTACAAATATTTGACAATACTGGAGAGACCTTGGGAAGATATAAGCATGGATTTTATATTAGGTTTGCCAAGAACACAGATGGGATATGATTCTATATTTTTAGTAGTAGATAGATTTTCAAAGATGGCACATTTCATTCCTTGTAAGAAGACAAATGATGTTGTACATGTTGTTGACCTATTTTTCAAGGAGATTGTGAGATTGCGTGGATTACTTAAGAGTATAGTTTCAGACAAGGATACAAGATTCATTGGATATTTTTGGAGTACATTGTGGAAGAAGATGAAGACATACCTACAGTTTAGTTTAGCATTTCACTCATAGACAGATGGACAAATAAAAGTGGTAAATAGGAGTTTGGGGAACTTGTTGCGATGTTTAGTAGGAGATAAACTAGGAAATTGGGATCTAGTTCTACTGCAAGCAGAGTTTGCATATAATAATTCAGTGAACATGAGTACAGGGAAAACACCATTTGAAGTTGTGACAAGAGTAAAACCTAGAGGAGTAGCAGAGCTAAGAGACATTAGTATGGAAAACAAGAGAAGTGCAGAAGCAGAAGAATTTGTAGGATACATGGATACACTACATAATCATGTCAGAAAGCATTTGGAGGATATGAATAGTAAGTATAAGGAACAAGCAGATGAGAAGAGGAGACAAAGAATTTTTAGTTGGAGATGAAGTTATGGTATATCTAAGAAAGGAGAGATTTTCAGTGGGGACATACAACAAGATGAAGATGAAGAAGTTTGTACCATGTAAGATTCTTAGGAAATTTGATTTAGGGAATGCATATGAAGTGGAGTTACCAGAGACATTTGGTATATCACTTATATTCAACATTGTAGTCTACCTATATTAGTATCATGAAGGAGAGTCAAGTGACAACTTGAAGATGGTTTGAAGAATAAGTTACCACAACAACAACTAGAGCATATAGAGGACATATTGGATATCAAAATTGGACGCAGTACCAGAGGCAAGTAGTATAAAGAGTATTTAGTAAAGTAGAAAGGAAGACCGGAAGAAGATTCATCATGGATTTATTAGGCTAAGGTAGATGTCCTTGGTTTTCCTCTAGCCCCAGCAAAGTGAGGGACTCACTTTTTCAACAACCTCGAGTGTCCGATGCAGGAGCATCCCAGGTTGCAGAGCAATCTTGCATCAACCAAAAATATTTGCATTCTTTTCTTTTCTTTCATTTCAAGTTGCAGTTCAGTAATTTGTAGTTTAGCATTTTCTACTGCATTTTACCGCATCTTTGTATCAGAGCTCGTGGATCAGGATTTAACGTCTATGCCATGTCAGCTACATCATACTTAGATTTCAAGAGATTTCTATATGTCTACAGAAAGTTATCGCTATTAGAAGATCATCAGCTTTCACAGAGTAGAACATTCATATAGTTAGTTGAGAGCAGAAGGTTTGCGGAGCACTTCCGTTACTTGTGGAGCCAAAAGGAACATATCACACGACAAATAAGGACTAGATAGACCTTCCTTGAGGTCCGCACCAAATTATTTTCATTTGCGGAGAAATACCATGTGTTGTAGGCCAACCTACATGTTTTCTACACCTTTCATCCTTCATTGGAGTTTATAACCTCTTGTGGCTGACGCAGAGGATTCTATGAGCTTGAAGATGATATATATAGATCTCTTAGATGCATTAGGAAGTCAGTTCTCCAGTTAAGTAGTTTTAGAAGATTGATTCTTTCTGGAAGGCACTTCAATGCCATATCTTGCATATCTGTTGTAACCCAGAAAGCAGGCCTGTGAACCCTTTGATTGTAGCCCGTATGTTGCCAACATATAAGCATTTTTATTACCTGATATATTGAGCATTTGAATCTTCCATTGTAGTCTATATTTGTGTTGTTTCCATTGTCTTTACTCTAGCTTCATGGTTTAGACAGTCCCTTCTTAGGACCCTCCATCCATGACTGCACCAAGCCAAGCCTGTGATATGATTATTTACTTGATAAAGATATGCTTATGGTGGGAATATTATACTTTTATATATTCTTGTGAGAGAATTAAATGATTCATGTTAACAAGTTTGAGATAGGGGTGTGTGAACATATGACACACATCTGCATTCTAGAATGTGTTTTTGAATTATCAAAACTTTGGCCAAAGTAATGCAAAATCACTGCTTGCATTGTTGGTTCACAATGTCTTTTTGGTTGCATGATAGTCAGATTGTGTCATACTTAGCTAGAGGGATTCTAGAGCCATATGATAGATTGGATGTGATAGGGCACAACACTAGTTCTTGAATGGCATGATGGTTCTTGTTGATTCCCTTAATCTGCTACCTTCATGAAGGGTAGGGCCACTTCCCGTTGGAAGGTGTGCGGGGGACCACTGGTCTGTGGTTGGAGGTAAAGCACTCAGGTAATGCTCTCCCTCTTGTAGCTAAAGAATGCCAAAGACTTGGTTACACAAATACATTATTTATATTCTACTTGATAAATGTATTATTGAAAATTTGTAAATTTGTTAATATAGCATCATGATGTGGATGCTACCATGTACTATTTATTTTACGAATAATGGTATATTCATTTATTGTAAATGATTTATGAAATGGGATAATTCTTTATGTTTCTCCTTAATGTAATATGAGTTAATTATGTTTTCTTTTTTTTTTTAAAAATATGGTGTTTTCTTAGTAAAATTTTAGTATGTTTTAGAGAACGGACATGCATTTGTTACAATATATTGGAAAGGTACAAGGCACAGTTGGTGGCAAAGGGGTATTCCTAGTTAGAGGGAATAGACTTCAATAAGATTTTCTCTCTTGTAGATAAATTAATTCTATTAGGATGTTATCTACAATTAAATCTTTTGATTTTGAATTGGGCAAATGGATATGAATACAACATTATTGCATGGAGATTTAGAGGAGGAAATAGATATATGGTTCAACCTAAAAAATCAAGGTAAGGGGTAAAGAGTGACTAATTTATAAACAAAAAAGGTTTTTTTTTGGGTTAAAACAATCACCATGTATGTGGCATAAAAAATTGATTCATATGTGTTAGAACTAGGTTTTGCCAGGGGTCAAGTTGATCACTATGCATACTACAAGTAGGTAGGTTATCAAGTGTTAATTAGTATTTTATATATTGATGATATTCTTATCATTGGGAACAATAAGACATTGATTAGAGAACTCAAGGCTTGGTTGGATAGTAGATTTGAGATGAAAGATCTAGGTACTACAAGATACATACTTTGTATGTAGATCCATAGAGACAGGGCTAGTAAGAAGTTGTGCTTAAAACAACAGAAGTATCTTGCAACTATTCTAGGGTGATTTAGCATGCATGACAATAATCCTATAAGTATCCCTTTATTAGTAGGCACTAGTTAAGTTTGGAAAAATGTCCTAAGTCTATGGAGGATTTGGAGGACATGAATAATGTCACATATACAAGTGCAATAGGAAACCTTATGTATGCAATAGTCTACAAAATGCCAAACATTACCCAAGTACTAGGAATTCTAAGTACGTTTATGTTAAACCTGGGTAAACAAAATTATAAATAGGTTAAGAAAGTGTTTAGTTACTTGAAAGGAAATATAGGTTATTATTTTTATATCATTATACTAATGATGTTGGAAAGGTGTTAAACATATAGAGGTTTACAAATTTTGTCTGGGCTGGAGATCTAGATAACCAAAGATTAATTAGCAGATATGTCTTTACTCTAGTTGGACTAGTAATAAGTTGGATTCAAGAAAGCAACAATAGATAGTTGTGTTGTCCACAACTAAAGTAGAGTACATGGTGTCAACATATGCTTGCGAAGAAGTTATGTGGTTACATACACTAGGTAATAGTATTAGTTTTAAGAGTTATACAATGTTGAATTGTGATTTAAAGAGTACAATTTGTTTATCTAAGAATCATGTTTACCATGCTTAGACTAAACGTGTAGATATGCAATATAATTTTGTTAGGGAGATGGTTTAGACAAGGAAAGTTTAGATGGAGAAAATTGACACTTAGATAAATATTATTGATTCTTTGATGAAACCTATAAGTACTGCTAAGTTTTTATGGTGTAGGGATGAGATGGGTTTATCCCAGCCTCATGTATGAGGTTAATTTCTTGAGATAATACAAGTTCTCTTGTAGTTCAACTATCAAGTGGGAGAATACTAGAATGTTGGTGTTCTATTCACCTACAGAAAGTTCCTAGTAAGGTTTACAATGGAAGAAGTTGATGGACTTTCATCTAAGTTCATGTTGATAGTTGTTTGGTAGACTAGCAAATAATTGTAGTGACTTTAATGTTTTGTGGTTTTGAATGGATACTTGTATAAGTCTAGTGTTGTTATGTTCCCAATTGTAATCTAATTGGAGGAGAAATCACAACCACACTATTATAGGTATGTTGTTGTAGGTATGTATGATAGTGCAGGTGCACTTGCAACACTATTAGAATACATGAAATGATGCCCAAGAGCATGGTGATGTTATCAGAGATACCTTGAGGTACTACAAGTAGCTAGAATTAATTAGGAGTTTGTCTCTACTACTACTACAAGCCATGGGTAGCGTCTGGATATAGTGTAGGAAGACATGTATGTGGTTTAAAAGAAGTGAATCAAAAACTTTTGACCAAGTGTGAGTTGCATCAACTTATTACGTATAGTGATCATCCATATGGAGAAGTCATGTTACATATAATGTGTAGCATGTTGACATCATGATATAGTCATGAGATGGTTGTGCGACTAGTGGTATTCTATGTGGTAGTTAGATCTAGTTAGATGGTTATAATTCCTTGTTGGATGGTTATGTAGCTATATCTATCTATTTGATAGATTGGCTAAATTTGGATGTTATTGGATGTGGTTAGATCCTACAGATATGAAGTCTTGGTTAGAGGTTATATATCTGTTATCTCTCAGATTTGTACCCTTGCTGCAGTTGTCAAACTTTAGCAATCTGAAGAAACATGGGAATGATCTTGAAGTGTGGGACCTTGTGAACTGAGATCAGACCTCAAGAGAAGGTTGATTCCTCTTTCTAAGCCTGTTACTTAGAGCAATGAAACTAAATCTAGTGCTAATTCTTGCAGGGGAAAAGGGTTAGAAGGAAACTGAAATGAAAGGGGTGATACACCAGATTTAGTGAGCGATGGTGATCTTGGTGTAGACACAACAATGATTTCAATGATGAAGGGGATTCAAACAGACTTATGATTGATTGAGGCTTCGGTATGAAGGTCAAACCTACAGAGGAGCCATTTTACTCATAGAACAAACTATGACTTCAATTAAAACACATAAATTAGGACACAAGAGAGGCAAGAAGTCATACATATATTAATCATGAAGGTCAGGAACCATTACATTATAGAATATTTAGTAGCAGAAGTCTGACTACAGAAAAATCTACAGCATAACAGCCCAAAAACAAAACCATCCTCCCTTGTTAATGAGGTTACATTGCATTTTATAGGTCAAGCTCTTGTGTAGAAAGGAATGAAGTCGCTACTCCACAGGGTCTGAGGTCATCAATGCAGGAACAAGGGCGCAGAGATAGGGGCATGGTGAAAGGACAGGAACCATGCTGCTGGTAGGTCCAAAACCACATAAAACGGTTGCCCCAAACGCAAGATAGGACAGGGCATTGAAGAAGAAATCCCTAAAGTTGCCACCCAACACACGAAGATTGGTCAGAAAGACATAGAGCCCATACGCATTGAAGAGTGAAGCCATCCGCCATGAATGCACCTGTAAAACTCATCAACCGGAGCTACCGTGAAAATAAATAGCCTCTGCTCATGCTAAAAAGGTCGCTAAAACATCCAGTCGGCCAAGCATGCAAAGCCAGATCAAATTTTGAAAGTGAGAAAATTCCCCTTAAACACCCTCCAGATGAAAGAGGAGGTAAAAATAAGCATTTTTGCCTTTTGAAGCATGTCGAAATTCGCCAAGATGAGGGAGATACGAGCGGTCAAAGTTACGGTCAAACTGCATCTGTATATCACTTTGCATATGCAAACTACTTTGTATGCATCAGGTTGTCGGGGTGACCTCCATCTGAGCTGTCGATGGGCATGTCACGTCGATAAAACCTTTGTATGTCTGCCTTTGCATATTCAAAATACATTCAATAATACATACAAAGGACCCAATGTACATTCACCCTTGCACATGGCTAAGATACAACATACAATTGTATCTAAGATACAATTCGACCAAAAGATAGAAAACCCAAAACAAGGATGACATCATCATCATATACATGTAAAAATGGCTAAGTATAAAATTGAGAAATCTCTGCGATAGAAGGCACTTGAAAACAAAAGATTTCTGGGTTTTTCTGGGTTTTTGGCAAAGATTCTCAAGGTGAGATTTTGGGACTTTTTGGCAAGACAAAACATGGGTAATTGAAAGATTTAAGCCTTGTAGGGTTATTTTCTGAAGGATATTCAAGGAATATACAAGGTGAACTATTTAACTCTAGATAGAGGAAAATAGGTCAACAATTTGGCAACCTCTATGGGATGTTTGCTTGCTAAACATGAGATCAGTGGCCTTATGCATCCATTGGGCATGGAGTCAAAAGAGACTACAACAAGAACACAAGAGCTGGAAAACTAGGCAAGCTACCTGGCAAAAATAAAAACAACAAACAAGCATGTATCTCCTAATGAGAATACAACAGAGTGCAACGACACTTATTGAAAGGAAACCTAAAACTGAAATAAAACCTACTCTAATCCTAAACTAACCAGTCAGAGGTGACCTTAAACAAAGCCATTAACTAGTTCTTGAAAGTAACTACCCTTCCTTAACAATTTACAATGTTCCTCATGCATGTGGATAGTTAAAAGGAGGTGAGGGGGGAATGAGCATATGACAAATTGATAAAAGACCCCCCACAAAATGGAGATAAACTCACCTACCCACCTGGACTGATTGCTGATGCTGCTAACTTGTGGTGAATAAATGGGCTGATCCCACTCATTTTGATGCTCAACTTCATGCTTAGAGGTAAGTATGACAAGTGGTGACTTCTCTTGATGTGTCTCCAGCTAGGCTAGATGCCTGATTGGGCATCCCCTTGAAGTGACATGCAAATCAACATATTTGATCTCATGTCTCTGCACTGATTCATTCTCTTCTTGCTCTTCATTTGGTATGATGGTGCCTTCCATTTGACTCTCATGTTGCTCTTGTGTGTGAAACAACTGACTTGGGATTTCATGGTTTTCTCCTTCTTCCTTCAAAGAACCCAAGAAGGCTGATATAATGTCATCATGGCTGCATTCTTCAAACCTTTCTGCCTTTTGTTCAGGGCTGTCCTGGTTCATGACTAAGGTTGGACAAGAGAGAAGACAATTTGAAGAAAAAACATCATTACCTTCACCTTGCATGATAGTTTGCTTGAAGCTATCATCTCTTAGAAGACTTTTACAAACAATTGGCTCAAGCTCAAAATTCCCATTATCACTCAAAGAAGTGCCCTCCCAATCAAGCTTTTCTTCTTCAATAAAGGAAGGCAAAAGTTCAAACAATGAGGTAGCCTCTTCCAACAAACTTTCATTTGTTATATCAGCCTCAAACTGCAACATTTTGCCATTACTTTCAGTGTTTTCTTGTTGCTGCATATCCACAACCAGCTGCTCATATTCTTCATCTTTAACATAATCAGGTAGCTCATGAAGTAGGGCAGCATCATCCACCTTTGCAGTGACCTCAACAAATTTTTCCCTTAAGCCTCCATCCTTTAGCTGTAGCTCCTTTGGATTGTGTTTAAGTTGCCTCTGCAGATGAAGGTTTTCCCCATGCACTCTTTGCATTTCAACCTTGTTTTCTTGATCGGATGCATGAGAAAAGGCTTCAAAAGAACTAAAGTCTAGAGGACTCAATCCCTTATTTGGGTTAACAGTACTCATAGGTACAATGGGTTCAAACAATTCTTTCTCTGTGAGTGTAGGAACAAACTGCTCCTCATTAGTTCTATCTTCTTCCACCTCCTCTATTGGCTCATCTTTCCAATTATCTCGGTAGACAACAGGTCCACCCTTGAGGATTGAAATAGCATCAGGGAAAGAGGCCTAAATGTCTTCCTGAATTTCTTGGAGGGGAGAGGGTTCTAGACAAATTTGTTCCTGGGGAGTGATAATCTAAGTTTGCACAGGAACAGGGACCTGTGGAGAGATATAGGCTTTGAAGCCTGGAAACTTGTCGAGTCTAGGTTGCTCCTCTATAGGCTGAACATGTGCAGAAGAAAGGGGCTGCTTGAATTTTGGGATTGTAAACACATGCTCCTTCAACTTAGCAATTTCATCATAACTGTCCATGCTAGGTCTATCTGATAAAGGGATTTGAAAGGGCTGCAAATAGGAGATAGGGGGTTGAATTTGTGCTAGACTAGGCTCCTGTGAAGGCTGAGGGCCTCTAAAACTTGGAATTTTAAAACTGGGAAGCAGTTTTGGAGGTGCAGAGGGATTATCTTGCCTGAAGCTTGGAATCTTGTATTTTGGGGCTTCTTCCACAACAGGCTGAACAGGTGTCATCCTTATAAGAAGGTTTTCTTGAAAAACCCCCTCTTGTGCCTCTCGCTGCTGATCACATTTTAGCATTTCTATAAATTCATCAGCCTCCTCCTTTAGATTTAGGTACAACTTCTTGAGACCATATAAGCTTATGATGCTGAGGTCATAAAACCGCTAAGGTCGACTATACCCTGCTTCTCTTTTTTCATTGTCTAAAAGTCTGTCAAACTTCAGGAAACTATTCATGAGCTCATTGAAAGCATCAATATTCTCAGGGGCAACAACTTGGGGCAGATTAGGAGGGTAGTTGCACTGGCTAGGATCAAAATAATCTTCTTGGGGTTGATAATAAGCATTATTAGGCTGCCAAGAAGACTGAGTAGGGGTGTAAGCATCATGAGGATGCTGATATTCTGCAGTAGTAGGTTTGTATGGCATAAAATCAGAGGCATTTGGGGCCTGGTATTGTTGATATGGGGGCCAATAGCTTGCATTTGGATTAGGGGTAGGGGAATAGCCATGATTCCCATAAAATTCTGACATTTTGTAGCATCTAAATGCTGGATAATCATAAAGATGTCAGAATTAGAGCAAAAGGTCTGCAACTAGAGAGAAACTGGATACATACCAGAGAAGGAGTCACTAAGTGATTGAGATGCTTTTAGAGGCTGAATAGACCAGGAAAATCACCAAAATCTTGATCTTTGATGAAATTTTAGGTGCTTGGGCTGCTTTCATCAGTAGATTTCTTCAGTAGAGTCACCATGGTGTCGCTTGTATTGCCTCCAAAGGCTGGTAACACTAGGAGAAACACCAAATCTCATAGTACCTTGATGAGAAGTTCATTGAACTGGTCCCACCGGGCATGCCATAAACTGTTATCTCTTAGATTTGCACCCTTGTTGCAGTTGTAAAACTTTAGCAATCTGGAGAAACATGGGAATGATCTCGAAGTGTGGGACCTTGCGAACTGAGATCAGACCTCCAAAGAAGGCTGGTTCCTCTTTCTAAGCCTATTACTTAGAGCAATGAAACTAAATCTAGTGCTAATGCTTGCAGGGGAAAAGGGTTAGAAGGAAACTGAAATGAAAGGGGTGATATACCAGATTTAGTGAGTGATGGTGATCTTGGTGTAGACACAACAATGATTTCAATGATGAAGGGGATTCACACAGACTTATGACTGATTGAGGCTTTGGTATGAAGGTCAAACCTGCAGAGAAGTTGTTTTACTCACAGAATAGACTATAACTTCAATTAAAACACAAAAATCAGGACACAAGAGAGGTAAGAAGTCATACATATATTAATCATGAAGGTTAGGAACCATTACATTATAGAATATTCAGTAGCAGAAGTCTGACTACAAAAAAATTGGCAGCATAACAACCCAAAAACAAAACCATCCTCCCTTGTTAATGAGGTTACATTGCATTTTATAGGTCAAGATCTTGTGCAAAAAGGAATGGAGTCGCTGCTCCACAGGATCTGAGGTCATCAATGCAGGAACAAGGGCACAGAGATAGGGGCATGGTGAAAGGATAGGAACCATGCCACTGGCAGGTCCAAAACCACAGAAAACGGTTGCCCCAAATGCAAGATAAGACAGGGCATTGAAGAAGAAATCCCCAAAGTCTCCGCCCAACACACGAAGATCGACTGGCAAGACATAGAGCCCATACGCATTGAAGAGTGAAGCCATCCGCCATGAATGCACCCGCAAAACTCACCAACCGGAGCTACCGTGAAAATAAATAGCCTCTGCTCACGCCAAAAAGGTCGCTAAAACGTCTAGTCGGCCGAGCATGCAAAGTCAGATCAAATTTTAAAAGTGAGAAAATTCCCCTTAAATGCCCGCCAGATGAAAGAGGAGGCAAAAATAAGCATTTTTGCCTTTTGAAGCATGTCAAAATTCGCTAGGATGAGGGAGATACGGGTGGTCAAAGTTGCGGTCAAACTGCATCTGTATATTGCTTTGCATATGCAAACCGCTTTGTATGCATCGGGTTGTCGGGGCGACCTCCAGCTGAGCTACCGATGGGCATGTCATGCCGATAAAACCTTTGTATGTCTGCCTTTGCATATTCAAAATACATACAACAATACATACAAAGGACCCGATGTACATTCACCCTTGCACATGGCCAAGATACAACATACAATTGTATCTAAGATACAATTCAACCAAAAGACAGAAAACCCAAAACAAGGATGATGTCATCATCATATACATGTAAAAATGGCAAAGTATAAAACTGAGAAATCTCTGTGATAGAAGGCACTTGAAGACAAAAGATTTCTGGGTTTTTCTGGATTTTCTGCAAGGATTCTTGAGGTGAGACCTTTTTGGATTTTTTTGGCAAGGTAGAGCATGGGTAATTGAAGGATTTAACCCTTCTCTCCTTCTATTTAGGCTTTCTTTGATAGAAGGAGGGGGACAGGAATATTTTGGGGCTAGGCAAAAATATGCCAACAATATCATTAGTCTACAAATTGAGACTATGTGTGAAAAAGACCTATTGTATTGGATGTTACTTTCTTGAATAATAAAATTGTGAATGTCCTTTTGCTAGTGGGTTATTTACAATAAGGGTTTCCCATGTAAATTTGTGCCTCATGTGTTTTTTGACTAGTGTATCACTTCATGTTCTCTGTTTAATGTGGCTTAGTTGAATTGTATAGAAAACATAACAATTTTTTTTATAACATAATCTTAAGGTGTTCCAATATCCTAGAATATCAATTGTTTGTATCAAGGAATTATTCTCAACACATGTTGTATCATTCCTCAACATCTGACTCCCTCGCATGACATTAATCCATCTACAATCACCTACAAATGGAATCTTGGCCACACATTATGCAAAACAATTCAATAGCCAAATCATAACAAGGATTGTGACTTTGGGAGGTATGGGCTATGAAACATAAGATAATATTGATAGCGACAATTTTGAAAATCCCAAAATTCTTCACTTTGGTCAAGGCAATGAAACTCCAAATAACTAGATAGAGATGAAATGATAGATTTTATATGAAGGTCAATTATATAGTGTTTACTAAAAGTACCCAAAAAACCAAATGGTGTAAGGTGTGGATGCCTTTCCAAGAGCTTTGGTTACATTCCCATAGGCTTCCCAATGAGATACAACTCAAAAGGTATCAATTCAAATTCCCTAGGAGTCTCATAGAGGGAAATATCAACTTAATATTCAAGATTAATAAAAATGGTTAGAGGATTCAATTTCCCAAGAGAGAATTCCAAATTGGTGAGTATGGGGTTATTGGTGTTTACCTTTGATGTATATGCAGAGAATGCTATCACTGTTAATGATGCTTGCTCCAAGAGAAAAATTAGTATTGAAAATACCATAAATTTAGGTATAGAAACGATGGAGAGTTGTATCATCTACTCAAGGGGAATTGGTATAGGTTAGGATATGCTACTTTGTTGGGTGTTTTGGTGCTCTTCAATGTGATTTTCACCTTTATTCTTTCATATTTGAATCCTCTTAGCAAACCTCAAGTTGTTATCTCTGAGGAGGCTCTAAATGAATTGTAATCCCAATCGAACAATATAGAGTAGGGACTAATATATCAAGATAAAGAAATTAGACTATGTCATAGTTATTGTCTAAACGACAATAATGCTCTTGAAATGTAGGGTCGATGAATGAATAGTTAATCAGCTAGTCTACAAGGCAACATGTCATCACTCGATACTACACCAATAGTTTCTCTAAATGAAGGATGATTCGACCATTAAATCACTAGCCATGTCTTTTGAAATGTTAAATACTTTGTTGGCATGTCTTAGAAAATATTGAAACAAAAAATGGCTATTATATTAGTAGTCACCACAAAAGTGGTGTAGAAAATGCCTATTATATTAGTAGTCAGCACAAAAGTGGTGTTGAGATTTAATTTAATAAAGAATTCTACAAGCACTTCTTCCATTTTGAGAAAATGTCTCTGTTATGCATCAACTTATTTGATAATAGAAAATAGGAACGACGAGAGCCAAATGATGAAGAAACTATACACACGATACATGTGGGAAAAGAATGACCTACAAGCTCCATCTCATATAGTGTGCATTTGGATCAAAGGCCATAAGTGGAAAATGATGACATGTCCATAACGTACAGGCCCCACCTACCGATTTTTTGAGTAACTACTCAAACCGACGGTTGTTGTTTACAATTGTTATTTTTTATATTCTGTGTAATCTTTCATTGCTTTATACAATAAGACGTGGGAGTGAAATGTTTTGAGATTAAATTTGATGGTCGTATGGGTCGTATTTAAGCATTTTTGCTATAAAATACAATCAAAATTTTAAAAAAATTATATCATATGAAAGTAGAGATTTTGGATAAATTGTTAAAATTTAAATAGAATTATGATGATATATATATTTGGCTTATATATAATTTTACTTATATTAAGATATGTCATAGTATTTTAAAATAGTATTTTAAAAGCACCTTTGAATAGATAACTGTAATAAAAAAATTTCTTGACACGTAATCAAATTTAGGCCCTGGTGGCAACCATTTTTTTAAGACAACCCAACATGAAATTAATATTCCATGTGAGTTTTAAAAAGTTTTTGGGGATAAAGAAAATTTATCCCAGGAGTGAAAGCTTATGAGGAGTCGAATTGAGCTCTGCTAGGGTTTCTCTGAAGCTGTCCACCATTGTTCTTTCAAGGTGCCATAACGCGCTCTAGGCACAGAAAATATAGCCTTCTTTCTATATGCCCACATTTATTGCGACTTTTTGGCCATTTAAATGCTTCTTACCGCTTCTAACCCAACACTTGTTGCTGGTGTTAGTAGTTTCTCGGCTCTGCACAATGGCTCCTCCACCGACCAAGCGTCCCTGGAAGTTTGTTCCGAAGGTGTTTCACGAGGTAAGCCTTTGGACTCTCCTGCTGATGTTATTTTACCATCACATGAATTTGATACTGCTTGTTTATAGTTAGAACAACATACTCTCATTGGTTACTTTGTGGGGAGAACTCCTCCTGAATCTATGCTCAAAGAATGGGTCCAAAAGGCTTAGGTCCCTCATGGGGTCTGCCTTGATATGGTCCAGAATCTGACCAAAGGCTTTTTCCTTTTCCGCATTGCAGAAGTTAGCCATGTTCAAGCAATTTTGAACCATGGCCCTTGGTATGTTTGCTCTTCCCCGTTGGTTTTCCAACAATGGACCCATGATTTTGTGGCTTCTGATGATACCAAACACCGGGTTCCTGTGTGGATTGAATTCCCTGGCTTGCCTTTGCCCTACTTGCATTTTTTGCATGAGATTGCTTCCTCTCTAGAAAGAGTCATTTGTGTTGAACCAGATAGGTTCTTTCAAGCGCGCCCTAAAAAATGTATCTGTGTTAAGGTGGATCTTTCGAAAGACCTCAAGGAATTTATTGACATTCAAATTGGCCCCATATGACACACTCAGAAAGTCACATACTTTAATTTGCTTAATACTTGTTATCATTGTCAGTCAGCTGAGCATAAAATTAGGAATTGCTCTCTTGTTGTGCCTCGAACCCGAGTTTTACCCAGGGAGACTGCTTAGGCACACCCAATGGAAGCTGTGTCCAAGGAGGTAGTTTCTAAACCAATGGACACTTGGGCCACTATTACCAATTGCAAACACAAAGCGAAAGCCTCTGTGGATGCTCTCAAAGTTGCTGAGTCAGCTACTGATGTTTCAAAGCTTGCTGTGAATGGCAGGAAGGACAAAAGTAGGGTTCCTACTGTGCTGCCTTCGCAGCAAAGGTCACCACCGAGGGCACGATCACGTGCCACTCCATCCTTATCACCTCAACGGCGCTCTCGTAGCCGAGAGCTACCTGAGGAGGGTGAAATTGTTTAGGAGCTTAGAAGTCAGCAAATTCCTCCTCTCCAATTTGGGTCAAACCCCACCGAGTTTCTTCATAATAGATTTGCTTCCTTTGAAAGCCTGGGTTCTGGGGAAATGGTGGAGGATTTTAAATGAATTTTCTCTCTTGGGATGTTTGAGGTCTCACTGACCTCACCAGGAAGTAATCTGTTCATGATGCTCTCCATCACTATGCTTCTCTTGATGTTCTGTGCCTACAAGAAGTTAAAGTTACAGGCTTTCTTTTATTTTTGGCTTGCCGTTGTATTTGGCCAGCCAGTAAACTATTTTCCACCGCCCATGAAGTTGGCAAAGGTGGTGTTGCTACTCTTTTGTCCCCTCGGTGACATGATTCAGTGGTGGATCATGGGGTGGACCCCACCAACTGGTTATTCTGGACGCTTCTTAATATTAATAATCACTCCTTTGGGATTATTAATATCTATGCTTCAAATGACATGTCAGAAAGATATGCTTTGTGGAGGTGGATTGCGGATTCAATGCCAGTGGCCACATGGCTTATTTGTGGGGATTTTAATATGGTTGAAATAGCTACTGACAAAGATGGCGTTCTACCTTTTCGGTTGCCAACTGGCGAAAGAGAGACGTGGTTCCATATGCGCAATAAATTGGGATTTTTTGATCCCAATGTTGGCCGCCGTCACTCCAGTCCTTTATGGCATACTTGGTACAATTTTTGAACTGGAACTGACAGGGTCTTTAAACGCCTTGATCGTGCTATGATTTCTGCACAATCTTTTTTTAATTTTACCACGTCATCCACCCTTCCTGTGCAGCCGTTAGTGGATGTGACGTTGTCTGACCACTTTCCAATTCAGTTTGCCATTGAGTGGCAACTCACTTAGCCACGCGCCATGAAATCTCAATTTTTTTTGAACACTTCCTTGCTTGCTCATCAACCCACCTTGGCACACATTTCAACTATATGGAATTTAGAATGCCGCCCGTTGCATTCTACTAGTTGGATTAAGTGGTGGAATGATGCTATTACCTGCACAACAAGGTTTCTTCACATCTATGGCCGTCAGATGGCCAATTTTAGGAGAAGGGATTATGAAGCTACTGTCATTGCTTTGAAATCTGCCTCAGAGGCCTTGGTTACTGAGCCTTTTTCTCCTTCTAGGCAAATCCATGTTGCCAATTTATGACATCAAAAATAGATCGCTGATTGTCATGCTGCCAGAGGAGAGCAACTTAAAGCTAGGATGCACTGGCTAAAAATTGGGGACCGTGTTTCTAAGGAATTCTTTCTTTCTCTTCGAGCTAGACATTCCTCACACGGTATTAAGCAAATCAAAGAGGATAATATTGTTCATAAATATTTTCCAGACATTCTCTAGGCTTTTGTAAGACATTATGAAAAAGTTTTCACAGCCCAAGATTATACTCCTGAACGATAGACTGCTTTGTAGGATTGTCTTGCAGTTGTTCCAAAAAAGCTTTCCTCAGTGCAAACACGCTTCTGTGATCAATTATTGACCATTGAAGACCTTAAATAAGCGGTCTATTCTATGGATGATGGCAAAGCTCCTAGAATTGATGGCTTTCCTTGTGAGTTTTACAAAGCCCTTTGGGACTGTTTAGGCAAAGATCTTGTTTATCTTGAAGCTTTTCATTCAAACTCTTTAGGTGATATTATAAATCAAGGAAACATTAAGTTCATACCTAAAGCTGGCGATCCGGAGGATATTTGCAACTAGCGTCCCATTACGCTCCTTAATGTCTCCTATAAAATCATTGCTAAAGCCCTTTCGCTCAAACTCCGCAACTTGCTTCCTTTGATTGTCTGCCTTGAAGAGACTGGCTTTATTAAATCTAGATACATCTTAGATAATATTATTGTAGTCTGGGAAGGAATGGAATGGGCTAGAAAATCAAACCAAAAAGCAATTTTTTTAAAAATTGATTTTGCTAAGGCCTATGATCGCATTGAATGGTGCTTTATTCTTGCAATGCATACAACTTTAGGGTTTGGACCCTCTTTTATCCAATCTGTTAACATGCTTTTCTCAAAGGCCTCAACATGTATCACTATCAATGGCCACCAGTCTCATACTTTTGGCCTTTTTCGATCAATCCGCCAAGGATGCCCTCTTGCTCCAAGCCTGTATGTTCTTGCAGTAGAAGGTTTTGGATACCTTCTTGCTCATTCAATTTCTAACACGCTTGTGTGTGGTATTTCACTGCCGAATTCCTCTAGCTAGCTGGTTAATGGTCATTTCTCTGATGACTCTTTTTTAACCTTACTGGAGGAAGAAAATTCTATCAAAAATGCTCTTGCATGTCTGGAGACCTTTTGTCTTGCCTCTGGCTCGTCCATTCAGTGGCATAAAAATTTATGCTATAGGCAGCCAATTCTATCCACCCCTCAATGGTTCCAGCAAAATGGCTAGCGCTCGGTTGGCCATGGCAAAAATTTTAGATTCCTTGGTATTCCTTTTGCGTTCTAGGGATCCTCTGCTACTCTTTGGCAAGCTGTTCTTACTCGTGTGGAACAAAAACTTGCAGTCTAGATTACCAAGCCATTATCTCTGGCTGGTAAATTCCAAGTTTGTTCTAAAATTTTCGCTGCAACCATGTTTACTACTCTTCTTGTTGGGCTCCTTCAAAAGCTTCATATGCCAAACTCAAAAAACTCTTGAGGGATTTTCTCTGGACCTCCTCTGAGACTCACCATGGGTTCCACCGTGTGGCTTGGGAGTTTTGCTGCCTTCCCAAAGATTCTGGAGGTCTTGGTATTCTTTCTACTCAACACCAAGGCATTGCTTTGGCTGTCAAGTGGATCATTCATGCTCTCACTAGCAATGAGCCATGGAAAGTGTTACTCCAGCATAACATTGAAATGGGACATCCTTTGCACAAGCCTGCATGGAAAGGGATTGGATTTTCTACTATCCTTGTCATGAGAGAGCCAATTCAGATCTCAGGCACTTTTGTGATTAAAAGCATTTGGAAAGCCTGGGATAAAGTTAAACCTTGGCTATGCTGGTTTGGTAATGGGTTTTGTGTTGGTCTCTCTTTCAACCATCTTAATATTTGGTGGTCACCTCTTCTAGCCATTACTGGCCAACCTTTGGCCAAATTGCCTGGCATAAAGGCTCTGAAATTTCATAAAAAAAGGTGCTCAAACCTTACAGGATATGTTTCATCGGCCAACGATGAGCCTCTTGGCTTGGGAGCCATTTCGAGTTAAATTTGGGCTTTCAAGAACTGATCAGATTACTTATGATAGAGTCATCATAGCTATTCCACCTGAAATGCTTCATAAGGTTGGAATTCAATCCAACAAACCATGGTGGAAGGACTGTAAATGGTATCTAGAAACACCAATGCATCACTTCAAGCCATGGATGGCCTACAGGTGGCTTTCAACCCATTTCCCTATGGTTGAAACTCTTAATAAGCATTAGCTTATTCATAGCTCTTTGGCTCTTTGGCATACCAGATTTCAAACTGTTTGGTCTGCGATTCTTGAACCCAAGTTAGCACATTTTGCTTGGTGCATTCTTTTTCAAGGCCTACCTGTGGGCACTATGCTTTTTCATCTTGGGGTTCAGGATCCCCATTGTCCTTTTTTTGGACAACCTGAGACGATTCAACATCTCTTCTAGTATTGCACCAGAGCACAATATTTCTGGCTATGGATCCATGATTTTTTTCGCCCTTTCAGGCCAGAGCCTTTATCTTAGCAAATTATCCTTCTGGGTGATTCTCCCAGGTTTCCTAAAAGATTTACTCAGATTTGGCATATTTTCAGGGTGGAGATTCTTTTTACATTATGGAAAGATCGTAATTCTTGTTTATTTTCAAATAGGAAAATTAGAATATCTGTTTCCCTTTACATTAAAACAATTATTTGTTCTAATGTTCTTCTGCAGATTCAAGTGTAAGCTAATATAGTTGCCTTGGAAGTGGCTCACTACAAGAGTTACTGGATTATTGGGGGAATGCTCCTTGTACTGTGGCACGGGTTCCTCCCTCCTTCCTCTGTCAGAGCCCGTTCTCCTCTAAGCGGTCACAGAGGAAGAAGTTGTTCGGCCAGAGATTCTCGGCCCCGCTCCCAGCCTGCTTAGCGTCGTCATGCTAACCATCACTGACGCTCTGCCTCTCCACGTCAGCGTGGTTGGACCTTAGGCCGTGCTGCAAGTGTTGTAGGGGATAATGCGGGTTGGCCTACTTTGGATAATGCAGGTTGGAATGCTTCTGGTCCTTCTAATCCAACCAATGCTGGTTGAGACTCTGCAAAAGTTTTTCCTCGGTTGAATTTGGCTATCTCATCTCAACACGAGGAGCCAGTTGCACCAAATGAAGAACATGAAAAAGATGATGGTTGGGCACTGCCCGATATCAATCCAAACCCCGCGGATATTTGGGGGAATCTGGATGACAAGGATCCGCCATTCGCAGGGGTGGCAATGGCAGCTTAATTTTTGTTTTCTGTTATGTTTATGTTTTTATATAGGGTTTGTATACCCATTGATACTTTGATCTAGAACTTGTTGGGCTTGGCCCATTTGACTCTTGGGGTGTGCCTTTTTACCACCCATCTATTTTTTTGTGAAAGTGATTTCTTATTCTAATAATAGATAATTGCATTTTCATAAAAAAAAAAGTTTTTGGGAGAGTGGCAGTAAGAACTCATGCCATTTGTTTAATAAAACATATGGTGGGCCCATATGGAAGATGTTTGGTAGAATATTATTATCTAAGATGGTTCATATAAGTATATCGAAGGATTGATATCTTCTTTGATTGTCTTCATCCATTGATTTCCTAAAGTGAGGTGGGACCGCATACTAAATGCAAAGAAATAAATGGTTAAATTTGATGTGTAATGAAGGGCATGCAGGAGTTTCCGCAGCACTTTCGGGTTGATTACTGTTTTTTAAAGCTAAACAAAGTGGCTCGAATATATTTTCTATGTGGATCATTTTGGGACTTTGATCATAAATCCATCTTTGTGTTGTTTTGGTTAAACCTTGAAATCTCCATCACTAAAAAAAAGTGCACAGCTGTAGGGTTCGTTAGGCAACACTCATCTTCTCACTCTTCAGTTGGATAGGATCAAGTCACAAATCAAGAAGCTTCAAGTGCAGGGATGCTTTGGTTGTTTTCAGCGGTCTTACTTCTTGCTCTTCTTGGAGGACGGTCTTCAATGGTATTTGATGGCAACATTCTGGTGGTTTCTTCACTGTTCTGCTTTGTTTCCTTCTTCATTTTATACTATATGATCATTTGGCCTCAGCTGAAATGTTTTTTTTCCTTTTTGGAGTCAAGTTTGATGGATGTTTCTGCTGTTCCATGGCCAACTTTTGGTACTTCAGTGAAACCATTATATAGGAAAAACTGCAGAAATGGTTTGTTTGACTGCATTATGTTTTCTTATGTTTGCCATTGAAAGATCAATGGTGCCACTGAACATAGGAGTTACTGTAAGGGTAAAGTTCAGCCGCTGTGTGATACTCATTTACAGGATTTGGAAGCTCCACCTTCATCTGTCTGCTTGTCAAAACATATAGCAGTGGGAGGCAGGAAACGGGGAAGTCATTCTATGCTGGAGTTTTTTTAAGCCTGTCATTATATGCTGTTCTTGCTTATGCTTTACTGAGTACTGGAATTTTTGTTTGAAGGCAAGGTCTTTACTTGCTGTTGTAATGTGTTCTTTGGCTGTATTGTTTCAGCTTTTGTTGTATCTGTCGTTGGCAGCTAATTATTCTTTGCAGCTGTATGTTGTCTTCCTTCTTTGTAATCTTTCTTGCTTTGGTTCAAAAAAAAAAAGTGCTTCTAGAGGTCATTTTAGATAGAATTAGTTTGTGGGCCTTTTTTAATGCATTTGATTATGAGATTTTGCATTATATTGTTTAGCATGTGTTTATTGATATTCTATCTTTGTATTTTTGTTTATTGATTTGGTTAAGTTCTTTTGTATAAGGCTTTAGGGGTCCACAAAGAGCATAGGCATGAAGCAAATTGAACTTTGGATGCGAGGCCCCCTCTAGAATTTGATTAATGAAACTTTAAGGTCTGACAAATATGGGCCCCACAAACTTCAAATTGATATTTTGGACTTCAAACATCCACTCAACCTAGTTATATAGGGTAGGGTACCTCAGGTCCGCTAGAAACAAGCCAAGTAAATATTGGATGCAAAAAGCCTTGTAAATTTCACTTATAAAAAATTCATTTCAAGTTGTAAGGTTTGGATGTCTACAGACTCCCTGACTTTACATTAATGAAGCTTATTAGGCTTTTTGCATTCAGTGATGTTTAGCATGTTCTTCAACAAACATGGGCTCTCATATATATCCTGGCTCATGAGCAATTTCGAGTCATTGGTGGCAAGTTTGTTTCGCATCCAGATGTGTCGACGGGCCTAGAATTTTATTTCGAATGAGTTTGGCGAAGCCTCACACCCTCAAGTTTAGAGGTATGAATGAGTTTAGGTTAGATACATAGTGCTTTAGCTTAATTTTTGTTGTTCCTTCAGAAAATATCTATGAGATCATAATTACCAACAATGTACTTCAACTCCTTGTTATATGACTATTCTATAATACATTATATTCAAACATAAATTAAGAAATTATGTTTTTTCTTTAATCTCTTGATTACTTATAACACACTAAACTAAATGAAAGTCCTATCAGGCTGCCCACTACACATCATGTGGGGTTGCTAGTTTACTTTAATTTGAGGAAGGATCTAACAAGCAACATCTTTTTTCCCGTCCTTTCAAGTTAGGACGGTAACCTCTCGGCCCTTTGGCAAAACGTCTTGGTCTTTCTCTCAACATTTTCCTTCTTATTTGAGGTAAGACATAAACAGGGAATGACTTCCTTCATTTCCCCATCCTTTCTTGGAAAGGAGGATGCAATGGCATCTATTTATATGCATGCCTTGATCTAGTTCAATTCACCTTATTCTTCCTCAAAATATACCCATCGTTTCAAAGACTTGCTTAGCTTTTTTTTTTTAGCCCCAACCTTGCATTTATGGCTTCTTCATCATTTATCTCAACAACAAAATGCTTTCATTGGAATTGAATCTACCAACAAAAGGAGAGTAGAAGAAGAATCTTCCAGACTGTTTGATGTGTTCATCAACCACAGAGGCCCTAATGTCAAACAAACTCTGGTTACTCAGCTTTAAACTCGTTTAAGGAGTTAGACATACGGGCATTTCTTGATTCACAAGAGGAGGAGCTTGGAGACTTGTTTCCTTCAACCATATTAAGACTGCAATTAGATCTGCTTGCTATTCTTAAATATCATCCACTTCAACAGTCAAAGGTTAATTTTGACCAATAAAAATAGGACAAATTTTTACCATTTTTTGTTGTGAATGAAGTGTAAAATTACTATTGAATGTTTAACCATTAAAATGGATGATATTTAAGTAGAGTGCTGCTTGAGTGCATATGACCATTTTTGAAAAAAAATGCAGAGTCAGCTTAACGTCTGGCTGCGCTGGTTCTTACGTTACAAAGTGAGGCCGAGATTATTCCCGTGTTTTATCAAGTGGAATCATGGGAACTCTGCAGCATCGAAAAGGGAGTATGTGCTGATGCATTTCTTAAATATGAAGAGAAGGGCAGTTATCTGGACAAGATTCAGGAGTGGAAGGAAGCCCTTCAAAAAGTTTCACATACCACAGGCTACGATTTCAAAAATTTAGAGTAAGATTTCTGCCCATTTTCAATCTACTTGGCAACTCAACTTCTACATTTTCTTCTAACAAAAATTGTTAATTTTGTAATGAGCAAAATTTCTTTCTCATCAAATTTCCATTTGTCTTGTAGTTCTAGTGACTGCAAGGGCATAATGTCCGCTGTGGAAAAAGAAGTAGAAAGGACAAAACGTTTACATGTTGCCAATTATTCGGTCAGACTTCATAATCTTGTAAAAGATTTTGAAAGGCGGCACCTTGATTAGCTTGTTCAAGATTTTGAAAGCTAGTGTGGAACGAAGAAAGCAGCAAAAGAGAAAGCTAATGTCGTTGGCATTTTTGGTATGGGTGGGGTTGGGAAGACAACCCTCTCCAAACAGTTGTTCAACCAAAAGAGATTAAAATACACAAGCGAATTTTCTGTTTGACGTGCGGGAAGCCTGTGCTAGCGGTAAAGTACCTTCATTGCAAAGTAAACTTTTCAGAGATCTCTTCTCTGATGATCATCACAGTTTTCCAAGTACTGAGGAAGGGACAGGCTGTCTGAGGGATCGTTTGGAAAAGAGCAACTCTTTCAGTTTCCTAATTGTTTTAGATGACATTGATCATGTGGCCCAGTTAGATTTTCTGTAAGTCATGGATATATTAAAGAAGTCTAGGAATAATCTCGTAGTTATTGGTTATCATTTAAAAGGATTGGATAGAGAAGATGGGAGAAAGCTATTTTGTTGGCACGCTTTCTGCTAGCTCCATCCATGTAGCAGATACGAGGATCTAATTCAGGCCTCCTTAACTTGTGTGGATGATTACCTCTATTTCTTCAAGTCTAAGTTAGCATGTTCTTGGTGATTCTACTTAAACATCATCCACTTCAATGATTAAATAGTCACAATAAAAAGTGGTAAATATTTGTCTTAATTTTATCGGTTAATATTGACTTTTGGCTGTTAAAGTGAATGATATTTAAGAACAGTCGTTTTTGATAGAACTCGGTGATATTGGAAGGAAGAATTGAAAAAAAGTCAATAAGTTACTGCTTGGAGATATAAAGCAGAGACTGAAGATAAGCTTTGATACATTAGATAATATAGAAGAACAGATTTGTGGATATAGGATGCATTTTCATTGACAAATTATCACAAAGGCCATAAGCGCCTAGAACACTCTACTTAAATATCATCCACTTCAATGGTCAAACACTCAATAGTAATTTTACACCTCATTCACAACAAAAAGTGGTAAATATTTGTCCTCCTTTTATTGGTCCAAATTAACCTTTGACTGTTGAAATGGATGATATTTAAGAATAGCCCATATGGAAGGGATCTAGATTGAGAACTCACCATACTTTGGAAACACTAAAAGAGAAATGAAATGTCTTGTTGAAGTTCAAGTGGGAATATTTAGCTTAGAGTAGTCTTCTTTCAAAATGCATGACCACCTGCGGGACTTGGGAAGATAAATAGCAAATGAACAGAGCCATGCTTGTTGTGTGTGGCACCCCAACATCTTACATCTTTGGTATGCTTGTTGTTCCTCCATATTTTCCTTTCTTATTTTATTTAAATTCTAAAATTCCTACTACACAAATGTAAGCTGCATTCTATGAATGTAGGAATTAAAGGGATTCCAAAACATCCTAGCCCAAACAAAAGGCAGGTGTTTTCGTTCCTTTTTGGATGAATCCATGGGTTGTCAAATTACATACTCTATAGGGGAACCGGAAGATAGTTCCGCTACATATCTGTTGGATAACCGATGCTGCAGATGGCAGTTTCTATTTTCTTAGTTGTTAGTTGTTTAGGAAATTTCCCATCTTCTTTGTTGCATGTTATTGCATGTAAAACATGCTATATTTAGTTTGTTTTTTCTGTTTTTTCCTTATAGTTTCCTTTGCAGCAAATACATTGTAATAAGAGATGTAGCTCTCTGAGTTTTTTTTTCAATAGCAATAAAAGTTTACTCTCTGTGCTACTACATATATGGTTGTTTGTTTGTTTAAAAATCTTCATTTGGTATAAGAGCAGGTGCTTTTGTTAAAAGATTTATCATGTCAAATTCCAACTCTTTGCCAATCCTAGAATTTAATGGATGTGATTATGATTATTGGTGCATCAAGATGATGAATTTTTTGATAGGAAAAGATTTATGGGAAATTGTAGAAACAGGATATGATGAGCCAGCTGATTGGAATGTTCTTGCAACCAATGATAGAACAACTAAGAAGAAGAATGCACAGGCTTTATTTCACATTCAAATAGCTCTTGATAAGAGCCTATTTCCAAGAATTGCAGGTGCACAAACAACTAATGCCTGGAAGACTCTAAAAGATGCTTACCAAGGTAGTGACCAAGTCAAAGTTGTGAAGTTGTAGACATTAAAAAGAGAATTTGAGAATTCGAAGATGCAAGAAAGTGAAAATGTGAGTGATTATTGTGTAAGAGTAAAAGATGTGGTTAAAAAGATGGCTACTCTTGGAGAAACTATGGACAATGAAGTTGTGATCAAAAAGGTGTTGAGGTCTCTAACACCAAGGTGGAACAATGTTGCCATCATCATTGAAGAAAGCAAGGATTTGACCACTCTTCAGTTTGATCAACTTGTTGGATGTCTCATGTCTCATGAAGAAAGATTGAGAGATTCATCTGGAGAAAGTAATGAGAAG
Organism: Cunninghamia lanceolata; assembly: GCA_027924645.1. NCBI lineage: Eukaryota > Viridiplantae > Streptophyta > Pinopsida > Cupressales > Cupressaceae > Cunninghamia > Cunninghamia lanceolata. Next base: position 17,797,796 of record BSBN01000016.1, read on the forward strand.
GCTTTTGCTTCCAAAGTACAAATTACAAAGAATGAAAATGCTAGCACAAGCACCAAAAATAATCAAGGCCAAGGTAGAGGTCAAAATCAGAATTCTTCAAGAGGAAACAGAGGATGAAGAGGTGGTCCAAGAGGAAGAGGTAGAGGCAGATTTGATAAGAGAAATATTCAATGTTATCATTGCAATAGGTATGGTCACTTTGAAAGGGAATGCAGATTAAAAGAAGGTAATAACAATAGAAGTGCTAATTATGCTAATGAGAATGAAGAGGCTTCTCCTATCAATTTATTCTTATCATATGACAAAGCTGAAAATAGTTCTAAAGAAGTCTGGTATTTAGATTCAGGTTGTTCTAACCACATGTCAGGAAATAATGAGATTTTTTCTACAATGGATAAAAGTTTCAAATCTAAAATTAAGCTTGGTGATGACAAGTCCTTGGAGGTTGCAGTTAAAGGAGCTATGGAGGTGAATTTACAAAAGAAGGTAAGAAATGTGTGACTGATATTTACTACACTCCATAATTAAAGCATAATTTATTGAGTGTTGGGCAGTTGTGTGAGAAGAATTATAAGGTGGTATTTGAAAATCAACAATGTACAATTTATGATAAAAATCAAGGCAATAGGGTGGTTACAGAAGTGCCTATGTCAAATAATAGGATGTTCCCATTGAAGTTTGGTGAACATAGCAGCCATCTTGCTAATATGGCATATGAGGATAAGAGTTGGCTATGGCATCTTAGATATGGACATTTGAATTTTCATAGTTTGATGTTTCTCACCTCAAAAGCTTTGGTTTATGGTTTGCCTAAGGTTTAGGAACACAAGGAAGTTTGTTTAGGTTGTGCTAAAGGAAAACATGCAAGAGAGTCATTTCCAAAAAGCAATGCATGGAGGGCCCATTACCCACTTCAATTAGTTCACTCAGATATTTGTGGTCCTATGCAAACAAAGAGTTTGGGTAAGTCATCATATTTCATTACTTTTATTGATAATTACTCACGAAAGTGTTGGGTTTATTTTTTGAAGACCAAGGATGAAGCCTTTGATACATTCAAAAGGTTTAAAGCCTTTGTGGAAAATGAAAAAGGTTGTAAGATCAAATGCTTAAGGACAGATCATGGAGGAGAATTTTGCTCAAGAGATTTTAGGAATTATTGTGATATGAATGGCATCAAAAGGCAACTCACCACTGCTTACACACCTCAACAAAATGGGGTAGCTGAAAGGAAAAAATCGTACAGTGGTGGAAATGGCAAGGAGTATGCTACATACCAAAGGATTCGGCAATTCTTTTTGGGGTGATGCAATTGCTACATAAGTGTACATTCTCAATCGGAGTCCTACTAGAGCACTTGACATGATGACTCCTTATGAAGCCTGGTATGAAAAAAAGCCTAATGTTAATCATTTTAGAGTTTTTGGTTGTTTAGCCTATGTTCATGTGGCTTATCAAAAGAGACAAAAATTAGATCCCAAAAGTGAGTCATGCATTTTTGTTGGATATAGTGAGCAAAGTAAGGCTTACAGATTGTATAACCCTCACACTAATAGCATTCTTGTTTCAAGAGATGTGATTTTTGATGAAGGGGGAGTTTATGGTCATCAAAAAGACCATGTTGAGAAGTCTAAATCTATTTTCAATGGTGGTATTATTGCTGATATTGATCATGAGCAGCCAACTAATACTTCAATTCCAAGTGTTATACATCCACCAAATAGCCCCTCATCTAGTTCTCCAATTTCAAGTACAAGTCCAAATTCAAGTCCAAGTCCTACAAGGAAGGTAAGAAGCTAAAGTGATATCTATCAAAGAGGTACAATCCAAGCACATGAAGAGAATCCTATAGGCGAGACAATAAATTTTGCTCTATTCTCACAACCTATTTTTGAACCATCGTGTTATGAAGATGCATGTGTTAATGAAGTTTGGGGGCAAGCAATGCAAGAAAAGATAGATGCTATTCATAGGAATGGTACTTGGGAGCTTATAGAGCTTCCTCATGACAAGAAAAAGATTGGCACTAAATGGGTCTACAAGACTAAGTGCCATAGTGATGGGAGTGTTGAAAGACACAAAGTAAGATTAGTTACTAAAGGCTTCACACAGAGGTATGGCATTGATTATGAAGAAACATTTGCACCCATAGCACGACAAGAGACTATTAGAATGTTGGTCTTTCCCTTGCAGCCCAAAATAAATGGAGTATCCATCACATGGATGTGAAAAGTGCCTTCTTGAATGGGTACTTAGATGAGGAAATTTATGTGGAACAACCACAAGGTTTTGAGGTGCAAGGAAAAGAACATCAAGTCTACAAGCTAAAGAAGGCCTTGTATGGCCTCAAGCAAGCACCAAGAGCTTGGTATGCTAGGATTGATGGGTATTTTCAGCAGAATGGCTTCAAGAGAAGTAAGAGTGAGTCTACCCTCTACTACAAACAAGAAGGTAATGATATTCTTATTGTGACTTTGTATGTTGATGATTTGTTGTATATGGGAAGTAGTTCTAAGATGAAGGATGAATTCAAGCATGCTATGATGAATAAGTTTGAAATGAAAGATTTGGGCCTTATGCAATATCTTTTAGACATGGAGGTTTATCAAAGTAAGGATGAAATTTTCCTTTGTCAAACAAAATATGCCAAGGATATGTTGAAGAAGTTTGATATGGTTGATTGTAAACCAGCCTCCACTCCAGTTTCTCATGGAGTTGTGTTGTGTAGAGAGGATAGTGCTAAAAGAGTTGATGGGACAGCTTATAGAAGTGTTGTTGGTGGTCTAATGCTTCTAACCCACACAAGGCCTGATATTGCTTATGTAGTTTCTCTTGTTTCAAAGTATATGATAGAACCTTCTGAATTACATATGAAGGCTACTAAAAGAATTTTGAGGTATGTGAAAGGAACTCTTGCTTTAGGCATTCATTACTACAGTTCTAAATGATTTAATCTAGTTGGTTTCAGTGATTCTGATTGGGGAGGTAGTGTGGATGACCGAAAGTCTACCTCTGGTAATTGTTTTACTTTTGGTTCTAGTTTGGTTTCTTGGAGTTCAAAGAAACAAAGCATAGTTTCTCTTTCTTCCACAGAGGTAGAATATGTTGCAGTCACCTCTGCAGGTACTCAAGCATTATGGCTCAGAAAAATTCTTGAAGAGATTGGAAAAAAACAAGTTCAGCCTACAGTGCTCTTTTGTGATAATATGAGCACAATCAAATTGGCAAAAAATCCCGATGCATCATAGTAGAACTAAACACTTTGATTTGAAATATCATTTTATTAGAGATTTGGTGCAAAAGAAAGAAGTAGAACTCAGGTATATCAAGACTACAGAATAGTTTGCAGACATTTCACCAAGGCAGTTGCAAAGGTTCAGTTTTTTATGCTTCAAGATCATATTGTGACTCCTCTCTGCATCAAGGGGGAGTATGTTGGATAACCGATGCTGCAGATAACAGTTTCTATTTTCTTAGTTGTTAGTTGTTTTTAGGAAATTCCCATCTTCTTTGTTGCATGTTATTGCATGTAAAACATGCTATATTTAGTTTGTTTTTTCTATTTTTTCCTTATAGTGTCCTTTGCAGCAAATACATTGTAATAAGAGTTGTAGCTCTCTAATTTTTTTTTTCAATAGCAACAAAAGTTTATTCTCTGTGCTACTGCATATATGGTTGTTTGTTTGTTCTTTGTTAATCTGGTGTCATATTTGTTTGTTTAAAAATCTTCAATCTCTACTATTGCTTCAACTTTCAGATATAAACCCAAGCATTCCTTCAGGGATTCCTCTTCAAAACTTGCAAAGTTTAAGAATCAAAGTGGGTGTTTCCAAAGATTGTGGCAAATCGATGTGCAGGGATTTTGTTCTTCTCTATCGAAAATTAAATCTTCATTAATAGTATATTTAGATGTGCATTATGTTTTGATATTAGTAAATGCTTTTAAGTAGAGCTATGAACTGGAATAAAGGGTTTCGAAAGAACCCACCCTTGTACAATGTTAGGCCAGAACAAAACAAACAAGTCAATAAAATGGTAAGGAAAAACAACAAGAAGTGAATAACAAGGCAACAACAAAACAACCACAAACCAGCCGCCCACCGTAAATAGCCGGTGCATGTAAACGACCGGCTATACGGATTTTTTGACCAATCCTCTAGTCGACTCAAGCTAGCGACCAAACAAACTCAGCTACTTTTAACCAATCCGTCCGTACTGCTTGTCGACCTGTTTTCGACTGCCATTGTTAGTTCGTACTATTTTTGACCAACCAGTCGTTTACAACGCACCAGTTGGTTAAGCTCTTCCCAAACCAGAAGCACCCTACCAACAAGGACAACAAAACAAAACTAGGCAAAAGCCCAAAAATAGCAAAGGAGCCCATCGCTTAAGGCGGCTTGAATCTGAACTTCATTCAAACTTCATTAGGGAGCATTAAACAATAGCCTTGTCCTTAGCTTTAATTCCCTATTTAGAAGCTGAATGTGGGTCTTAGAGGAGAGGGGAGGCCACTCCAAACTCTGAGTCTCCCTCCTATTTTCCTTGTTGGAAGTTTTAGGGTGCTGCCATCTGCTTGACGGGTTGGGGGAAGAGGCCCCAACAAGGTTTTCCCCACCAGCCAACTTTACCTTTGCAAGCTTCTACGAGCTTCTTTCCTCAAAGTAATTGTGATTAAGGTCAACATTATCAGCATTAGTCTTGTTTGCAAGAGATCCATCAACCTCACCAAATCTGCTGCCGAAGGAGCAAGCCAATTTTCCATGTGAAGTTGTTTACCTTTGGCAGCCCTACACCCATGAGAAGCATGGTTAGAAATGAGGCAAGGGTTGCAGAAAACCATGGAACCCTCATATTTGATCTGCTGAACCTAGTCTAATTTAGAGAATAAGATGATTGAAGAAGGGAGCACCTTATTGACCACCATATTAACACAAAATTAAATGTGCATTATGTTATGGTAGTGATGCAGAGCATTCAACAAAAGCTTACAAAACAGGTTGAAAACCCATTAAAACCCACAGAATAGCCATTCTTGTTGATATCGGCAAGATAACCTAAATGTCTCACCGAATAGACCTCTCCTTCCTCATCGGCCACACTTCTCTTATCAGCCACTTCATAATTTCTTTCGCCAATATGCCATCTCTCTCCGATGAGCGGCTTCGCTTCAGTGACTATCGGCCAGACCACACTACCGTCCTCCCAAAATACTCCGTCGGCCAAACATTATACTATCGGCTTCCCTTAAGATTGTTATGCCGACGCCTTTGGTCATGCCGATGAACCTTACACCCGTCTTCGTTGGCCAGACTTTGATCACCTTTTGCCGACCGCTCGATACCATGCATTGTTTCCTCCATCGGTGAGACTCCTTCCATCGGTCCCACTTAGAATCTTCACTCCGATCCTTATTTTCTCAGCGATGGCTTTTCCTACGCACTTGTTGGTCAGACCTTTCACATCTCACACCGATATATATCATCCAACGCTAGACTTCGCTCATCGGCCAGACGACTTCTGTCGGTCAAAGAAGGATTAACTCCGCCGATGCACCGATGTAGACTTCTATCGGTCTAACTCCTTTAATCGGTATAACTTTCAACAGCTTATTCGATGGGCTATATGACGCCAATGCCACACTTTCCAACTACGCGAATAAATGCAAGAATAACAATGACGACTTTTGCAACCTACAAACGAATGAACAACACAGAAACTACTAATTCAACACTGAATAGAAAATAAACTAACAACCCGGGGGTCATTCCACTGATTTTGGAGAAATCCTCCAGTGGAATGACCCCGAACGATATCCACCGTGATTACACCAGAACACAAACTGTTTCTATTCCTTCACAGAAATGATTTACAATCTTTTTTGATCTATTACTGTTCTCCTCTATCACACTCTCGATCACACTATCTTGAGATCGATCAGATCTTACATATTTATCCCCTCACGGAGTAGTACAAAAAATGACTCCCAGCGGCTGGGAGTTACAGTTGGCTAACAAACTAACCGACTCTCTTAACAACTACCTAAAAATAGCATGTCTCGGTCAATACAAAGCTTATTACATTGAATGTCCATTTAGGACTACATAGGGAAACATAAAAACAACTCTAAGACAGCTAATGCCTCATGGAGGCTCCTATAGATTGGGTGCTCCTGCACCAGGTAGTTTCCTGATTATTGTTTATACCCGAAAGTTTGAAATAAATATATTTTGAATATTAGGCACCTTCCCATTTAAAAGAGCTGCAGATTCGTGGCACCTATCTGGAAGACTTTCCATATTTGTTAGAAAATTAAATAATATGGAAAAGTTAGTCTTACACGCTAAGGACATGCAAATGGATATTTGGTGTTTATTTAGGATCCCTCAAAAAGATTCTCTGTAGTTTAAATGTGATGGATTTGGAAATGATAGGGGAGCTGGCTTCTAATGATACTGAGAGGGGACTACTTTTAAGTCCTTAGTTATATCCGATTTCATACTCCTTTGGGAGGGGGAAGTGTCTTTGAATAATGAGGGGTGGTCTAGACTCTAGAACAGTAATGAGTGACGTTGAAAATCTAGAGATTAAAGGCCATAGACTTGTAACGAAGATTTTAACTACTGGAAATTGCTGTCGATGCCTGCAATCTCTCAAGATTTGTGAAATGGAAAATCTTATTGAAGTGGATTTAGCAAGGATAAAGACATTGAATTGTCTTGAGATTTCCGGATGTGAAAAATTCAAAAGATTGTCAGCAACACCTGATCTTTTCAAGCTTGTAGAATTGAAGATTAAGGGGTGTCCAGAGCTTCAGGAGTTGCCAAGTCTTCCCAGACTGAGCTGCTTGGAGCGAATTGAGATTGCCTCTTGAGTGAAGCTACAGTTTGAGTACTTGTGTCTCAGTCGTATGAAGTGTCAGGAGAGGATAACTTTTGATAGAAATGTAAAGGTGAAATATTTTCAGTTGGTTGGTTGCCAAAATTTGAAAACAATTAAGTTTGGTTGTGAAGAGCTTGTAGAATTAAGCATTTGGGGCTGTCCGGAGCTTGAGAAGTTGCCAGTTTTTAGATGTCCAAGTTGCCTGGAGAGGATTATAATTGAGGGATGTGAGAAGGGGTGTTTGGTAGAGGTGAAGAGTGGAAAACTGTGTATTGTCACGTATAATTGTTGATATATTACATTATGCATGAATAGTACAGGAGATGGTTTTCTCTCTAGATATTTGTTGTACAGATTTATAAATTTGAATTAATTTTAATTTATAAAATAAAATTTTATTTTTTACATTTAACATGATTTTGTACTTAATTTAGTAATTCCTTTTTTTTTTTTTAAATAATGTTTTTAAGAGAGGGTTTAATAGATAAGAAGTTGGAAATGATATTTTTAATTTAATTAATAATTATTCTTTATATATGTTGTAGGTAGTTTATTATAGTATTCATTGAATGTAAATAATGTTGTAGATAGCTATATAAAAATAACTAGCAATTACACTTGAAGTGCAATGGGCACGTTGATAGGCACTTGAACTTAGTGAGGAGCTCCAAGAAACAACATTTCTACAAGGAAGTTCAAACCATGGGGCAATCTCTATTTTTTCATTCTGAGCCGCAAGGAACAAGGGGATCACCAAGGTCCCCAAGTTATGGTACCTTGTATATTACGTAACAATAAATTGACTTGTTACTGAAAGATCTTATGTAGTGGACTGTGCAATGGGTACGCCAAAATAGGTATTTACAATGAGTGCACTATGTAAATAGATACAAGAATTGAAAGAAACACAAGATTTGTTAAAATTTGGCAATGGAAACCAAGATACAAAGTGTAGTTAGGAAGCACTTGGAACACATTTTTGTTTAAAATGGCTAGCAATAAGAGATTGTGATTGTGTTTAGATGATCCTCCCCCTCTTCCTAAGGGACAATTATGAATTGTCTTGCATGCAAGCATATTGTTGGTAACTGAAGGTTGGGGAGATGCGCAGAACTACAAAGCATATCTTAGTCTCATCCACACACTATTTCTAGACCTGAATTGCTTTCAAAGTATATTTTTAGTCTCTATCTACATCAAAGCTTTTAAAAGTATTGTAAGGTTTGATTGGTTGGTAGACTTGAAAGAGCCACTCAATCATACTTCACTCACATTGTTGCATTCAAGGATTTCAAAGTTATAAGTTTGAGGAGCCCTTTTGAATCCAAGAGTCAAAGGCCCATATTAATTAAAAAAGGTTGTTTTATCCCAATGCAAGCAACATCACCAAAAAAATAGGAATCAAACAAGGCTATATAGGCCTTGTAAAAAAAGCCCTTGAAAACAAAAAGTTGCTACAAACTATTTTGTACCATATAGAAAAACATTGTTTAGTCACATTTGCATACATCGAACAACAAACTAAGTAAACTAAAACTTTAATTATCACTTTTTAATAAACACACCACAATTACATGTAAAGCCTTCAATATTTTAGTCACACTCAAATCACACTTCTTCCATCTGCAAAAAAATATATAAAGAGGGCAATCTCTAATTATTCAATCTAAGTCATAGGGAATAAGGGGACTACCAAGCCTCCAAGGTTTAGTCCCTACATTGTATAATTTGTAACAATATATTGATTTGTCTTATTTTGTTACCAAGTGACTTATGCAATGGACTTTAAATATGGAAAAAGATGTTTTTAAAGTAAAAAACACTACAAATATATGAAAAATATGGTTGATTATATATTTTTTTTAAAGTATATAATTATCAAAAATTAAATGTATAGACAATTTCATGCTCTAATTATTTCCACCCTAACATTTCAATTATTTATGTACTTTGATTTAATAAAATAGAAATCTTATATTTTTAAATGCCCACTTTTATTTTTTTTTTAAATAATCAATCTTCTATATTCTTAAAAATCCAAACAATTAAACATGCTTTTATATTGTATAGCAAAAAAAACTAAAAAATATGGTGGATTTGGTAAAATTCAATAGAATTAGTAACCTTGGTTACCTTTTACAAATGTATACCAAGCATCTATATGGTGTTTTGACATTCAATTGTAATGTTTTGGATTTCAAATCACCCATGTTATTATGTAACAAAGATGTAACTATGCTTAGATAGATAAGGCATAGCACAAGGAGTTGAAGTACATTGTTGGCATTATGATCCAAAAAATTATTCCAAAGGACCAATCTTATTCGATCTAGAGTGCTACTTTCTAAATTCCAACTCCTTCAGACCTCAAGACTCAACTCCCCACTCAGTGGAAGACTACTCACCAATCTCCTTTAGAATAAAATTCTAGGTAATAAATAGAGGATTAGGAATGTCCCTTAGAAATGAGTGCAAATGAGATTAGGCAAGGCTAGAGTTAAGTGCAAATGAGACAAAGATTAGGATCTAAACTTTAATGAGAAATAGATAAGTTGAGGTGTAGGAGTAGTCCCTAAGAATGATTGCAAGTTAGATTAGGTAAGCCTAGAGTTATGTGCCATGTTCACTCCAGGGTTTTTTCTATTTTCTTATGATAAATTAGGCATGCCAATTAGGTGGTATAACATGGTTTTATTCCAAACCAAAGTAATTCTAAAAACTCTTTTTTTTGGTATCTAGAGACTAATTTGGGATTTAGAAGATGTGTTTTTTGGTGAACTTTATTGCTTGTGTTTCTAGATCAATCGTGTTAGAAGCATGTTTTCTGTATGGTGAATCCTTCAATTTTTCTATTACATAATTCCAATAATTTAAATCATGTTGAAATATATATAACAAAAAATATGAACATAACATCATGGCCTTGTAAGGGCACAATAGTGTGGGTGTTGTGTCCCTCTCATGGGTGTCACCTATACGTATAGCCACCCCTCATCATCTCAATAAAATAAATATACAAATGAATAGATAAACAAAAAATAAATTCCTTACCCTATAATAAACTCACATACAATTCTCCAAATGCTTCTCAATATATATTTTAAATGTTTCTTTTAGGTTCAACTTCATGACGACTTTCCATGTCGATTGCTTCATGCTAATGGCCATGCTTGCAAAATAAATTGACCTCCCATGGTTTTCGCCCTTTCCATATCACCTTTAGACAATGAAGCCATAAAGCCTCATGAACTGGGACCTCTCCAAACCACCTTGCAAATCACTTGGAAGAGGTGCCCCCACTAGTCATAATGAGCAACTATGCATTCACCCATTGTCTGCGATGCCATCATGATAGGGAACCCGAACATTGGAGAATAGGTAGACTATCTATGATCGAGAACAAATTATTTTAAGCCACACCAAAAATTCATTCAAGTTGGAACAAGATGGGGTTTTAAGGAGGCCTTGAATTGACAAGCACGTGTAAATAGGATAAAAATGACCATTCTATCCACCAAAAATAGAGCTTTTTCTACCAACAAGCTTCAACTATGAGGAACGATTCTATGGCTTAGGGTTTCAAAAAGTCCATTTAGTTTGCATTGTAAGATTCCCTTTACTTGAGGTGATTTCTAGCTTGTAGACAAAAATCTATAAATTGATCTTACACAATCATCAAGACTTAGATTGGTCGAGGCATATCATATCGAACAAAAACAATAATGAAAGATGTAATTTTCTAATGCCAACAATTTTGAGAGTAAATGAGGATGGCCTAGGAATGTAAGGAAAATCCCTAAAGAGGATCAAATAATTGGTGTACAAGACAATATACATGCACTCCAAGCTCTTTGAATGAATATACACCTTACATTGTTCGGTTATTTGAGCCTAATTACTATGATAAATATAGTAAGTACTGGCATGTGGGCCTTGTTACATATGACTAGAACACTAAAAAAATTCTACATTATCCTGGACATAGAAAATATATGAAGTTTGAAGTGAATAATAGGGTTCTAAATCAGATAAGAGAGAACTAAAATTTTTACCTTTGGTGCTTGTAGAAGTAGAAGAATGTGAGGAGTGAGTGTTGGAGGTTGAATGCATCTCAGTCAATGATGAGTCATCATGAGAAGTAAGAGTGTTGTTGTACACAACCAAAGGCAAATTCAAGGGAACATATGGTAATAGAGCATCAAAGTTCTAGATCTTTAACACCTCTCTCATCATGGGTCCTACTTTTGGGTTAGGATGAAGACACAACAATCCCACTAGAATCACCCACTCCATTTCACCACTATTAGAAATTCCTCTTTATCTTTCTATTTGTCTATTGGAACACTTTTGTCGCGATTTGTTGTCAATGGTTGTGATCATTTGGATGGTCATCCTTGTACCTGTGAAGTGTTCTAGACCCATGATCTCCATCTAACAATATACAGGAGATCAACGCACTCTGCAAGGGAATGCTTATTGGTGTGAAATTAGTTTATATAGGTATATCAAAGGATTGATATCTTCTTTGATTGTCTTCAACCATTGATATCCTGAAGTGTGGTGGGACCACATGATGAATGTAACTTAGCAATAGATGGTTAAAATTTATGTGTTATGAAGAGCATGTAGGAGTTTAATGCAACACATTGGGGTGATTATTTTTTAAGATAAACAAAGAGGGTCAAACAATAGTTTCTATGTGGATCATAATGGGACTTTGCTAATACAATATTTTATTTTCTAATGTTCCTTATAAAGGTATTAAAGCCTCATAATTTTAGGATTACAAGTAGTACTTATCCTATGGTACATAGGCAAGGGAGCTTGTGAACATTAGGGATTGAGGCTTATGTGGGGTATTTTTTTTTTTTTTTTAAATTTTTCTTGAGTGAAATTTATCCCATAACTGTACAAGGTGAATATATGAGCCATATGTGAGAAAGTAGATTTTTACTTTTTGGGATAAATATTTTCATGGGAATATTATAGTGAATTTATTCACTTTTGGAGCATTGTGTGGGAAGAATAAAAGTATAATTTTGGATCGAAGTATTGACATAGAGATATTTTATTTTCTTTTGGGATACCAAATGCAAAATGTATTTATGTTATTTAGAGATAAATAAAATGATAAGGAGATAGCATTTATCTTTCTCATTGTTATTATGGAGCAACCTAGGGAAATGATGAGGATGTAAACATGTGTTAGCTGCTTGTGCAATCTAGGATAGATTTGCAAATGTAGGTTTTCTTAGTGAAGAAGGGATATCTTGGCCAAATTTGTACGTGTCCTCTAGTTTGAATATATTCTAAGATGTCAAGTGTAGTATGTCTTGCCATTAATTTTTGTTCATTAAAAGTTGTAATTTCTTGTAGAAAGTTAATATATGGCATCTTATTTTGCATATAATTCTCCACTATTGGCATAACATTTATAGGAGATTTGGAAAATCTCTAGGTATACATTTATTGTTTTGTTATTGTGGTTAATTAGGTTTTTATCATAGTAGATGTAAAAACTTTCTAACACAATGTATGAGATATTGTGATCAATAATGCATCATTAAGGATCTTTATGGAAAGCATTAATTTTCTTATTTGAGGTTGTAATCTCTTAGTGAAATAGTGATTTACATCAAGCCATTTTGGGATATAAGTATTTATATTTTCATTCTACAACCACTTTACAATTTATCTTTGTCACCCTTGGATTAAGGCAGCGATCCTCTTCTTCACTATTTGAACAAATTTAATAATGATATATTCTCTATCCATTATAAATTATTTGTAATTTATTTCCTACCAATTTGCATAAGGTTAGTAGTATTTTCCTTTACCAAATATTGTAAGAGACTACACTTGTTACTTATCTATAGAGAGTTGCACATATTCTAGGTTTTCACATGTTGTATATGAAGTAAAAAAATGTAAATGAATTTACATTTGGAGATATTAAGTTGGTTTTACATATTAGGTTGCATTGTAATCTAATATTGATCTATTGATTCAAAGATCAATGGTCTAAAAGACAACAAATAAATATAAGGGATAATTAGTGAGAACCTTTTGAAGTATCATTATGCATAGGGTATGGCTTTAAGTCATGTGACCAATTTATTTTTATTATCCTATAAGATCTCTAGGAACACCTTCCTTAGCCTAAGAAAATTTAGAAGAGTAGATGATTTTCTTGCTCTTATTAGTTGGCAAAAATACCAGTAGTTTGATCATAAAGCCTACCTGATTGCCTAGTCCAACTTGTTCCCCCAACTTTACATTTTAGCATATGTCTTCTAGGATTTTTGGGTATGGTTTTGAGAACCAAAACATCCTTCAAATTTCTTGTTATAAAATTGTATACCATTGCCAACATATCTAACACTCCCAAAATAGTGTCATGGTTATAGGGTGATAATGGTAAACCTAGGATTAAATCCATAGCAATTATTTTTCACTTGTATTTAGGTGAGTCATGAGGATAAAACAACTAGTAGGATGTACATTCTTAGCCTTCAATTGGTGTAATTCTAAACATCTCACAACAAAGTTCACTACATCCTTTCTGATACCTAGCAAAAAATTAAATAGTTGAAGATTAGCTAGCATCTTGCTAACCCTTGTCCTGAGTACATTGCATTGTGGGCTCCTTACAAAACTTTCAATCTCAAGTCACCTTTAACTAGAATGTACATTCTATCTTGATAATGAAGAGGTTCATCATTTTCTAATGTTATCCCTTAGAGCTTCTACAAATTCATTATAATGAGGATCATTAAATAATTCAACAATTACCTCTTGTCAAAATGCAGTTCAAGCAACAGACATTATTACAATGTACCTCCTTTTTCTCAAAGCATCGGTCACTCAGTTCCCTTTGCCCTAAATATACTAATTTAAAAGTCATATTGACTCAAAAATTCCAACCATCACCTCTACCTATCATTGAGATTGGGTTGCATGAAAATGTATGTTAGCCCCAAGTGATCCATTTTCAACTCAAATGGGTTGCCAAAGAAGATAATACCTCCACTTCTAGAATACATGAATGATTGCTAATGGATCTAGATTATGTGGTGCATAATTTGCCTCATAAGTTTCCATATTACAAGATTCATACACTACCAAACTATCATCATACATGATCACTCCCTCAAGAGCTTCAAAGGAAGCATTTGTTATCACCACAAAATGACCATTTGGGTTAGGTATCCTAAAAATGAGTAAAATTGTTAATTTGAACTTAAGGAGCTCAAAGGCTTGCTGAAACTTCTTAGTCCATTCAAATTGCTTACCATTTTTCTACAAGGATGTTATAGGGTAGACTATCCTAGAGAATTCTCCAACAAATTTGTTATAAAAGTCTACCAAACCCATAAAATTACACATACACATTTGAAGGTGACGCCACTTGGTTATGGTGGAAATTTTGGATGGGTCAATGAAAATACCTTCTACGGAGATTATATGACCCAAATAGTGGACTTTCTTTAATAAAATGTGCATTTTGACAAATTAACATACAATTTATGCTCTCTAAGCCTCTACAACATTATGTCCAAATGATTTGCATGTTCTTCCTCATTCTTAATATATATTAGAATATTATTAATAAATACAATCATAAAAGAGTCTAAGAAGTCATGAAGGACACTATGCATCATATACATGAATGCAGTAGGAGCATTAGTTAACTTGAAGGGTACAACTATAAACTCATAGTGTTTGTATTAGGTTTAGAAAGTTATTTTATGAATGTTCTCTTCATTAATTCTCAAGTAACGATACCCCAATTCAATGTTAATCTTTAACAACACCATGGCTCCCCTCATCTAATCAAATAGATCATTGATCTTAGGAAAAGGGTATCTATTCTTAATTATCACAATATTGAGCATTGTTGGTAGGGTATGTATACCAGCAAGGCACACAACAGATCCTACCACAACTCACCGCAAGGAGAATGCGGAGGACAAGGCTGACATAGGTAGTGACATTTTGTAAAGGACACACCCCTAATGTAACATATGGATATTTAATAGATAATATGTAAGATGCAAGAGATAAGTAAAAGTGAATATGTAAGAAGAGATATATGCAGAGTAGAGACTCAAACCTACCATTTTGTATATAAGATTATAATGAATATATGGTGAAGATGGAAGATATACTATGTCAAGAAGATCTAGGCTAGGCTCCCAATAATCACAAAAAATTATATATGAAATATAGCATCAAACCTCTGTGCAGTACCAAATTCTCCAGATTCAAATCAATGCTTGGCCATCGAGGGGGAGTGTGCATGCCAATAGCACCTCTAGATGTAAGACCTAAGTCATAAAATAAGACCTTAGACATTTTAACGCCTCAGTATGTAAGGATTTTCCATCGAGGGGGAAAGAGTAAGTCTAACAATGATAGCTCTATGTAAGACCTAAAAGGAATAAAGTAAGACCTCTAGGCATTATATATGGTTAACTCATTGCATTATATGTAAACTCTATGGGCATATTAAAAAAATCTTCTCTCTGTAAATCTTCCACTTGTATTAAGCATTGTATCATGTAAGACCTACGGGCAATATGTAATGAACCTAGAGGTGGGTTGGTTTAAGGAGTTCTGGGCTCCAACAAAAACTTTGTGAGACCTCGCATCATTTTTTAAAACACAAAATTATAAATTGTGACAAGATGACTTTCATGTAGTCTGCAATACATGCTCTTCATTTTGGCATATATTTGTGTCCATGTTTATCACTATCAAAGAAGACCTACGTTACTGGGGTGCTTCATTTTTTCTTTTATAGAAATTGACATGTGATGCCCCCTATTAACATTAAGGGGGAGTGTTAGAACATAATGTTATTAGGGGTCATACCCTTATAACATTTATATAATGTTCTAATATAAGGTTATAAAACCTTATGTTATAAAACATATACCATTTAAATAATTAATAATCTAATAACTATTAGATTATTAATTAGCCGATAGGCTTTGATATGTGAACATTATAGTGCTCGGAAAATTGTCTCATGCTATTAAAAAAATTCACGTCAGAATTTTTTTAAACTCATCGGTTGTTCTTATCGGCGTATTCCTTGAACCTCCTATGGGTGCAAGTGCTACTTATTTACAAATAGTTGCTTTGAATGGGTGTGACTAATACCCCTTAAAGTATTATGCCACCCCTTCTCCTTTATTTAAGGAGGTTCTCTCTCATTTGAGAGTGTGTGAATTTGGAGTTTTATAGTGAATTATATCACTATGCATATGAGGTATTATTGACCATGTGGAAGTATGTAGAGGAGTATAACCCCATATTCAGTCTATTCTTTAATAGACTATATTTTGTAAGTGTTTTGATAAAATGATGTTTTATGGGTTTTTTACCCAAAAGGGTTTTCCCCATGTATATATTGTGTAATGTGTTAAATCTATGCTTATATAATGTTCATTCTATTTATTTTATATTTTGTTTATAATGACTAGTATTCTAAGATACTGATTTCTAACAAGAAATGGAAACAATTCCATGAATAACCAAGAGATAAGAAGAAAAATAGAAAAAAATTACAAGTTCATACTAACATGAACTCAGAGAAAATCGAAACAAATTAAAAGATATAAGAATCAATCATGCTCGTTCGCAAAGGAAAGAAAGAGAGAAAAGAAATGAGTTGGCACCAAAAATTGTGAGTTAAAATAAGCTAAAAAACAAGAAAAAGAGATAAAATAAAGAGTTAACATGTGTGTAACATGCCTTCTCATATTGCTCGAAATTACACACACAATCTACTAGAAAAATAAAGAACATGATAAACATGAGTGAAATATTTTTTTTAAACATTTGTTAAACATCAATAAATTAAAGTACATCTTTTTTGAATATTTTTCAACCTTGAAATTCATTTTATTCAAAGATAACTTATAGTGATAACATTTCACTTTACATTTACAAATACATTGCTCTTGGCAAAGGAATAGTATTACATCATAGTCATATCATGAAACTTTATATACAAAGTGCTATCTTTGGAATCTTGATATCTGTCATTCAAATCTTTGTGGGTCTCTACTATAGAGGGAAAGCATCATCCGAATGCTTTACCTCCAACCACAGACTCGCGGTCCCCCACACGCCTTCCTTCCTAGAAGTGGCCCTACCCTTCACGAAGAGAATAGACATGTGGATCTAACAAATTGCCATCCAAGTCCTAGTGTTGTGTCCTACATAACTCAATCAACCACACAACTCTAGACAACCTTCTAGCTAAGTATGATCATACTAACCAGTTATGCCATCTAAACACTATGAACTGACTAATACATGCAGAGACAAATGCATCACTTTGGCCAAAGTTTCTATATAAGTGAACGTTTGCAATAAACGTAATTGTGTGTTCACACACCTCTAACTCAACTTGAAGACTATCTAATCCTATAGTTTGACTTATTCTGGCTAGTACCTCTAGTCATAATTGTCTGATCTATAATCAACTCCTAGTCAATCTGATTTAGAAATATTCCTTATCTAGGTTAGACATACAATATACAAATTTAGATATCTTTATCTTTCTTGAGAGTTCCTTATTGCATATCTGCAATTTATTAAGGTCTAGATGACTTTATGTCATTTTACTCTACTCAATAATAACCATACTTGGTATACATATAACTATTATTGACTTTCTAACAACAAAGTCCTACTTAGTCTTTTAATAATGTCAAGATCTATGGTTTCTCGACTCCTTCGTTTGTCGACCAAAGAACACACTAGAATAATTCAATATCTTAAATGACTTGAGAGTCAAAGAATTCTAATCCCTTCAGATAAAATCTAGGGTTCTCAACTTCCCTAATCTAGTATTTTGCATTATCAAAATACTCTTAAAAACTAATAAAATTATAGCCATAATATTGCGTAAATAAGGTATCCACTCATCAAATCTTGACTACTTGGTCATTTGATCAATTTCACCTTTCTCATAATTCTCAAGGTTTATCTTTCTTTAAAAACAAGTCTTAATAGACACTAGAAAAAGCATATGAATTCTTGACCAAATTCAATCTTTTAATCTAATAAAGGATAATAAAGAAATGATGTCTTTGATCACCTTTCGTTCACCGATATAAAAAAATTAGGAACGATAGAACATTATAGAAATACATAATCTAGATAAATAAACATATAGGTTAATATATAAATATATATAACATAGATCAAGTTCCTCTAATGATATACAAATCATTTTATAGTCTTTAGAGTAAGGGACAATCTCTCCCAAAGTCTTCAATTGAAAAATAAAAAACACAAATGTGAAAAGAGATAAAGGAACATCTATATCAATCTTCTAGTCTCAACTATAAGATGTATAACAACAATCTTAAGAGGTTCAGCTTGAAGTCTAAAGAAAGATTCCAATAAGTTAAGAGAAAAAGACAACATTATAATTAACTGTTGTCCTAAGTGAAAGATAATTCCAAGACATCCAAAGCAATTATCTAGACCACTGTCTAAGAGTTTAGACTCATCTAGATTAACTAATCCTCAACAAAACATTCTAATGCTCAAAGCCAATAGATTTCTCTAACTAAAAAGTTTGCTAATTGAATCTAAGAGTTATCCTACCATGTTATTAACCTTTCAGCCTAACATAGACTATGTTTTCTATAAATATTTGGTCTACACAGGCTTGCTATACTATTATTAAAAAATGAGCAACAAAGCTCTTCTGACAAAAGAGTGTAAGGTTGTTCCGTATTCTATATCAATAGATATACCAAGCTCTACATTCACAAAACACATATGCTATTGATACACTGCTTATAAAAGATGATGGTTATCACTAAACATAGAGATACAACTAAGCCATCAGTTAAATATAAACACAGAGATAAATTGGTTCCCAATTTTCTCTAACCATGGAGATAACTAAGTCTTTGACAACAAGAAGACAATATTAAAAGTATAAAATCTAATTTTATCAGATTACAGGAACATATAAATCCTTCGGCTTTCCATATACAAATCTATCTTAAGCTCTTAACTTCCTAAAAAACACAGTAATGATTAAATGTTATCGTTTATCCCTATACAACAATATAAGAATAGCTCTTGCCTTATGCTCACAAAGATTAGATACACATCTTCAATTGCTTAATACACAAAAGGAAAGATTTACTATCAAGTTCTGCTCTTTAACATTAATAGATACCTTTGCGAGGCCAATAACAAAACAAGGAATTCTCCATTTAATAAAGTTAACACAAAAAGAAAGAAGAACCTGTGTGAACGAAGTGCAACCAGGCTTCTCTAATGTTGTCCTTCCTCAGTCTGAATTCCACTAAGCTCTTTCTCCCTGTAGTAACTATATGTGTATAGAGAGCTCCCGCAGTGATAAATAGAGTGCTCCCTTCTCAACCGTGCTCCATCATCTAATATTAAAGCCCATCATGATTCTACATGACGACTTGCAATATGGAGATGATGGAATAGGACACTCCACTCTCCTTAAATAGTTAAGAGTAAGGAGGTCAAAAGACCACATAACACAAAGAAATAATAAAACATTATCTCATAACCTCTTTCATTAAGAAGTCATCGACCTAACACAATAGATCTTATAATTATCAAACTTTATATATATATATATATATTACATCATAAAGGAAGCATACACAACGTATACCTTACATTGTTTCCAAACATTAGACGAGATACAAGAATGGGGTTGAGGTATTCTCCCTTTCTCTGTCTCGTGATTATAGCAAAAATAGACAAACATAACTAACCTGATAAGACACTATAAAGGAATTTCAACCAAAAATTACCAATGAAGAGATAGTTAACTATTCACATATATTCTCTTGAATATAACTATATCAGGAAAATGTCAACTATCATCTACATCTTGTCGGTGGACAACTAACCCTTGTAGGTTTTTTGACAAAATCTAAGATAAAGGATTTCAACATCAAATCGACTATTGTTGAATCAAAAAACAACTAAGACCAAAAGTCAAAATCAACTTACCAAACTTAGTAGGGTTCACTAAACTATGCAACTCAAGACTTAGATGGCAACTACTTGTTCTTTCCATACGTTTATTCACTTCTATCCAATGATGCTCTCCCTCTCTTTCTTGGAGGGTGAAAAACTCGTTTCTTGAATACAACATGCAATCACCAAAATGGGATTAGTGTATCATTAGTTAACACATATACATCATGAATAAATAATCATGAAAATAGATAATCACATGTCTAAATTCTATGAATATTCTCAAACTCATAAAATCATTGATTTATCCTGATATTATTACTTACGTCAAATCATTAAATCAAGTGAAAATTATCTACTAATTACTTATAAGTAAAAAGTAAAACATAGTAAAAAATTAGGGATGTGACATATCTCCCCCCATAAGATTCATTGTCCTCGATGATCAAATGTATCCAAAATAATAACATAATAAAGTTTTTGTTCATCTTTGAAAAGCATAAAACAAATGAGGAAATCTTTGTTGAAAATTATGGTAATTTTCCCATGTAGCACTGTCCTCTGCATACTGGTCCCACTGGACCTTGCATTGAGTAACCTCTCTATATGCAAGCGGCGCTTATGAACCTTGAGCACTTTGAGAGGCTTGATCATGACCACTCCTAGGCCCTATACATGTAAAGCATTCCAATCAAGAACATGATTATCACCTGCTATATACTTTTTCAAATATGAAACATGAAAAGCATTATGCATCCTGGCAAGAGCTAGAGGTAGAGTGATTCTGTAGGCAACCAGATTGATCACTTCAAGAACTTCGAAGGGTCCTACATATCTAGGGGCTAGTTTGGATGACTTCCCAAACTTTATGGAACATTTCTAAGGCTTAATCCTCAAAAGAAATTTTTCTCCAACTGAGAATTGCCTTGGTGTACGTTTGGCATTAACGTAGCTTTTCTGTCTATCATTTGCTTCCGCTAATCCTTTTCTAATCAGCTTAACCTATTCTTCCATTTCTGCCAACATTTCTGGACCAAGGCTAATCCTATCTTCTAGCTCATCCCAACTTATAGGAGTTCGGCACCTTCTTCCATACAATGCTTCAAATGGAGACATCTTAATTGCAGAATTATAGGAGTTGTTATAAGTAAACTCCACAAGCAGTAGATACTCTTCCCACTTGTATTACTGATCCATAAAATACATTCACAACAAATCTTCAAGAACTTGGTTTACCCTTTCTATCTGACCATATGTATTAGTGTGATAAGTCGATCTTATATTGAGTTGAGTTCTTAGCGCTGAAAACAAAGTTTGTCAAAATCTTGATGTCATGCACGCATCTCTATTTGAGATAATATTCTCAGGAACTCCATGCAATCTGAACACTTCTTGCACAAACTTGCGAGCAATGAATGGTGCTCCATCTATTAAATTTCCAGGTATAAAATGAGCTACCTTGGTGTGTTTTTCTACGAGTACTAAAATAGCATCATGTCTATTTTGAGACATTGGAAGACCTTGCACAAAATCCATGCTAATAACCTGCCACTTCCACTCTAGAATATCGTGCGGATATAGAAGTTTTGCTGGATGCTAATGCTCAACATTGACTCTCTGGCATTCTAGGCAACTAGTTACAAATCTTGTAGCATCATTCTTCATCTCTTTCCATAAATAAAGAGGTTTTACATTAGCTAGGAGTTTAGTTACCCCTAGATGAATTGAATATGGTGCAGAATGAACTTCCTTCCACACAAGATTTCTTAAAACTCTACCAAATTTGGAAATACATTCTTCCTCTATATCTTAGAATTCCATCTGGTTCAAAATAGAACCCATCATACCTTGAATCTTGAGGATTTACACAGAGATCCTACTTGATTTGCTCATAAAATGCATCACTTGCATAATTCTACAATATCAAATCCTTGAATTTCAAGTGGATAGAGACAATCAATGCGATATGTCTCTGTCGACTCAAAGCATCTGCTACTTGATTCTCTTTGCCCTTGATATAATTTATCTCAAAATCATAGTCAAATATCAATTCCAACCATCTTCTTTGTCGAGCATTCAGATGGGGTTGGGAAAATATATACTTAAGACCATGATGATCTAACTTCAACTCAAAGGGTCTTTCTAGCAAGTAGTGTCACCACACTTGCAAAGCATGCACAACTGCTCCTAATTCTAAATCATGAGGAGCATAATTCTGCTCATATGCTCTCATCTTCCTAGATTCATAGGCTACAACTTGCCAATTTTACATAAGCACTCCTACCAAACCTTCTCCTGAAGCATCAGTAATGACAACAAATTAACTTTCTGGATTTGGAACTTTCAATATTTATATAGTTGTCAACCTTTCTTTCAACTAGTCAAATGCCTCCTGACATTGTATTGTCTAACTGAAATGCTTTCCTTTCCTTTGAAGTGAAGTGATTGGGCTTGCAATCTTAGAAAAGTTCAAAATGAACTTCCTATAATATCCTGCTAATCCCATGAAACTGCACATTCTTAGGCACAGGCCACTCAAGTATAGCTTTTATCTTTGCAGGGTCTACAGATATTCCTTCAGCTGAAATAATATGCCCTAAGTATTGTATCTCTTTCTGAAAGAAAGTACACTTAGAAAGCTTCCCAAACAATTTATGTTCTTTCAGCCGCTACAAAATTATCCGTAGATGTTGCAAGTGCTCTTCCTCATTCTTAGAGTAAATAAGAATGTCATCTATAAATAGTAGAACAAATTTATCCAAGAAATCTCAGAAAATACTATTCATCAAATTCATGAATGTAGCTGGGGCATTCGTAAGTCCAAAAGGTAAAACCGTGAACTCATAATACCCATATCTGGTTCTGAAAGTTGTCTTATGCATGTCCTCATCTTTTATTCTCAACTGATGGTATCCAGATCGCAAATCAATCTTAGAAAACATTGAAGCACCACACATCTAATCAAAAAGATCATCAGTATGTGGTAGAGGATACTTATTCTTTATCATTTCTTTGTTAAGCATATGATAGTCTATACACAGACGCAAAGTTCCATCCTTCTTCTTGACAAAGATCATTGGGTCTCCCCATGGAGAAACACTGGGTCTAATCAATCCTTTAGCCAACAACTCTTGAAGCTGGGCTTTCAATTCCATCAACTCTGTGGTAGTCATACGGTATGGGGGTTTTGAAATCAGCTCCAATCTAGGTATATTATCAATTGAGAAATCAAAAGCTCTCTTCAAAGGTAATCCTGGAAGTTCTCATGGGAAAACATCCCGAAAATCCCTAAGGAAAGGATAGTTCTCCAAAGATACACTTTGTTTACTAGGATCTTCTTCTAATTGCTCCATTTTGACTACAAACATTTGACAACTTTTTTGCCTGGCTCTCTTTAGTTGCATAGTAGAGATTGGTCTGATCTTAACTTCTTTTTGAGTGTCTTGCAAAAAGACTTTATTTCCTACATTGTCTAGACACTACTATTTTTGTAAAATAGTCAACATTGGATCTATGCCTCCATAGCCAATTTATTCCTAAGATAACATCATAGGAACCTAGGGGAGCTACAAATAAATTCACCTCAGTTTAGAAACTAGGAAGATCAATTTTAGCTTCAAACAAGCATTGCTTTACCTCAAATCTAGTCTGGTTAGTGTATTCTACTAATCAGGGTTTAGCCATATATCTAGCTCTTCTAGGAAATTTACTTAATACTCTTGGAGAAATAAAATTTTTAGTTGCTCTAGTATCAATCAAAATAGAAATAGGAACTCAAAAAAAAAGTACCTGTTGTCTCAATGGGAGTAATTTGGTACTCCGCCTAGCAATCGTCCAAAGCTGCATGGATCCTCTATTGAAAAGCTATTTACTGAGTGGGTAAAGCATTACCATGTTGTTGAACTCCCTAGTTCTTGGTTGGGCATTTATTTGCATAGTGATCACCACCATAGGTGAAACATCCTCTAAGATGTCCTCACTTCTCAGTAGGTTTACCATAATTATGATCATTCCTCTAAACATTGCCACTATTCTTCTTCTCATTCTTGGGTCCACTCTTGTTATTTATAGAACCCTTGTCACTTTTCTTAGCCACATCAAGCTTGTTGTTCCTTTTCCTGAAAGGCTGTGAAGTTGGTGTCTTATTAAACCTCTTGCGATTCTTCTCGCCATATGCAGAAATTGACTTCAATTTTTGCTCTTGCTTAATTGTCTCCAAAACTTGGTCCATAGTAGAAGGGCCATGAACATCCACTTCTCCACCTATCTAGTTATTTAAACCCAAGATAAATTTCCTGATCCTGAACCTTTCATCTTTCTAATATTGAGGCACATATTTCAGGAGATGGGTGAGTTTTTCCCAATATTCAACCACTAACATATCCCTTGTCTCAGATTCTGAAAATCTATTAGCTTTTGGTCAAAGAAAATCTATGGTAACCACCTTTGGTGAAATAAGACCACAAATTGCTCCCAAGTTAAGCTCAAAGAACTTAATCCTAGTTCCATCTTCTTGTTCATCCACCACATGGACACTTCTCCTTCTAGTTGAAAAGCACCCCGTACTGCCTTAGTTATCTTAGAGTAATTTTAAATCTCAAAATACTTTTCCATCTCTATCAACCAAGCTTCCGCAACATCACCACTTTTGGTTCCATCGAACTTGGGTGGCATGACTTTCTTCATATCACTAGATAGCTCAGAGGCAGAACTACTTTTATTCTCTTCTTGAGACTTAGTTTTATCAACATTCTCCCTTTGATCACTATGAATACTAGATTCATGGACATATTCATCATCTCCTAGATGTGAATCCTCATGTCCTGCTTCAGATTTACCTTGACCCCTAACCTCCTATTCCAAATTTCCAAGCCTCTCCTTGGTTTCATTCAACATGGTCAATATTTGGTCTAACTTAGCCATAGGGTTTTCAGAAGGATTCGACTCTCCTTGACTATCTTCAAGAGTTGTTTAAGTTCAAACCATGATGATACTCTATATCACACCTGATATTTGTATCAAACTATACATTAGAATTCAGAATAATGCATCTCATTAATTAAAAATTCAAATTTAATAAAATCCATTCACAAAACTCAAATGGCAAACAACCTCATCTTCATTAAAGTTTATAAAGGTATAACTACATCCTTATTTAGGTAATTAATGTGACAAGACTACATGTCATTGTCGATTAAAGGATAGTCATCATGTTCCTCTTCCCCATCGAAATCCAGTAAAATAAACTTAGAGGGTGGATGTACACGTAGGTACTCCTCCATCACCTCTTTTTCTATAACAGGAGCATCACGACCACATCCAAATGGCATGTCACGTCTTGCAAAAGGTTTGCATGGTTTAGCTACACAAGTAGATACAAGCTAGGATTCTTGGCTAATTTAATATGTTGTTTCCTTTCTAGCTGTATACGCTTAAGAGCATTAGCCAAAGTCTTTGAATCCTCCAGCCATGCACCCTTAACATATTTAATATGCTCCTTAAGCTCAACCTCCTCAGTAAGTTCTTTCTTAACTACCAACTTAGGCAAATGTTGGGGAACAAACTTTCTAGCAATTTTCTTGGCTCTTCTCCACACCATTCTAGCATAAAGCCAATTTCAAACATTAGCTATCTGCTTAATGTTGAAAATTTTTCTTGTAGTGATCTCCTAGGTCCATGTGTTGAACTTGGTTAGCTCTGATACCATATGTAACATGCCTTCTCATATTACTCAGAATTACACACACAATTTACTAGAAAAGTAAAGAACATGATAAACATGAGTGAAATATTTTTTTTAAAACATTTGTTAAACATCAATAAATAAAAGTACATCTTTTTTGAATATTTTTCAACCTTGAAATTCATTATATTCAAAGATAACTTATAGTGATAACATTTTAGTTTACATTTACAAATACATTGCTCTTGGCAAAATAATAGTTTCACATCATAATCATATCATGAAACTTTATATAAAAAGTAATGTCTCTGGAATCTTGATATTTTTCATTCAAATCTTGGCGAGTCTTCTGCTACAAAGGGAGAGCATCATCCGAGTGCTTTACCTCCAACCACTGACCGGTGGTCCCCTACACACCTTCCTTCCTAGAAGTGGCCCTACCCTTCACAAAGAGAATAGACATGTGGATCTAACAAATTGCCATCTGAGTCCTAGTATTGTGTCCTACATAACTCAATCAACCATACAACTCTAGACAACCTTCTAGCTAAGTATGATCATACTAACCAGTTATGCCATCTAGACACTGTGAACTGACTGATGCATGTAGAGACAAATGCATCACTTTGGCCAAATTTTCTATATAAATGAACATTTGCAATAAATGTAGTCGTGTGTTCACACACCTCTAACTTGACTTGAAGACTATCTCATCCTACAGTTTGACTTATTTCAAGGCTAGTACCTCTAGTCATAATTATCTAATCTATAATCAATTCCTAGTCCATCTGACTTAGAAATATTTCTTATCTAGGTTAGACATACAATATGCAAATTTAGATATCTTTATCTTTCTCGAGAGTTCCTTATTGCATATCCACAATTTATTAAGGTCTATGACTTTCTATCATTTTACTCTCTAATCAATAATAACCATACTTGGTATACATATAAACTATTATTGACTTTCTAACAACAAAGTGCTACTTAGTCTTTTAATAATGTCAAGATCTATGGTTTCTCGACTCTTTCATATGTCAACCAAAGAACACAGTAGACTAATTCAATATAATAAATGACTTGAGAGTTAAAGAGTTCTAATCCCTTCGGATAAAATCTAGGGTTCTCAACTTCCCTAATCTAGTATTTTGCACTATCAAAATACTCTTTAAAACTAATAAAATTATAACCATAATATTGTGTAAATAAGGTATCCACTCATCAAATCTTGACTACTTGGTCATTTGATCAATTTCACCTTTCTCATGATTCTCAAGGTTTATCTTTCTTTAAAAACAAGTCTTAATAAACACTAGAAAAAGCATATAAATTCTTGACCAAATTTAATCTTTTAATCCAATAAAGGATAATAAAGAAATGATGTCTTTGACCTAATGGTCACCTTTCGTTCACCAATATAGAAAAATTAGGAATGATAGAACATAATATAAATACATAATGCAAATAAATAAACATATAGGTTGATATATAAATATATATACATAGCTCAAGTTGTTGGAAACTTGCTGGTGTTGTCATTGATGTCAACCTCCAGTAGATGGTTCACTTGGTTTCCAAGTGTTTTTGAGAAAATTTGAAGAAAAAGATGTGTAGTGTGATAGAGGTGTGTTCAATGTTGTGCTTCATATTTCCTCATAGTTGGAGATATAATTGTGCAGTTTGGAAGTGATGATCAGAGATGTTTAAAGGTGTTATATCTAGAGTTTCAGGTTCTGGATCATGTGGATGAGGAAGATGTGTTCAACAAAGTGTTTTCTTGAGTAGAAGACTGTCTGAGAGAATTGAGATTGCTCCGCATTTCTTTACATTGAGGTTTCATGTATTATGGATTTGGGGATGTGCTTATATAGTCTATATCTACCTTCCCTTGAAGTTTCTAGTGATGGGTTGCTCTGCAAGTTCAGTTCTTGTGTTGATGTCCACAGGTAGTGGATCCTGCTGTGCAGATTGAAAATATTCTTTGTTTCACGATGTTACATAAGTGTTGTATAAGTTTCTGATGATGGTGAATATTCTGAGAAGATGTGTGAATGTTGTGGAGTGTCTCTCTCTGGTCCACATGATGTTTTTGGGCTTGGAGAAGTGTGGATGTGGTCATTAGCTCAGGTTTGGCTGACCTAGCTTACTAGAGCCATTTGTGCAGATACTTCGTGGATTGTGGATGTGATGAGTAGCTTGGTGATACAGATTTGAGTCCTAGTTAACCCTTGATGTGGTCCACTTTCACCTCCTTCCACCACAGAAGTGTTTAGTGCCGACCTAATTGGTGTTGCACATTTGAGGTGCACACGCTTCATTAGGACCGACCTAATTGAGATAGGTCTTGGTTGTAGATGGTATATTTAATGCAAAATTAAGTTGAGTGGAGAAATGAAGAGAAGAGAATGGAAAGGTGAATTAAGGGTAGTGAGTTGTGTGTGAGCTTAAATGCTTATGACTTCAAAATGCAGTGAGCAGAAGGTGTCTACATTTTAGTGTGCCAGAAGTTACTAGAGGTAGTGAGCCAAAGGTTGCGGATGGCAAGGAGTGACGGTGGTGGATCTCTCCTATTTATTTGAGATAGTGAATATCTATGTAACAATTCTTATTTCTTCTCTCTTTTTGGCAGTGAGCCCTTGGCAGCGAGCCTTTGTTTTGGCAATGAGCCTTTTCTCTGGGCAGTGAGCCCTTGGTAGTGAGTCTATTTGATTTCAATGTTGTTATTCAAATATTTGTGAGCTAATCCTCACCATGGTTTTTCCCTTATTGGGTTTTCCTCATAAATATGGTGTTCTTATATGTTTGGATGTGTTTGCATTGATGATTCATATGTTTACATTCTACTAATGCATGTTAAGCGGTTTATGATTGGAATTGCTTTGAAGGTTTAAGGTTTTAATACACAACTGATTCACCCCCCCTCTCAATTGTCCTGTGCATTCTAACAATTGGCATCAGAGCTTAGTTCTTTGAAGAAGCTTAACCACTTGGGGTAGATCCGAATGACACACAGGAAAGGTATGGAGGTTCTAGTGTTTGATGGAACAAAATTTTCTTTTTGGAAGACCAGAATGGAAAGCTTTCTTGTCTCACTTGGATATGGCGTATGGAAGATAGTTGACAAAGAGTATACTATACCCACTAATGGTCCAAAGGATGAAGATGGGATTAAAGAATATGAGAACAATGGCAAGGAAAGGAGTGGTCTTCTGAATAGTCTCTCTAATTTTGAATTAGTGAAGATTATGAGTTACAAAATTGCTCACGAGATCTGGAAGAAACTAGAAAGTACTTATGAAGAAGATGACAAGATCAAGCAAGCAAAGATGCAAATTTTGAAGACCAAGTTTGAAACCCTAAAGATGCCAAAAGATGAAAATATTGCAAGATACATGCAAAGAGTGGATAAAGTTGTCAACTCCATCAATGGTCTTTGTGGAAACCTAGAGGAAAGTGAAGTGGTAAAAAAGGTACTAAGAACTCTTCCAAAATCTTATAGTGCTAAAGTTTTTTCTATTGAAGAAACTCAAAATTGGGATAAGTATTCTAGTTATCAAATGTTTGGTACTCTAACTACTTTTGAGATAAGAGAATTTGTTCAAGATGATTCAAGGAAAGAAACTTCTTTTAAGGCCATCAATATAGAAAAGAATGTTGAATCAGATTCAGATGACTTTGATGAAGTGGAAGCAAATTTTGTAAGCAGATTGAGAAAGGGCTCTGGAAAATACAGAGGTAACTTACCTTTCAAATGCTTTAACTGTGGAAAGATAGGTCATTATACTTCAAAATGTCCAATCAAAATTTCAAATGACAAATACAAGGACAACAAAGGTAAATCATTCAGGAGAAGTTATTATGTTAAGGAAGATGATAGCATATCTAATGATGAGTCTAAAAGCTATCTGGATGATGATAGTAATGAATGCTTGTTCATGGATTTGAATGTTGGAACTAATTCTAAAAGGGGTATGAAGGAAATTGCTCCGGAAACAAAGCATAATATTAAAGGAACTATGGTAACTCCTTTTCATGCAAGAGAAGTGGAGGACCTCTGGTTAATTAATAGTGGGTTTTCAAATCATATGACAGGTGATAAAAAAATTTTTGTGAAACTTGAGAAGTTTGATGGAGGTTTTTTCAAGTTTGGAGATGATGCATCTACTAAGATATGTGGAAAAGGTTCAATTAGTTTTGATGGAAAATAAAATACAGATGATGTTCTTTATGTCATGGGTCTCCGGCATAATCTTCTAAGTGTGTGACAAATATGTAGCAGAGGATATAATCTTTTATTTTAGGATGGTGGCTGTGAAATAAAAAAAGAAAACTCTGAAACTCTAATTGCTACAGGAATAAGGACAAAAGGAAATATATATCAGCTCAAAGGTGCTAATGGTATTATTGATATGATTGTTAGTCATATTAACAATGATAAAAATTCATATATCAAACCTTTATCTTCTCGAAGAATACAATGACTTCGAGATGAATTCATGATTCCAAGTCTTTGTTGATCAGGTCTTGATCTTTTGATAATCTCTCATGGTTTGATGTGAATTTGTTGTCAAATATTTAGGGGCGTTATGCATGAAATTTGATGTAATTTGTATCCGGATATGTAAATATTTGCCCTATTTCACCTGTTCTGTATAAATCTCAACAAATGGTGTTAAATCCTACAATCTCTAACTAGAATATGCACATATTCATGTGAATTTGCTCTAATCTTCATTCTGATTTAGATTATTCATGATGATGTCCATACCTTTGATTAGTTCTTCTGGATTCATATAAATCTGAACTAATCTTTGCTTAATTTTTCTTCTGCACTTCAAATTATTCTAAATAATATGCCTACAAGCTGATATTTCTGTGATCTTTGTCATTGTTTCCAATTATTTGCATGATATTTTCAATCTTACATGTGATTTACTCAAATATGCATAGGATGTTCATGTATCTACAGATGTATGCATATTCATTATGTTCTTCTTATCATGTATCAATATTTTGCAGTTGATGATGGTGATTCATGAAATTTAAAAGAAATGAACTTATAATTCTAAAATTATCTAATATAAGTGAGTTTCAACCATTGATCCATATGCACAATTCAACATTTCATGAAAAGAGATAAAATCAAACCATGCTTTGCTAGGTTATTCCACAACTTCACATAGTTGATGCTAATCTTCAAAGGGATATGATGAAAACAATAATCACAAGTTGACATGAACTCCAAGGGACGCAACAAATTATAGTGAAATATCAAGATGACATCCACACAAGATTACTCAAAATTTAAGATTAATTGGTAATCTGGATCTCTATTTCATTCAACATTCAAAATGTATGCATATATACAATCAGGCTCAATAAAGAACCATGTAGCTCAACAATTATCTCTCGATTATGCTCCTACTAATGTACAAATGGTAGTCCATCCCCTTTTATAGAACAAGGAAAGGATTTGGTTACAATAGATCTCATGATCTAATGGTCAGGATTAAACGTGGCACATGATTGCCAGTTGGCAATCAATTTGGTGGTGTACAGTTGGCATGCAGGAATATTCTAGAATCATTGACTTGGTCAATGTGACCTCTTCACTTTACATTTCCATCTGATTCCTCATCTAAAGATGACTCCTCCATTACTTTACATTCTATTCCCTGAATAAGTGCATATGTCTGAATTACCTTATTAATTTTTGCTCTATCCTGCACTTTTGCCTTTGCAGCTGCATGCTCTTGTGCTTTTAGTTGTTCTTACATTGTTATCCACCTATTGGTCCTTTTATCTAGCTCTTTGTTATATTCATCAATTTTGTATCTCATCAGCATAGCATTATCAATTGTATCTTCTAAGAAGTGCTGGACAGGATCTTCCAAAACTGAAGCAAAATTATCTCTGAAGGCTTTGATGGCAAACTCCTCATCTTGATTCTCAACCTTGCCTTCAACCTCTCCTTCTAAAATATCTAAAATTTCCAACTCCTCATACATGAGTTGATGTTCCTTTGTACTGATGTTAGTCATTTTGGCATTGCATCTCTTTAGTATATTGACTTCAAATCTGATGTCCTCAAACCAAGTATCCAACTTTGGTAATGTCTGGGATGTCAGGAAATTCTTTGTCATAAGGGTACTTACATCTGCCCTTCTCATATCTTTTAATGTAGTCACATTTTGACTACTCCTGATCAATCTCTTTCTAACCTCTTTCTTCAAGTCATCAAATTTCCTTTTTATATTACTCAACATTTCCCAATTTGACAAGGATATCCTTACCACTTTATCTCTTTCATTGAGGAACTTGTTGAACCAATCATTCACGACATGTGCCTAGTGTTTCATAGCATCCATCTCGGTGATCTCCTATTGAGACACCCATGTTAGGGATGTTGAGACTGTGATGGGCACATTTGTTGGTGCCACCAATCCCTTAATGAATGCTTGCATCTGAGCAATTTGCTCTTTGTATTCTTTATTCTTAGCCTTTTCCTTGGCTATTCTGGCAACCAGAGAATCTATACTTTCTTTGGTCTTCTGACCCTCCTGCTCTACAGTAGCAAACCCTAGGTCTACTGTAGTCATTTAAAATTCATTGGCATTTATTTCCCCCTTTGGCTTATTTGCAATAGGTACAACTACCTGGGCTATCCTCCTTCCTGTAATGGGGTCTCTTTTCACCATTGAGGTGGCCCTAGCTCTTCACTTTGGTTTTTTTACTTTTACTAAAAACAATGAAGAAATATCAAAATTAGAAGAATCAAGAATCTGAGGCTGATTTACCTCGTGTGAGCCAATGTGGCACACCAGATCCAGACCCTTGTTGGTCAATCTGCTCGATGTGAGCGTCATGTACTTCCACATTCTTTTCTTGTTGTTCCCCATCAGTGGGAACCTCTTTATTTACTTGATGTTGATCATTTTGTTGTGCAGCATCTTCTATTATCTGATCCTGATCTCCAAACATTTCCTTAGCAGGTTCTTCATTAACAACCACCTCTATCTAAACATCCTCATTATGTTTGCTTGTGTCAATCTCCATGTCTTGAGGTGTCCTCACATTCTGATCTTGTACTTGTTGATCACTCTGAGGAGGAGAGGTGTCTACATTAGGTCCTTGATGGCTAGGATCTTGTGTATCCTAATGAACCTCTTGATTGCCACCATGTACTTCTTTCTCTACTTTATCTTTATCAATTTTATTTAGTGGACAATCCTATCCTGATGTTAACTTTTCTATATCTTTTGGATCCTAGGATCCAGATGTAGTCATTAGACCTGTCTGTCTAAATGTTACTTTTTGTTGCTCTTTATCTTTCTCCTCAGCATGTCCTTTATCAATATCCTGAACATTTTGCTGAGCAGGTACTTCAATGTGTACCCTTGTATCCATGGCTAAATTATCTTCAGTCTGCATATGCTCCATGGTTTTATCATTCTCTTCATATTCACCTCCCTTATATGATAAGTCAATCACTGCTGGGTTGGTGACTTTGTCAATCAAACCCTTCAAGCCAATATTCTTTGCCACCATCTCTAGATTTGCTTCTTCCTCTTCACTTCCAGTGGTCTTTTGTGCTTGGGGTGTGTTTTGGGGTGTCAACATGTTGTGTTTTTAACCAGGCTCTCCATGGGACTAGATGCCACATCTTTTGTCACATCATTATCTGTGATGTCTATTGTGTCATCCAGTGGCAAAGAAGGATCATTCACCTTCTTCTTTTCTCCTAATCTCTCCTCCTGAGCCGGTTCTATTTTAAACTTTACGATTATTGTGATGTGGACATTATGTTGAAAGTCCTTTTGTACTGTACCCTCATCCCGACTCTTTTCCATCACTAATTTTGCATCCTTGCTTGATGCAGATGGCTATGAAACGAACATTTGTTCCATTAGGGTGAGCCCCTCACTTTATTGTTCTTGAAGTAGGACATTTGGCTGGGTGCTAGTGGACCCTCTCATTGTATGCCCTTGTCCTCTCTTTTGTCTTGGGACATTAGCCCCTACTAATATATCCTAACTTTTCTTTTTCTTTGCCAAAGGTACTTCATCCTCCTCTTCCTCCAAATCCTGATGATTGATTCTAGGTTGCTCTATGTCTGCATGTTGCTCTTCTGGCATTTTGGATTTTGTAGCAACATAGACTGGACCTTGTGTTTTCTGAGGTGAAGGCCTAGGTGATATGAGAATACCACTATCAACACTTCTCTTGGCTTCTTTTGAAGAAGCTCCTTTGGCTCTCTTAGCCTCTAGGCTTTGCCTCTTATCTTCTAAGAAATCATCATAGTCTTCCTTAGGTAATTCTTGCCTCTTTATCTTCTTATCTATGGTGACGGCCACTCCTTTGGCTTTCAAAGGAGCAACCTGCCTATCCATCCATGCCTTGGTCAATGTAATGACCCTTGTTATGAGGTCCAGAGAAGTTACCTCTGGCTAGCTCCAATCATGTGGGGAGATAGTTTCAGTGTATATCATTTTATCTTCATACTCTTTTGATATTCTCATTCCATCATCCTGATGCAGTTGTGGAGGGATAGGGATGCAATCCAATGTGTGGATATGCTTTAGTGTCAGTCTTTGATAACTTCTCCTTCTTGGGTAATCTACCCAATAATATTCTAAGTGAACCTGATGTACAGGCCTCTTACTTATATGTTTCTCCATCCTTCTGTAAGGATCATGCTGCCTAGCTAGTGGAAAAGGCTACAAGTTTAGCATCTACAAGCCTCCTTCTAATTCTTTTGCTGACTCAATGTCAGGACACATGTATCATCCAATATAAATAGGGAAATTAACATTGGGCTTCTTGTTTCTCTTGACAAATGCCTCATATGAGGGAACTATCTTTCTAGTCACCATGATGAGGATGACTCTGTCTATAGGATATCTTGGCAACCTCAGGGGTTGCCCACTGAATCCCTCCATTCTTATATATGAGAAGACTGGGACCTAGATGAACCAAGTTCCATTTTTTATTATAACTTCTTGAGCATCAATGCTCAACCTTTTAGCCCTGTCATCTTCCATTAACCAGACTAAATGCATCACAAAACAGTCATTTACTCCCTTGTAATCTAAATAGAAGACTTCCTATCCAATTGTGGATAGTGACCCCATATGTTCACATCTCTGGGGTTTCTCCTAACTCATCCTACTATCTATAGGCCATCAAAATTACCCTTGTCTACACAAGCATAGACAATGTATGATGACATATGGAACATGTTTGTCTTACCTCCAAGCTTTTTCATTCCTTGATCCAAGTTGTCACTAATAAGTGATGCCCACTGTATTTGTAGTTTCTACCATTCTAATGAGTCCGTACATCCACGACTCAAAGTTTCTAGCATGCAGCCTTCCTTTCATCCGGCTCAACATTACTATCATGTACTAAACCTCCAAGGTAAAATCAAATTTATATAGGTTCATTGGCAATTTTGCTTCCACCTTATAGGTGCTATCCTGAGCTCTCTAGCATGAAAACATTATTTTTCCTATAGTCCTTATTTTTCCTCTTATATTGATTCTCTAGGGCCTCCATTTCTATCTTGTACAAATTTGGGCTTGTGGGTAAGTGGAAGGCTAATGTGATCCCTACAACTGAGAAATATGCATATACATGGCCATGCTTCTCCACTCTTCTTGTATCTCTATTATAATTGTTGGCACATGCAGCTACCAACTCAATGGCCTCTGTTGCATAAGGAAATCCCCCAACATGCCACATTCCAGAGTTATAGATATTTATGAGAATAGGGTTTCCACCACCCTAAACTGATGCAGTTATCCATGCCTCTAGGCTTGTATTTCCGGTGTGAGTATCTCCAATCTACCCAAATCTGAAACCTATACCACTGGGTTGCGGGAACATGGGAGTCATGAACTCATTTTTGCTTTGATTCTTGCATGCCTCCATCGTCTCTTGCAATGACAGATATGCATATCTTAACCTAACTTGCAATCTCTAAGTTTAAATAGTTAATTCCTTAACATCATGGCATTTGATGGTTTTCAGAGCATAACATGTGTATCATCATACAAAATTTACCCTAAGTAAGTATTATTTACCTTTTACTATGCAGTGCGACAAAATGAGGGTTTTAAATGTTACATGCTTGTATTACCGCACTTAAACCTGATTAGAAGATATCTAGATATGCAATTTCACTATGCAATCACCTTCACTATTCATTGTTCGATATTTGCACCATTCCATTAGGGTTTTAAATCTCTACAACAGTCGTCGTAATCACTCTAGAGCTCTGTAATTCTCTTTTTGAATGCTTTGTGAATGTTAATATGACCAAAAATCATGCTTTATGTATTGGAAATCATGATTTTAAGGCATAATAAATGGCAAATTGCCTGTGTTTGTGGATATCAGCATCAAATCTTTAAGATTGTAACAAGTGGCAATTTATGACTTGAATTTTCAAACGCCCAACTACTCCTTCATGGCATTTATTGTGGAGTATGCATATTAACGAATATCCAGATGTTAAACAATGTGCATACCTTTCAGAATGTGCACATGTGTATGCATGATGTCATCATGTTGGTCAACGTTGACCGAGGGTGAATATCGTTTCATTAAGATCGAAAGGCATTTACCTTTGATCATCAAATGTTAGGACATTACAAAATGTCCGGAATGAAAAGTCAGCTTGTGCCACATGCCGTGATTTGATTGATTCATGGAAATGTACGATTTTGGGTCGCAGAGATGAGGATGTGGATATTAGGAAATATACAAATATTAGCATTTGTGAAATATCCCCTTGTCCAAATGTGAGGATGACGTCACCCTTCTGAAGGTAATTTTGGGTCGAGAGTAATGTGACATCATCAGGATGTTGGCGAAAGTCTAGAAATTAACGAATGTTCGGATGTTAAGTTTTTGTGAAATGTTCTGAACACTTAATGTCTAGATGACATCATCATCTTTTATGTTTCTTTTGGAATGAGTTCAAATGACGTCATCGGGATGTTAGGACAGATCCAGATGTTAAGATGTCTACGCGGAATGTCTAGAGACCGATGTATGTTTGAAAAGTCAACATGACACATCATTAGGATGTTCATGAATATCAGGACATTAAGTTAATATCTGGATGTTTAGTTTTGTCATTATATTATAGCAATTCAAGATATTAAGGAACATTCGCATCTTGAGATTGAATATGCATACTTGCGAATATCCATGTATTGTGTGACCATGCACCTGACAGTTTATTACATTGTGAGTTAAAATTTGACGTGAGCACATTATCAAATGTCTGGATATTGAGTTTTCCTTAGTGAGTTTTGCTATCAGGACATTAAATTAATGTCTAGATATTAGAAAATGTGCAGATATCCCTAAGACTGTCTGACTAAACTTTGACCGAGCATAACTTCCTGGTCTTAGGGAAATTTGGGGTACTTTAAAAAGAAAACATGCTTAGAATTTTATGCTCTTTCACTTGGCATGGTTTATGATGACAAATTCTAAATTTGAAAATTTGACCTAGATCTCAAGATCATGACATGCCAAGGATAAGATCCTAACATACATCTGCTACTGGTTTTTACCATACCGCCCAAAAGCAAAGGGAAAAAGCAATCCAAGCAAAGAAAAAAGTTGGGTCCTTGTTTTTCTAGGAAAAAATGGGGCATGTTGTGTAACCACACAACAAATTGCCACCAAAGAAAACCACTAAAATTTCAATAATTCAAGAAATGAAGACAAATTAAGACATAATGATCCAACTCGTATCAAACATAAGCATCTCAACCTTCCTGAATGATATCATATTCATCAACATAACAATATAATGAGGAGTCAGGTGTGTGCATGTGGTTCATTTCCTTCATCTTGAAGAAAAGTTGAAAACACTAGTAGTTAGTGTTAAGCTCCATAGTTGGATTTAACCCTCATAGCCAACCTTGGAGCCTTGCTGCCAGCAGGCATCCATAGCCTTGGTAGAGTTACTTGGATGACCTAAGTATTTCTTTCTTTTAATATTCAATATATTCCTTTTTTTTTAACATTCATAAGATATGATCATGTAAGCTCATGTGCAAGGAGTGAGCACTTGCTTGTTTAGGTTGAGAATTGCAATGGTAGCAAAGGCAAACCTTTAGATTTTTCACTTAACCCAGACACTAGCATCTTCAACAAATCCAAGGATGTTAGGTGTATCTTGTGAGGATCTCCTTGAACAAAAGAGTTACCATTGATGAACATGATATCACAGATCTGATCAAAGGTACCTAAACTGACAAAAGTTACAACCTATGTAGGAATTTCTATCCCTTTCTTGAATTTTAACAATTTTACTGGGTTTTTGAAGTGGAAAAGGTGCTATGTCTTGCCTGAACAAAACAAGGACTCAACAACACACAAAACAAAGAAAACACACAAAGCAAGTTATACAAGCAACTATACATCATATACATATAATACATGGTTCTGACCTAACCTACCTAGGCCTGGAAATAATGCTTGAGGAATTGTCCATTGACTGGTAATGGAACATCCTCACCAGTTAAAGTCTTAAGCCTGTAGGTGCTATCACCTAATATTTTCGATATTTGCAAGGGATCAATCCATAGTTTATCAAACTTTCCATGATCACCCTTCTTTTTGTGGGCTTTATCCCATGATAGGACCAAGTCTGAGATTTCGAATGCCTTTACTTTGGTTCTTTTGTCAAATGAGCGTTTGACAATAGCTTGATGTTTGGGAAAATGGTCAATTGCCTTATCCCTTTTCTCTTCTAAGTGCAACAATTGCAATCATCTGACCTCCTGTTTATTATCAATGCCTAGATATTCTTGGGCAAATTGTAGGGTTGGAATTTTCAGGTTGATAGGGAGGATGGGATCCACCCCATACACCAATTGATAGGGAAAATTGCCTAATGTAGTATTAACTCTTGTCCTATCTACCCATAGGGCATACTTAAGCAAAGTATTCCATTCCCTAGGGTTCTTTTCTTTAACTTCTTAATGATGTTCAACATATTCTTGTTAGTAGATTCATCCAGGTCGTTACTCTGGGGGTAGTAATTTGATAAAAAATTTAAAATTATCCCACGATCAAATGCCTAACTTGAAATTTTAGGAGATGCAAAAGTAGGACCGTTGTCACAAACTAAAGCATATGGAATTCCATACCTGGTAGTGATATTGCTTTCCAAAAACCTGGTCACATTGTTTGAGGTGCATGTCTTGCTAGTAATCTGTGATAGTCAGCACATACCTGTATCCAACAAAGGATGGAGGATTTATAGGTCCAATAAAGTCCATGCCCCATTGTGCAAATGGGCGTATCTGCATCAGAGGTTGCAATGATTGAGTTGCATACTTCTCCTTGTTAGAAACAGTTTGACATGTGTGACAAAATCTGATGTGCTCATATATATCCTTAAAAATGGTGGGCCAATAATAGCCATCCCTCAAGATGGCATGTGTGGTAGCCAGATGTGATCCACGGGTTGTACCAAATTATCATGTAACTCAAGAAGAACCTTGGCTGCTTCTTGTTTGTCTAAGCATCTGAGGTATATTCCCTCATAGTTTTTCTTGAATAGGACTCCTCCCTTAATCATGTATCTCTGGGCCTTAGCCCTCAGAGCTCTTCTCTGGGATACTTGCATATTATGTGGACATCTTCCTATGATCAGGACATGGCTGATATTAGAGTACTAGTCATCATGCACTTCTGCATCTACTGCATACTATTGGCTTGTCAAGTTGGGGTCTATCTCTACAATCATCTAACTTGGGGATTGTCCCCTGAATAATTTCATAGGTGTTATATCCATATCATACTCTTGAAGTACCGTAATCCACTTAGTTGTCTTCTCTCCTAGTTTAGTTTGCATGAGGAGCATCTTCATAGCTAAATCAAGTACTACTGCAATGACCTTACTTCTCAGGATATAATACTTGAACTTCTTTACAACTCTGACGAAGGAAAGAGCATGTCTCTCTACATCCATATACCTTAGCTCGACATCTCTAAATGGGGAACTCATGAATGCAATTGGTTTTTCTTCTTTTGTTTCACTCCTCTGAGTTAAAACAACTGCACATGCGTGTTCTAATGCAAAAGAGTATATGTAGAAATCTCTGGTGTAGTCTGGACTGATTAGCACTGGGGCATCTGTAATGGCTTTCTTTATATCTTCAAATGCTACTTTTGCCTCTAGAGTCCATTCGATCTTAGCATTTTTTTTAACATGGCATTTAGAGGTCTCACTATCTCTGCAAACCCAGTTATGAACTTCCTAATAAAGTTGATCTTACCAAAGTAAGACTTAAGCTCTTTCTTACTTGTTGGAAGTTGTAACTTCATGATTGAATCTACCCTAGTAGGGTCAATAGTTATTCCATTCTCAAATATGACATGACTAAGCAACTTGCCTATGGTCACCCCAAAAATACACTTCTTTGGATTCATGGATATGCCATATTGTTCACACTTCTTTAACACTTTTCTGAGATCCTCAATGTGATCACCTCTCTATTTTGAAAATATTGTTAGGCCATCCATATATATCACAATGCACTGACCTACCAATCCTCTGAATGCTATATCCATAGCTCGCTGGAAAGTTGCTCCAGCATTGATTAGGCCAAATGGCATGCGTCTATAAGTGAAGATTCCCCACTTAGTGGTAAACGCTATTTTCAATCTATCCATCTTATCAACCATTACATGGTTGTATCCTAAAAAGCCGTCTAGGAAGGACATCATTTGTGCACCATTCACCATCTAGAGAACCTCATCTAGAGAAGGCAAATGATAGTTATCTTTCTCGGATGCTCTTTTTAAGTTTCTGAAGTCTACACACAAGCGTATATCTCCATTTTTCTTTCTTATAGGAACCAAATTGGCAATCTAGGTTGAATATCTGACTAGAAATATGATCCT
This sequence comes from Cunninghamia lanceolata, assembly GCA_027924645.1. NCBI lineage: Eukaryota > Viridiplantae > Streptophyta > Pinopsida > Cupressales > Cupressaceae > Cunninghamia > Cunninghamia lanceolata. The sequence continues at coordinate 17,838,291 of BSBN01000016.1, forward strand.
TGCAGCAAGCAATTTCTTGACTTCCTCAAAAATAAGAGGGTCTAGCAGAGCATTGGCTAGTCTTTGTTTCTACCTGAATGGCTTAGCATCAAGCTTCAGGGGAATTGTGTGAGTTATAATGGATGTGTCATAGGTTTTTAACTCATCATATGTTCATGCTATGACGTGGATGTAATCTTTTAAGGCCTAGGTTATCCCTGCTCTTTCTTCTTCAGTGTAGACTTTGCCTATCAGGACATTCCTTTTATCCTCATCCTATCCTATGTTAATAGGTTCATACTCTCCCCCATCTGTCTTAAGGAGGTCCTTCTGCTTGATCATATTATCTAGATCAAAAGTTCTTTCCAGCTCAATCATTCCCTTAGGAATCTTGTTGCTAGGAAAATCAATTATCTCTTCTTCATCCCATATATGGTCTTCTAGATCCTTTTCATCTACTATTTGGGCTTCAAATATGTCCCTATTAGTGATAAAGTCTAAAATGTGTTGATCATCATCAAACACCTGAAAATTAGTGATGTTATTAGGAATAGATGGTGTTGACATTAGCTCGACTAAAAACCTTTTCATCCCTAATATGGACAAAAGCTCAAGTGTATTAGCAGCTTGTGCTAGTGCATCCGCACAATGATTGAGTTCCCTTGGAACATGCATGATGTTAAAGGCATCAAAACTCTCTATCAAGTCCCAGACTTTGTGTCTGTAACTAGATAACCTCTTATAATTGCATGCATAAATGCCTCTTACTTGTTTTACTAGAACTTTCACTTTCTTCCTGAGGGCAAACAATGGGCCGTGGATTAGAGCTTCATATTCAACCACATTGTTTGTGTAGGGAAATTGTAGTCTATATGCTACCAAGAATGATTTCCCTTGTGGATTAAGAAGATCCACTCCTACTTTGGCTCCTTTCTTTAATTTGGAGCCATCAAACCTCAAGGTCCATGGTCTATCTTCTATCAATGATTTATCTAGACCTTCCTTCTTCTTTTGGACATGTGCGGCTGCTCTGTAGATATCCATTTGATCTTTGGTGGTTCATTATTTATCATATCTGGATGCTTCTGTGGAACTAAAACATCTACACTTTGCTTCTTTTGACTATCATCTTTCTAAATATTTCCTCTTTTCATGAATTTAATGTCATCACATCTTCCATCAGGGGATACTACAACTTCTCTTTCTGTTTCTTCTAGAACATTCTTGATTCTATGCAACCTATCATTTGAGCACAACCATTCCTCTTTTCCCACTATGTGCAGACATAGTGCATAAGTTGTTTCTAAATGGGGAGCTTTGTGTAACCTGCACCGTCCTTCAATCAATACTTGATTGGGTGGGAGTCCTTGGAGAATATGCCTTTGAACTTGCTTGGATAAAAACTCTTCAAACTGTGTTAAACGGCTTCCCCTGTCTTCATCTGATAACTTGTAATCTGATTCAATGAGGTAGTTTGTCCCTAAGGTGACTGTGTTGACCTCTTCACTGCAATGCATATCATTGCATACTAAAACTTCTTCTATACTAGGCATCAAGATATTCACCTTGCCTATTTCTTGTTCAGATTCCCCTACATATGGAGGAAACAACAAATGATCATAATCATCAATGTTAAGCACTTCACATACCTCTGATGAAATCTTCTTGTCTTCTATACATGTTTTCTTTGCTTTATCTATTATATCCAGACATGCTTGACATGTATTCTCTAAGTGTGCATCCTCATGCAATCTGCACCAACCTCCCATGAGTATATCCTTAATGGATGTTCCTGTCAACTGACACTTGTGAACTTCACTTGACAGAAACCTTTGAAACTCAAGGATGTGATCAACCTCATCCCCATCAAAAGAACTATAATCAAAATTTCTGATTAATCCTGTCTCTAGCGTGATTTTATCAATTTTACTACCTTCATGCATATGCCTACACATCAGGACCTCTTCTATTCTAACTCCCTGAGGTCTCAATGCATATACTCTTGGTTCGACATCCACATCTAATATCGCATTGCTATGATTGTACTCAATTATCATATGTTTCATTCTGGGTTTGGATTCAATTCTGAGCGGATTGAGGATGCCTTGCCATGGCAACCACATGCGGGAGAAATCAGTAGCCATATAACCATTTAAAGTCTTGGACCAGTCCCTACTGAGGAGCATGCCATATGTATTAGGTATGTCAACAACCTGAATGTCTATATAGAGTTGCACCCTTGGATCTGATGCAAGCTGCATTTGAATGTGTGTCAATTCTCCTACTACACTGACTTTAGACTTGTCTAACTGAGTTAGTTTCTTGAGTGACTTTGCAGGGTGCAAACCTAAGGTCTGGCAAATAGACAGGGGCATCACATTAGTAGAAACACCTGAATCTACCAGGCAATTGTGTAGGTTCTTTCCAAATATCCTAAGTGTGAGCAGGAAAGGAGGTGATTCAAATTTTTCCTTGTATAGTGTTATCTATGTTGCATCTGCAGTGTGAACTATGGCTTTGTCTTTTAGTTTGACAACATTATCCCTACACTAGTAGAATTTGGCAAATAAATGACTACGTGACTAAAACGTTTAGTCACGACAACTAAAAATGATTAAATTCTAATCATTTTTTTGCAACACGGCTATAAATGACTAAATAAATGACTAACTTGATCATCGTAAGTGACTAATTTGATCATCGGGTAAAAAAAAGGAGAAGTGGAAAGTAATAAAAAAAGAAAGTGAAAGACTTTTTTTTGGGGCGCCAAACAATGAAAAAGAGAATTTTGATTAAGTTTTTTTTGGGTGCCAAACAATGAAAAAGAGAATTTTCATTTCCTTGTGTCTATTGAGCCACATAACAAGAGGAAGGTTAGAGGTTTTTTAGTTTGGTAGTTGGAAGAAGTCAAAAGATTTTTCAAGGGCATGGCATAGAACCAACAGTTGGTTGCACCAGCATCTATCCACGTTGTTGAGAAGATCTGGGATAAAGGCACGTTGAGTTTGCTCTGAAGAAACCTTTCTTTGTTGGCTTTGAATTCATCCACACTGTAGAGATTCACAAGGGTTTGAAGACATATTGCATACACGAGGAGATTGTCCAAGGTTTTGAGGACAGATCATGCCCATGTTGAGATAATATTCTAGGTTTTCCTGGAAGCCTTCATCCTCACATCTTGCTAGGTATACTCTATGTCGTTAGAGTTTTTAGTTTTGTTTGAAGTTTTGAGGAAGAGCTTGTTGGTCTCCTCATGAAGGTTTTATCCCTGTCATAAGCCCAAAATACCTATTCAAAGCTCTTATTAGGAAAACAACCACCTTCATAGGTGATACTTTCATATCATAATGCAAATCTTTTGAGAAGATCACAGGCCATGATATGTTTAAGAGATGACAGTAGTCTCATTGTTGAAGTGTCAATGGGTTTTATTGGTTATGAGGAGTTTTTCTAGTTATGAATGGTAATATGTATGTCTCTGTAAGGAAAATAATGATGAATAAATGGTAATACGTATGTTTTACTATCTTGATATCACCAATGTCGACCACCATTAAAATTCAGCCACGACCTATGGGTGAGAACCACTTCTTTGGCCAATAGGTTTTTGTCCTTGGCCATTTAATTACAAACTAGTAGGGGTTTTGTCCTCTAGTTACTAACAATCTGTGAGGTTTTGTCCTCAAATCTATTCGTTTGAAAACAAATGCTTGAGACAAATCTCATTAGGGTTTGATGTGGGTGTTCAAAAGTAACCTACAATTGCATGTTTTCTTTATCTAAATTATCATGACTATAGCTTCTCTTTCTTTTTATCCATCCTTTTCTACCTAAATAAACAAGTGTTTTAGATCTCTGTTATCACCCATTGTCATGTAGCTATAACTATCCCATGAATCCTTCATGATTGATCTTTCATGACTGTCATTCATATCTAAAGATGGTAGTTTAAAAGTCTTCAAGATAATTGTGCTCTGTCCTTTCATGTCTTATAAATATTGATAACCATGACTATCCTATTTCAATGAGGTCAATCTCAATGCAATTACTTGATATCCACTTATGCTAGCTTTAACTATTATGACTAAGGTCATATTTCCTATCATGTATGAGTTTACTATCCTCATAAAATTTTGTCACTATCCATTGGTTATAGTAACTATCCCAACTTCTTGATTTTCCCTTAGCTTTATTGTACTTGTCCTATTTATTACAGTCATAGAGAGTATCTTTTGCATATGGATTGCCCTTATATCCATTGACAATGACTATCATCTTTTATGTCTTATAACCATCTTTTATTATCTGCAATCTACCTTTTTATAAATGTTTATACACAATTCATTTCCCTTTGTTAATAGGTCTACCACTATTAAATGCTCAAGGAGATCTTCATGGTGAAAGCCTTTTCTATTTGTAACATGATTGTATTTAATAGAGCATTGTCCTCTTCAAAACTCTGCTTTCATGTCTTCATGAATTTCTCATAATCCAAGTTATAGCTAAGAGTTGTCCATGTAGCTTGCACTTGACATTGTCATGGTGATGAATCATATGCAAACTTCTTGTCCTCATTCATCACTGGACTCATTCTAAGTATTCATTATCTTTTGGCATAAAAAAACCTTATCATTTCTATATGATCACTACCCTTGCACAATCCTTTTGACACATAGTTTTGCTACCTTTTATACCATTTCTCATGAAAGGCCTATAAGCTTCCATGTTATGCATTTTAGACTGTCCTAACCCTGCCTTTTGACCGATTTGATTTCATGGTTTAAGACCACTTTCTCATGCATCCCTACACACATATTGTGACATTAACAACTTCATATACTTGTCATCTACATGGCACTATTTCTCTGCTCTTGAATATTGTCACCAAAAACCTCTTGCTTGGAAAATGAAATTAAATCCCTATGTTGCAAGGGATGGTTATATCCTTTTGATTCAATGTCAGTAAACAAAATTTCTAGTCTTGTGTTGAATTATTGACTTGAAGCCTTTTACAAAAATCACCATAGTGATGATCTCACTATACATATCTCTGTCTTTCTCATAGTGAGTCTATGTTAATACTCTTTTACAAACTCTTTCACCTTCATATCACTATGTAGGGATGATCTGCTATCTCCTTCCATCTTACACCTTTTAATGGCTTCAAAAAACCAAGAACATTGCAGATAACTTGTCATGAATTAATAGAGTTCCAAGAAAAGAAAGTGAAAACTACAACCAACACTGTCAATCATGCACTTCAAAGAGATATCCTCTATGCTAGAAACCATACTCCACCTTCATATGAGCTTCTTTAGACATCTTGTATTCATGCACTCAAACTATCCTTTAAAGTTGTCACATGGCATGATGAACTTTAAAGACTGTGATATGCAAATTTTAAGTGACTGTACATTCATGTGACAACTGTCCACCTATACTCTTGATTACAGTCATCATGACTACCCTTACAAGACATGAATGTCCTTGTGATTATCCTGTTTTCATATGACATTTCTCCCCATGATCTTTGACCTGCAACTTTTCCTTTATGATATCTATCTTCTTGTTAATGAGACTCATTACCATATTGTCCCTTCCATGCAACATGTACCTTAAAAAGATCTCCATCCATTATATAGGCCCTTAAATCATTATGTCACTATATCTTCCAAAGGCTTTAACTTTTTTTTACTAAACTATCTTCTAAGTCATCTAAACCTCTAATCTTTTAGTACTATTGAGGACATTGGCCCTGTTCATCATAATGTCTATGGGATTCTCTGTCCTTTAAAGAACCATTGTGGACCTTCATCAAAATTCCTACTATCTACCTTGCTGGGGTGTTCTTCACAAGTTTGATCAATACTTGGGCTCCTCAAGACTATTATTTTCCCATTGTCTTTGTGCATGATGTCTTCCACCTCAACTCACTGCCATTACAATTCTCAATACCCATATGCGTTGTCAAACAAAGTGAAGGTAGGTTTATACAGGGTAGAAAATTTTCTCAATCTATGGTATTCAAACCTAGAGATGGCCTCATATGAAGATTCTACTCTTTTGATAAGTCTCCCTAACAATGTCCATTATTTGTCCTAGATTTGCCTTTTCGCATGAACTATCTTTGTATGAGGTGATTTTGACTCATTATCTTGTGTCAAGGTGATTGTCTCTTGTGATGGTGACTTAAGGCAACATTTCTTCTATAATTTTTCCTTGCTCTTGCACTTGTGAGATTGTCACATGGTTTTGTATTGCACTGCCTACCTTCACTATCAATAACACTTGTATTTCTTGATGATTGTCCTGCAACTTAACATATTTTCCTTTTAATGATAAAACTGGAGTCCTTTGTTCTTTTAATGTTTTGATTAAATACCATCTGACAATGGGGTTAAATTTTATGGTTTGGCACTTGGGAAATATTGTGGACAATGTCTAGTGTTTGATGTTGTTGTTGTTGCTGCTGTTTGTTGAAGAAGGGGGATCCAAAGGTTTGGCCTCAGAGATCAAACATGGTAGGTTGTAAGTGCCAGAAGGTGGGTTTTTTTCCTTTGGGATTTTCCTTAAGTAAAACAGGAATTTTTTTTGTATTTCAATTCATTACTATTCACAGGAATATCTAAACTTGAGCCTATTTTGGTTCCTTTTGCTTAGTCTTTTGCTTAGTTAGAGAGGAAGTACATAGAATTTGATGATGGCAGGAAGGGACTGATGTTTTGCGTATTGCTTTTCTTCTATTGTTCATCAGGACTTTGGGTGTACAGACAAAAGTGTAACTCCCTTGTTTGTGAACAATCAGCCATGTGATCTACAATTTCTATTGTAATTTCCTAGAGAACTACAATGATTTGCTAATGTTGGAGAATTTTTATAGTTTATGCAGAGAATATTCAGAAGTGGATTTTTATAAGATATTGTAGTTACAAGTTCCACTTCAGATCACCAAAGCCTTCACACAAAATTTTCCACAAAATTCAATAATGAAGAATTTATGCACAAATTCTCTTTTGAATGATTTCAAATTGTGATCAATTTATTTGTAGCTTATAATGTGTAGATGAGATTTGACGTTCCTTGTAGTTTCGTATTATTAGATCGAGGGGACTTTTGCAAGTTCCCTCTAATATGACTCAGTCTCTTCAATAATCTTCAATGCGGATCATTTTCTTTTTATCGAAGGGACTCTAAGACTTCTCCTCTCGATGTGTTGTAGTCTGCTTGATTATGATCAATTCTTTCATGCACAATGTTTCATCAGAGGGACATTAAAGTACCTCCCACCGATATAGTATAGCCTCTTTGATGATGATTGTTTTATCAGGAGACATGAAAGTAGCTCCCACTGATATGGTGTGGTCTCTCTGATCTATAGTGTTGCTAATACAAATGTTAAATTCCTTTGCATACATGTCTATCTGACAAAAATCCCCCTTCAATGACATTATGATGGATGTCCATACCCTATTCCAAAGCTCCCATTTTGGCACAAGCAGAGAGTATGCTGGGAAAGGTTGTCAAATTTGGGTTTACACTTGCTAATTGCATTTTCTTGAAAGTTTCTAAAGCCTTTTCAATAAATCCATTTTGTACATAGCCCGCAACCATTGCATTCCATGAGATGACATCTCTTTGAGGCATTCTGCCAAATAGTTCACATGCCTTGTCAAAGCTTCCAGATTTTGCATACATGTCTACTAGAACAGTTGAAACTACATCATCTGACAAAATTCCTCTATCCATTACTTTTTGATGGATGTCCATACCTTATTCCAATGCTCCCATTTTGGCGCAGGTAGGAAGGATGCTGGCAAAGGTTGTGGAATTTGAATTTACACCTGCCAATTGCATTTTCTTGAAAGTTTGTAAAGCCTTTCCAACAAATCAATTTTGTGCATATCTAGCAATAATTGCAATCCAAGAGATGACATCTCTTTGAGGCATTTTGTCCAACTGTAATATCTGATACAAATCCCCTATCCATTATGCTTTGATGGATGCTCATTCTCTGTTCCAAAGCTTCCATTTTGGAACAGGCAAGGAGGATGCTAGAAAAGGTTGTGCAGTCTAGCTTTACACCTACCAATTACATTTGCTTGAAAGTTTCTAGAGCTTTTTCAAAAAAATCCAATTTGTGTGTATCCTGCAATCATTGCAGTCCATGAGACCACATTTTTTGAAGCATTCTATCAAACAATTCATGTGCCTTGTCCATGGTTCCACATTTTGCATACATGTCTACCAAGGAAGTTGCAACTATAACATTTGACGAAATTCCTCTATCCTTCATGCTTTGATGGATGTCCATACCTTGTTCCAAAGCTCCCATTTTGGTACAGGCAGGGAGAATGCTGGCAAAGGTTGTGGAGTCTAGCTTTACACTTGCCAATTGCATTTTCTTGAAAGTTTATAAAGTCTTCTCAAAAAATTCAATTTGTACATATCCTACAATCATTGCAGTCCATGAGACCACATTTCTTTGAGGCATTTTATCAAATAGTTCATGTGATTTGTCTATGTTTCCACATTTTACATTCATGTCTACCAAGGAAGTTGCCACTACAACATCTGACATGTCTACAAGTTTAGGAAACCCTACAAAAACCATGCCAAAAGACATGAAGGACCCTTGCATCAATGTTAAACACATTTTGAAACTCTACAAGATATTTAAGGGTTTATGAGGGTATTGTAGAAACCTAATAATAGTAGCAAGATGTAGAGGAAAGAGACATCATGGGTAGTAAGTGAAAGTCTATAATAATTACAAAAAGAATACAAATATGTCTAAGATGTATGAAGGTTCTAAAACTCCTGCATAAGCTTTGTATAAGTTGAAAGTCTTCATGAGAACCCTAAAGAGTCCAAGAAGCCTACATAAGAGTAAATAGCATTATCAAGATGGTATAAAAGTGTCTGTAGATTTGGAAGTCATTCAAAGTTTGTATAGGTTCTCTTAAGACTTATCAATTCATCTTGGAGGCCCTGTATTATAACCTACAAGTCTACATATTCTTAACAGTTGATATGGATTACAGTGAAAGTATAATCTTGCCTATGCACAATGGAGTGATGGAGTATCATAGTGAATACACAATAAATGGTATGCCTAATACAATATTCTATCAATGATTAGTGACAATAGTTTGTATGATAGTGATAGTTTGCAATTCTCTAGCTATGACAGTTATGGTCTTATACTTCTTGCTTGTGACAGTGAAAAAGTGGCTTGCTAATGATAGTGGTTGCTTGTGATAGTGGTATGCATCTACATCCTTCTTTGATTGTTGGTTGCACATCATTGGTGTCAAAGGTAATTGTTTATGCAACGTAAGTTTCAAAGGTGTTGATAAAAGTTGATGCAAGGTAAGGTCCTTATGCATATAAGTATGACAGAGTTGTTTCTTGATCATTCAGATATTTAGTGGAAGTGATTATTGTTATTTATGTTTCAAAAAGTTGCAAGAGGTGTGATTGTATGATTACAAGAGATACAAGGTTGGGACATGTTATGTTTTGATATGATCAAAGGTGAATAGATATGGTCTTTCGAGACAGTTATATTGTCAATGCACAGTGAAAAATGACATATTTACTTCATTTTCTTCTAACAGTGGTTATTGTAGACACCCAAAATTGACCCTTCGCATCATTTGTCAATTGGTCTCATCATTCACTTTGCATATGTCATTTTTTTCTAGCACACTTGAGTCAATCATCTATTTTCTTCTAAATCACCCTCTTTCTATCATTAATTAAATAAATTTTATTTATTTAATTAATTCCATCTAATTTCTTCTATTATCATTATTTCTTCTATTTTCGTCTATTATAATTAAATAATCTTTAATTATTTAATTATCTCATTATTCTTCTTATAAATAAATAAAATCAATATTTTATTTATTTATCTTTTCATCGTCCTTATAAATTAAATAAATTTATTTATTTAATTTATGTTTATTCTCCAATTTTCTAAATTTAGTTTTCCCTCTATCACTTAAAAATAAATTAAATGGATTTATTTGTTTAATTTATTTTTATATTATCGTTTCTTATCTTATCATGTTCTTCTATGTGTACAAGATAGGTCCTATCCTAAATCAAATACAAAAAAATGATTTAATTGGTTCTAAAATCAATCATCCACATCATCTAATCCTTAAAATAGAAAAGCGTCCTATTTTAAGAAAATCAATCTTAGTACTACCAACAAACCAACTACACTCATTTAATAAAAGCTTTTCCTATGGACACTTGTCTTGTACACATTCATCCAAGCTTCTTGTTTAATCCCAACTGTTCTCATAGCCACCTAATCTCCACCATTGATCAATCTTAGTAGAGAGCTATATATACACCCTCTCATTTCATTCCAAACCCCCATATCCCACACAATCATATAGCATCTAGATTATCATCTCATGCATATTGATTCCATTGAGCATCCATTTAGCACTTTGAGCATATCATCCATTATCATTGCAGCTATTGCAAATATGGTTGTTCACCATTGAGAAGCAATCCACAATTCCAACCAAGGAATCAAGCAATCTAGGTGACTTTGCTTTTGATTTGCATTCATTTTGTGTCATTTAGATGGATTCTTTGAAGGTGGTAGGATTAGGATTGATTTACAATGCTTGATCTTGTTAACCTAATTTTTCCTACTAACACATTCTAGCACGCCCGGTGGGACCCACGTCCTTGATTAACATTTTTCATTTTGAAAGTTGTTGTGAAGTCTAGAAACACAGAGCGCATTTGATCTACAGAGCATCACATTTGAACGGCAGAAAATTGCCTTTGCACAATTTTCGGTCGTAGTTCATACGCAAAAAATCACCTTTGCACGATTGTCAGTCGCCTTTGGTTCGTAGAAAATTGCATATGATCGGCAAAAGATTGCCTCTAGTTATCTAGGGTTTTATTGATGTTTTTTCTGTTCTTGTAGGGTTTTTTAGGGTTTATAGTTCATTTTCTGTGTCTAGTTTGGGTTGCAAGCTGATTTATTTGCTAACTCCAAGTGTCTTGTGTCATCCCTAAGCTGGTTTATTTAGGGGTTTGATTTGTCTTTGATCTAATCACATCAATTAGCTAGATCTTTGTGTTTGTATTGCAAAGTACCGAGTCTAATCCAAGCCATTCATCTTATAAGGTTAATAGAGCTCTCATAATTATCTGTTGATCAATTACCCTAACCTAATTTTGAGCTTTTATAGAATTACAGGATTCAAGCACCTTTGGTTAGCAAATAGTCCCATTTGCACGATCCGCAGTCGTCTTTGCATGGTACAGACTCGCCTTTGAACGACAGGAATCACATTTGGTAACATCTAAATCACATTTGAGTGGCAGACAATCACATCTTGTAAAATATCATCTCATTTGATTATCAGATAAGCGCCTTTAATCTCTGTTCAGTCGCCTTTGGTTTTACATTGTTGCATCTTGATTTGTTTGGCATCTAACATCTATTTGTGCAGCATCTTATCATTTGTCAAAGAAATGGAGGTTTAAAACTACTAATAAATATGTTTGTAGGATTGATCGGTCAAAGACTCATCATATTTTCCACTAATCTAGGAACATTTGGTTTTGGTGCTTAAAAAGAACCTTGTTTTCTATGTGTTTGCTTTATCTTTTTTGTTTGCTTGTTGTGCATGTTTGTAACCCTAAGCTAATAACAAAAGTATCCTCTCATCAAATGGATCTTGGGTAGAGAACTTGTTATTATCTTTAGAGTGGGCCTACCCTTGAGACACATCCGCAAGGAGAGCTCATTGGTGACCCCAAGCAATACTTTCATCCAGTCCGCTATATAAATTAGGATAAGGCGAAAGCCAGGTCCAAACCAGTATAAGCGCTTATCGTACAGTGCTGGTTTGGAAGGAGGTGTACCTAGCATATATTAAAACTCCTAATAGAGCTAGTTGGAGGTTTAAGTGGCTTGTTGGACACTCGTAAGGTGTTGGTCTCCTAGATATTTACTAGAAACCTTTGTTTAGTGGCCAAAATCCTTCTATTTGTTGGTGCAGGAGGTTAGATCTCTGAAGCCCTCCCACATTCTCGCAGTTCAAAGTAGAGATAGCACATTTCTTGAGATCTTCGGGTCTTTTGGAATTTGAATTTTGGTGTGCCCGAGAAGTGAGTGCCGCATAAGGGGGAGCCAGTGCCACAAATTTCTAAGCTATCTGATCTGAATAAGTGCAGTTGGAGAAATCCAAGTGGGAATCCAACAAATATTGTCCTTGCCTGGCCTAGGTTTTACAAATTTCTGAGTGTTTTGCATGCTTGTGTGTTTTCAGTCATCTATTTTCTTGTCAAAACAAATAAAAACATTGCCAAAAATAATTCCCTGTTATAGAAAGTCACATTTGAACAACAAAAAATTGCATTTGAATAGAAGCTAATCACCTTTGAACTCCAGATGCTCGCCTCTGGTTTACCTAGAAATTGCCAGTAATCCTAGCACAATCACCTTTGAATTATCAGTCGTCGCCTTTGAGATTTGCCTAGTCGCATTTGAGTAGTAGAAATTCATAGTTGATCCTCAAATAGTCGCCTTTGCATTACCCCAATCACATTTGAGCTATCGGTAGTCGCCTCTAGTCTGAACAACATTGCATTTGGTAAACTATAACCTACCATTAGTTATCTAGTTTGTTAATCACATTACCAGTCAATCTTGAGTATGTTAGCCAATATCCATCATATCAAGCCTGAATCCCATCACATTTTGGACTTGTTGAGCCCTCCATCCCCTTGAGACCCAAAAATCAACCAGCATCACCATCAATCAACCAACAAATCAGCGTTATCACTTAGCTTTGATCATTAGCTTGTCCTTTTGATCCTTTCAACATCAGGAAACCAACCTTGTCTACCCTTGAGTTGATGAGTCTATCTCTTGGGGGATAATCAATCCATCAAACTTATCCAAACAAACAATCCAAACCAATCCAAAGCAAACTATCAAATCAAGCCAAGCAAACAACAATCCAAATCAATCCAAACATTCAAACCAATCCTATCAAACAATCAAGCCAAGCAAACTAGCCAAGACTCTCAACTTTGTTAAACTAGTCCAAAACATCACATCCAACATATCTTCAGAAACAATGCCTCACACAAGAAGCCAATACAAAGCAGCCATGGAAGCCAATTTACAACAATTTCAAGCTACCCCTCTTAAGGATGCTTCACAATTCATGACTAGAATGCCTAAGGACACATTTGTACCTGAAGGTTACACTATCGCACCTCCATCAAACACTCAAATGCCACAACATCATCTTGGACACTCTTCATCTACTCATGTGCCCCATTATCAACCTACCTATGAGGATTCATCAAATGATCAAGAGGATTGTCAAGACCTTAAAGCTTTACGACATGCTAATAAAATCTTACAGGCCAATCAAGAACAAATATTCCTATGATTAGCTCAAGCTAGAGTCAAACTGCCAAGGGACTTTGATATATCCACAATCCAAAAACATGAACCAACCAATGATGTTGTTATTGTTGCAAAGGATACCCATAAGGCCATTTCCACTATGTCTACCATATCTACACCATCACCACAAAATGTTCATACTAATCTAGCCTTTCCTCCATTCCATGCACCTATATCTATTGAACCCTTGTTGATACCAACCAATGTTCTTAATTCCTATGTGTCAGAAGCTCCTCAAGTGCCTAACCAAAATGCGTCACAGGCCACCCCATCTCATGTATCTCAATCTGCTCCACTCCCTTCCCTAAGTGCAACTTCTTTGCATATGCCCCAAACACCTCAAGTGTCTAGCCAAAGTGTGTCACATGTTGCTACATCTTATGTATCCCATCGCATGGTATCTTCTTCCATGAACACGTCCTCTTTGCATGTCACACAAGCACTTCATACAAATCCAATTGTATCGCATGTTGAACCATTCTTACCATATTCATCCATGAATCTAGTCCAAACATTGAAAGCATCATCCGATCCTAATATCCCCATTGTTGACCAAACTTTTGGATCACAACCATACATTGATCAACTCCATTCACTTGGACCACAACCATCCACCCAACAAATGTCCTATGTCAATCCGCCAATTGTATCTCAAGCTCCATATAATCCTCATTCTTATATATCCTATATCAATTCATCCAATGTATCTCAAGCCCCAATAACCTCTAATCCACATATTTCATACATTAATTTCTTTCCCATGGTTCACATGCGATACAAACTCAAGGTGTAAATCCATCCTCAAACACCTACACCTTTCTACTAATGGATAATCAGGTTCAAAATACTTACATCCCATACCATACCATATCACAACAACATTCTCCCAACTACACTTTGGTGTACCAAATCTCTCACCCAAGTCACCATCATCCTATGCAACAACAACAATCATCTACATCTAATAATGATCAATGACTCATAGACGTGGAACAACAATTGGCCGATTTGTGTATGGGACACACAAAGAAAATATTTTCTTTTAAGGATGTATGCCCATACCCATTTGACAAGTCACTACAAATGTTACCTTTTCCTCCACACTTTGAGATGCCACAATTCGACAAATACAAGGGAAAAGGAGATCCAACTGACCATCTTCAAACATTCTATGTCACTTGTCTTGATGTTGCCTACGATGACACATACCTTTTGTGATTATTCCCTCGAAGTCTTGGGGCACAATCCTTGGAATGGTTTTCACATCTCCCACCCGGTATCAAATCTTTCAAAGAACTTTCAAGCAAATTTGTCTCACACTTTGCCTTCAATGTTGAAAATGAGGTAACCATGAATGATCTTGTCAACAATAAACAACGTAACGGGGAAACTTTTTCATCATTCATTCAACGATGGTAAAACATGGCTAGCAAATTCTCATGGCAAATCCCCAAGAAACAACAAGTGGATATCCTTGTGCAAAACCTTCATCCTAAGCTATCATTCCAATTACAACAGCAAAGTGCCACCACTTTTGATGAGCTCATATCTAAAGGAACCAACATTGAGAAGGCTTTAATTGCTAAGTGTGTTATCAAGATTTTCAAAGAAACCAAGGACAATGCACAATCCTCAAATGATAAATCTCATTTTTGTAACAGAAACAAAAATGTTGTAAATGATGGCATTGTAGATGCAAGGAACATTCAAACTGTGAAACCTCCCATCCATAATCAAGCAGCAAACAAAAGCACACCATTTCTTCCATGAGACCAAAAGAGAACAAATCCACCTCTTAAGCATCAATTTACTCCTTTGGGAGAACCCATTGAATCTGTCTTGAAGAAATGTTTACAAGCAGGCACGATAACACTACCCGAGACTCGACCATATGACAAACCACAATACAAGCCCAATGGTATAAAGACAATGAATATTGTGAATTCCATAGAGTGAAAGGACACAGTACATCCAGATGCATGAAATTGAAACATGTGATTCAAAACCTCATTGATCAAGGATCCATTAGTGTTGATCCACCTAAACAAACCTCAAACTATGACCTTAATGCTTTAAAGAATCCAATCCTATCACATGACAAGGCAAGTACCTCTAATAAAGGGAAGAATATCCAATATACCTATGAGTCATCCACTATTGGTTGCATTGAACAAGCTCGCATATCCACCATTACCATAAGAGACAAATATCTTAATCATCCCGATACCACTCATCAACCCTTAGTCACTGTCCAAGGAGCCCCTAATTGTGTTGTTACCACCTTTCAAGGTTGTGTTACTATCCAAGGAGCACCATTTAGCGTACATCCAACCTCTAACTATAATATCCTTGACCATCTTAGGAAGACCCCTGCTCACATTTCCATCTTGGAGTTGTTGCGTCTATCACCCGCCCACAAAGCCATCCTTGATAAAGCCTTACAATAGTCATCAGTCCCTAATGATATTGACACTATGCAATTTCAAACCATGATAGATAGTATTGCATCACCCTGCCATTTGACCTTCTCCGACAAAGATCTCTCGTCACTTGGTCCATCCCATAAGGAAGCCCTCCATATCAAAGTTTACATAAACCAATGTCATGTCAAATGAATATTAGTAGATGGTGGAGATGGACTAAACATCTGTTCCTTAAAATTAATCAAATTATTGGGATATTCTGAGGATATTATTGATACTACTAAGAGCATAACCATCAAGGCATACGATGATGTTGAGAGAGATTCTGAAGGGATCATTTATTTTCCCACCAAGGTTGGTCCTGTCATCCTTGGATACATGTTATGAAAGCCGTGTCATCCACATACCATCAATGCCTCAAATTTCCTTACAATGGAGTTGAAGTCACAATCCTCACTGATCTAAATCCATTTGAGTATTGTCAAACTTTTTAAGCTAAATATCAAGATCCCAATTGTGTCCCCATTAATGTTGAAGCTCATCCATCCAATTCCTATGTAGATCCATCTGACTTAAATAAGCCCTTATCTAGTAAATCTATCCTTGCCATTCAAGCTAAATACCGAGAGAAAGGACTTGGTGAATACACTTTACAAGAATCTTGTTGTGTAGGAACCTTGCCCTTGTCTCCAAAATCTTATGGCCAACCATCCATATCCAAAATTACTTCACCTGCAACCATTTTCAAAGCACCTCCTACCATGTTCATAAAAGCAGGCATGCTTGAAGATGAAGATATTGATGGCATCATCTCTTGGCTCTTCTTTGATAAAAACAATCAACTTACTCTAGAAGTGGAGCAATATAACAATGGCTTTCGCATTATCAAGAATATGGGTTATAAAGGACAAGGAGGTTTAGGACCACAAGAGCAAGGACCTGTTGAACCCATTATTGTTACCAAAAAGTTTAATAAGCAAGGTCTAGGGTATGGTACGGAGGTCCCGCCTTCCAAAGACATTGAGTGTATCCTGGAGGAAGTAGCAAAACCTTTTCCCGCAGATGGGACTTCTAATATAGATGTCATCGAGTACTCTTCTTTCCACATAATTGAGCTATTCCAAGACACATCCATCTTTACCTTTTCATCAGCCTTATCCATTTTGTACTCCTCATCATCTGACCTTAAGCTCATATATTCTCACCTTGTTGATTGGGACCAACATGGGGCACCTATTTTGGACACATTTCAAAACGATGAAGCTATAGAAGAATTCATGGGGGTAAGACAAGGCATACCATTGGGAGATCATAAAGAAGGCTTCATGATGGATCTACCTTTGTTAGCATAGCTTGGTGGAAGCCTCAAATCCTTCAGTTGTAAAAGTGAAATAAACAAAATCAAAATAGATAGGTCACTAGGTGAAAACCACAAGGCACCTCTTGACCGTGAAAAAGTAAAAATAAAGGACGTAGCCAAGGGTGAAAACCTCTCTAAGGCACCTAAGGATGGAGGATTTGACCTTCCTTTGACCACTGAATATTAAGAATGGTCACCATTGCTAATAGAGAAATCTCAAGAGATGAATCTAGGCACGACATAGAATCCCAAAATCACATTTCTAGCAGCATCATTAACATAATAGGAAAGAAAAGATTTTATGGCCTTCTTTATGAAAAGAGCAATCAACTTTGCATGGACCTATGCAGATAGGCCAGGCTTAGATCCTTCACTTGTTGTACATGATTTAGTGGTATCTCCAAATGCAAAACCGGTTAGGCAAAAGCTTCGAAAGATGCATCCTAAAATAGTACTTTTAGTCAAAGAAGAAATTTAGAAATTGTTGGATACAAAGTTTATAAGGCCAATTGATTATCCAGAATGGGTTTCCAATCTAGCACCAGTCTCAAAGCCTGATGGTCGTATCTATTGTTGTACCAACTTTAGAGATCTTAATAAAGCTTGTCCCAAGGATGACTTCCCATTACCAAGCATAGATACTATTGTGGACCTCATAGTAGGACATGAAATGCTATCATTAATGGATCGATTTTCTAGATATAATCAGATTAGAATTGTAGAAGAAGATCAACACAAGACTTCCTTCATATGTCCATTGGGTACCTATTACTGGGTTGTCATGCCTTTTGGTCTTAAGAATGCGAGATCCACATATCAATGAGCCATGACAGTTATCTTCCATGACCTTTTTCATACCATAATGGAAGATTATGTTGATGACATCTTGGGAAAATCAAAAACTAGAGAAGGCCACCTACAAGTATTGGAACAAATCTTTGATAGATTGGAGAAGTATCAAGTGAGACTCAATCCAAAGAAATGTGTATTTGGGGTAACATCCAGAAAGCTATTAGGTTATATTGTATCCCAACGAGGCATAGAAGTGGACCCCAACAAGGTAAAAGCTATATTGGAAATGCCTCCTCCATCCAATTTGAAATAGGTTCGCAGCTTACAAGGTAGATTGTAGTCCATCAGTCAATTCATTGCACAGATAGCAAATAAATGTCATCCTTTTCAACACCTTCTCCGGAAGGGAGAACCTTTCAAGTGGGATGATAAGTGTCAACAAGCCTTTCAGAAAATAAAAGAATATCTAGCTAAGCCTCCTGTGTTGGTACCTCCTATACCTAATTGACCATTGCTATTATACATCTCCTCAACAACAACAGCTCTTGGTGCTCTCTTAGCAGAACATGATGAATTAGGTAAAGGACAAGCCATCTACTACATTGGCAGAACTCTTGTTGGCTATGAGCTTAACTACACAACCATGGAAAAAGCATGTTTACCAGTAGTGTTTGCTTCCCAAAAGTTGCAACACTATATGCTGAACCAAACGACAAAGCTCATATCTAAGTTTGATCCTCTTAAGTATCTTCTTTCCAAAGCAGTGCTCATAGGAAGACTAGCAAAATGGGTCATGATTCTAAGTGAGTTTGATATAGAGTATGTGGATCGAAAAGCTATCAAAGGACAAGTGCTCACAGACTAGCTAGCAGAAGCACCAATTATAGGCATCCATCGTATTCATCTTGAATTTTCTAATGAAGAGATGTTTAACTTATATCCTTCAGTAGTTTGGTAGCTATACTTTGATGGATCATACACACAACATGGATCTAGAGCTGGGATTTGTTTCATCACACCTCAAGGAGAATGTATACTAAAGTCATACAAGATTGCTTTCCCTTGCACAAAAAACATTGCTGAGTATGAAGCATTGATCACAAGACTACGAATGGCTGTAAAATGGGCCATTACATAGTTACAAGTCTTTGGAGATTCTCAATTGGTTATTAGACAAGTCCTGGATGAATATCAAACTAAAGATAAAAAGTTTCTTCCATACAAGTTGATTGTAGATGATTTCAAGAAATATTTTTCCAAGATCACATTCAAGCAAAATCCTAGGATCAACAACAAAGCAACAGACGCTATGGCTACAATTGGTTCTCTTCTAGACATGCCTTCCAATGCACACATATGTGAGTTCTTGGTTGAACAACTTTTGATACCTGCTTTTGAAGTTACGCAATCTGAGCTTGTAAGTGAACTTGTTGGTCCCAATTCTCCTTGGTATGAGGATATATACGAGTATCTCCGCCATATTACCTTTCCATTCCAGCTATCCAAAACCCAATGTAAAACTTTCATCTGTTGAGCCTCTTGTTACACTATCCTTGGAGAAACCCTATACCGCAAGAGCCTCGATGGTATCCTTCTTGTATGTCTTGACTCAGAGGAAGATAATGTTGCTTTATACGAGGTACACGGAGGTGTTTTTGGTTCACATTCTGTCGGTCCTACTCTTTTTAAGAAACTTTTGAGAGCTGGATATTATTGGCCAATAATAGAGCACGATGCACAGAAATTTGCTAAGCATTGTCTACAATGTCAGAAATATGGGGATTTGATACATACTCCAGCACATGAGTTACAACTAGTTACCACACCTTGGCCTTTTTCCCAGTGGGGACTCGACCTCATAGCTAAAATTCATCCCACCTCATCCAATGGTCCTAAGTTTATAATTACTACCACTGAGTATTTTACAAAATGGGTAGAAGCCATACCAATGACTTACATCACCAACATGCAAATATCCAAGTTCATCCTCCATCATATCATTTGCCACTATGGAATCCCACAAGCCATTGTGACTGACAATGGGTGTCCCTTCAAGAACTAGGAAGTCTGTGACTTATGCAGCCAATTTTATTTCCAACATAGGTTCTCAACACCTTACTATCCTTAGAGTAATGATCAAGATGAGGCTTCTAATAAAACCATTATCAAAATCCTAAAGAAGACAGTCAATGAAGCTAGTCGTGATTGGCACCTACAACTTAATCCAACCTTATGGGCTTATCAAACAAGTGTTAGAACTCCCACTGGTGCTACACCTTATGCTCTTGTATATGGCACTAAAGCTATCCTACCTATAGAGGTTGAGATCCCCTCATTAGAGTATCCCTACAACATCTCATTTCTAATGAGGAATACAAGATATCCAGGTTAAATGATCTAGAGCTATTGGATGAACGACATCTCACAACACTCAATCATCTCCAAGTTTATCAAAATCCTCTTTGTCGTAGCTACAACAAAAAGATCAGAGAAAGAAGGTTCCAGGTAGGAGACCTTGTCCTTAAAGAGAATCAGAAGAATCAACAAGATCGTGAGCAAAAAGGCAAGTTTGAACCAAATTGGTTAGGACCATATGTGATCACATCAGTCTATAGATCAGGAACTTACACTCTCACAACACATGAAGGCATTCCTTTGGATGAACCCATCAATGGTGTTCATCTGAAAAAATTTTATGCTTAATCCTTGGAATATCCCTAAAAAAAATCAAAATAGTAAAGATAAATAATCCATCCTCTAGTGAAAACCTGGTAAACAGGTGCCTTGGATAAGTACCATAGTGAAAACTTGGTAAACAGGCACTATGTTTAGAACCATCTCTTATCATCTACTTGGTCTTTGTTTTCTATCTATCCATCCATAATAAGCTTTGTTCATAGTATAACCACCTCCACCCATCTCCATAATAAGATTAATCATCCCTAAATAAGATCATTCCCTTTTCCATCCTTATGCTTACTTCTATCATTGGTTTTTGGAAATTGTTGGAGTTGATGTATCATTTTGTCCATCATCCTTCTAGGTCTAGGTTGTCATCTCATCCTTTACCATCCATAATAAATTCAACCCATACTAGGGGTACTTGTTTGCGTCTGGTTTTGGAGTGGATACTTTCAGCATCATCGTCTAACATTGCGCCAACAACATTTCACATCACCCAAACATCATTGGATCCATAACCCAATCAATCCATAACTCGATCAATCCATCTCCCTTCATCATCATCACCACCAATAAAAACATGAATAATAACTACATCTCATCTCTATTGTTAAATGTCTTGATCCCGTGGATACAGTGTATGTAGGCAATCTGGGATACGAAGGAAGTACCTAGATTTAGGCATAGGCGATAGACCATTTCCATCTTCCATCATTCTTCTAATCTTCACCTATCATCATTTTCTTCCGCCTCTCATTTCTTCTATCATCTATCTCCCACATCATCAATAAACACCCAGTACTACATATTATCATGTCTCATCATCATCATCGTACTGTACTTTGATCCCATGGATACAAGGTATGTAGGTAGTCTAGAATACGAAGGAAGTATCTAGTACGCAAGCACAAATAATTCATTCTTCCATCCCCATTTCATCTCTTCTATCTTTTGTCTTCTTCTCTTTGACTAACTCAAGCCGACAACAAACTATGCAAGTCTCGATAGCTCAAGTACTTATCAAATCAAGGGTAAAACAAAGTCACTTTTCTACATGCCTTTAGCCAACATTTGTTATATCAATCCAATATCTCAGTCTTCAACAGGATATATCTTTCCTCACAACAAGGCGTTATCTAGTCCATCAAAGAGCATCCCCTATTGGCAAGAGAACATGATGGCTGTGCCTTTTATTTTTTTTCTTTTGATTCATCTTTTGCCCCTTTCTAATACCTAGTCAAGACTGCCTTGATCTAGCATATCTTGGTATGTCGCGACGACATATGGACTGGGGCATGGTCACTTGCTTTCATATGCAGTGTTTGTGGGATGATCTTATTCTCCTAATATGCATATGGTATCTTGTCTGTGTTGGGATTGTTAGGGTTAGCCGACAGAAGATATCAATTAAATGCAAATAAAGATTAAACAGAGGAATGAAAAAATACACAGAAATAATAACAGTGAGAGACAAGTTTTAATGTGGTTCACCCAAACTCAGGCTACATCCACCAACAAAGAGTCCAATATTAATCTAGTAAATCAAACTGATTACAACCAGCAATCCTTGCAACTCAATACCACTACAAAATTCTACAATACATCAACAAAAACCCTAACCCTTATCCATTTTTATCACAACTTTTGTCAGTTACAAAATAGGGGTTTTTTATGTTGGCCAATGTAAAAATAACTCCCGACACCTTAATAAAATAATAAAAAACTATGTGAGGTTTCAGGGGAGCTGCCCCCGAGCCCCCACGAGGGCGCTGCCCCTCGACCCCGCCCTATATCATGAAACAGAGTGCGCCAGGGGTATTGCCCTTGGACCCCGCAAGGGGCACTGCCCCTTCACCCCATAGGAATTTGGGGGGAAATTGTGCTGATAAAAGTGGGGTAAATTTAACCTCCTTGTCTGATTAGACTACATATAACAACAATCTCCCACTTGGAGACTGATCAGACTCCATACCATATCATCTCCCACTTGGAGACTGATCATAACATCGCTGACCCTATAGCTCCCACTGGAAATAAGCACCCTAGACTCTGTTGTTCTATTTTTGTTTTCAATCTTGAAGACCAACCAAAGCTGAAGAGGAGCTCAGCTTCTCCCTTGTCACTACCTTTGTAAACATATCCCTTAGATTTGCATCTGTATGTATCTTTTCTAGCCTTAACTATCTATCATCCAACACTGATCAAATGAAGTGATACCTCAACTGTATGTGTTTGGTCTTTGGATGCAAGGCAAAATTCTTTGCAATATGTATGGCACTCTGACTATCCGTAAACAAATAACTGTTAGCTTGTTGTTTGCCCAATTCTTCCATGAAAGATTGCAGCCATATCATCTCCTTGCTTGCCTCTATTACAGCTACATACTCTACCTCTGTGGTGGATAAAGCAACCACCTTTTGCAACCTGGAGATCCAACTCACTGTTGTCCCACCTTCAGTAAAAATATAACATGTAGTACTTCACCCAGTATCAATATCCCCTACCAAATCTGAGTCTACATAACCTGCTAAATCAGTATTAGAGCCCTCAAAACATAAGTGTTTATTGGATGTACCTCTCAAATATCTGAGAATCCATTTTACCGAATTCCAATGCTCCAATCTGGGATGACTCATATACCTTCTTACGACTCCTACAACATGTGCAATATCCAGTCTCGTGCATACCATGGTGTACATTAAACTTCCTACAGCTGAAGCATATGGTACCTTGGATATTTTTTCTTCCTCCTCTTGTGTCTTTGGACACATCTCCTTAGTCAATTTCAAATGACTGGGCAAAGGTGTGCTAACATCTTTTGCATTCTCCATATGGAATCTCTGCAACACCTTTTCAACATAGTCAACCTGAGATAGAGTCAATTTTTTGTTCTTCCTATCTCTGCAAATTTTCATAGGAAGGATTTGTTTTTCTACCTCTAAATCCTTCATAGCAAATCACTGTGCTAATTGTTGTTTTAACTCTCTTATGTGATCCATGTTAGACCTCGCTACAAGCATGTCATCAACATATAAACATAAAATAATGTAGCTGTCATTATCCAACCTCTTAAAATAAACACAATGGTTAGAATGACACTGGCTGTAGCCTTTCTCAGCCATAAAACTATCAAATTTCAAGTACCATTTCTGAGGTGCTTGTTTCAGGCCATACAAACTCTTCTTCAATCTGCACACCAATTTCTCCTTACCTTTGACCTCAAATCTTTGGGGTTGTTCCATGTATATCTCCTCCTCCAAATCACCATGGAGAAAGGTAGTTTTCACATCTAGCTGTTCCAAATGCAAATTTTTAGCAACCACAATACTTAAAGCAATACGAATAAAAGTCATCTTGACAACCAGAGAAAATATCTCATCAAAATCAATGCCCTTTTTCTGTGCAAATCCTTTTACAACTAACCTAGCTTTAAATCTTTTCTTACCTCCATCTTCCTTTTTCAACCTATAAACCCATTTGTTTGGTAAAGTCTTTTTACCTGCAGGCAACTTACATAATTCCCAAGTTTGATTTTTCAGCAAGGAGTCCATTTCTTCTTTCATTGCAAGCTCACACTAAACCTTTGTATCCACCTACATAGCTTCATCATACCCTTCTAGTTCACCAGCATCTGTTAACAAAATAGAATACAAAGAGGGAGAAAACCTGTCAAGAGGTCTACTTAGCCTTGTTGACCGTCTAACATTCACTGGAGTTTGTGGTATTTCTGGTTGTTGTTGTGGAGCATGAGGAACCACTAGAACATCACTATTTGGAGTATCATCTAGCACCACATAATCCTTTTCTTTCTTCTCATGCTGCTGCAACTGATCTTTGTACAACACCTTTTCATTGAATACAACATCCTTGTTTCTCACAATTTTTTGATTTTCAAAATCCCAAAGCCTATAACCAAATTCATCAATGCCATATCCAATGAAGGTACACTTTTTTGATTTTGCATCCAGCTTGGTTCTATTTTCAGAATCTACATGTGCAAACGCTTCACATCTGAAGGTTTTGAGAAAAGAATAACTCACCTTCTTACCTGTCCCTACTTCCTTTGGAATACCACAGCCCAAAGGAATTGAAGGACCTCTATTAATTAAATATATAGAGGTGTTGATAGTGTCTGTCCACATATTTAAAGATAACCCAGCATGCAATCTCACAGTCCTTGCACACTCCATTATATTCCTATTCATGCGTTTAGCCACTCCATTTTCCTGTGGAGTCCCTGTAACCATTTTCTGCCTACGAATTCCATTAAAAGAATAATAATCCTCAAATTCTTTGTTGTAATACTCACCACCATTATCAGATCTAAGACATTTTAATCTTTTACCCGTCTCATTCTCAACCAAGCTTCTCCATTTCTTAAATGTTTCAAATACATCAGATTTCTACCTAAGGAAATAAATCCATACCTTCCTAGTTGCATCATCTATGAATGTAACATAATACTAAGAGCCACCGAGAGAAGATACATGAGCTAGTCCCCATACATCTGTATGCACAAGCTCCAACTTTTCATCTTTTTTTTGCTTCCCATCCTTGAGAAAACTAACTCTCTTTTGTTTGTCATACACACAACTTTCACAGAAATCCATATTAATACATTTCAGACCTGGTAAAACCTTCTTAGAATGAAGTACCTTCATACCTTTTTCACTCATATGCCCAAGTCTATTATGCCACATTGTTGTCTCAGAACCTGTAACAACTGTTTCAATCTCTTCCTGCGAACCTGCAACAATTGATCCTGATCCTGTTTGATTTTTCTTTGCAACAACTAAAGTAGAAGGAACAGTATGACATGTACAAATATATAAGGTGCCTACTTTCACACCTTTTGCTACTACTAAAGTACCTCTTGTAACCTTCCAATTTTTATCAGTAAATGTAACAATGCAACCTTCATCAACTAGCTGCCCTACTGAAATTAAATTCCTACTCAGCTTTGGAACATGTCTTACCTCTTGTAGTAGCCAATGATTCCCATTCTGTAACTTAATTTTTAATTCTTCCCTTTCCAACAATCTGACAAGGTTCGTTATCTCCTAAATAAACCAGCCCAAAATCCCCTTGGACATAATCAAGAAAATAACTTCTATGGGGCGTACCATGAAATGAGGCCCCTGAATCTAAAACCCATGAATCATCAGCATTATCTAGGGAAAGAATCAAAGCATCATCTTCAGATTTATTATTTACCACATTTGCCTCCTTATTGCCTTCTTATTTGTCTCCTTTATTCTTCTGAGACCAGAAATCTTTCTTCAAATTGTCTGGTTTCCCACATTACCAACAATCCTTCTATCCTCTGGATTGGGATCTCTTGCCATTTGATTTTCCTCATGAGTTCCCATGACCTCCAGAACCTTTTCCTCTCTCCTATCTACTCCTGCTTTCTGCACTCAAAACACTATTGCAAGTATGGGCCTAACCAGTGTTGTCATTGATGTCAACATACTCCTGTTGCATTGATGAAAAGGATTGGATGAGCTGAGTGCTGAGGATATTGAGAAAATTAGTCCTAATCAGGAATAGAGAAGAACAGTGAAGACGGCAAGGTAAAAGTCCAAGATAAGATGAGGATCAAAGGATACGGTTTAAAGGGTTTGTAGATATGTGTCTTAAGGTGATTAAGTAAAGATTTCAGAAGTCCACATAAAGATCTGAAGAAGTTGTGGTCGTTCAAGTAAAACCAGTTCTGGCAGGTGCTCAGAGGTGACAGAGTGACACAGATAGGTCCGGTGAGATCCAAAAATGCATTATCCTATTTTACGGATTTGAGGGAGTGTTGAGGAAATCTTTGTGATGTGTCAACTTGATTGGTTCATGGTTTGAAGGTCTGTAAGCATCTATTCCTTTGTGATAGTGGTGATAGACTGTGTTCTTGAGGTTCCCGATGAAGGAGAGAAGGATTTCAGTAAGCAGATGAAGTACGGATGTTCTTGGTGATTCAGGCAATCTTGTGGATGTTTTTGGATCGTGTCCAGCACGTGTTGGTGGTCCGCATTGGAGTTAGAGCTTGCAATTGAAGAATAACCTCTGGATGATGGTGTTCTTCCTGAGACTGGCCGACCGGATGAGTCACACATCTTGCGGATGTTCTTGTAGATGTTTGCCAACTTAGATGACTATTCCTAAGTCAATGTCTTGTATATATATGAAGTTGTAAAGTCTTTTCATAGGGTGTCTTGTGGAGATGAGAGTGTGGTAGCGAGGAGGAGAGCGAAAGGCAGAGCAGAAGTATTGGGCTTAAATGGAACTGATTCAAGCATGGTGAAGATGCTATTCTCCAGTTCATGTATGTGATTCTTATTACTTTGTAGATAGTGTGTCTCTTGTAGGCAGTGAGCCTCTTGTGAGCAGTGTGCTCAGGCAGTGAGCCCTAATTGGCATGTGCCATTTTGTTCTTTCTATTCTTCTAATAGAGAATACAATCTTGGGTTAATCACCCCATGGTTTTTCCCTTAACTGGGTTTTCCACGTGAAAATCTTGGTGTCTTATGTGTTGATATGTTTCTGCTCTTGATTTAATGCATTATGTTTCCATATTTGATTTATTGATATGCTATGAAATCACTAAGAGGATTTAAGTGTGTAATTGGAAAGAAAATTTTGGACAACTGATTCACCCCCCCTCTTAGTTGTCTGCCATAAGATTAACAAACACTAGCTGATGTGGACCCTCATGAGCTTTTTCGTCACATTTTCTCGCTAAGGATAACACCAAATACATCATCAAATTTTAAAGTATTTGAACCAGAGACAGAGTTACTTACAGTCATTACCAAGTTATTCCAGCTTTCTGGCAAAGAACATAATATCAAGAGAGCCCTCACCTCTTCATCAAACTTACTTTTATAGAAGTTAACTGATTGATAATCATATTAAACTCATTTAAATGATCTGTCATAGATCCACCTTCAATCATTTTCAGATTAAACAAATGCTTCATGAGAAATACCTTATTTGAGGCTGAGGGTTTTTCATACAATTTAGCCAAAGCTTTCATCAGACCATCTGTTGTCTTCTCTTCCATTATATTGAATTCCACCAATGGTGTCAGGCACAACTGAATGGTTCCCAGTGCCTTTCTATCCAGAAGATTCCAATCCTCATCAGTCATTGTTGCCAGTTTCTTGGCTACTCCTTCCAACGGCCTCCATAAATCCTTCTAATAGAGATAATCCTCCATCTGCATCTTCCATAATTGATAATTCTGCCCATTGAATTTGTCTACCTTCAATTTACCCTCGTCTGCCATTGTTCTCATTCAACCATGAGACTCCCACTCAACTATGAGACCTTCCTGCAGATGATAATTGAACACAACCCACTCTGATACCACTTATTAGGGTTAGTTGATAGAAGATATCAATTAAATGCAAATAAAGATTAAACAGAGGAATGAAAAAATACACAGAAATAATAACAGTGAGAGATAAGTTTTAACGTGGTTCACCCAAACTTGGGCTACATCAACCAACAGAGAGTCCAATATTATTATCTAGTAAATCAAACCGATTACAACCAGCAATCCTTACAACTTAATACCACTGCAAAATGCTACAATACATCAACATAAACCCTAACCCTTAGCCATTTTTATCACGACTTTTGTCGGTTACAAAATAGGGTTTTTTATGTCGGCCAATGAAAAAATAACTCCCGACGCCTTAATAAAATAATAAAAAACCATGTGAGGTTTTGGGGGCGCTGCCCCTTGACCCTGCCCTGTATCATGAAACAGAGTGTGCCAAGGGCGCTTCCCCCAAACCCCCACAAGGGGTGCTGCCCCTTGACCCCATAAGAATTTGGGGGGAAAATGCGCCGATAAAAGTGGGGTAAATTTAACAACCGAGTCTGATTAGACTCCATATAACAACAGGGATTAGCATCTTGCATACCAATATCTTTTGCATCTGATAAGCTAAATAGTCTCTTATGCATTTAGACTATTATATGCTAAGACTATTTCTCATACATATAACTAACAAGGTGTCATTATGTCTAGTGGAAATAAGTTCAAACCATTGCTTGCAGAATCAAAGTCCATCTTGGAACAACTAATATTCATATCTTATGTATGCTAGATCAACATCTTGACCTCATATGATAGATAAGATTGTATTACGATGTATGCATTGGATCCATCACCACCCTGGTCATTATACCTTGGTGCATGATATCCATATGCTATATCAAACATAAGGATTGCAAATCTCATTAATTTGAGTGCAACCGTTGTCAAAAGCTGCATCCACTATCCATTATTCATCGATTCATTTACCGCCATAAACCGTTATAGCTCTCACAAGGATTGATCAAGTCTGATTTTCCTTCATCTTCATCATCTTCATCCTGTAAAACAAGTGTGTTAGACATATATCATTATATATGTATATAGCCATTCCTAAGCATTTTCATAATCATTCATCATAAGCATTACATAAGCATCTTAATACTATACATGTATCATTTATCATCTATCCATATGCATATAAGTACTATAAAAACATATAACCATAAAAACATAATAAGCATCATACATCATGCATCCAGAACACCATATATCACTATCCAAAATCCATCATATATACGTCTGGGTCAATATACAAGTGTCTCATCAATGTACAAAAGAATGGATATACAATCTAGCTATCGAGAGCCATCAAGAATACATATATTAGCTTGCAGGCCTCATAATGGTACAACATGATACAAACTAATACAATATATACAAAAATAAACTTGGGTGGATGTCACTCCCTAAGGAAGCCTCACCCTGATCCTTGCCTGCTCCTCCTGCACCACCTGTATCTCTGTGATGTGGTGGTCCCATCACTAATCCCACTAATCTCAACCCACATGTCCTCCGTGAGGCAAAATCTCTTGATCATCTCCTAAAACTGGGTTGTCTCTGATCTGCTGGCACTGCTCCAAAATGTAAGCCCCTATAATACTCTGTCGTTGCCTGAGCTGGACCCAACTCACCCTATAACCTGAGTAATCTCTCTAGCCAAAAAATAATGTCGCTTGATCAGTACCTAATGCATCTATAGCAGCATCTCTCTCTCCTATCAACCTCTATGCTCTCTGCATGACTGCATCTCTCTATGTTGTGAGCCTCTCTACCACACCATCATCAGGTACAAGTACTACTGGTGCTGCCTACATGTACATGATAAGCATGCACCTCTCCCCAACCCTGCCTCATGGTGCCTAGGCTATGTCCCTGTCTATCCCAAGGTGTCTATATCATGCCTCTAATCTAATCCTTGCCCTATCTCTCATTGTAGTTGTCTCCACAGCTGAGCCTCCCTATCTCCTCCATCTCCACCACCTCCTGTTGCCACAACCTGTTGCTGTGGTAGCTGAACTTGTACCAACCTGGGAACCTGTCCTAGTTTCAGCTGTTGTCCCTAGACCTAAGCAACATGTGCTACTATCTATAGTCTTAGAGGCCTCCTCTATCCCCTCACCCTCCACCTCACCGGCCTCTACACTGCTACCTCTCTAATGTCCCCTAGAGCACTCAATCGTGTCAGCCTGTGTATCAACCAATATGAGTCGTACTCAAGAGTCATGCCTGAATCTATCGGCCCCATAATCTAATCCCACACTACTAGCTGCAAGCTCTCAAAATCTACTAGTGTTGTATCCACGACAACCTCAAGACTCCAATCCAGGATCTCTCGTCATGTCTGCCCAAAAATAGCATCTCCAACTGCCTCACCCTAGGGCAAACTAAACTATTGCAGGACTCTCTCTGGGAGATATCACTCAATCACATAAATACTTTGTCCAAAGAGATATCAAGGCTGTCAAGCATATAATAACTCTGGTACATCATCATCTCAGCTCTTGCAGTCCATCCATGGCCTCCATGTAAACTAGTCAAGCTCATCTAGTGTAAGCCTCTAGTATACAAGCGCATTAAGCTACCTGTATGTCATCACCCCTCCATAAATATGAACATACGGCTGTCCAGGTGCCCTCTGTCTCAATCCAACCGGCCTCATCACCGCAATGTGCTGATATGCTCAAACATGCAACAAAGTGACCCCAACTGACATACTCGAACCAAATAGATAAGTGCAGTCATGCAAATAATGATATAGTTGTCCTAATACACATGGGCCCCATGCATACCTCACTCCGTACTCAAACATGCCCTCCATCACTATCCCCCATCCAACAGGGAATCCTCTCGCCTGTTTATCTGGCACTAAGAACTGGATGATCGCCACTACTAATCTCTGCAATCTATCACAGTGGTCCCTCATCCTCCACATGGGTATCTCATGGTTCTCAACCCCAATATATGGATTCCCAAATAATCATTAAAAATCATCAGGGCCCAACTCTGGATCATAATCAACTCGGTCACCATGAAAAGGAATCCACAAAATATGCCACACGTCCTCCAAGGTAATGGTAGCCTCTCCCGTTGGAAATAGGAAAGAACTATGCTCACTATACCACTGCTCCACTATCGCTGTCATCAATGCTAGGTGTGCTCTCACAAGAGTAATATGTGTAGCATGCTCTAGGTCAATGATCTCTAAAAATAGGTGCTTGTCTGCATCCAACTATCGCACCAATCCTAAATCTGATGGGTGAATCTCTCGTGACAACAATGGTCGTAGAACAACCTGAAACCATCGAACTAGCACAGTATTCATGGCTTTTTATAATGAAATCCTAAAATTGCATATAATTGACCAAAATTGACCTGTGTTGCCATAGGTGATTTATCTTTTCACCATAGGTGACACATTTCACCATAGGCGACCTTCTGTCGCCCAAAAGTGATGCACTCTACCATATGCGACCACCTGTCTCTCAAACGTAACCTAATTCACCATAAGTGAGCCCCTGCTCCTCAAAGGTGACTTTTCCCACCAAAGGTGCATGCACGCAACCTAAACGCCCTAATTCAACCATATGCGCATCGGTTAGACCAAGTGCGGTGAGCCCGCATTCATAGGCGACATGTTTTGTCAAAGGTGGTTTTCTATCGCTCATAGGCACATGCCCTAATCCTATACACCTTTTGTGGCACGAGACACATTTATGATACTCTTGCACATTTAATGACACCTATGGAGAGAGTTTTTGATACATACCAGTGTGGGAGCTCCTTGTTGTCCATAGGTGCTCACCCTCTCCGCTCAGTGATCCTCGCGTGGAATCAACATCCTCAAATCTCTCAGAAGTCTTGAAGCACTCTAAAGACTCAGAGCTCTAGAATTCTCAACGTAAAAAGCACAAATGAGTTGAACTGAGTCCTCCCAACCTATTTATAAAGCCAACCCCTAGTTTTTTTCTTCTAAGCCAAAACCTAATTCCTCTTTTTCATCCCACATTTATCCCGCCCAACCCCTACTTTTTTCTGTGTCAACCTAGTCTATCCTTGTTTTGTCATCTAATTGTAAGTCAACCTAGTCTTTTACTGGTCGCCTAGCTTTCCTCACAAGGGAGCACCATCTGCTAGTTTCACTGGGCATAGCTTGTTTGTCTTAACATATCATTTCGTCTTCTTTGAAACAACACCCTAATGGACATTGTCTCAAAGAGGGACAAAATGTAGACACCCAAAATTGACCCTTCGCATCATTTGTCAATTGGTCGCATCATTCACCTTGCATATGTCAATTTTGTTTAGCACACTTGAATCAATCATCTAATTTCTTCTAAATCACCCTCTTTCTATCATTAATTAAATAAAATTTATTTATTTAATTAATTCCATCTAATTTCTTCTATTATCATTATTTCTTCTATTTTCATCTATTATAATTAAATAATCTTTAATTATTTAATTATCTCATTATTCTTCTTATAAATAAATAAAATCAATATTTTATTTATTTATCTTCTCATCATCCTTACAAATTAAATAAATTTATTTATTTAATTTATGTTTATTCTCCAATTTTCTAAATTTAGCTTTTCCTCTATCATTTAAAAATAAATTAAATGAATTTATTTGTTTAATTTATTTTAATCTTATCATTTCTTATCTTATCACATTCTTCTATGTGTACAAGATAGGTCCTATCCTAAATCACATACAAAAAATTGATTTAATTGGTTATAAAATCAATCATCCACATCATCTAATCCTTAAAATAGAAAAGCATCCTATTTGAAGAAAATCAATCTTAGTACTACCAACAAACCAAATACAATCATTTAATAAAGGCTTTTCCTATGGACACTTGTCTTGTACACATTCATCCAAGCTTCTTGTTTAATTCCAACCATTCTCATAGCCACCTAATCTCCATTGTTGATCAATCTTAGTAGAGAGCTATATATACACCCTCTCATTTTATTCCAAACCCCATATCCCACACAATCATATAGTGTTCAGATTATCATCTCATGCATATTGAGTCAATTGAGCATCCATTTAGCACTTTGAGCATATCACCCATTATCATTGCAGCTATGGCAACTATTGTTGTTCACCATTGAGAAGCAATCCACAATTCCAACCAAGGAATCAAGTAATCTAGGTGACTTTGATTTTGATTTGCATTCATTTTGTGTCATTTAGATAGATTCTTTGAAGGTGGTAGGATTAGGTTTGATTTACAATGCTTGATTGTGTTAACCTAATTTTTCCTACTAACACAGTTACTTGGTTTCAAACATGAATGCTTTCCTCATTGGTTTCAGACATAAGTGTCTTTGTTTGCACAATTGGTTTGTAATGGCAGTGATTACAAAAACAATATACAGATCCATGTGTATTATGCCTCATGTTCCTAATGGCAGCAATTCTTTGATGGTGTGACAGTAAGCCTTCTAACTTGGAGGTGCCATTTCATGATTTTAGACAGTACTTCTATATGTTTCTTTTCCTTATATCCCTTCTACTCAGATGATTAGTTGCAGGTCTCTACTGGCAATGTTATGACTATTTGTATAGCACAGTGGAGTGCTATGTGGAGTAGAGTGGAGTATCTTGATGGTCTTGCAACATGAAGTCTTTGTTCTATCTTTGCTAATGATATGCCTCTTTGCTAGTGTACAGTCCATTTTCCTTGCTATCACTGTGCTTTTTATGAACAAAGGTATGTGGTATTGTGGATGCATTGGTTCCTGAGTTTCCAACTAAGATAGAGATAGTGAATGGTTTCTTGACAGTGATAGTTGTCTTTATTTGCTTGACTTGACAGTGTTGATATGACATGACAGTGATATTGGTTTGGTTGCCAGTGGTTTGGTGGCTTTTACTTCACTAAATGCTACAGGATATGTAGTAACTTGATCTTTTCTTAGCATCAGAAGTTTCAGACAATATGTTTCAGATTGACAGAGTTTAAAACACTGAACATAAAAGGCTTATCTATGCCTTTGTATGACAGTGACTCACTCTATATGAGCAATTATGAAATGGTAGAACATATAATCTCTTCTAAAGCATAAATGTCAATGTATGAACTTGTTTCTTTTTGCTCTGAGTATGAAGAGGTGTTATGCTTAAAGTTGGATTGTCAAGAGTTGAAACTCTCAAATGTAAACATGGCTTTGTAAAATCATGTTATTGTTGTCCATTGTCATGTTCAATAAAGCTTATCAATCAATATATATGCAGAACATAGTTGCCAAAGTTGCTAATTGCAAGTCCCTAATTTTTGTCCACTATCCTCTATGTGTGCTCTGTGTCTATAAATTGCAAGTCCCTATGTTTCTTATGTAGGAAGTATTAGAATTCTTATTTTGGCTAAAGTTACCAATTGCAAGTCCCTAATTTTTGTCCACTATCCTCTATGTGTGCTCTATGTCTATAAATTGCAGCTATTTCCTCATTTCAGTTTTTGAGAATGTATGTTTTGGAAATTCTTACTCCTTTTTAATTCAAAATGGTATGGTACTTGTGCCTAGGGAATTTATATCTGATTTAGTGAAGTGGCTTGGAGTTGTTTATATTTGTTTCTTTAGCTCTAATTTAGCAAAAGCCACTATATTTAATAGTGTAGAAGCTTCTGTAATATTTTTTGCAAGGTAGATGTCAATTATAAAATGCTTTGATTTGTGGATTGTTCTACATTACTATTTTAATTTCGTCATGCTTTTGCCAAAAAATTATTTTATGTTTAGAACTTTACTGTAACTCTTTTGTGCAATTTAATACCTTGAATAATTTAATCTGCACTTTCTCCACATTTTTATATAATGCTAATTTATCTTTTGAGTAACTTTTTGTTTCTTGGTGTAGACTATGGACAATGACCTTGCATTAAAAATTTACATTAAAGCAAGGGCTACCCCCAAAGTTGTTGCATCTTTTGCTGAGAGAAGGAAATTTGACAAAACACTTATTTAATCTTAACAAGTATACCTTGACTTTGTTTTCTTGTCATTTATGATGGAAGTAAGGGCTTGTTTATGTTTAAACTAATGGGAAGAGATATTTAATCTTTTTGGGAGCATTTATTTATTTTATTTCATCACTCTCTTCTTTGTTTTGTTTAATGCTTATAGTTGTATAGAATAATGTGAATGGTGGCATAACATAGGGCTCTCCTGACTTTTGTAGGTTGGGTACACTCCTGATTACTTGTTCCTCCTCCAGACAATTTTGTGCTCTGATCCCCAAGTACTATCAATTGATAGAAATATATTTCTGAGTAAATTTTGTAGGGCATTGTAAACTTTGCACTGATGATGTCTCAAATGGAGGGTGGTTGTCCAGTTGATTACAATGTCATCATGGATCTCTTTCTTCAAGTAATTGCTTTCTAGTTGTTGTAAATTCATATATCTTCTTCCTATTGATAAATATATTATGGTTTTTGATATGGAACTCTGAAGTTGAGGTGACTATTAAACTATTTCTCTCAATATAATTTGTTTTGTTATATGATTATTTCTTGTAGTGCCTGTATTTGGTGATAAAGTATATTCTTTAGGAAATACATAGGAGCTAACTAGAAAATATTTCCCTCAAAATTAGAGTTAATAACTTGTCTGGGTTATATATTACTCTCAACACATTGTCAAAGGTTGTTTTGTTGGTCAATCTGATTTAGAATATTCTCTAGATATTATGTAGCCAAATTAAGTATAGGTAAAACTTCTTATGTTGAAGTATAATCATTTGTCAATATAACTATCTATCTTTTTGTTTCATATGTAAATCTATATGCAGCATAACATGATCCGTGAAGCAACATCTTTTTTGTTGGATGTTTTGAAGCCTAATTTGCCAGAACATGTGCATCTTCAAACTAAGGCAAGTTGTTAATATCATCATGAAGCAACTAGATTTTAAAATTTCTTAGATGTAGTTTAAAACATGCTTACATGCAAAGTCTGGAAAGAGTGAAAATGAACTATTTATACATTGTTGGTTGTAGAAATTATTGTGATTTCAGCTTTATTGATTTTATATGTTCTGCAGGTTCTTGAGATTAATTTGGTCACTTTCCCGAATGTTGTTGATGCTATCTTGGCAAATGAAATTTTCAGTCACTATGATCATCCTTGTATTGCACAATTGTGTGAGAAAGATGGTTTATACATTGAAGCAGCAGCCAAAACTGGACAAATCAGGGAGGTGGAATGTGTAACTAGAGAGTCAAACTTCTATGATGCTAAAAAGACAAAGAACTTTCTTATGGAAGCAAGACTTACAAATGCTCGTCACTGATAAATGTTTGTGATCGGTTTGGATTTGTAACTCAGTTTTTTCAGTCGCAACACTGAGAAACATACTTTGTAACACATTTTTCAAAGAAAAGACACATATTTAAGTCTTGTATCTACTGTAAGAACACCTTTTCTCAATAAAATTTTAGTATTTTGCCTTTTTAATAGCTGTTTCATTATGTGCAAATGAATGATTATGTTTTTTCTGTGTTTTATGTTTAAACCTCAAAAGCATTGTCTCATTTCCAGCACTTTTAGGCAGAAATCAGTGAATAAATGACTAAAAATGGTTTAGTAATCAATTTGGTCATGTTATAAATGACCGGCAATAAACTACTAATGGTCATGTGACCAAGCTCAGTGAATAAATATGACTAAATATATGACTAAATCAATGACTAAATTAATGACTAAATATACTACCAAATTGATCAATCAAAACCACCAATAAATGACTAAAAATGGTTGTCATAAATTTGGTCACATTATAAATGACTGGCAATAAACTACTAATGGTCATGTGACCAAGTTTAGTCATTTATATGCAATTTTTAGTAGTTTTTTTAGTAATTTATTGCTATTTTTGTACTAGTGCTAGGCACAGGATCTCTAGCAAGGATATGACTAGGATTATCCTCCTTTGCTATGGGTTCATCTAATGACTTTAGAAAGTCTTTCTTAATGATAGGGGTTTTCAATAACTCTGATAAGGACAAACTAAATTTTATCTTCCTCATCTCTTCAGCAAGGTAAGCAACAAGTTTATTAGATTCAGGCACTTGGTTTATACCTTTTTCTATTGCTTTTTGTGGTGCAAAGTACTGTGGATTCACCTTTGGAGGTCCTGGATTATTATTGGCCTTAGGATCTAGAGGTGTGTTGAAATTGTTAGGAGGAATAGAAGTGGTCAAAGGACCAACAAGGCGATTAGCATTAATCCTTAGGTTGTAATTGTCTCCTCTCTAATTTTGCTAATACACATGAACTTCTTCAGCTTCTTACTCAGGCTCATTCTCATCTTCAAAGGGGAAGACATAATTTGTTTCAAAGTGCATGGTTGATTCTTCACATGCCAAAGTGTCATTCTCATGGATTGTATCCATCGGTTGATGTTGATGATCATCAAAACTTTAAAGTACCATAGCTGACTAATATCCTAGAGGCACTATCTCATTTCCTTCAGGAAAAGATGTCTCTCCTGTAGTGTTTGACACTTCAACTTGGAAAATGTTGGCTGCAATTTTGAACTATCGACAGTCCAACTCAACATGTGCATTTGTATTATGTATCCTGCACCATTTATTAAGTGCAACCTCTGCCAAATTAACCCTAGTGGTCTGTTTAGGTTTAGGAGGGGGTTGATTATCCAAGGGTGAGAGTAATGAACCATTGTTCGTCTTGGTGTTCCAAACTCTTGGTGGTGTAGGGGCATTGTTATTACTATTATTGAAATTTCTCTCATTGTTATATCCTCGATCAAGATATCCGGATCTCTCATTCTTCTTACCATATCCCATGTCAGTATATCCCCTATTTTGTTGGTTTTATGAATTGGAATGAGTAGAAATTTTGAGTACTCAAGTGAGTGACTTTAGTGGTCAATTTTCTTAGCTGAGCAGATATCTCTTTAATATCATCCTTCTCTTCCAGCACTTTTGCTACTACAATGTCCTGATGTGGCTGGAAGAATGGACTGCCATTAGTATTCTATGTAGCGTCATGAGTTGTATGTCCAGGGTGTGGTATGATCTAACCATTTCCCTAAGGAGGCATAATGCTAAGTGGAGGCACTTGCAAGGAATTAGACATTACATCATGAGGCATCAAAGCTCCACTAGCTTGTGTTTGACTAGGATAAATATGATATCCTAAGTTAGGTGCAAGACCTAGTGTCAACAACTGGTTGACTTTGATAGCTTCAGCAAAGGCACCTAACAAGGATGTGATGGCAGGATGGGTCCTCCTGATGAACATTGATGCCAGGGCGTCTAGAGCTGAGTAATAAACTAACCTAGTTGCCTCATCATCGAAATTGTAAGGAGCTATCAGCTTGGAGTACATCTTCTGAAATCTAACATTGAAGTTTGAGATCAACTCTCCCTTAGCTCATTTGATTGTGTCAAAGAGATGATACATGTGGATGCATCTACAGGTATCTTGAACCTAGTTTTGAAAGCTTTCTCTAGCGTTTCCCAGGAATCAATGGAAGTTTAAGGAAGATTGACATACCAACCATATGCCTCTTCTCCTAGTGAATAGGGAAATAATCTACACACAACATCTTCATGTTGTATCCTGGCCCTGAAATAGGCTTCTTTATAGGTCCAGATGTGATCATCCACATCTTGATAGGGATGATACTTTGGACAAATTTTGTCCAGATTTTTAGGCAGATCATTATACACAGCAAAGTGAAGTGGTGACTCAACAACAAAGAAAGACATTGAAGCTTGTAGTGGAGGTACTAATGGAGCTACTGGTAGATTAATGACAACAAGTCTAAGTTAAGTACGTCTAGGCTGACTGGCGAAACGCAGTCTAGGTCTAAATACAGGCAATTCTTCCAAAGGTCCAGAAGATCTTGACCTTGTGTTAGGTCGATGAGTTAGTTCTTAAAGGTTCAGTGTAAGACCTGGATATTTGACAGGATCCTTGCAAATATGTGGTTAATTCCTTCACAGAAGTGGATATTTATGGATGAATGTCTCAAATGATAAGGTATTTGTAGAGTATTTGCAGAGAATGCCAATTTCTGTTCGAACTTTGGAAATCCAGACAACTATATGTAAATATCAGGATGAATATCCACCAGGACACGATATTTGTGATCAGACTCCTCAGATTGTTGGATATCAGTGGAATCTTTGCTGAAATACACAAGATGTGGAGTATTGTTGAGAAATTCAAAGTATTCCTCCACAGGAACATGAGAAAGTATATCAGGGTGACAAATCCTTATGAATCTCAAGTGAACGGGCCCTCCTTCTAGTGCCAAAAACTGTTGATATGATTGTTAGTCATATTAACAATGATAAAAATTCATATAACAAACCTTTATCTTCTTGAAGAATACGATGACATCAGGATGAATTCATGATTCTAAGTGTCCGTTGATCAGGTCATGATCTTCTGATAATCTCTGTCGTTTGATGTGAATTTGTTGTTATACATTTAGGGGCCTTAGGCATGAAATTTGATGTAATTTGTATCTGGATATGTAATTATTTGCCCTGTTTCACCTATTCTGTATAAATATCAACAAATGATGTTAAATCTTACAATCTCTAACCAGAATATGCACATATTCATGTGAATTTGTTCTAATCTTCATTCTGATTAAAATTATTCATGATGATGTGCATAATTTTGATTAGTTCTTCTGGATTCACTTAAATATGAACTAATATTTGCTTAATTTTTCTTCTGCACTTCAAATTATTCTAAATAATAGGCCTACAAGCTGATATTTCTGTGATCTTTGTCATTATTTCCAATTATTTGCATGATATTTTCAATCTTACATGTGATTTGCTCAAATATGCATAAGATATTCATGTATCTATGGATGTATGCATATTCATTGTGTTATGCTTATCGTGTATCAATATTTTGTAGTTGATGATGGTGATTCATGAAATTTAAAAGAAATGAACTTTAAATTCTAAAATTATCTAATATGAGTGAGTTTTGACTATTGATCCATCTGCACAATTCAACATTTCATGAAAAGAGAGAAAATCAAACCATGCTTTGCCAGGTTATCCCACTTCACAAAGTTGATGCTAATCTTCAAAGGGATGGGAGACAACAATATTCACAAGTTGACATACACTCCAAGGGACGCAACAAATCATAGTGAAATATCAAGATGACATCCACACAAGATTACTCAAAATTTACGATTAATTGGTTATATGGATCTCTATTTCATTCAACATTCAAAATGGATGCATATATACAATCAATCTCAAGAAAGAACCATGTAGCTCAACAATTCCCTCTCAATTAATTTCCTAATAATGTACAAATGGCAATCCATCCCCTTTTATAGAACAAGGAGAGGATGTGGTTACAATAGATCTCATGATCTAATGGTCATGATTAAACATGGCACATGATTTCTAGTTGGCAATCAATCTTGTGGTGTACAACTAGCATGCAAGAATATTCTGGAATCATTGACTTGGTCAATGTGACCTCTTCACTATGCATTTCCATCTAATTCCTCATCTGAAGATGACTCCTCTGTTACTCTACATCCTATTCCTTGAATAAGTGCATATATTTGAATTGCCTTATTAATTTCTACTCTATCCTGCACTTTTTCCTTTGAAACTACATGCTCTTGTGCTTTCAGTTGTTCTTGCAATGTTATCCACCTATTGGTCCTATTATCTAGCTCTTTGTTATATTCATCAATTTTGTATCTCATCAGCATAGCATTATCAATTGTATCTTCTAAGAAGTGCTGGACATGATCTTCCAAAGCTGAAGCAAAATTATCTCTCAAGGCTTTGATGGAAAACTCTTCATCTTGATTCTCAACCTTGCCTTCAACCTCTCCTTCCAAAATCTCTAAAATTTCCAACTCCTCATACATGAGCTGATGTGCCTTTGTACTAATGTCAGTCATTTTGGCATTGCATCTCTTTAGTATACTGATTTTAAATTTCATGTCCTCAAACCAAGTATCCAACTTTGGTAATGTATGGGATGTCAGGACATTCTTTGTCATAAGGGTACTTACGTTTGCCCTTCTCATATCTTTTAATGTAGTCACATCTTGACTACTCCTAATCAATCTCTTTCCAACCTCTTTCTTCAGGTCATCAATTTTCCTTTTTATATTACTCAGCATTTCCCATTTTGACAAGGATATCCTTACCACTTTATCTCCTTCATCCACAAACTTGTTGAACCAATCATTCATGACATGTGCCTAGTGTTTCATAGCAACCAGCCCAGTGATCTCCTATTGAGACACCAATGTCAGGGATATTGAGGTTGTGATGGGCACATTTGTTGGTGCCACCAATCCCTTAATGAATGTTTGCATCTCAGCAATTTGCTCTTTGTATTCTTTATTCTTAGCCTTTTCCTTGGCTATTCTGGAAACCAGAGCATCTATACTTTCTTTTGGCCTCCTGACCCTCCTGCTTTGTAGTAGCAAACCCTAGGTCTACTATAGTCATTTGAAATTCATTGGCCTTTATGTCCCCCGTTGTCTTATTTGCAATAGTTACAGATACCTGGGTTGTCCTCCTTCCTATAATGGAGTCTCTTTTCACTGTTGAGGTAGCCCTAGCTCTTCACTTTGGTTTTTCTACTTCTACTAAAAACAATGAAGAAATATCAAAATAAGAAGAATCAAGAATCTGAGGCTGATTTACCTCATGTGTGAGCCAATGTGGCACACTAGATCCGGACCCTTGTTGGTCAATCTTCTCGATGTGAGCATCATGTACTTCCACATTCTTTTCTTGTTGTTCCCCATCAATGGTAACCTCTTTGTTTACTTGATGTTGATCATCTTGATGTACAACATCTTCTATTGTCTGAGCCTAATCTCCAGACTTTTCTTTATTAGGTTCTTCATTAACAGACACCTCTATCCGAACATCCTCATTCTATTTGCTTGTGTCAATCTGCATGTCTTGAGGTGTCCTCACATTTTGATCTTGCACTTGTTGATCGCTTTGAGGAGGAGAGGTGTCTACATTAGGTCCTTCATGGCTAGGATCTTGTGTATCCTAATGAACCTCTTGATCACCACTAGCTACTTCTTTCTCTACTTTATATTCATCAATTTTATTAAGTGGACCTTCTTGTCCTGATGTCAACTTTTCTGTATGTTTTGTATCCTAGGATCCAGATGTAGTCATTGGACTTGTTTGTCTAGATGTTACTTTTTGTTGATCTTTATCTTTCTCCTCATCATGTCCTTCATCAATATCCTAAACATTTCACTGAGCAGGTACTTCAGTGTGTACCTTTGTATCTGTGGCTGAATTATATTTAGTCTACATATGCTCCATGGTTTTATCCTTCTCTTCATCTTCACCTCCCTCATATGATAAGTGAATCACTACTGGGTTGGTGACTTTTTCAATCAACCCCTCCAAGCCAATATTCTTTGCCACCATCTTCGGATCTGCGTCTTCCTCTTCACTTCCAGTGGTCTTTTGTGCTTGGGGTGTCAATGCTATGTTTTTAACCAGGCTCTCTATGGGACTGGATGCCACATCTTTTGTCACCTCATCATCTATGAGGTCTATTGGGTCATTCAATGGTAGAGAAGGATCATTCACCTTCTTATTTTGTCCTAATCTCTCCTTCTGAGCTAGTTCTATTTTAAACTTTACAATTGTTGGGATGGGGACATTATGTTGAAAGTCCTTTTGTACTGTACCCTCATCCTGACTCTTTGGCATAACTAATTTTGCATCCTTTCTTGATGCAGATGGTTGTGAAACAAAAAAAAATTCCATTAGTGTGAGTCCCTCACTTTCTTGTTCATGAAGTAGGACATTTGGCTAGGTGCTAGTGGACCCTCTAATTGTATGCCTTTGTCCTCTCTTTTGTCTTTTGACATTAGCCCCTACTAATATATCCTAATTTTTCTTTTTCTTTTCCAAAGGCACTTCATCCTCCTTGTCCTCCAAATCCTGATAATTGATTCCAGGCTGCTCTATGTTTGCACATTGCTCTTCTGGCATTTTGCATGTTGTAGCAACAAAGACTGGACCCTATGTTTTCTGAGGTGAAGGCCTATTTGATATGCGAATACCACTATTAGAACTTATTTTGGCTTCTTTTGAAGAAGCTCCTTTGGCTCTCTTAGCCTCCAGGCTTTGCCTCTTATCTTCTAAGAAATCATCATAGT
Source organism: Cunninghamia lanceolata (assembly GCA_027924645.1). Taxonomy (NCBI): domain Eukaryota; kingdom Viridiplantae; phylum Streptophyta; class Pinopsida; order Cupressales; family Cupressaceae; genus Cunninghamia; species Cunninghamia lanceolata. The sequence continues at coordinate 17,881,550 of BSBN01000016.1, forward strand.
CTTCCTCAGGCAATTATTGCCTCTTTCTCTTCTTATCTATGGTGACGACCACTCCTTTGGCCTTAAAAGTAACAACCTGCTAATCCACCCATGCCTTGGTCAATGTCATGACCCATGTTGTTATGAGGTCCAGAGAAGTTACCTATGACTAGCTCTAGTCAAGTGTGGAGTGTTGTTATATGGGGCCTAATCAAACTCAGAGGTTAAATTTTCCCCACTTTTATCAACATGGTTTCCCCCCAAATTATAAATGCGTCGAGAGTTATTTTTCTATTGGACGACATAAAAAACCCTATTTTGCAACCGACATAAGGCTTGATAAAGGTGGCTAAGGGTTAGGGTTTCCATTGATATTGTATTGTAGCATTTGTAGTGGTATTGAGTTGTAAGGATTGTTGGTTGTAATTGGTTCGATTGCTAGATAATAATATTAGACTCTCTGTTGGTGGATGTAGCACGAGTTTGGGTGAACCACGTTAAAAATTGTCTCTCACTATTATTATTTGTGTATTTTTCATTCCTCTATTTAATCTTTATTTGCATTTAATTGATACCTTCTGCATGCAATTCCTAACAAGTGGTATTAGAGCGGGTTGTGTTCGATTATCATCTACAGGAAGGTCTCACAGTTGAGTGGAAGTCTCATGGTTGAGTGGAAGAAATGGCGGACAAGCGTAAATTGAAGGTAGATAAATCCAATGACAAAACTATTAGTTATGGAAGATGCAGATGGAGGATTATCTCTATCAGAAGGATTTATGGAGGTAGTTGGAAGGAATAGCCAAGAAACTGGCAACAATGACTGATGAGGATTGGAATATTTTGGACAGAAGGGCACTAGGAACCATTTGGTTGTGCCTGGCACCATCGATGGCATTCAATATAATGGAAGAGAAGACAACAAATGGACTGATGAAAGCTTTCGCTAAATTGTATGAAAAACCCTCGGCCTCAAATAAGGTATTTCTCATGAAGCGTTTGTTTAATCTGAAAATGATTGAAGATGGATTTGTGATAGATCATTTAAATAAGTTTAATACGATTATCATTTAGTTAACTTCTATAAAATTAAGTTTTGATGAAGAGGTGAGGGCTCTCTTGATATTATGTTCTTTGTCAGAAAGCTGGAATAGCTTGGTAATGGTTGTAACTCTGTTTCTGGTTCAAATACTTTGAAATTTGATGATGTTGTTGGTATTATCCTTAGCGAGGAAATGCGATGGAAAAGCTCAGGTGGAGCCACATCAAGTAGTGTTTTGAATGTAGAAAGTAGGGACAGGTCAAAGGAGAGGAAAAGGTTCTAGAGGTCATGGGAAGTCACAAGGAAAATCAAAGGACAAGAGGTCCCAATATAGAGGATAGAAGGATTGCTGGTACTGTGGGAAACCAGGTCATCTAAAGAAAGATTGCTGGTCTCAGAAGAATAAAGGAGACAAACAAGAAGGCAAGAAGGAGGAAAATGTGGTAAGTAATAAATCTGAAGAAGATGCTTTGATTCTTTCCCTAGATAATGCTGATGATTCATGGGTTTTAGATTCAGGGGCCTCATTTCATGCTACGCCCCATAGAAGTTATTTTCTTGATTATGTCCAAGGGGATTTTGGGCTAGTTTATTTGGGAGATAACAAACCCTGTCAGATTGTTAGAAAGGGAAGAATTGAGATTAAGTTACAGAATGGGAATCATTGGCTACTACAAGAGGTAAGGCACGTTCCAAAGCTGAGTAGGAATTTAATTTCAGCAGGGCAGCTAGTTGATGAAGGTTGCATAGTTACTTTCAGTGATAAAAATTGGAATGTTTTAAGAGGTGCCTTAATAGTAGAAAAAGGTGTGAAAGTAGGCACCTTATATCTTTGTACAGGTCATATTGTTCCTTCTACTTTAGTTGTTGCAGAGAAAAAATAAATAGGTTCAGGAATAGTTGTTGCAGGTTTTGAGACAACATTGTGGTATAACAGACTTGGGCATATGAGTGAAAAATGTATGAAGGTACTTCATTCTAAGAAATTTTTACCAACTCTGAAATGTATTAATATGGATTTCTGTGAAAGTTGTGTGTATGGCAAACAAAAAAGGGTCAGTTTTCTGAAGGATGGGAAACAAAAGAAAGATGAAAAGTTGGAGCTTGTACATACAGATGTATGGGGACCGGCTCAAGTATCTTCTCTTAGTGGCTCTTAGTATTATGTTATATTCATAGATGATGCAACTAGGAAGGTTTGGATTTATTTCCTTAGGCAGAAATCTAATGTATTTGAAACATTTAAGAAATGGAGAAGCTTGGTTGACAATGAGACGGGTAAAAGATTAAAATGTCTCAGATCTGATAATGATGGTGAGTATTGCAGCAAAGAATTTGAGGATTATTGTTCCTTTAATGGAATTCATAGGCAGAAAATAGTTCTAGGGACTCCACAAGAAAATGGAGTGGCTAAGTGCATGAATAGGACAATAATGGAGCGTGGAAGGAGCATGGGATTGCATGTTAGGCTACCTTTAAACATGTGGGCAGAGGCTGTCAATACCGTTGTATATTTAATTAATAGAGGTCCTTTAGTTCTTTTAGGTTGTGGTATTCCAAAGGAAGCATGGATAGGTAAGAAGCTGAGTTATTCTTTTCTGAAAACCTTTGGATGTGAAGCATTTGCACATGTAGATTTTGAAAATAGAACCAAGCTGGATGCAAAATAAAAAAAAATGTACCTTTGTTGGATATGGCATTGATGAATTTGGTTATAGGCTTTGGGATTTTGAAAATCAAAAAATTGTGAGAAGCAGGGATGTTGTATTCAATGAGAAGGTGTTACATACAAAGATCAGTTGCAATAGCATGAGAAGAAAGAAAAGGATTATGTGGTGCTGGATGATACTTCAGATAGGATGTGCCAGTGGTTCCTCATGCTCCGCAACAACAACAAGAAATACCACAAACTCCAGTGAATGTTAAATAGTCAACAAAGCTAAGTAGACCTCCTGAAAGGTTTTCTCCCTCTTTGTATTCTATTTTGTTAATAGATGTTGGTGAACCGGATGGGTATGATGAAGCTATGTAGATGGATACAAAGGTTCAATGGGAGCTTACAATGAAAGAAGAAATGAACTCCTTTCTGAAAAATTAGACATGAGAATTATGTAAGTTGCCTACAGGTAAAAAGGCTTTACCAAACAAATGGGTTTATAGGTTGAAAGAGGACGATGGAGGTAAGAAAATATTTAAAGCCAGGTTAGTTGTAAAAGGATTTGCATAGAAAAAGGGCATTGATTTTGATGAGATTTTTTCTCTGGTTTGTAAGATGACTTCTATTCGTACTGTTTTAAGTATTGTCGCTCCTAAAGATTTGCATTTGGAACAGCTAGATGTGAAAACTATCTTTCTCCATGGTGATTTGAAGGAGGAGATATATATGGAACAGCCCCAAGGATTTGAGGTCAAAGGTAAGGAGAAATTGGTGTGCAGATTGAAAAAGAGTTTATATAGCTTGAAACAAGCACCTCGGCAATGGTATCTGAAATTTGATAGTTTTATGGCTGAGCAAGGCTACAGTCGGTGTAATTCTGACCATTATGTTTATTTTAAGAGGTTGGATAATGACAGCTACATTATTTTATGTTTATATGTTGATGACATGCTTGTAGCAGGGTCTAACATGGATCACATAAGAGAGTTAAAATAGCAATTAGCACAATCATTTGCTATGAAGGATTTGGGGGCAAAAAAATAAATCCTTGGTATGAAAATTTGTAGAGATATGAAGAACAAAAAATTGACTTTATCTCAGGTTGATTATGTTGAAAAGGTGTTGCAGAGATTCCATATGGAAAATGTGAAAGCTGTTAGCAGACCTTTGCCTAGTCATTTGAAATTGACTAAGGAGATGTGTCCTAAGACACAAGAGAAGGAAGAAAAAATATCCAAGGTACCATATGCTTCAGCTATATGAAGTTTAATGTATGCCATGGTATGCACGAGACCAGCTATTGCACATGTTGTAGGAGTCGTAAGCAGGTATATGAGTCATCCAGGATTGGAGCATTAGAATGCAGTAAAATGGATTCTTAGATATTTGAGAGGTACATCCAATAAACACTTATGTTTTGGGGGCTCTAATACTAATTTAGTAGGTTATGCAGACTCAGATTTGGTAGGGGATATTGATACCAGGTGGAGTACTACAAGTTATGTCTTTACTATAGGTGGGACAGTAGTGAGTTAGATCTTACGGTTGCAAAAGGTGGTTGCTCTATCCACCACAGAGGCAGAGTATGTAGCTGCAACAGAGGAAAGCAAGGAGATGATATGGCTACAATCTTTCATGGAAGAACTGGGCAAACAACATGCTAACAGTTATTTGTTTATGGACAGCTAGAGTGTCATACATCTTGTAAAGAATTATGCCTTGCATTCAAAGACCAAACACATACAGTTGAGGTATCACTTCATTCGATCAATGATGGATGATGGACAATTAAGGCTGGAAAAGATAAATACAAATAAAAATCCAATGGATATATTTACAAAGGCAGTGATAAGGGAGAAGTTGAGCTCCTCTTCAGATTTGGTTGGTCTTCAAGACTGAAAACAAAAAATCAGAACAACAGGATCCATGGTGCTTATTTCCAGTGGGAGCTATAGGGTCAGCGATGTTATGATCAGTCTCCAAGTGGGAGATGATATGGTGTGGAATTTGATCAATCTCCAAGTGGGAGATTGTTGTTATATGGAGCTTAATCAGACTCGGAGCTTAAATTTTCCCCACTTTTATTAGCGCAGTTTCCCCCCAAATTATAAAGGCGTCGGGAGTTATTTTTCTATTGGCCAACATAAAAAACCCTATTTTGTAATCAACATAAGGCTTGATAAAAGTAGCTAAGGGTTAGGGTTTCCATTGATATTATATTGTAGCATTTGCAGCGGTATTGAGTTGCAAGGATTGTTGGATAATAATATTAGACTCTCTATTGGTAGATGTAGCCCGGGTTTGGGTGAACCACATTAAAAATTGTCTCTCCCTGTTATTATTTCTGTGTATTTTTCATTCCTTTGTTTAATCTTTATTTGCATTTAATTGATATCTTCTGCATGCAATTCCTAACAAGGAGATAGTTTCAGTGTATATCTTTTTATCTTCATACTCTTTTAATATTCTCATTCCATCATCTTGATGCAATTGTGGAGGGACAGGGATGCAATCCAATGTGTGGATCTACTTCAGTGTCAGTCTTTGATAACTCCTTCTTGCTTATACATCATCTGGGCAATCTACCCAATAATCTTCTAAGTGAACTTGATGTACAGGCCTCTTATATGTTTCTCCATCCTTCTGTAAGGATCATATTGCTTGGCTAGTGGAAAAGTCTACAAGTTCAGCATCTACAAGCCTCCTTCGGATTCTTTTGTTGACTCAATGTCAGGACACATGTACCATACAATGTAAATAGGGAAATTAACATTGGGCTTCTTGTTTCTCTTTACAAATGCCTCATATGAGGGAACTATCTGTCTAGTCATCTCCATGAGGATGACTCTATCTGTAGGATATCTTGGCAACATCAGGGGTTTCCCACTGAATCCCTCCAATCTTATCCCTCCATTCTTATGTATGAGAAGGGAGGGAACTAGATGAACCAAGTTCCATTTTTTATTATAACTTCTTGAGCATCAATGCTCAACATTTTAGCTCTGTCATCTTCCATTAACTAGACTAAATGCATCACAAAATAGTCATTTACTCTTGTAATTCTAAATAGAAGACTTCCTGTCCTATTATGGATAGTGACCCCATATGTTCACATCTCTGGGGTTTCTCCCAACTTGTCCTATTATCTGTAGGCCATCAAAAGTACCCTTGGCTGCATAGGCATAGCCAACGTATGATGACATATGGAACATGTTTGTCTTACCTCCAAGCTTCTTCATTCCTTGATCCAAGCTACCACTAATAAGTGATGCCCATTGTATTTGTGTATCTATAGTTTCTACCATTCTAATGTATCCTTTCATCTGGCTCAGCATGACTATCATGCATTGAAACTCTGGGGTAAAATCAAATTTATATAGGTTCACTGGCAATTTTGCTGCCGCCTTACAGGTGCTATCCTGAGCTCTCCAGCATGAAAACATTATTTTCCTACAGTCTATATTTTTACTCTTATATTGATTCTCTAGGGCCTCCATATCTATCTTGTACAAATTTGGGCCTGTGGGTAAGTGGAAGGCTGATGTGATCCCTATGACTGAGAAATTTGCATATACATGGCCATGCTTCTCCACTCTTCTTGTATCTCTATTGTAATTGTTGGCACATGCGGCTACCATCTCAATGGCCTCTATTGCATAAGGAAATCCCCTGGCATGCCACATTCCAGAGTTATAGATATTTATGAGCATAGGATTTCCACCATCCTAAATTGATGTGGTTGTTCATGCCTCCAGGCTTGTATTTGTGGCGTGAGTATCTCCAATCTTCTCAAATCTGAAACCTATACCACTGGGCTGCGGGAACATGGGAGTTATGAACTTGTGTTCGCTTCAATTCTTGCGCATCTCCATCGTGTCCTGTAATGATGGATATGCATATCTTAACCTAACCTGCAATGTCTAAGTTTAAACAGTTAATTCCTTAATATCATGACATTCAATGGTTTTCAGAGCATAACATGTGTATCATCATACAAGATTTACCCTAAGTATTATTTACCTTTTATTGTGCAGTAATGATAAAACGAGGGTTTTAAATGTTACATACCTGTATTACCTCACTTAAACCTAATTAGGAGATATTTGGATATGCAACTTCACTATGCAATCACCTTCATCGTTTGTTGTTCTATATCTACACCATTCTGTTAGGGTTTTAAATCTCTACAACAGTCACCGTAATCACTCTGGAGCTCTGTAATTCTCTTTTCAAATGCTTTGTGAATGTTAATATGACCAAAAATCTTCCTTTATGTGTGTAAAATCATGATTTTAGGGCATAATAAATGGCAAATTGCCTGTGTTCATGGATATCAACATCGAATCTTTAAGATTGTAACAAGTGGTGGTTTATGATTTGAATTTTCAAATGGCCAACTACTCTTTCATAAAATTTATTGCAGAGTATGCATATTAACGAATATCCAGATGTTAAACAATGTGCATACCTTTCAGAATGTGCACATGCATATGCATGACATCAACATGTTGGTCAATGTTGACCGAGGGTGAATATCGGGTCATTAAGATCGAAAGGAATTTACCTTTTTTCATCAAATGTCGGGACATTACAAAATGTCTGGAATGAAAAGTCAGCTTGTGTCATGTGGCACCATCTGATTGGTTCATGAAAATCTACAGTTTTGGGTTGTAGGGATGGGGATGTGGATATTAGTAAATATACAGATATTAGCATTTGTGAAATATGCCCAAGTCCAAATGTGAGGATGGCATCACCCTTCTAAAGGTAATTCTAGGTCAGGAGTAATGTGATGTCATCAGGATGTTGGCAAAAGTCCAGACATTAATGAATGTCTGGATGTTAAGGTTTTGCAAAATGTTCTGAACACTTAATGTCTGGATGACATCATCATCTTTTATGTTTCTTTTGGGATGAGTTCAGATGACATCATCGGGATGTTAGGATAGATCCAGATGTTATGATGTCTACATGAAATGTCCGGAGACCAATGTATATTTGAAAAGTCAAAATGACACGTCATCAGGATGTTCGTGAATGTCATGACATTATGTTAATATCTAGATGTTTGGTTTTGTCATTATATTATAGCAATTCAAGATATTAATGAACGTCTGCATCTTGAAATTGAATATGCATACTTGTGAATATCCATGTATTGTGCGACCATGCACCTGACGGTTTATTACATCGTGAGTTAAAATTTGATGTACGCACATTATTGAATGTCTAGATATTGAGTTTTCCCTAGTGAATTTTGTTATTGGGACATTAAGTTAATGTTCAGATATTGGGAAATGTGCAGATACTAAGACTATCTAAGGAAACTTTGACTGGGCATAACTTCCTTGTCTTAGGGAAATTTGGGGTGCTTCAAAAAGAAAACCTGCTTAGAATTTTATGCTTTTTCACTTGGCAGGGTTTATGATGACAAATTTTAACTTTGAAAATTTGACCTAGATCTCAAGATCATGACATACATCTGCTACTAGTTTTTACAATACCACCCAAAAGCAAAGGGAACAAGCAAGCCAAGCAAAACCAAAAAGTTAGGTCCCTATTTTTCTAGGGAAAAATGGGGCGTGTTGTGTAACCACACAACAGGTATGTGCCTCATGACTCAAATTAATGAAATTTTCTTATGGCATAGAAGAATGTGTCACATCAATTTTGACAGCCTAGTAAGGATCAACTCTACTCAAGTTGTGAGGGATCTGCCAAGAATTACAAATCCTATCTATGCAACCTACAAGGAATGTCATATTAGGAAGCAAACAAGGAACAATTTCAAGAACAAGGAGCATTCTACCACCAGACCTCTGGAGTTGGTGCATACAAATCTATGCAGACCTATAAGAGTAGGAAACTTTCAAGGTGACAAGTATTTCATGTTGTTGATTGATGATTTCTCTAGAATGACTTGGGTAACTTTTCTCAAAGAAAAATCAAAAGCTCTAGATAAGTTTAAAGCATTTAAGGCTATGGTTGAAAAATGAAATTGATCTGAAAATCAAGTATTTGAGGTTTGACAGAGGTGGTGAGTTTACCTCCAATGAGTTTAACTACTTTTGTGAAGATCATGGAATAAAAAGGCATTTGTCAGCCCCTAGGACTCCTCAACAGAACAGAGTTGTGGAATGAAAGAATAGGACAGTTTAGGAAGTAGCATGGACAATGTTGAAAGAAGCAAATCTACTGGATATCTATTGGAGAAAAGCTATTCACACTGCAGTCTACATACAAAATAGAGTGCAAGCAAGGGCCAACCGTTCAAAGACTCCATATGAACTATGGTATGGAAGAGCTCCTACTATAAAATACTTTAGAGTGTTTAGAAGTAGGTGCTACATTAAGAGAGATGAAAACTTGGGAAAGTTTGATACCAGATCAGATGAAGGAATCTTCCTTGGATATTCGACAAAGAGCAAAGCTTACAGGTGTTACAACACGAGGCTAAAGAAATTAGTGGAAAATGTAAATGTTAAAGTGGATGAAGAACAATATCAAAGTTTAGTGCTAATAGAAGGATATGAATCTAATGAGACCCCTTGCAGAGAAGGATAAAGAGAAGAAGAAAAGGAAGAGGAGAAGCAAGTTGATGAATAAGATGCACCAGAGAGGATTCCTAAGACCCCCAAGTATGTGCAAAAGAATCATTCTAAAAATCAGATCATTGGAGATAAGAACAAAGGTGTTTTAATAAGGAGAAGTATTGCTATGGCAGATAAATACGTAAATTTGTGCTTATTGTCTCAAATAGAACCCAAAACAATGACTAAAGAATGCAAAAATAAGCACTAGATCAAGGCTATGGAAGAAGAATTGATTCTAATTGAGAAGAATTAGACTTGGGAAGTTGTCCCAAGACTAGCAGACAAAAATGTGATAGGAACTAAATGGGTCTTCCGAAATGACTTGAATGAGAATGGAAAAGTAGTCAGAAATAAGGCTAGCCTTGTGTGTAAAAGCTACTCACAAGTGGAAGGAATAGATTATGAAGAAAAATTTGCTCTAGTGGAAAGATTGGAGGCCATTAGATTGTTCTTGGCCTTTGCAGCTCATAAGGACTTCAAAGTTTATCAGATGGATGTGAAATCTGCATTCCTGAATGGAAAGTTGGAAGAAGAGGTATATATTGAGAACCGGAAGGTTTTCATTTATCAGATGATCCAAATATGGTCTACAAATTGAAGAAGGCATTGTATGGACTCAAATAGGCCCCTAGAGCTTGGTATCCAAGGTTGGATAGATACCTGCTATAGTAAGGATTCAAAAAGGAGACTCCAGATAGCAATCTGTACTTCAAAGTTGAAAAAGATCAAATCCTAATTATGGAAGTGTATGTTGATGATATAATCTTTGGAAGAAATGAAGGTATGTGCAAGAGATTTGTAGAAGAGATGTAGAAAGAATTTGAAATGTCAATATGGGGAAATGAATTTCTTCCTTGGATTACAAATCAGTCAATTAGAAAAGGGTATTTCATTTCACAGTCAAAGTATGCTAAGGAAATGTTGAAGAAGTTTGGAATGGAAGATTACAAACCAGTATGTACTCACATGACTACTGGTTGTAAATTGAGAAAAGATGATGAATCTCCTAAGGTTGATCAGAGGAAGTACAGATCAATGATTGGTGGACTATTATACCTAACTTCTACTAGACCGGATATAATGCATGTAGTTTGTCTTGTGGCTAGATTTCAAGCTGGTCCCAGAGAGTCACATGTTTTAGCAGTAAAAAGGATATTCAGATACTTGAAAGGCACTCTGGAGTTTGGCCTATGGTATCCCAAGGATACTAATTTCTCCTTGAGTGCATAGACAGATGCAGATTGGACAAGATGTCTAGATGACAGAAGAACTACAAGTGGTGGTGCTTTCTTTCTGGGAAGTAGACTTGTCGCATGGTTAAGTAAGAAGCAGAACTCAGTGTAATTATCTACTGCAGAGGCAGAATACATTGCAGTAGCATCTTGTTGCACACATGTGTTGTAGATGAAGCAGACATTGAAGGATATCAAAGTTTCATATGATAAACTTATTCCTATCATATGTGACAATACATGTGCTATCAACATTTCAAAGAATCTAGTAATGAATTCAAGGACAAAGCATATTTCAATCTGGTATCACTTCCTAAGAGAGAAGGTTGCAGAGAATGAGATGAAATTGGAGTATGTGCCTACCAAGGATCAAGTTGCAGACATCTTTACAAAGGCTCTCCTTAAGGATACTTTAAGTATCTTCAGTAGAAGTTAGGGGTTATTGCCCCTCCTCTTCACTAGATGCATAAGTGTGTGCATTTGTAGAAGAAGCATTTCAAGATACATTTTTTGGTCTTGGACTGATTTTGAAGGCTACCTCTCAGGGGGAGTAGGTACAAATACAATTGGTTGGTGTAGTCAGATGGAGCATATCCTAAGACCCTAAGGGGGAGAGTGCAGAAAAGGGAGAGAAGATACTTGCTGGTGTTGTAGTTATTGCCCTTTGCCATTGATGTCAAAGGGGGAGAGTTGAAGTGATTGAAAAACTATTGTGCAGAGAGGTGTGTGAAGAGCAAGAGTTGTTTCTGTCAGGGGAAGTATTACTGGTTGCAGAGCTGTTGATTGATTGCTTTAGGTCTTGATGGTTTTTCAAAGAGTTGGTGTTGCTATCAATGACAAAGGGGTAGATTGTTGGAAACTTTCTGGTGTTTTCATTGATGTCAATGTCTAGCAGATGGTTCACTTGGTTTCCAAGTTCTTTTGAGAAAATTTGAAGAAAAAGATGTGTAGTGTGTTAGAGGTGTGTTCAATGTTGTGCTCCGCATTTCCTCATAGTTGAATCTATGATTGTGTAGTTTGGAAGTGATGATCAGAGATGTTCAGAGGTGTTATATCCAGAGTTTTAGGTTTTGGATCGTGTGGATGTGGAAGATGTTTTTGACAAAGTGTTTGCCTAAGTAGAAGACTATTTGAGAGAACTGAGATTGCTCCACATTTCTCCACATTGAGGTTTCGTGTCTTGTGTATCTGAGATGTGCTTATAAATTCCATATATACCTTCCCTTGAAGTTTCTAGTGATGGGTTGCTCCGTAAGTTCAATTATTGTGTTGGTGTTCAGAGGTAGTGGATCCTAATGTGCAGATTGAAAACATTCTTTGTTTTAGGAGGTTGCAGAAGTGTTGTATAAGTTTCTAATGATGGTGAGTTTTCTGGGAAGGTGTGTGAATACTGTGGAGTGTCTATTTCTGGTCTACATGATGTTTTTAGACTTGGAGAATTGTGGATGTGGCCATTAGCTTAGGTTTGGCTAACCTGGCTTACTAGCACTTTTGTGGAGATGCCTCATGGATTTTGGATGTGATGAGTAGCTTGGTGATATAGATTTGAGTCCTAGTTAACCCTTGATGTTGTCCACTTTCACTTCTTTCCACCACGAAAGTGTTTAGTGCTGACCTAATTGGTGTTACACGTTTGAGGTGCACACACTTCATTATGACCAACCTAATTGAGATAGGTCTTGGTTGTAGATGGTATAAATGCAAGATGAAGTTGAGTGGAGCAACAAAGAGAAGAGAATGTGAAGGTGAATCAAGGGTAGTGAATTGTGTGCATGCTTAAATGCTTATGGCTCTGGAATGCAGTGAGTAGAACGTGTCTACATTTTAGTGTGCTAGAAGCTGCTGGAGGTAGTCAGCCAAAGGTTGCGGATGGCAAGGAGTGGCAATGGTGGATCTCTCTTGTTGCTCTGAGATAGTGAATCTCTATGTAACAGTCTTGTTTCTTCTCTCTTCTGGGCAGTGAGCCTATTTGATTTCGGTGTTGTTATTCATATATATGTGAGCTAATCCTCACCATGGTTTTTCCCTTTTTGAGTTTTCCATGTAAATCTGGTGTTCTTATATGTTTGGATGTGTTTGCATTGATGATTCATATGTTTACATTCTGCTAATGCATATTAAGAGGTTTATGGTTGGAATTGCTTTGAAGTTTTAAGGTTTTAATACACAACTGAGTCACCCCCCCCCTCTTAGTTGTCATATGCATTCTAACACAAGTGCCTCTAATGATGTCCAAACATTTTATACTCTTTAGAGTAAGGGACAATCTCTTCTAAAGTCTTCGATTGAAAAACAATAAACTCAAATGAGTTAAGAGATAATGAAACATCTATATCAAATCTTCTAGTCTCAACTATAAGATGTATAACAAAAATATTAAGAGGCTCATCTTGAAGTCTATAGAAAGATTTCAATAAGTTAAGAGAGAAAGACAACATTATAATTAACTATTGTCCTAAGTGAAAGATAACTCCAGGACATCCAAAGTAATTATCTAGACTGATGTCTAAGAGTTTGGACTCATCTAGATTAACTATTCCTTAGCATAACATTCTAATGCTCAAAGCTAACATATTTCTCTAACTAAAAGTTTGCTAACTAAATCTATGAGTTATCCTACTGTGTTATTAACCTTTCAACCTAACACAGACTATGTTTTCTATAAAACTTCGGCCTACACATGCTTGTTATATTGTTGTTCAGAAACGAGCAACAAAGCTCTTCTAATAAAAGAGTATAAGGTTGTCTAGTATTCTTAATTGATAGATATACCAAGATCTACATTCGCAAAGCACATATGCTATCGATACACTGCTTATAAAAGTCGATGGTTATCACTAAACACAAAGATACAACTAAGCCATCAATTTAATCTAAACACAGAGATAACTTGGTTCCTAATTTTCTCTAACCATGGAGATAACTAAGTCTTTGACAACAAGAATACAATACTAAAAGTATAAAATATCATCTTATCAAATCACAGGAATATATAAATCCTTTGGCTTTCAAATATACAAAGCTATCCTAAGCTATTAACTTCCTAAAAAAACACAGTATTGATAAAACACTATCTTTTATGCCTATACAACAATATAATAATAGCTCTCAGTTTATGTTCATAGAGATAGATACACATCTTTGATTTCTTAAAACACAAAAGGAAATATTTACTATCAAACTACTCTTTAACATTGATAGATACATCTCTGAGGCTAATAACAAAACAAGGAATTCTCCACTTAATAAAGTTAACATAAAAAGAAAGAAGAACCTATGTAAATGACGTGCAACCAAGCTCCTCTAATGTCATCCTTCCTTAGTTCAAATTCCACTAAGCTCTTTCTCCTCGTAGTAATTGTATGTGTACATAGAGCTCCCACGGTGATAAATAGAGCACTTGCTGCTCAATCACGCTTCATCATCTAATATTAAAGCCCATCATGATTCTACATGACAACTTGCAATATGGAGATGATGGTCATTAAATAACCTCTCAAGACCTGGTCAAAAGGACACTCCACTCTCCTTAAACAGTTGAGAGTAAGAAGGAGGTCAAAAGACCACGTAACACAAAGCAATAACAAAACAATATCTCATAACCTCTTTCATTAAGAAGTCATCAACCTAACACAATAGATCTTATAAATATCTTGACCTTAATATATATATATATATATATATATATATACGAATATATATATATATAAAGAAAGCATACACAACGTATACCTTACGTTGTTTCCAAACACTGGACGAGATACGAGAATAGGGTTGAGGTATTCTCCCCCTCTCTGTCTTGTGATTATAGAAAAAATAGGCAAACTTGATAGGACACTAAAGGAATTTCAACTGGAAATTACCAATGAAGAGATAGTTAACCATTCACATATATTCTCTCTCGAATATAACTATATCAGGAAAAATGTCAACTATCGTCTACATCTTGTCAATGGACGACTAACCTTTTAGGTTTTTTGATAAAATCTAAGATAAAGGATTTCTACATCAAATCAACTATTGTCGAATCGAAAAACAACTAAGACCAAAAGTGAAAATCAACTTACCAAACTTAATAGGATTCACTAAACTATGCATCAAGACTTAGATGGCAACTACTTGTTCTTTCCATACATCTATTCACTTCTCTCTGATGATGCTCTCCCTCTCTTGCTTGGAGGGTGAAAAATATGTTTCTTGAATACAACTTGCAATCACCAAACTAGGATTAGTGTATCATTAGTTAACCCATATACATCATGAATAAATAATCATGAAAACATATAATCACATGTCTGAATTCAATGAATATTCTCAAACTCATAAAATCATTGATTTATCCTGACATTATCACTTAATGTCAAATCATTAAATCAAGAGAAAATTATCTACTAATTACTTATAAGTAAAAAGTAAAATATAGTCAAAAATTAGGGATGTGACAATGTGCATTTAAAAACGAGTGTCACCCCTTTTGCAAAGAAGGGTAGCTTGGGTGACCCTACAACTTAAGGATGGATCGCTCAGGTGACCCTATGGTCTCTTGGGTGACCATATTGATCTCTTGAGCGACCTTGCCAGTCTCTCGAGATATCTCTTTGGTCTCTTGGGAGACTGTGTTGTTAAGGATCTAAAAGATTTGATGGAAAGAAAGAAAGAACTAAAAACACAAAATGAAGGCTACAAAAGGGGAGAAAAGAAGAAAAACAATGACATGTCACCAAGAATGAATCTATTGAGAGGAGTGTAATTCAGACCTACATGGTCGTGATTAGGACCTCTTTATCATCATCGGACTACCATGTAGGCCTGACGTGATTTTAGTACTTATAACTCCAAGTGCATAATCAAATGTATTAATCTAGATATCAAATGACTATACAATTTGGTAGAGCGAATACTAATGCAAAGCAGCGGCACTATTTGAGTTCATTGAAGGTGTGTTATTTCTCAAGAGTCCACTAAAATGTTTCCTTGGTACACATATTCTAATTGAGAGAGTAACATGAGAGAATCTAAGGATGAACCTCTAGTAGAAGTAGTAAGTCCAAGAAAGTTGTGCAATTCTATGATACTGCATGGAATGGATTGTTAAGGGAAAATTGGAGTAAACATGAATAATCAATATATCAATATCAATAATACCCAAAACTCAATGAAATAATGAACAAAAGATATCAATCAAACAATGAACAATAAAAAACAAACGTCCTTTAATCCTCGGCATCCATTGATCACCTATAACAAATGATCTTGTCTAATGAATATGGCCCTCAGAAGGTGCACTTCCTTGGTATTATTCCAAGATGTTCAAATGGGAACGGCTATGATAGTTTTGCCATGAAGATGAGCTTCACAACAATGATAGCAGTGTGTAGTAACGAGTTGATTGCAAGCAATGAAGGAATTGGTGCCAAAGGCGCGCTGTAATTCCTACAGAGTAACAATACTAAAAGCTTGGATGAATGAAATGGAAGAATAGGGTTCAATTTATAGACTTGTGAGAGAGAAGATCAACGGTATAGAACAGTTGAGGAACGTGCGCGAATAAGAAGAAAACATGTGTCTTGCTCTATTTTTTATGAGAAGAATTAATAAAATAGAAGAATGAGTTAACTGAAGACATTAAATCAATTAAAAGAATAGATCAATTAGTTAAGAAAATAGAACTAGAAGATGGGAATTGCATGAGGATGAGAAGATATTTTAGCTCAATTAAATATTTGGAATATTCAATTGCATGTGCACAAGGATTGAATTATATTTAGAGATAACTCAATTTAGAAGAAATGAGCTTTGTAATGAAGATGAGCTTCACAACAATGGTAGCGATATAGTAATAAGTTGATCGCAAGCAAAAGGAATGATGTGGGTGCCAAAGGCGCATTGTAAATCCTGCAGAGTAACAATACTGAAAGCTTGGATGAATAAAATGGAAGAACAAGGTTCAATTTATAGACTCAGAAGAGAAGATCGACGGTATAGAAAGAATGAGAAGATCAACGGTATAGAACGGTTGAGGAACGTGTGCAAATAGGAAGAGAACAAGTGTCACCCAAAAGCTATTTTATTTGAGTTAACTACTTTCTTTTCTAAAGATAAGACATGTTTTTCATAAATTAGAAAGTTTTTTTCCAATTTAAGAGATATTGATAAAAACAAGGTTGATTGAGTCAGTTAACTCAACTTGTGATTTGCTTTTGCATGATTTGAGAGAAATTAAATAATAAATTATTTAATAATGTGTGCATGAAGAAGAAGAATTTTTTTTGTGCCTGGTAAACTTTTTTCACGTGACCGGTGACGCTGGCACGACACGCTCTCCGGTACCACGAGGATGGGGGGAGACTGGACCTCGTAACCATCTTTACCGCAATGGAATTACTTAGCCAATCGAGCTAGGGCCCCCGTCTAAGAAGAAGACTTATTTTTAGAAGATTTGGAAGATATTTGAAGAAATACAAGATAAGAAAGCAAATTAAATAAATAGATTTATTTAATTGTTGTGCATGATTTGGAAAAATAAATAAAATATTTGATTATATTTATTTTTTGGAGATTGAGAGGATTTAAATAAATTTAATTTGATTTATTCAAATTTGGAAGAATGATTTGATTTAATTAAATAATTAAGAATTATTTAATTGTTTTGGAAGAATTTAATTAAATAAAGGATTTTATTTAATTTTGACTTTAGAAAAGGTAATTAAATATTTTGATATTTAATTAATTTAGAGGAATATGAATCAAATAAATAAATTTATTTGTTTATTTATTGATAGAAGAATTAGAATGAAATAAATATTTAGACTAAGTCGTGTCATTTTTAGGCGTATACATTTTGCCCCTCTTTGATGCAATGCAGTTTACGAGGTTGCTTCAAAGAATAATTTTTTTTGATAATGATACATGCCCCAGTTTGCCCTTGGTACAGGTTTAACGACGATAGGATGCCCCCTCGGGAGATTGGACGAGAAAAAGGCAGAAGGATGTGAGACAGACAATCTCATGATGAAGAAGGTAAAATTAGGTTGGGGATAAGAAATTGGTTGGAGAAAGAGCTGAATGATACGCAATGCAAGATAGAATGATACCACACACAAGCAAGTAAGCAAGTATGCACAAATGATACAAGAACAAACAAGGTATTGCTCCTGTCAAGCGGTAAACCAACGATATACTGATAACGATATATGACAATGTTGTCATGGTGGGGAACGATATATCCCTAGACCAACACAGCAGGCGTGTTGTCATGGCAGGGAATGATAGATCCCAAGAGAAACACGAAGGATAGTGTCTAGTTTCAGGAAATGAAGCATGTCGTGTAAGATGTGTGTGTTGGTCTAATTTCGACAATGCCACATCCTGTATAAGACAATTGATTGATTAACTAATCAAGTTGGTTTACAACCAGACAAGGATCAAGACCACTGATTATGATTGGATCATTTGACAAGATTGACTTGACTTGATTGATATGGATTAAGGACGGACTTGCATTTGGATCATTGCTCAGGTTGACCGAATTGAGAAGAATGGACCACAATGATAGATAGAATACTAATTGATAGAAGAATGACTCGATAGAAGGAATCACAAGCTTTAATAAACATTGATACTCTGCATTCTGGATCATTATTGCATGGGATATGGACGCTTTGGAAATTTTTATTGCATGGGATATGGATGCTTTTGTGGATGCAAATGTTTTTGCCATCTTGATATTGCAAGTATTTCAAAATGCTTATTTCATCATCGGGCTATTTTTTGGTACTTTTTCTGAATGTTGTAAGTTAATACAAGCATCTAGGTATAATTGAACCGAGATAACCTGAGTGTTTCTTAAATGGATTTTGATTTAGCAAGTTAATACAAGCATCGAGGTATAATTGAACCGAGATGACCTGAGTATTTCTTGCGTATCAACAGAAAAGGATTTCCCCCTTTCATGTTAGACCTTTGATGTCCTCAATGATCTTTTGTTGATCATGTCATTAGACAAGGATTCACATTACTAAAGATTGATCCACAAGCAGCAAACAAAGAAAAGAATCATGCCCCCATCATAGCATCTCTAACTTTTGGCATCCTTGAGTAGCATAGAAAAACATGATAACAAAAATCAAGACTCTGTAACCTAACTCGATCACAAACACAAAACATTCTTGCATTTAGATGTGTTTTTCTTGCCATAATTTAGATAGAATCAATTTGAGTGCTTAAGGTACTTGTTTACTTTGCGTTGGATAGGTTGATGTTTTGCATCAAGATTTTTGCTTAAAAAGCAGGTTTTGCTTGCGCTTGCTTGCCTGGTGAAAGATTCCACAATACTTATTGGTGAGATGGACTCTAAGGGACTAACCTAGTGCCTCAGGGGCTCATTGCTAAATGGCCTTGCCTACGTGATGACACAGAGGCAACGTAGTTCCGGGTGAACCCTAATGGACCTAAGACCTAGGCGATAGAAAGTGGTGTGGACTTAGATAGATAGAAGGACTAGACATGCAACAGATGGGACAGTGGAGCCTCGGGGGCACATTTGATAAATGACCTTGCCTACGTGACGATGCAGAGGCAACGTAGTTCATGGACATTGGACCACATGGATACTGATGACAGACACTATGCTAGGCTAACACTGTGGATAGGATATTGGATGAGACCTTGGTTGACAAGGTGACAAAAGAGATAGAGTATCAAGCCATGATAGGTTATTGTTAGGATTTTTTTATGGAACAGATATGGATCGAATGGGACATGAGTCGAAGGAAGAATGGACACAAGGTGATCAGTTTCCCAAAGATGGAGGAAGTGGTTTATCACAAGTAATGCCTATTTACCAGGTTTTCACCACTTGCTTTTATTTGCACGAAAGCTAAAAAGTATGCATGATGCCTGTTTGCCAAGTTTTCATCATGATACCTATCCAAGGCGCCTGTTTGCCAGGTTTTCACCAAAGGATGATTTTTTTGTATTTTTCTATTTTTTTTGTTTTTATTGTATTTTTCTAATTTTTTTTTATTTTTTTGTATTTTTTTGATTTTTTTGATATTTTTGTATTTTGCTGATTTTTTTGTATTTTGTGCCCCCCTTACATTGGGGTTCTCTGAGGTATAGAACTGACGAAGATGCATGTTGTTGATTGGGTCATCGAATAGCTCATCTTCTGATGTTGCTAACTGATATGCCCCCAATCCATAAGCAGCTACGATCACCTAAGGCCCAAGCCAGTTGGGCTCAAATTTGCCTTTCTTTTCCTGATCCTGTTGATTGCGGGGGTTCTCCTTAAGTACTAGATCTCTAACTTTAAAGACTCTTGGGCGGACTCTGTGGTTGTAGCTTCGTGACATCATTTTCCAATACACCTTGAGATGATCAAAAGCTTTCTGTCTCTTTTCCTCTAGCAACTCTAGTTCTTGCACTCTGGAAACTCTATACTCTTCATCTATTATGAGACCTTTTAACGACACCCTGAGAGATGGTAGTGTGACCTCGATGGGTAGGATAGCTTTTGATCCATAGACAAGGGCGTAAGGGGTAGCACCTGTGGGAGTGTGTATACTGGTTCTGTAGGCCCACAAAGCGAGATTTAGTTGGATGTGCCAATCACGGCCAACATCATTGATTGTCTTCTTGAGGATTTTCAAGATGGTCTTGTTGGATGCTTCTGCTTGGCCATTGCCTTGGGGTTAATAGGGTGTGGAGAAATGGTGCTGGATTTTGAATCGGTCACAGAGTTCTTGGACATCCTAGTTTTTGAAGGGTCTTCTGTTATCCGTGATAATGGATGAGAAAATTTTGTATCTGCATATGAGGTAATTAAGGATGAATGAGGAGATTTGTTTACCTGTGACGGTGGTGAGGGGGACGGCTTCAATCCACTTGGTAAAGTACTCAGTGGCGGTTATTATGAATTTGTGGCCGTTGGATGAGGGTGGGTGGATTTTGCCTACAAGGTCAAGTCCCCATTGACAAAAGGGCCAAGGTGTCATTAAAGGTCTCAACTCTTGAGCTGGTACATGTATCAGGTTCCCGTGTATCTGGCACTACTTGCACTTGTTCACAAATTGATATGAATCTGTTTCCATGTTCGGCCAATAATAACCCAAACGCATGAGTTTCTTAGCTAAGGAAGGACCGCTAGAGTGTGTTCCGCAGATCCCTTCGTGTACATCTTGTAAGGTGGTTTGGGATTCTTCTCATTCTAAACAATGGAGTAAAGTACCATCTAGACCACGTCGGTATAGGGTGTCGACAATAATGGTATAATGAGAGGTTTGGCGTATAAAGGTTCGTCATTGGTTTGAAGATAAGTCAAGTGGGAGGGTGTTGTCCTTGAGGTAAGTGTAAACCTTACCGTACCAAGGTGAATCAAATCCAACTAATAGGCATATGGAGTGGGTTTCAAGAAGATCATAAGTTGGTTGCTGAATTGATTCCACTAAGAACTCGTACCATGACTCATTCTCTGGGATTTCAAGGAGAGAGGCAATGGTTGCCATGGCATGTACTACTTTGTTTTCAATGTGAGGTATCTGCTCAAAAGAGATGATCACAAAGTATTCCTTAAAGTTCTTGACCATCCATTTGTATGGGACAAGCTTCTCATCTTTGGTTTGGTAATCCTCATTGACTTGATTGATTACTAGTTGAGAATCACCATAGACGTGTAGCTCTTTGATTTTCCACTCTGTTGCCATTTTGAGGCCAATGACCAAGGCTTCTGTTGGGTGAATATTTCAACTCACTGATGGCAAAATGGTTATATCAACCACAGTATGATGAGATAAATCTCTCCTCTCAGCAAGGGGAGGTTCCCTTTTAACTATTACAAACTTATTTACACTAAATACTAGATTTGGGGGTGTGTTACATTCATCATTTTCTCTTCTTTCAGAAAAGATGTTTACAATGTTTCACGGTAATATTCAATAATGCTTCTACACTTAAACAATAATCAACAATATTCTTGTAAGTTGAAGCACAAAGTCTTTCAACTTACTTCACAAAAATATTCACGAACCAAGTGAATAATCTCAAGTACAAAGTCTTCAAATTATCCCTAGAAAGATTTTAAAAGTAACTGTATCACCAGTTGGAGCACAAAGTCTGTCAACTAACAACACCACTGATTCACGCGAATGTGATTGAAAATTATAGCGCAAAGTCTACAAGTTCTCAACACGATTCATATACAAAGCAAACAACTACAAGCTCAAAGTCTTTATAATCCTTCACCAAGAAACACTTTCAACACACATAGATTCAAGGAAATAATATAACACAAAGTTTATATAACTTATCTTGAATGTCCTCCAATCATAATAACCAAGCACCACTTTATCCAATCAATCAACAAGAGAAATCAGCAAAAATGCCATATGTACATCCTCACTCATACAAATTCGATTCAACACAAAGTTTAATATCAAAACTCGCCTTCTTTATTCATTGGAATTGATCATACAATTTAAACATAAAGTCTCAAAGTTGAGTCTCAATTTGGGCAGCACTTTGTTGCCTAAGATTAAAATCATATTTACAATAGAGGCCCTCTTTATTTATAGGGAGAGGCCTTGAGAAAATTTAGGAAAAACCTAACTACTTTGACTTATTCAAAAATAGGAGTCCTTATTGACTTGGGACTTCCTATGTTTTTACATGTAATTACATATGAGAAAAGTACACGTAAAAGTGTCTAAAACTAAATGAAAAGTACATATGAAACTACAAAAATATTCTAAGACATGATGGCTTTCATCAACTCCCATTCCCTATAATCTGCACACATCTTCATGATGATTGGTCCACGAACCCAATTCAAGAGTAACTTGCCAGGTTTGATGACTCAGTATCTTTGTGTGCCACTTCCATTATCACTGCTACTCACTCTCCAATGTCTATTGCATTGTCCATACATGATTGCTCATCTCTAAACACAACCGCTCCTCCTTGACTACAAGTGGCACAACACATCATTCTCATTGTCATGACTATGAATTGAATCACCTGTCTCCATGAGTAATGGCTTTCAACATCCTTCTTTACTGTCATGTACATGCTCCTATTATTAGACCCCTGCTATCTTGTGCTTCATTACTTTGGCCTTCTTAGGCGATGGGCCAATCATTTGAAAGATAGACTCCTTCTGATGACGTGATGACCTCAACAGCTTTGCAGGAGAAACCGTAACAAAAAGTCATGATCTTACAGTTAGGGGAAATACTGGTAATTTTGGGAAACTGCATGTTGATGATCACGACTATGGAGACATGCTTGAAAAGGGCTATAGTGCGAGCATGCCAAAATTCAGAGGAAAGCGGGCTTGGAAGATCAAAACTAAAAATTTCCCAGAGTTAGGAAAATTTGGGAGAGTGTTTGCATGGGTTTGGGAAGATCATTGGTTAACATGCATGAGCGGCAAAAAACACCACCTTTGCATGTAGTCACTTGAATGATGTGTATGTCAGAGCAGGAGATTTTGCCGCTATTGCAAGTAATAAGGAGATTACAACTTCATGTGTCAAGGCGGTGAGAAACGCCAACACTGCAGAGGAGTGGAAATTTCAACTACTTGGGGGAGTGATTTCGCCGCTTATACAAGTGGAATACCTCAATCTATGTGGGAAACGCCGCCCATACACCTGGTGATGGACGAACTTCTGAAGGGTTTAAACACGGCACATTTCATACCAAGTGGACTTGGTAAAGCGGCGAAAAATGCCGACGTCGCATGTTAGTGATACTAGGGTTTACATTTGGGATTTGAAGGTTCGGCGAGATTTAACCGCTACTCATTCACAAACGAAAATACTTATAAAACGATTCAAACCCCAGGTTATTACGAGAGACAACAGCAAGAGAAACAAGAAACCCTATCCCACAAAGCAATTTAAATAGAAACGTAGCTGAGTATAATCAAAAATACAAAATGAAAGAAAGAACTTCAAAACAATGGGATGACGAACTTACCAGAAGGCAGAAACGCCAATGATAGATCCAAAATGTGGTGATTTCCTTCAGACTCGCCTCTGTGGTGTTGGATTGAGTGCAAATGACAATAAAAGAAAAATACCAAACAAAAAGGTTTAAAAAACAACTTAAAACAGCCTAAATCCAAAACCTAGATATGCATTTATGACACACGAGTTAGCTGGTGTAGGTTTAAAGATGTGTCGGCGGTAAAAATCGCCGCTCCTACACGTGGGGTAGCATGCACGGGTGGGTGATTTCACCGCTTTGAGACAAGGCTTAAAATAACCTCAACATGTATGAGTGGTTGAAAACACTGCTCCCACATGCCAAAACAAAGACTTCAAACATGTAATAGCGGCAAAAAATGCCACTTTTACATGTCAACAAAAAATTACTAACACCTAAAAATTGACAATCTTTATTAGTTTACAACTTAAGCGATCCACGCAAATATCGAGGAGTTGATTTGAGGATAGGTTGCAAATGGATTTAGGGCGTCAAGCGACTTCGCGTGAGACTAAGAGAATCTTGTCTCGATCTGCGAACTTAGAGTGTAGGTCACGAAATAGACAAATTTTGTGGGGGTTGTCTACAAAAATGAGCATAGCTAATTTTGAGAACAACAGCTTCATATTCTGCTATGTTGTTGGTGCATGGGAATAACAGAAGGTCAGACTTCGGTATGGTGTCGCCATAAGGAGTTACAAACAAGATTCCTGCCCCCGATCCATGGTTTGTGTAGGAGCTATCAAAGTAGAGTTTCCAGGAATGTGTTGATATATTGAATAAGGATTCATCTGGAAACTCAAATTGCATTGGTGTGATGTCCTGTAGTGGTGCATCTGCTAACTGATCAGCAATGACTTGCCCCTTGATAGCCTTTCTGTCTACATACTCAATGTCATATTCACTTAGGAGCATTACCCATTTGGCTAGGCGACTTGTTAGAGCTGCTTTGCTTAGTAAGTACTTCAGTGGATCTATTTTTTCAATAAGTTTGACTGGATATGCTAGCATATAATGTCAGAGTTTTTGGGAAGCAAAAACTACCGCAAGACATGATCTTTCTATCTGAGAGTATTGCAACTCATAGCCCACCAATGTGCGATTGATGTAGTAGACGGCTATTTCTTTACCTTCGTAATCTTGTTGTGCTAGAAGGGCCCCAAGAGTTGTTGGTGTAGCAGATATGTATAGTAACAATGGCTTCCCTTAGATAGGAGGCATGAGAATAGGTGGATTCATAAGATACTCTTTTAGTTTGTCGAATACCTCTTCGCATTTCTCATCCCACCTAAATGGAATGTTCTTATGTAGGAGATGACTGAAGGGTTGACACTTGTCTGCCAGTTGTGATATAAACCTACGGATTACTTGTAGCTTGCCCTGTAGAGATCTTAGTTGAGTAAGATTTTTGGGTGGTGGCATGTCCATAATAGCCTTGACTTTGGCAGGGTCCACCTCTATTCCATTTGTCGATACAATAAAACCTAAGAGCTTGCCTAAGGTGACTCCAAACACACATTTCTTTGGGTTCAACCTGACTTTGAATTGTTCTAGTCTCTGAAAGACTTTCTCTAACATGTCCAGGTGTGATTCTCTTGTGAGTGACTTTACAAGGATATCATCTACATAGTCTTCCATGGTGACGTGCATCATATCATGGAATATAGTGGTCATAGCATGTTGATATGTGGCTCCTACGTTATTTAGCCCAAATAGCATGACATTCCAGCAGAAAGTGCCTCATGGACAAGTAAAAGTTGTCTTATGCTAGTCTTTTGGTGCTATCATGATCTGATTATATTCTGAGAAGCCATCCATGAGATATAACATGGTATGCCCTGCTATTAAGTCGACTATGATATTTATATTTGGCAATGGAAAATCATCCTTGCAGCAAGCTTTGTTTAGATCTATGAAATCATTGCATAGTCTGACTCGGCCATCAGGTTTGGATACTGGTACTATGTTGGAGACCCATTCTGGATAGTCTATAGCTCTGATGAACCCTACATCCAGTAGTTTCTTGAGTTCCTCTTTTACTAGCAGTGCAATGTGTAGATGCATCTTTCTAAGCTTCTGTTTCACTGATTTCACTCCTGGATCTAGCAGAAGATGATGTAGAATCAAATCTAGATCTAACCCCGGCATATCTGCGTATGACCAAGCAAAATTGACTTGCTTTTTCTTGAATAATGGTACAAACTTAGTCTTTTCTGGTGGGGTTAGAGACTTAGCAAAGTGAATGATCTTAGGTTGTTCCTTTGTTCCAATGTTAACAGGTTTTGTAGGTTCCACAACAATCTGAGACTTCTCCTGGTGCATGTCATTGGGGAGAGTGTCAAGCATTCCATCGTTAGGTGCCACAGTTGGGTTTTTACCATCGGATGTGTCCTTTCTTTTTACTATTTTGGGATCTGACACTGCTGCGGAGTAGTTTTCACCATCAGATCCAATTTTATTTTGATATTTTTGGAACTGGAAGGCTTGGCATCCTCTCTGAAATAAGCCACAGTATTTAGTTCAATGGTGAAGCCAGCTTTATGATCTCCTTTAGGTAGGTCCCTAAGTTCCATGTAGTCAATATAGGCATCATCATTTTGGAACATATCTAGTTGTGGGGTTCCTTATAGATCCTAGTCAATAAGCTCAGGATACACAAGGGGGAGGGAGTCAGAGGATAGATCTGATTCATTGATAGTTTGAATGGATATGCTAGGAGTATTGGTAGGGAGAGTGTTTGGGATGGTACTTTCCTCCAAATTGTTTATTGCGATAGAACTCGAACCTTCCTCGAAAGTTGTATTCTCCGAGATAGGCAAATCACACTCTAATGGCCTATGCCGTAGCGTTTGTCCCTCACGGTAGGGGCTATAAGGTTGAATGGTGTCAACCTCTTTGTCATCATAGGAGTGCTCTATTAGCTCATTCCACTCATATTCATTGGAATCTGTGTCACTGTCCTCTTGAAGGGTATGGATCATTTCCACAAGACAAGCATTTGCTTTAGCTTTGCCCTTAACCTTATATCCTAGACCTTTTGTAGTTCTAGCCAATGAGGATGAAGATGGTTGAATGTGTTCTCTAATTCCTTCTTTTCTTAGGCCAATGGGGCCTTGTCCTTCGTAACCCATTCTATGTAGGATAGACTCAACTCGCCCATAGATTTCTGTTGGGAGCTTAGGTGGTTCTTGTTGTGTGCTCTCTTCTTCTTCTATGTAGAGCCATTGTAAGACATCTCTTTCCTATGTTTCATCTGATAGGGTCCCCCATTTTACAAAGAGAGTTGTGGGAGGTGTAGGGGGGTAGATGGCTTTGGAAAATGCTTGGGTCGCCCAAAGGATCTAGGAGATAGAGGCAATTTGGCCAAGTTGAGGCTATGCTCGATGGAGTACTCCCCTACTCTTGTTTCTTTGATGGTAATTTTTTTCTCTTTGGGCTTGGATGAGGAAGCTTCAAAGGTAGAATCATGTTGTGAGGTAGGGGATGTAGATGCTCTATTGTTGGGTATGATGCAATCGGGTTTTGAGAGGACAGAATTGCAATGTTGAAAGGGGTCGGGATCACCTTGGATGGTGACTTGCTTGCCGTTATGAGGGAATTTTATGCATTGGTGATAGGTGGAAGGCACAGCTTTCATGGCATGAATCCATGGTCTACCTAGGAGAATATTATAGGCTAGCTCCCTATCTAAGACTTGGCACACATCTTTTATCACCGATCCCACTTTTATGGCTAATACCACTGTTCCTTTGGTAGTTCTCTCCTCTTCATCATAGGCTTTGATAGTAATCTTCTTCCTTGGATCGACTGCATTTCAAAGAACCCCAATGTAAGGACTAGCTTGAGCGTGCAAATATTTAAACTAGCTTCCCCATCAATGAGAACTCTCTTGATGCGGTGCTTATGGATGGAGGTGACGATATGTAAGGGGGTGTTATGAGGCTGAGACATTGAGAGGTCATCTTGTTCGGTAAATGATACGGTACTAGAGGAAGTGAGATTTCCTACCATGGCTTGAAACTTCTCTTGGGCCAAGTTCGTGGGTACTGTCGTTTCCACTAAGGCTTTATCAAGAATCTCCTTGTGGGAAGGAGATAGACACAACTCTAAGATAGAAATGTGGGCAGGACTCTTCTGCAGTTGGTCTATGACACTATACTGATGGAAGTTGGACTGAGAAGGTGATGACCTTGGAGGGAGGGTATTCAACGTGACCTTACTACTGTGGGTGATGATGCTGCAATCAGTTTTGTTGGGTCCTAATTGTTGGTTAGATGTAACCACATTGATTTGTGGGACATGCTCTTATATGCAATTGATGGTATAATCAAATGGCACACTTGCATAATTGGCATTACTATTCCCATTATTCTGATTTTGCCTGTTGCGATTGTTGTTGTTGTTGTCGTTGTTGTTGTATGGCCTGTCGTGATTGAGAAGTGGATCTTTGTAAGCCACATGCGTCTCATTAGAAGTATGTTGTTGAGCACCTCCTTGATTTTGATCAAGTATGTCTTGAATAACATGTTTGAGACGGATACAATTGTTGGTTCTATGTCCTCTTCCTCTATGATACTCACAAAAGTCGGTGTCTTTCCAATAGTGAGGTTTTATTCGAGGTTCATAATAGCTTGTTGGTGGTAGAGTGATTTCATTGTTGGCTAATAGATTCTTTAATGCAGATTCTTGGGACTCACCCAACGGTGTGAACTTTCACCTTGGATTTGAGTTGAACCATGGTCTTGGCTCCCGAGAGAATGTTTTGTTGGGCGTAACATTGCTTGCCTCTCCTTTGAGAGTGAATATTAGTTGTTGTTTGGGAGCCGCCACCTTGGCATCAACTACTCCATCATTGACGACATTTTTATTCTTAGTCCAAAACTTTGATTTGTTGGTCGTGTAGTTGGAGGTAGGTGTGTCCTTGTATAACTTGATTTGTCCTTTGGCGATCATAGCCTTTTTTATGAATAATCCCATTTCAATGACCTTCGAAAATGAGGTAGGGCACTGAATTTGTATTTGGTAGTTTAGATCAGAGTTGAGGTTGTGGACAAACATCTCCATTAATTGCTTCTCAGGTACATCATATGAGCATTTGCTTGCTAGTTGTCTCCACCTTTATAGGAAGGAGGTGAATGATTCACCACTCTTTTTCTTGGTATTGCATAGGTCAAGCATGGAGACTTCATGTTCAATATTGTACGAGAAGTGCGTGATGAATTTCTTGACTAACTCATCAAAAGTCTTGATCCCTGGTGTAAGCCGTGAGAACCACTCCATGGCTTGACTACCTAGAGATCTAGGGAATAGTCTCATTAAGAAAGTCTTGTTGTGAGTTACTTCCATGCATACAGCGTTGAATTCCCTAATGTGATCTCTAGGGTCTCCTTTTCCTTTGTACTTGTCAAACTTAGGAACTTCGAATCGAAAGGGGAATGGTACCATGTTCAAACTTTTATCAAAGGGGTATGGTGCAATATCTTCCAAGGAGTATGTTTTAGTGTTTGTACCCATCTTGAGATCTATCATTTGTTGCGTTAGACCCTCAATTTGTTTCCTCATTTCTTCCATAGGTGTGTTTGGGTCTATGACTTTCTTTCCTTTGTCCTCACCGGTGTGGTGTTCTTGATTATCCTCTATGGTCTCTTTGAGTTTACTTAGATCGAAATCAGTGGGGAGCTTAAGTCCAAGATTTGCAAGATGAATAAAATACTTGTGAGGGTCTTCATGGAGCACTTTCTCTAGCAAGCGTTGGAATTTCTGATATTAGAGGTGTCCTTGATAATCTTCACAAGAGATTTCCTCATCACTATCATGAGGGGTGACAATACAGTCAGATGATCCGGCCATTTCAAGTTGCTTTTGGTATTGAGATCTAGTAAGAACCATGCAAGGCGACGTCGGATGCAATGAGATGAAACTAGAGATTTTGGCAAGATGCCGGTGGAGACTGCTAAGAATAGGATACTTATGACAAGATTTGGACAAGGGACTCTCTCGATCAATGATTCCAAGTAAGACGGCTGATACAAGACGATAGCCACTAGTAAGGGTACTCGATATCTGTCTTACTATGTAGGGGCTAGTCATGCACCAAGACCACTAGCAAAATTCTGTGACTTACTAGGGTTACTTGAATCCAAAATGATCTAAAAAAGGGGCCTATGCTAATCTGATATGGGATACTTTGACTTTGGACTAGGGAGACCTGATAGAAGGTGAATGAGATGACTAATGAAAGAGAGACTTTGACACGAAATGGATGGAAAACGTGACTGCAAGGTAAGATCTGATCTCGAAACTTGGAACTAGGCTGAAATGGGTACCCAAAAATGGTAAAATTTTCCTCTCAAAGACCGTGGAAGTACTCACTGTCACACATGCGCCGGAATAGATGCGCAGCATAAACTGGTAAATGCGTGAAAAGTTGGTACAGATGCGCAATACTGGTAAACTTCAAATGCACAGCAACAAGTGTTAAAAGTGCAATAAGTCAGTACATATGTGCAACAAGTCGGTATAAATGCGCAGTTTTAGACAGCAAATGTGCAGATCTGGCTTTTTTAGTATTTTTGCAAATTTTGGGCAATTTTTTTGATGTTTTTTGGTATCTTTGGCTGCAAGGTCTTTTTGATCTGATTTTCTAAAATTATGGCAAGAAGACACAGCAAACACAAAGAATGTTTTTATGGTTTTTTATTTTTTTGTGATTTTTTGACTCTTTTTGGACTAAAAGAAAGCAAGTACAATCCTAGGTTTAGGATAGTATAAAATCGAATTCTCACTATCTCTAGTGAAGCATCTTCGGGAGGTGATAATCACCCTTCCCTACACCGGATTATAGGAGTTTTTGGCCACTAAGACGAAGGTGTTTAATAAAGGCAACCGTTCGAGTGGTTATACATGCGATAGCACTACTCTCTGTTATGGAGTCTCCCAGCCTGCAAGGGTTGCGCCTTGAAGGGTTTTGGGGGAGGTTGGCTATCGGTATAACACAACTGCACTCATTTTTTGAAGCTTTCACTCCAAACACAATTTATTTATAGTGGATTGGTAGGGCTTGACATCTAGCCTGTTACCCCTTAGGGTCATACCTACTTAGATGGACGGTATCTAAGAGCAGGCCCTTCTAAAGGAAAAACACATGCAAAAATGATATGTCTGGCATTTTGATCACCCAAGATAGGGGAGAGCATAGGCCTGGTATCATTCCCAAAACATAGAAGACAGTGGTTCTTTTCCCCTAGTTAACATGAGAAAAACTAGATGAGCTATCTACTTGGGAAAGTACAGAAATTTGTTAACTTTGAAGTGATAACAAGATAGCAATGGTTCCATTTTACCCAGATAGTAGTGTTTTGTTAACTTTGAAGTGATAACAAGATAGCAATGGTCCAGTTTTACCAAGATAGAAATAAGTTTGTTAACTTTGAAGGATAACAATATAACAATGATTCAATGATATGCAAGATAGCAATGATTCAATTACCGCCTTCCTAGTTAAGACTATGTCAGATTTGCATGAGCATCCATTTACTTTCCCGTTAGAAATTGAAGTGTGAGTTAACAAGTGCAACTATATGATTCTAAACCAGTACCTAGTCTGCAAATAGATCAAGAGTGTTCCTGCAAAAATATATTAACATTAGCGAAAACTTCAAGGAAACCCTAAAAAATCACTGCCTAGATCAAATGCACAACTTCAGAGCTTAAATGCACAAAAATAGATCTCAGAAGCGCCACAGTACATATGCGCTAAGACAGAGGTCAAAAGCTCAAGAAAATAGTATATATGCGCCGAACTGACAGATGCATTGTATCAGAGGATAGATGCGCCGAAACAAAGTCTGTATGCACTGGAACAGATAGTAGATGCATGTTAGGATGTGTCAGATGCACGATTTCCTCCTGTGTACGATTTTCTAAAACCCAAAAACTCAGTTTTTGGCTTAAAAATTGGGGCTAGGCCCCACGGTGTTTAGTTCAATGAAATAAGCCAATATCCACAAAGCATACTCATCAAAATCAAAATCCATGTAAGCAATACTCAAGTCATCTTGGTTTAATTATACCTAGATGCTTGTATTAACTTACAACATTTGGAAAGAGTACCAAAAAATAGCCTGATGATGAAATAAGCACTTCAAAATACTTGCAATATCAAGATGGCAAAAACATTCACATCCACAAAGCATCCACAAAAGCATCCATATCCCATGCAATAAAAACTAGCCATGGTATTTAGTTCAATGGCCAATTGGAGTAAACCTTCGCATCCACATCCCATGCAATAAAAACTAGCCACGGTATTTAATTCAATATCCCACCGGATGTGCCAGAAATGTTAAGAGAAAATTGGAGTAAACATGAATAATCAATATATCAATATCAATAATACCCAAAACTCAATGAAATAATGAACAAAAGATATTAATCAAACAATGAACAATACAAAGGAAACCTCCTTTAATCCTCAGCTTCCATTGATCGCCTATCATAAATGATCTTGTCTAATGAATATGGCCCTCAGAAGGTGCACTTCCTTGCTATGATTCCAAGATGTTCAAATGGGAATGGCTATGATAGTTTCGCCATGAAGATGAGCTTCACAGTAATGATAGTAGTGTGTAGTAATGAGTTGATCGCAAGCAATGAAGGAATTGGTGCCAAAAGTGCACTGTAATTCTTGCAGAGTAACAATACCAAAAATTTGGATGAATGAAATTGAAGAATAGGGTTCAATTTATAGACTTGTGAGAGAGAAGATCAACGGTATAGAAAGAACAAGAAGATCAATGGTATAGAATGGTTGAGGAACATGCATGAATAAGAAGAAGACATGTGTCTTGCTCTATTTTGCATGAGAAGAATTAATAAAATAGAAGAATGAGTTAACTGAAGAGATTAAATCAATTAAAAGAATAGATCAATCAGTTAAGAGAACAAAACTAGAAGATGGGAATTGCATGAGGATGAGAAGATATTTTAGCTCAATTAAATATTTGGAATATTCAATTGCATGTGCACAAGGATTGAATTATATTTAGAAATAACTCAATTTAGAAGAAATGGAGCTTTGTAATGAAGATGAGCTTAACAACAATAGTAGCAATATAGTAATAAGTTGATCGCAAGCAAAAGGAATGATGTGGGTGCCAAAGGCGCACTATAATTCCTGCAGAGTAACAATACTAAAAGTTTGGATAAATGAAATGGAAGAACAGGGTTCAATTTATAGACTCAGAAAAGAATATCGATGGTATAGAAAGAATGAGAAGATCAACAATATAGAACGGTTGAGGAATGTGCATGAATAGAAAGAGAACAAGTGTCACCCAAAAGTTGTTTTATTTGAGTTAACTACTTTCTTTTCTAAAGATAAGACATGTTTTTCATAAATTAGAAAGTTTTTTTCTAATTTAAGAGATATTGATAAAAACAAAGTTTATTAAGTCAGTTAACTCAACTTGTGATTTGCTTTTGCATGATTTGAGAGAAATTAAATAATAAATTATGTAATTTTGTGTGCATGAAGAATAAGACTTATTTTTAGAAGATTTGGAAGATATTTGAAAAAATACAAGATAAGAAAGCAAATTAAATAAATAGATTTATTTAATTGTTGTGCATGATTTGGAAGAATAAATAAAATATTTGATTATATTTTATTTTTGGAGATTGAGAGGATTTAAATAAATTTGATTTGATTTATTCAAATTTGGAAGAATGATTTGATTTAATTAAATAATTAAGAATTATTTAATTGTTTTGGAAGAATTTAATTAAAGGATTTTATTTAATTTTGACTTTAGAAGAGGTAATTAAATATTTTGATATTTAATTAATTTAGAGGAATATGAATCAGATAAATAAATTTGTTTGTTTATTTATTGATAGAAGAATTAGAATGAAATAAATATTAAGAATATTTATTTAGACTGAGTCATGTCATTTTTAGGCATATACATGGACCAGTCTCAAATCATTTTGATCTTCTCTAGATTGTTATAAATGCCAAAGTGGTTGATATTGTAACCAAGGTACCAAATCTACATGGTACCAAATGTGCATTTGCTAAGGTTAGCTTGTATCTTGTGTTGGAGTAATGTATCCAATACTTGTGCAACATATTGCACATGTTCTTCCTAGGCCTTATTGAAGATGAGGATATCATCTAAGTAGATAAAGACAAAGGTAGGAATTGATGATTGTACGAAGGACATCATTCATCAAGAACATGAATGTCACAAGAGCATTAGTTAGGCTAAAAGGCATAACAATCCATTCATAGAGCCCTTCTTGTATTTTGAATGCAATTTTTCAAATGTCTTCTTATTGGATTGGAACTTAATAATATCTTGATTTCATATCAGTTTTGGTGAAGTAACACAACCCATAGAGCTAATCCAGGAGATTGTCAATGCATAGAAAACAATGTATGTTCTTCACCAAGATCTTTTTAGGGGCACAATAGTCAATGTAGAGTTGCCATGTGTCATCCTTCTTGGGTACAAGCATAATCGAACTACCATAAGGGGATGAACTTAGATGAATCTTTCCTTGATCAACCAATTCTTCAACTTGGCATGAAATTATGTCATTATCCCAAATGGATCTACAATACAAAGAACTATTTGGAAGAGATCTAGGATTCAAGTCAATTTTGTCTTGTAACCAATGTGTAGGAATATTTGTGCAATCAGCAAAGACTTCATTGCACTAATGTAATACAATGTTGAGTTGATGTTACTCCAGCACAGTAGGCATGGGATTACACATTGTGAGAGTGTGCTTGCTCAATAGCATAGGTATGCCTATGTGAACCATCAGAAGTATGAACTTCTATGTGTGAGTAATTATTTTGCTATAGTATTTAACTAATATTAGGGTCAATCTGGATTATGGCAACAATTCTTGTAGCTCGAAGTACCAATTGCCGATGTGAATTCTCTAACATTGTAATTTCACATTGTAAGCACCCTTGAGATTTTAGACAAAGGGCCTGCCAATCAAAATATCACAAACTTCTAGGGGTGTGGCATCACAAGTGACTATGTCACATAGGTTTAACAACATAATTAATCAAGCACTTATGACTTGTATCTCTTTGTTGTGTAGCAACCATCACAAAGAGTAGAGCTAGATGATCATTCATGTGGAGTCCAAGGCACTAGACCACATTTTGTGCCACGATGTTCTTTTCGCTACCACTACCAATGATGACAAGCATGTGCTTGCCATTAACCCAACACATCATGTGGAAAAGTTGTTCCCATTCTCCTAAAGTGTTAACTAGGGTTCTTGTGTTAAGGCATTGTACCTCTTGGTCAATTTCTCAAGTTGTTATCAACAAGATATGGTGTTGTTTGTGCTACCAGAGTATGTTGTTTTGACAATCAAAGTTATTGTGAGACCAAGAGTGGTGATAGTTACACAATTATGAAATTTATTGTTGCTTCTCTTTGTCCCTATCTAGTGCAGACGTCTTAGGAGACTTAGGGTTTGGTGATGACAATTGAAAGTTCTATTGTGGCTTTTGTGCTGGTGCATCCTGGCATGGCATGTAAGAATGGTAATTTTCTTACACAAGTTTACCTTTGCATGGAAATAGCCATTATTTCTTCATTTTCAACTTTGCCTCAATTTTAGACACATTGCAAAATGTTTGACTCAACGTATCTAATGTAAGTCCATCTTAGTGTAGTTAAGAGGCAAAAATCCACTAATGTATTTAAGGACATGGAAATTTTCCATCATCTCATCACATAGGTTGTAGAATACTTGTGGAAGTTGTTAGTATAAGACTCCACAACCTGATCTAGACATTGACACAATTATTGAAACTTCACGTGTTCGTCCTCTAATGTCTAACGAGTAATATTCATCTTGCAAGGTTTTGACAAAGTCATTCCAAGTATTAATGGGATCATGCTCTTTATCACATGTATCAGTTGCTTGACCCAAGTGATGTATTGTGACCAACATTTTTAGCTTTGTGAACAGAATCTTCATGGTGTCACTAAATTTTTTGACAAAGAAATATGATTCAAGCCATCAAATCTAATTGTCCAATGTTGTGGCATTAATTTTACCCTAAAATATTGGAATTGTACCCTAAAAGGATTGTGATGGTGTGCTATAGCCGGTTGTTTAGGATGTGCCAGCACTAGTCCAAGTTGAGTCATGAAGTCATGGAGCTATCTAAAAAGCTCCAAGCACTATGCTTCTAAGGCCTCATTGAGAAATTGTTGCACGTCTACTAGAATCATAGGTACACATATGTTCACCATTGTTCTATGCTCTTTATGTTTGCAAAATTGCTCAAATGTTGAACTAGGGGCACAATCATTCTATTGGTGATGTGAACATGTTTGAATGAACATGAAAATGTTGAAAACTTTCAAGCTCTAATACCAACAATCCGAACCCTAGGAGAATCGAAAGACAAATCTGCAAATTAAAGTAATGACCTACATAATTTGTAGAATGTTCATAAGAAACTTTAGACTAGCATGTACATGCACATTCAAGAAGAGCACAAGACTTGGTAATGTAATTATAATGCATGAAAGATCTATACAGTATTATGTATGCAACAACTTGTTGATGTGAACTTCTTTGTCACTAACCCATATAGGATAGTTATTTATATAAAGAGTCATCAACTAGGCTTTCAACAATACGCTAACAAGTGTCACGCACATATGGTGCACTTCTCGTATGGACAAAAATGTGACAAGTGTTGAACTCATATGGTTCCATGTGTCAAACTTGTATAGTGCCAACTAGATGAATCTAAGTGTAAACATGTTATGCAAGTGAGTAATGTGCAAAGCTGCACAAGGACTATATGGGGAGTAGTGTGCAAAACTAGCATGTGTAGAGTTGTGTTGTGATTGTTTAGCATGTGTTGGGTATAGACAAGCACACAAACTAAGTGAATGTGTGAGATCACAATCGTGTGCACAAATGCACATGGATCATCTATCATCTAAAACAATCCCTAAAGATGTGGTATTAAAAATGTAATGCTTATAAGCTAAATTTTGTTATTTAATCAAATCACTAATTTTTTTTATCATAATGTTTTCCTTCTTGTGAGAACAAGGCTTTTAATTGAACAATGTCCTTTCTCCACCTAACAATTTGAGGAGGAGTCATATTCCTCATGCTAGTGTAATTAGTGTGTATGCGGAAAATGGAAATCAAATAAGGAACAAATGCATCAATGAACCTACTCCATATTCAACATCACATCAAGAGCAAGTAACTAACGAAAGGAAATGAAACAATATTACCAAAGTAGTTCTTGGTGCCCTTGATATTTGATAATGATCTTAGAATTGATAATGTTGATTACTCACACTAGCAACATAACAATACTTGAAAGCTCATGTGATAGCCAGGCGTTCTAGGTAGATCTTGCTAGGAGAAATGACTTGATTGATAGTGATATTTATATTATCTTGGATGTGGGAAGGATAGGACCTATTTTCATAATGTTGGCTAAGACTAATAGTTAAAAGTGTATAAGGATTAGGATAAGTGAAAAATAATTAATTAAATAAGAAAATTATTGAATTAATTATAGGACAAGGTGGGAGAAATAAATGAATTAAATAAATAAAATTTTAAATAATTTATGTAACTAAAGGGAAGCATGGACCTAATTAATTAAATAAATATTATTTATTTGATTAATTTAAGAAATAGATAAAATGGACTAAAGTTAATTAAATAAAAAAAGATCATTTATTTCATTAATTGGATAATGAAAGGGGCCTAGGATGAAAGTGTCACAAGATGTCACAAGATGTCACAAGATGGTGTCTAGGTGATGTCGTAAGGACAAGGTCAAATTTAGGTGTCGACAGTTAGTAGTCTAATGTATGTTAAATATGGGCAAGGAGTGTTGGACTACACTTAAGCGTGTCTTCAAATACCCTCATGGCACTTTGAATTGTTTTATTTGCTACCAAGGACTTGACGTGTGCAAAAAAGATATACAAGAATTTGTTAATACGGATTAGACAAGAAAATGTGGACAACAAAAGGTCTACCAATGGTCATGTTTTTAACCTATTTGGTGTTGCAATTAGTTGGAT
The DNA here is from genome assembly GCA_027924645.1 of Cunninghamia lanceolata. Lineage (NCBI taxonomy): Eukaryota > Viridiplantae > Streptophyta > Pinopsida > Cupressales > Cupressaceae > Cunninghamia > Cunninghamia lanceolata. Next base: position 17,919,142 of record BSBN01000016.1, read on the forward strand.
GAACCAGAGACATTGCGGTTGTTATTTCGACTATAGATGACAACTACTCATACATTTAAGAAGTCAACCTGACTTCAGATATTGTGCTCTAATATTTGGATGACTTGAGGCTCTCTCTCTCTCTCTCTCTCTCTCTCTCTCTCTCTCTCTCTCTCTCTCTCTCTCTCTCTCTCTCTTCAAAGATTGTGCTTAGATATTTGGTTGATTCAAGGCACTCTCTCTTCTTTCTTGATGATACCTTCTCTTCTTCTCACAAACCCACTTCCTTCACCAATAAATCTCAAATTTCTTCAAGAACACATCCACCTAAGAGCCATATATCCCTCTCTCCCTCCTCAAATTTCTTCAAGAACACGTCTGTAATGTCCCCTTTTGGGATTGCCATAAATTTTGCCCTAGAATCACAAATTTAACATAGTTAGGGTTGTAACTTACCAATTGAATGCTTGAGGCAAGATAAACCTGATTTAGGTCCTGCAAACGTGTTAGTTATCAATAGATAAATAGACATATAGTCCAATGATGTTATAGATAAGATTCTAATCATTATTATAATATTGAGCATGCAGCTATGGAATTCCTTTTAAGGTTTCCATCCAGCAGTCCATCATTATGGAGCACCACATACAAGGCGCCTCAAGTCGTTCCATCTAGCCCAGGATGTATGGAATGACACTCGCCATTCGGCCTCCCTGCCCCACTTGAGGTGTCCCTACCAAAATGGAATCCTAGCTACTTGTATTCCTTATATGCAGTATCCTCCATAAAGGATTGATAGTTGGATGAGAGCTTTAAGGGAATCATTACATTGGTTCTATTGTCCATAGGCAAAATTGTAGCAAGGATAATATACAACAGTAGCAATGTGTAAATGTGTAACATATTATTTCCTATCAATTAGATAGATATCAATTTATTCAAGTAAAATACCATGTGTTATGCTTTATACCAATTATTGATCATCTTATTCACTGCTTAACAGTAAGTCAGTAGATTCCTTGTTTTAACGTTATTTATTCTGCAGACTTATCTCAAATATATATTTCTTTCCTCAATCACTTGATGGTCCCCTTCCATTGTATTTTACCAACCTCTACATATACCTTTCAAGGAGGGTGAAATATATGAAAGGACACACCTTTAACAATGAGTCGTTGCTCTTTAAGGAGTCGTCATAACACAATTAAATGAAATCGTTGCTTATTAAATGGTAGTCATTATTTATACTTTAATCATTGTTGCTACCCTTTGTTAAATGTAATCATTTCCTATTATCAAATGATAATCATAGGATTAGTAAATGTAATTCGATATTCCAAAAGTGAAGTTGTTGTCTTTAAAAAATCTCGTCTTCTTTTCTTAGCGCCCAACATGGTCAACCATCAATTTCCCTTAATTAACTTTAATCTGTTTTAAATTCTCTTACCCCTGCAACTAGTCTACCCATATATGGGAATATATTTATTGCAATGAATTCCTTGCATATTATGGGACATTACAGTCCACCCCGACCAAGATTGCTTATCCTCAAGCAATCACAACTAGGACATTCTTAAAGTAATCAATATCCCAAATCAATCTTCCCTGAAGAATGGTTGTTAGTTTTGTCTCCATCCAATCGCCAACATAGACCTTTAAGATCATAAGGTTGATAACCTTCTCTAAAGTATGAGGATAGCGTATTGTCCAATATTCTTCTGATTCATATAATTGTATTTCCCAATATCTCTCAATAATAAAACCAAGAGTTGGTAACTAGTGAGGTATGTAACTTGAGACAAGATTTCTCTTATTTCATCACCCCAAGGATCCTAGGCAATGATACAAACCCTGCATTACCCCTTGTTGAAATATAAAATCATGATGGATTGCAGAAATGTTGTAAAATTTAAGATCACTTGTGCATTTGTGTTAAAGGACCTAGATGTTTGAATGACAACTTCCCTTAGATAAAGTATGTTTCATTTTGTGTAAACATTCAAACAAAATTTGTGGTAAGTTTGTTTCTAATGAGGAGCTTATAGGGTTTTTGTATTACTTAACCTAGTAAAATATCTGTCATAGCCATAGGTAATTAATATTTAAGTACAAATTTATGGGGTTGATCAAATAAAATGAAAGGTGTGTAATAGTTTAGAATTTCTAGCAAACAATAGGAGGACTTAAATTTATAGGTTTACCCAATTCTTGTTCCATCTTCTAATTCAATTGGAGTTTATCACTCCTCTTTGACATATCTCCATGTTTGGTACTAAATTTATTTTCATATCTTGGGAAAGTACCTGATTTATTTAAACAATATCAATTTATCCCAAATTTTGATAGGTGAGAATGATCCTAGGATTTGTGGGTTATGGGCCCATAATATAACTTAGTATAGGCTTATGTAACAATTTTGTTGTAACTTGATTTGTATCAAATTTATCTAAGATACCTACATGCCCAATATTGATGTGCTTAATGTTTATGAATGTGGAATTACTTCGGAGAAGAAAACCCTTGGATGAAATGATCTACTTTAAAAATTACATATAGAAGTGAATTTGGTCCCCCAGCAAAGTTCACTAAATCAATGTTACAAGATAGATCACTTGTTTGTACATTTGCTCTTGTTCTGAAGGAATAGAACAATTTATTTTCAATGATGTTCCTCTCCACGAAGCTTTGATGAATATATCTTATGATAAATTTCCAACATTTCTCTTAGGATTTGTCTTTAAATTTGTAGGTTCCTAAAGAATTGAGTTGTCTTCATTACATTCTCTCAAAAATGTTGGTTTGGCTTTTAAGAGATTGACCATCCTAGGTCAAGATGATATCTCAGTGTACCTAAATCTCAAAGTTTGAAAGATAATCCTAATCCATCTTTGTATCTTTAGTTATGCCTAAGTTTCTATGACAACTAGTGGTGGCCATGTGTGGATTTTCATTGGAGAATTGGAAGTCAAATTATATTGTTAGATTCAACTATGTTGAGTGGGTATGATTGATTGTTCCTTCCTTGGGAAACTTTTGATATTTTGATTGCTTGATTTCCTGATGAGTGATGATTACTTAGTTCAATGAGTTAATTTATCCTTTATATCTATTTCTTGAAGGAGTCACTACTCTTCTTAGCTGCCTTTTCTGAGAATAACACTTAACCTTTGAGTTGATTGTTAGATTCGTTTCCTATTGACAGTTTCTTCACAAGGAAATGATTCCCCTTTTATATTTTATTGTTAAGGAAGTCCTACATTTGAAGGGTCACACTTTTCGTATTTGGGGTTTTCTCCTTTCTCACATCATCATTATTCTTGAGAACCTAATTTACTTTACTTGTAAAATCTCTTAGGGTTCTATTCTCAATTGAAATGTTCTCTCCTCTTATATCTCAAGTTTGAGGGAGTCACACTTTTACAACTCTTAATTATTACATAAGTTAATTTGTTAGTGCTTCTCAACCCAAGAAGCATTTGACAAATAAAGCTTTGATAGATTTGTCATTTTCATAATTTTTAAGCATAAAATAATCTTAAACACACATAGAGTAAAACTTGTTGAAGAAACATTAGACATGAAGCAAACACATAGATATACGTAATACATGAAGCATACGTGATACAAGAAGTATACACGTAAGACACCAAGCATGAAGCATACGTAATATACGAAGTATACACCTAAGTACATATGAGGCATGAAGCATATAGTACACATGATACACGAAGTATGAAGCATACGCATGGATACACGTAATATATGAAGTATACACATAAGTACATGTGAAGCATGAAGCATACACGTAAATACACGCGATACATGAAGTATACGTAAGACACAAAGTATACGCATAAATACACTAATACACGAAGCATGAAGCATACAATTGGTAAGTTACAGCCCTAACTATGTTAAATTTGTGATTCTAGGGCAAGATTTAGGGCAATCCCAAAAGGGGATATTACAATTGGTATCAGAGCATCCTTCTTGCCATCCTGTGAATGATAGTTGATGCAACATACATTCATGTGTATACTTCGTGACTCACGTGTATTCAAGTGTATACTTCATGACTTATGTGCATTCAAGTGTATACTTCGTGACTTACATGTATTCAAGTGTATACTTCGTGACTTACGTGTATTCAAGTGTATACTTCATGACTTGCGTGTATTCATGTGTATACTTCATGACTTACGTGTATTCAAGTGTATACTTCATCACTTACATCTATTCATGTGTGTGCTTCATGACTTACATGTATTCATGTGCATAATTTGTGTATTACATGTATTTATGTGTATGTTGCATGCCTCCTATGTTACGTGTATTTATGTGTATACTTCATGTATTACGTGTATGCTTCATGCTTCATGTATTACGTGTATTTATGTGTATACTTTGTGTCTTACGTATACTTCATGTATTACATGTATCTATGTGTATGCTTCATGCTTCACATGTACTTATGTGTATACTTCGTATATTACGTGTATTACATGAATGCTTGAGGCAAGACAAACCTGATTTAGGTCCTACAAACATGTTAGTTATCAACAAATAAATAAACATATAATCCAATGATGTTATAGATAGGATTCTAATCATTATTATAATATTTAGCATGCACCTATGGAATTCCTTTTAAGGTTTCCATCTAGCAGTCCATCGTCATTATGGAGCACCACATACAAGGCGCCTTGAGTCATTCCATCCAACCCAGGATGTAAAAAATGGTACTCATCATTCGGCCTCCTGGCCCCACTTGGGGTGTTTGTACACTCAAAATCATGACCTCGATTGCTTGTGGCTGTCAGGTTGGATTTCGGCACACACACAGACCCTTCCCTCCTTGCCAAGAGGCGAACCGCCACGTCACTCTCTCTCGTGGAAGTAGCCAGTCGAGAGGAAGCGAGACACGACAGTGGTCTGGCTCGCTAGAGAGCTGGACTTCACGGAGAGGGGTCGGCACGTCCTAGGGTCTTTATTGTTGTGTGCTAATGTGTATGTTTCATTCGATCAGTGTTGTTGTAGAGATAACCCTATGACTCGAAGGGTCGCTAGTTACTCTTCGTCTGTTAGGGTTTCTACTATTCCACCTTTGTGTGGGTAAGCTATTACTTTCGTTGATGGCTTCTTGTCTTTCAATTCATTGAATGATTGCACGTTGTATTTGAAGTTGTCTAAATGCTTCTATTTGTTGTAAGACAAATGGATCTTGTTGAGGTCTTAGATGAATCTCCTCAATCTTAGCGAGGATTGCCCTCACCCACTCAGCTCTTAATCCTGGGCACATTCGTGAGCCAAGACAAGGGATAGGTGTATGTGGACTAACCTTGACTAGACTTTGGGTTTTTGACCTAGGGTTTTGAGTTGACCTAGGGTTTAGTTGTGTGTTGACTTTTGTTGACCTTGTGATGATATCAAGGGTTTGACTGAATAGTTAACCGTGGTTGACCTTGTGATGGTATCAAGGGTTTGCAATATATCTAAATGTCTAATGTTTTTGTTCTTTTCTATATTTTTATGAATACAACTATATGATATGCAAAACTTGTTTTTGCACTTTTTTGGTATTTTTGGAAATAAAGATGCTTTTTAATCTGGAATGGAAATATGAATGCAACTAGAATGAATTTTACCTAATGCAATTATTCTATGTTTTTGGGGTTTTCGAATGTTTTGACACAATTTAATCTAGAAAAGGAAATTGCAAGAAATTGACTTAAACTATGAATGCAAATTACTTCTAAAATACTAGATATGACTATTCTATCAAGGAAAAAGCAATAAATTACCAATCCCAAAAGCAATTTCAATTTTCTAATTACTTCTAATTGACAAAAGCATAGAGGAACCTGAAATTAAAGAAGACTTGTAAGCCTCCACTACCCTCAGAGATCCTTGATGGCAACCTCATATCCTCTTGAAGCAACGGGAAGACCTCTTGGCGACAAGGCAACACAAAGAAGCAAAAGAAGCTTTGGAAGCTTTAGGAAATGAGCTCAATGAGAGTTGTTGATGAGCACAATAGCTTGATTGAAGCAGCATGACGATGCTTGACGAGATCTATGTGAAAGCTTTCATGAACAATGAACAAATAAAAGACACCTTCGTCTTGTGTGAGCATGAGAATGCTAATTGGAGAGCAAAAACTTAGCAAGAGTTGTGTGCACAATGAATTTGCCTCCCTTTGTGCTTGAGGGAGGGGGGTATTTATAGGTTGGAAGAGAGGATTTGATTGAGAAGTTAACTCAATTGATTAATGAGTTAACAAGGATTGATTAGCGAGTGAACTGGATTGATTACCCAGTGAACTCAGTTAATTTGGGATTGATAATGCAATAATAGCTTATCACTAGAGAAGAAATGGAGTTAGAAGAATGCATGGAAGAGAATGAGTTATTAATTTTAGATCAAAAGGAGTTAATTATGCATGTGTGGGTGCATGAAATAGTCAACTCTATATTAGGCATAAAAAATCATGCAAACTGGAAGAAAAGCAGATGAAAATAGAGTTATTTCAAGTTAGAAACTCAAGTTTTTCTGCGGCTAGAAACGTGACAGGGTCGTCGATGGGTCACCCCTTTCACCAGTAGGGTCCCCTGGGTCACTCGGGGGGTGATCTTGCATTTTAAGGGTCACCCGGCAGGAGATCTGGAAAGAAAGGGGTCTAGGAGGAAATGCATAATGGGAGATGGTAAAAGAGATGAAAAGGAGGGGATCTGCCTCCGGAAATAGGTCAATCATGTGCAAGAATCTAAATCTCCACTTGCAAAGTAAGATCTCCCAGCGGGAGATCTGGAAATAATAAGGGGAGATTTGGATTGGTTGAGTGAAAATGAAAACCGAAAGTGGGAGATGGGTCTAGGGGACCTCTAGAAGGCTTCTAGGGGGTGGAGAAGATGAAAAACATAGGGGAAAGGTGAAAACTCACCTACAAGACGCATACAAGGCTTAGGAACAAGGTTGAAAGCTCAGAAAATGCAAATTGACAAGTGTCGCAAAAGTGTCGAAAAGCGTCAACAACAAAGAGAGGGAAAACAACAAAGAAGAAACAACACAAGATGAAAGAAATGACACGTCATCAAGAGGTGTGTTGCTTAGAGGACATTATTTCATACTTACATGTACATGACAAGGATCATATATCATCATAGGGGTCCTCGCGGAGGTTGTGCATGATTTTTGTGCTTACATATTTGCCCCCTCAGGGATGATAGTCTACATGAAAAGTAGGTCTCGTTCCCGAACTCGGCCTTACATGTTGTCAATTTTCCCGCAATTGTACCTACAATAACTAGTGTTAGCCCGACATTTAAATATATCAAAATGAATAATGAAAACTGAAATGACGAACTTACCATAGATCGTGAGAGTTTTACTAGTTGTTTGCCTTTGTCGGTGAGACCTATAGGAATGAATGCACGCAAAACGACCCACAAAAGATGCATAAAAGCAAAAAACTAATCTAAGAATGCATAAAAGAAACTAAGCTAGGGGAAAGAAAAGAAAGCAAATTAGTGAGATCAAAGTGAATCGATGACGGAATTGATCGTGTGAACAGTCGTTGGGAAGATATCATTGGGGAGATCGCAAAGATGGCCACCTCTTCTTCAGCCGCTGAGAATCAGGGATGCAAATAGTGAAAAACTCCTCTAAACCCTAGGTTGAATTTTATGAAAAATCTCTTGAAATAATCTATTTTTGGTGATTCTTCTTGTTGCATTGTCTTTGTTTCGTCGTTTAGAGTAGGTCTAGTTTTTCGTTTACTAAAATTGGCTAAAAAAAGGATTTTAGAACATTTTTAGTTTGAGCTATCTCCACATAAGGTCACCCCTTTTGTTAGGCAGGTCGCCCGGGGGGAGATCTATCTGACAACAGGGTCGCCCGAGGGAGATCTTGTTGACATCTAGGTCACCCGGGGGGCAACACTGTTGGGTAAATTTTGCTTGAAATTTGATGTTTCTGATGTTCGTTTCACTCTTTTCGATCTAATTTGACTACTGTGTCTACCTTTTTATTGCAATTTTTATGGTTTATACGCTTTTTGTGAGATTTTTTGCAAGTTTTACGATATTAGGATTTTTGCGAATTGACGAGATCTAATATAAAGTTCTTTTCTAATTTGCAGGACATGCACATTCGATGGAATGCTTGTAGAGAGCAGTTGTGGCTCTTAGAGATGTTTGCTTCTCTGAGTGATGATGATCGTGCTATTCTGAGGAGGGCAGGTTTAGCTAGAGTCTATCATGTGTCGGTTATTCATCCTGTGGCACACATTTGTTGTGACATTTTGACATACTAGGATGCAGACAGGAACACCTTCAGGTTCCCATAGGTTTCAAGAGAGTGGACTATCACTCTATTTGATGTTTATCGGATACTTTGAGTTCCTGTGAGAGGACATCCTCTCGTCCTACCTGCTAGCGAGTCCTTTGAAGACAAGACATTTTGGACATAGTTTATGGGGGTAAGTCATCCCAAGGATTAGACAGGGGTTCAACTTACTTCTGTGCCACGACTTCGTATTCCTCACTTGAGGAAGTTCCTGATTGGTTTGATCGCATCGAGGCTGTCTAGAAACAAGGCCTTGGCTCGCTTGAGATGGTGTTAGGCACCAATTATAGAGGTTCTTAAGCAGGGCAAAGTCTACCCTTGGGGGCCAGACATTTTGGCTATCATCTACAAAGATTTCTATTGTATTGCATGACGAGGGGCTCTAGCTTTTAGCCACTCTTCTTTGGTTATGACTTGGATCTTTGAGCACATCAAGCCTTATTAGAAGCTAGTTTTGATCCCTGATAGATGACTTCTAAGAGTAGCTAGATGGGTTCATGTGGGTCACTTTGATGCCTCTCTACGAGCTGTAACCACTCTCACATATGAGGATATGATTTTTGATCCTTATGTGGATTTGGAGGGATCATGGTCACATGATGGTGAGATCAGAGAGTATTGTCGCGAGGTGACAGAGCTTTTAGACTGTAATGGTCTAGTCGAGGCTCATCGCGTTGAGCACGTCTTGTAGCAGTTTGGCGAGGATTTTCCTGAGGACTTGCCCCCTGCGCCTACTTGCTATAGATCTGTCTAGGAGATGGGCGAGGTTTGTCAGAAAATAGTTACTTGGACTCCTTTGACTCCTGGAGTCCTCATTTCCCGAGGTCCTAGATCTTCAAGAGGAGGACAGAGGGGAGGGAGAGGGACTCCTTCCCAAGCACTCATTGTGGTTGAGGACTCAGATTCTAGTGATGAGGACTATATTCCTGATGGGGATGATTCGACGGATGAGGACCCGCTAGAGGTTGTACAGGATGATGATAATGATGCAAATGATGTTCTAGAGGGTCCACTTGTGGTTCCTAG